>OY987313.1:40289231-41018398 GCA_963920655.1 Geranium rotundifolium | reverse complement strand
AATCTGATGATCAAGCTTTCTATGAACCCTTGCAAGGTGAAGAAGAAACTAGTAATGTCACTCCTTTTGCCAAAGCTGGCTTTCTTAGTAACATGTCATTTTGGTGGTTGAATCCATTGATGAGAGAAGGCAAGAAGAAGGTTCTAGAGCTAGAAGATGTTCCACTACTAAGGCTTCAAGATAGGGCAAAAGCATGCTACTTAATGTTCATGGAGAGATTGAGCGAAAGGAAACGCGATGGATCATCAGACCCTCCATCGGTTTTGTCTGTGATCATATCATGCCAGTGGAAAGCTATCTTGATCACTGGTTTCTTTGCATTGGTGAAGGTACTTGCGCTGTCCACAGGCCCACTGCTTCTTAGGGCCTTCATCAAGGTTGCTGAAGGTGAAACAACTTTTAAGAACGAAGGTTATGTGCTTGCACTAGGACTGTTCACAGAAAAATGCTTGGAGTCTTTCGCAGAGAGGCAATGGTTCTTTAGGACAAGACTCATTGGTCTAAAAGTGAGATCTCTATTGTCCGCAGCGATATACCAGAAGCAGCTTCGCTTGTCAAATGTTGCTAAGATGGACCATTCCACCGGTGAGATCATGGGCTATGTCACAGTAGATGCTTTTAGAATAGGTGAATTTCCATACCAGTTTCATCAGATTTGGACAACGAGCCTTCAGTTGTGCTTAGTATTAGTCATTGCATACTATTCCATTGGACTGGCAACTTTCGCTGCTTTTCTCACACTCCTCTTGACAGTGATTGTAAGCTCTCCTCTGGCCAAGTTACAATACAAGTATCAGACAAAGCTCATGCTGGCGCAAGATGGGAGGCTCAAGGCTATCACTGAGGCCCTCACGAACATGAAGGTCTTGAAGTTGTATGCTTGGGAAACACACTTCAAGAATGTAATAGAAGAGCTGAGGAAAGAAGAATCCAAATGGATATTAGCAGTTTCAAAGCAAAAAGGGCACTATTTGGTACTGTATTGGTCGTCTACCATTTTTGTGTCGGCTGTTACTCTCTGGGCCTGCTACTTCCTTGGAATCAGTCTTGATGCAAGCAATGTTTTTACATTTTTAGCATGCGTTCAGCTTGCTCAGCAACCGATTAGGCTGATCCCTGATGTTGCTGGAGCGTTCATTGAAGCAAAGGTTTCCTTTGCAAGGATTGTAAAGTTTCTCGAGGCACCAGAATTGGACAATAAACATACAAGACAAATATGTGATGATGTCCAGTCTGATCATTCCGTGTTTATGATGTGCAATGAAGTTTCATGGGACAGCAGTTCGTCAATCGCCAAATTGAGGAACATAAATTTGGTTGTTAAACGAGGCGAAAAGGTAGCTATCTGTGGAGAGGTTGGTTCTGGTAAGTCAACCCTTTTAGCTGCAATTCTAGGGGAAGTTCCATACATCAGTGGCACGGTAAGCTTTCGATCGTTTTCAGTATTTTAAGTATGATGAGCTTCTAGGATAGTATTTTAAATATGAACGGCTTCAAATCAATCTTTTGAAAATGATGCGACTTTTTGTAACTAATTTTTAGGTACATGTTTATGGAAAGATAGCTTTTATGTATCACAAACTGGATGGATCCAGACAGGAACCATACAAGAAAACATTCTTTTTGGGTCCATCATGGATCCTGCAAGATACCAAGAAGTTCTTGAGAAGTGCTCTTTAACAAAAGACCTCGACATGTTTCCATTTGGCGATCTAACTGAATTGGGAGAGAGAGGCATTAACTTGAGCGGCGGGCAAAAGCAGCGTGTTCAACTTGCACGAGCACTATATCAGAATGCAGATGTTTATCTGCTGGATGATCCATTCAGCGCTGTCGATGCACATACTGCAGCCAGCCTTTTCAATGTGATCATCTCAACTTTCCCTCTTACACAAATGTAATTTGCTATCAATATAATTTTTTGTCAGTTGAAAGTATATCCGATATGTGCTCTTTTCAGGAATATGTCATGGGAGCTCTGACTGGAAAGACAGTCATACTCGTAACCCACCAAGTCGATTTCCTTCCAGCTTTTAGCTCTATCCTGGTTAGATCTACCTACAACATTGTCGCTGGTTACCAAAGGTCGTGGGTGACCTCATGTAATAAGCATGAGGTCGCTGGTTCCAATCCCCACGCTGGTGGCGGTATTGTTGTTTAATTTATTGCTGATCCAAAAAAAACATAGCCACTACTTTGGAAACGTGTTATTTTATTACACATCCTAAACAACTCGTTCTCATATTGAGTTTCATTTCTATGCAGTTGATGTCTTCAGGAGAAATCAAAAGAGCGGCCAGTTATGCTCAGTTGCTGGATTCTAGCACTGAATTTCAAAACCTTGTTCATGCACATAATGAAATTGTCACTTCCGAGAAGCCGGTTGGGAACCCAACTACGAAAACAGCGAAAATCGTTGCAGAAGATATCCAAAAGATCTATAATGGTAATCGTCCGGATGATGTACCCATAGGTGACCAGTTGATCAAGAAAGAAGAGAAAGAAATAGGGGACACAGGTCTCAAACCTTACATTCTGTATATAAATCAGGACAATGGTCTTTTACTCTTCTCCATAGCCATGGTGTCCCACATGGTGTTTGTAGTTGGTCAGTTGTTGCAGAGCTACTGGTTGGCTGCTGACATTGGAAGTAGTTATGTAAGCAAAGTGGAGTTGGTCTCAGTGTATTCGATAATTGGCTGCGCCTTGGCACTGATCTTGCTCTTCAGATCTTTTTTCACAGTTCTTTTTGGTTTTAGGGTATCGGCTTTTATGTTCTCTACCTTGATGGAGTCTCTTTTCCACGCGCCAATGTCTTTCTATGATTCAACTCCCGTGGGAAGGATCCTGAGTCGGGTAAGATTTGGAAAACTCAACTTCATAGCCTGCAGGTCTCTTCCGACTCATGCTCATTGTTTGCTTTTGCTTCCTGCAGGTCTCGTCTGATTTAAATGTCATCGATACAGATATTGGTTTCAGGTTATGTACGGGTCTGGGATCAATTATGCTGACCTTTTCGATTCTTTTCGTGCTGGGTATCATCACTTGGCCTATCTTGCTTGTCATCGTACCCACGATTTTCTTGACTGTTCTCCTACAAGTATGACCCATGCTTAATATGCGTTTCTCAGTTCATTATGTTATGTTATTGGAATGATTGCAAAAGCTGGTAGTGTCAATGTACTGCGTTTATTAAAAAACGGTCAATTGTTTAAACTTTTGTACAGTTTGTCAAACCCCGTCAAACAGACGAAAAATGGGTCACGTGACGCCAATTTTTTATTTATAATTTGAATGTACATTTTCGTTTCAATTCATTTTTAACAGTTTTATTAATGGTGCAAAAAAATACAAATTCACGGTAAGTTTTTTTCTTTTTGGTAAACGGATACTTGGATACTACACAACCCGTTCTTGCACTTATTTTATTTGATAAATTCAGGTGTATTATAAGACTATTCTCCTTTGATTTTTTTTGACAAACAGAGGTACTACATTGCTTCTGCTAAAGAGTGTATGCGAATGGATGGCACGACAAAGTCTATGGTGGCAAGCCACCTCTCCGAGTCCATTGCTGGAGTTGTGACAATCAGAGCTTTTGGAGAGGAAGAAAGGTTCTTCGAAAAGACTCTAGACCTTATCGATGTGAACGCAAGTATGTATTTTCATAGCTTTTCAGCCAACGAGTGGCTGATCCAACGCCTGGAAATACTATGTGCCGTTGTTCTGTCATCATCAGCTCTTGCCATGACTTTGCTTGGACTTGGAGCTTCTTCCTCGGGTTTGTTCTCTCATTGTTATAACTTTATAGTCACATCGTACATTGTAGTCATGTGTGTTCTAATAATCTCTGACCGTCCGATTAGTACTAATCAATCTTTCGATTAGTTAATTAATCTTTCAATTAGTCTCAGAAGTCCTCTCTGCCCGACTTGAGTCTACCATTTTAGAACACTGCTATATCATACATGTTAGATGTATTTATATCATGTGTTAGAGTACCACATCTTTCAAATGTGGATCTATTCACCAATTTAATAAGTTTGTTTCTCCACTAAATAGTTACAACTTTTAGGTGGTTTGAGTTTCTATCATGATATTATAGAAGGCCGATTTGGGTATGTGTTTGTGGGCCTTCCCGTGGACTCTGGCGCATATGCAGAAGTTCAGTCCTATTACCCACGAGTAGGAGGGTGCGCATAAGGAGGTATTGAATTGAAGGCCCACGCACGCGTACAACTAACTTTTTAGATGTGAAGACCGGCCTGATGCATATAGCCCATTTTACCTATGCAATAACACACATTTATTTGATTATAGGTTTTGCTGGAATGGCATTGGCTTATGGCATTTCCTTGAACACATACCTGGTTAATGCTGTCCAACAACAATGTTTGGTGGAAAATTCAATAATTTCTGTGGAAAGATTGGAGCAGTACATGCACCTTCCAAGTGAAGCCCCTGAAGTGATCCAAGAGGCTAGACCTTCAGAAACCTGGCCATCTTTTGGCAGAGTGGAGATCTTGAATTTGAAGGTAAATATAGCAAAAACCACAGCTTTCCCCACTTTTTGCAATGAGCGTCCATCTATTGTGTTTACTGCCAAAACTTATTGTGAATTATCTAGTGCTGTACGTTTGTCACAATGTGTCAAAACAGATAGAATGCAGTATTTTTTTAAGGGAAAATGGCTAAAAGGTGCCGTTAACTATCACCCTTTCGCTTGAAGCTGGACTAAAGATGATGTGAACTTTAAATTTTTGTGCAAAATGTGTATATTTGTACTAAAATGACGAAATTGCCCTTGAAATTAAGAATTAAATTTAAAAAAAATTAAATTACAAAATTTGATTATACAAATTTTACTTAAAAGATATTTTCAGAAAAAATTTTAAAATAACAATAATAATTTTTTAATTTTGGTGGTTATTCTGTCATTTTTGTACGAATACATACATTTTGCACAAAAGATCAAAGTTCACAAACTTTTTTTTGCCATCAACAAAGTACACACTACCATCTTGCAAAAGTGTGATAGTATACAATACGTTTTTGCTATTTTCCCTTTTTTTATTTGAAGTGCATTTTCCGTCTTTTCAATTCAATTAATCACGATTAGATTTTGTAATAAACATAGTACATAGACGCTCCTTGCAAAAGTAGGATACTATTCGGCCGTTTTTTGCAGTTGTCTCTTTCCTTTACTCCATATCTTATGATTAACGACGTGGATAAACGAAGCAGGTTAGGTACAGGCCTAACACACCCTTCGTTCTCCGTGGAATAAGCTGCAAAATCGAAGGAGGGCACAAAGTCGGGATAGTTGGAAGAACAGGCAGTGGAAAGACGACCCTCATAAGTGTCCTTTTTCGTCTCGTGGAGCCTACAGAAGGGAAGATCATCGTAGATGGCCTTGACATTTCCACGATTGGACTTCACGACCTGAGGTCGCATTTTGGGATCATCCCGCAAGAGCCTACGCTTTTCAGCGGGTCTGTCAGATACAACCTCGACCCTTTATCAGAACATACTGATGCAGAAATATGGAAGGTCAGTTAGTTTGTGCAATGATCCAATATTGTCCCAAACTTGTGCTTACCGATATAGTAACGAGCATTGACAAAAAAATTGAAATTTTTGTGTTGACAGGTTCTCCAAAAGTGTCAGCTTTGTGAGGCCATTCAAGAGAAAGAAGGGCTGGACTCAATAGGTGAGTAACTACGAAACAAGATCGTGCTTTTTTTTTGTACAAGGAATTGCAATAAAGAAACCACCCTTAAAAAGGTTTCAGTTAAAAATATATTTTTAAGATCTAAATTTTAGTAAAGATGGCAACTGGGTGGGTTTTGTGATCCTCTTTCCATCAGATCAGGACAGGAATACCAAGTTCCCGTGCGTCAGTTTATTTTGTCTCTTTATTGAGATCGCAATGATACACGTTCGGGACGGATTTTGTGAATTCCGTCTTCTATCCCATCGGATCGGGGATATTGGATCTCTATGGGATTCATAAGTTTTTGGCATATTCTGTTAAAATTGTAGAGATTTTTTTTGTTTGTTTTAGTAAATGAAAGAAATTAATTGTTGCACCTTAAGATCGTCATCTTTGCCAATTCATAAGGTTAATTTAGATGTTTCATGTTAACTTGCATCCTAAAAATGGTTTAAGGTGATGAATTGACACCATTTTTATTTAAAGGCCGTTAATTGCATAAATACGAAAAGTTAAGGGATGTTTCTTGCTATTTTCTCCCTTTCTTACGAGACTAACTGTCGTTAACTAACTGATATCTGAATCTAATATCAGTTGCGCAAGATGGATCGAACTGGAGCATGGGACAGAGACAGTTGTTTTGCCTAGGACGAGCATTGCTGAAGAGAAGCAGAATCCTAGTCCTCGACGAGGCCACAGCATCAATCGACAACGCTACAGATTCGATTCTGCAGAAGACGATCAGGACAGAATTTGCTGACTGTACTGTGATAACAGTAGCTCACAGAGTACCGACCGTCATGGACAGTGACATGGTTCTCGCCATCAGTGATGGTTTGTACGAAACCTTGTTATACACAAATTTGTAAGAAAAATCTGGTTATTGATGGTTACGAACTTGCAGGATTGCTTGTGGAATATGAAGAGCCAGTGAAGCTGTTGAAGCAGGAGGGTTCGTTGTTCGGGCAGCTTTACAAGGAATACTGGTCTCGCGGCACAAATGACACCTAGTACAATGTCCTAAAAAGGTAGGAGCTAGTCGAACTGATAGAAAGTACGGGGAATAATTGAGAATTAATCGAATTAATCAAAAAAATTTAGAATATTGGTTAATACTATGCTACTTGTATATGTTATATTCAGGAGAATGATTTTGATTTTGTTGGACGTTAGTCTGTCAAGTACTTTGTTCTTCCTTTAGTTAAGGGACTAATCTGTTAAGGGACTAATCTCTTAAGATTTGAAAAGCATACGAGCTTTTTTTGTTTAGTATTTAATTAATTAATTAGTTAAATATTGATTAAGTAGTTGGAAGATTATTTGAATATGTCAAGAAAATTTTCAAATATTAAAATACACCTTGGTAATATAAATAAAATATAATACTCGAATCTTAATTTGATATCTTTTTTTGCTTTGCGTGATGCTAACTGGTTCGAGTCGATTAATTTCCGGCGTTATCATGCAGCCTTGTTTAAATCATCTTGCAGCAGGATCACAGAGTTTGTCAATCCGTATGAGTTGGAGATTGTGACTCTGCATGTTGCTAAATGGGTCGAGTTGAATATCTCTAGAAGAATTAAATATCTCTGGAGGTATCATTAACGATAAGTGTTGCGTATTGTCCAATTTTGAGACATGTGTTTTTATTTATTTTGTTTGTCGCTCTTGTAAGTTCGTGGCTCATAAACTAGCCAAATATGATTTAACTAACAGTAGCTGAGATCACGATGCGGGGTTTGTCCTACCGTCTGTTACTTCGGCTGTTTGGCGTCGTGTCGAGTCAGTCACTTAATAATATTTGTGTTTTTCCCTTAAAAAATTGAGTGACACGTGTGGATTAAACAATGAATCAAAAGATCTAAGGATCAAAAATGTAATTTTACAGCATAGCCAAAAATCAAGCCGTTGAAGAAAATTGGAGGACGCTCAAAAATTCATGTTTTTGGAAGGAAAATTCATAGGATTCGCGGGAAAATTCGAAATACTCAGATCTCTCTCTCTCACTTCTCTTCCTCTTTCGTTCACTCCTCGCTCTCTGAGCTAAGCTTCAGGTACCACAGATCCGTCGATGGCCTCTCTCTTCTCCAGCCGATTTTGTGTCCCCGAACTGCGCTCTCCGTTTCAAGCCGACCAAGCCCTAGCCTCCTCCATTCATGGCCAGAACCAGACCAGACCTCGCTCGAAGCACCAACAAGGTCGTCGGAAGTTTGATTTCGCGTGTACTCTTTCAACTGCTACTACACCTAGATTGAGACTGTTAGGGTTGAGGATCGTTACTGCAGATCCGGGTCCAATGGCTCCACTGGGACTGAGGTAAGCAATTCGGTCTTAATTTGGTGTCTAGGTAATTTTGGCCTTTGAGCTTGTGATTGCTATTGCGATTGTTTTTGTGCTTTTCTTTTGATTTTTTCCTGGGAAATTCTACCTATGTTTGTTTGAATTGAAACCAGAAGGTGAAAATAGTACCAGAGAATTATCTAAATGTGGAACCCATTAATTTTTTAGTACCTTTAATATGGTATGATTAGAGATAATCATCTTATTGCTTGCTTTTTTATGGCATCAATTGCTAGTGGAAGAGGCTGGTGCTTTTCTTTTGAATTTTCTGGGAATATCTACTAATGTTCGTATGAACTGAAACGAGAGGATGAAAATATTACCCAAAAATGGTATATATTCGAAACCAATTAAAGTTTTAGAACTTTTAAGATGATAAAGGCAACCATCTTATTGCTTGCTTTTTTTATGGCATCGATTGATAGTGACGTAAGTTGTTTGTTACTGTAATTTTAAAATGAGCCATCACTATAGCTTCCCACCTCCCACATGAATTTCTTTAATCAACGACTTGCTTGTCCTGTTCCTTTAGGTCTAAGGTTAGGTAAAGAGAGCCTCAAATAAGTGAAATTTATAGTATTTGTTTTAATTTTTTTCATATCAGGTCGCCATCGTCACGTTGTGAAGATTTTTCTCATGAATTTTATGAGCCGAATATTAATTTACAAGCAAACAGGACATATAAAACCAGCGAAACATGTGTCAAGTACAATGATATTTTGGCTATTGTCTATGGCCCCACGCCAATCAGAGAGCTATATTGTTGCATTGCATGCAGTTTTGACTAATTCTATTATTCTAGTAACAAAATGATGACAAAAGAGCCATTTGTCTGTCTGCATTGAAAAATAATAATAACCAATACTCACTACTGGGTTTCTTTTCATACACATAATGATGCAGAAAATTTAGATGCTCTGTTATTGAAAATGCTATGCTTCTGAGTTCATTGACCCCTTTCTAGGTTTATTATATTTGTTACTTCGTTTCATGAATTTGTAGATTCATATTATCATTTTTTCCCTTTGAAGTTGCAACCTGAAGCACAAAACATGGAGGATGGGAGTCTGTGGAGTCTGTTGTCTAATTATTCTGATCAGTGTTCAAGTGAATCTGGAAAGAAACGTGGGTATGGTTTTCTAGCCATTGAAGATTCAAGTTCATGTGTCACTCGTGTTTTGTCCATTTCAGTTGATGTCTTGTTCCTGGCTGTTCTCTTATGTTTCTTTATTTACAAATCATTCTCGAGAAAGGTTGTAATCATGTTCATCATGCCCTCCAAGTCTCAACGCGTATCTCCATTGGTGTTATCTTCTGTCATTTTCAATGGTGTTCTTGGTCTGGTTTACTTGGGTTGTGGAGTTCTGATGGTAGTTGAGAAGCTAAGAACAGAACAGACGATCCTGCCTCTACACGGATGGCTCGCTACGATCCTCCAAGGCTTCACATGGCTGCCTCTAGGCTTGGCCATAAGCTTCCAGAAGCTAAGCCTTCCTGGTACCAGAATAGAGAGGCTGTGCTCAGTTCTGGCATTCCTGTTTGCTGGATTCCTCTTCACTTCCTCCATTTGGGAAGCTATAGTATACAAGGTTGTCTCAATTAGCATGATTCTCAATGTCTTATCTCTTCCTGGAGCAATCTTGTTTCTCTTCTGTTCTTTCAGTGGACACAATGATGTAGAAGCCGAGGATCGAGATTTCAATGCTACTGGGAGTACTCGAGCTTTCTATAACCCTTTGCAAGATGAGGAAGAAGCCAGTAGTGTCACTCCTTATGCAACAGCCGGGTTTCTTAGTACAATGTCATTTTGGTGGTTGAACCCATTGATGAAAGAGGGCAAGAAGAAGGCTCTAGAGGTTGAGGATGTTCCACAGTTGAGGCACCAAGATAGGGCAAAAACTTGTTACTTAACGTTCATGGAGGAATTGAGCAAAAGGGCTCAAGATGGATCGTTAGACCCTCCATCACTATTGTCCGTGATTGTATCTTGCCACTGGAGAGCTATTGTGATCACCGGGTTCTTTGCATTGATCAAGGTACTCGCGCTGTCCACCGGCCCGCTCCTTCTCATGGCCTTCATCAACGCTTCTGAAGGCAAAACAACTTTCAAGCACGAAGGCTACGTGCTTGCACTTGGGCTCTTCACGGAGAAGTGCTTGGAATCACTATCAGAGAGGCAGTGGTTCTTCCGAACGAGGCTCATGGGTCTCCAGGTTAGATCTTTATTGTCCGCCGCTGTTTATAAGAAGCAGCTCTGTTTGTCAAATGCTGCTCAGATGGATCATTCCGCTGGTGAGATCATGAGTTATGTCACGGTTGATGCTTCCAGGATAGGTGAATTCCCTTATTGGTTTCATCAGATTTGGTCGACAACCCTTCAGTTGTGCCTTTCATTAGTCATTGTGTATTATTCAATAGGACTCGCAACATTTGGTGCTTTTCTCTCGCTCATTCTGACCATGCTTGTAAGTTTTCCCTTGGGCAAGTTACAGCACAAGTATCAGACAAAGCTCATGTCGGGTCAAGATAGGAGGCTTAAGGCTATTATGGAAGCGCTCGCAAATATGAAGGTCTTGAAGTTGTATGCTTGGGAAACACACTTTAAGAATATCATAGGACAGCTGAGGAAAGAAGAATCACAGTGGATATTATCAGTTTTAACACAAAAAGGGCATTATTCGGGTTTGTTCTGGTCATCTCCCCTTTTGGTCTCGGCTGTGACTATCTGGGCATGCTACTTTCTAGGAATCACGCTTAATGCTAGCAATCTCTTCACATTTCTAGCCTGTCTCCGGCTTGCTCAGCAGCCAATAAGGATGATCCCTGATGTTGCTGGAGTGTTCATTGAAGCAATGGTCTCCTTACATCGGATTGAGAAGTTTCTCAAGGCGCCGGAGTTGGAAAACAGATATAAGAGGCAAACACGCAATGGTGTAGAATCGAATCATTCAATATTTATAAGTTGTGATGAAATTTCATGGGAAACTAGTTCTGTCAAAGCCACACTAAGGAACATAAATTTGGTGGTTAGTCCAGGAGAAAAAGTAGCTATATGTGGGGAGGTTGGTTCAGGTAAGTCAACCCTTTTAGCTGCTATTCTCGGAGAAGTTCCACACACCAGTGGCACGGTAAGTAAGCCTTCCATTTTTCTTGTTGTCCATTCAATTCAACCAGCGTACAGAAACTCCTCATTTCTCCGCCGAGAATTCAGTAAAATCAAGATTTATAACTCGTTCTCGGTGGTTTAGTTTTATGAGTTTTCACTGGGTTAACTTGGCCGAACCTGCTCAAAATTTGTCAATTTTACATATGCTTTGAAACTCTTGTCTTTCATCTGAATTATGTATGAGTATATGAATATATGTATATATAATATTTATTTAATACAAAATGAGTTTTGCTGATTTCTCTCTGAGTTCTCAAAACTCCTTAAATTTGGCCTCGCCGAGTTCTCCTCATTCTCGAGTTTTAGAACCTTGAGTTTGACTGAACTCTCAGTTGTCATGTTAGTTTGTCCAAGCAGAGCTTCTTGTAAAAACCAATTTTATGGAACGTACTAAAATGATTGATTGCCTTTTCAGGTTCTTGTTCATGGAAAGATAGCATATGTTTCCCAAACCGGATGGATCCAGTCAGGAACCATACAAGAAAACATTCTGTTTGGGTCTGTCATGGATCAAACCAGATACCAAGAAGTTCTTGAGAAGTGCTCCTTGACGAAAGACCTCAGCATGCTTCCTTTTGGCGACCTGACTCAATTAGGAGAAAGAGGTGTTAATCTGAGCGGTGGTCAAAAGCAACGAGTTCAACTTGCACGAGCGCTATATCAAAATGCTGATGTTTATCTCCTGGACGATCCATTCAGTGCTGTTGATGCACACACTGCGACAAGCCTATTTAATGTGACTCAGTTTTCCCCTCTGATTGCAAATGAAATATGTTTTTGATATCAGATTCTCATGAATGAATATGTGCTGTTTCCAGGGATATGTCATGGAAGCTCTCGCTGGAAAGACAGTCTTGCTCGTAACCCACCAAGTCGATTTCCTTCCAGCTTTTAATTCTGTCCTGGTTAGTTTCAAAACCCATTATATGACACATCACTTTTTTTCCATTAACAAACAACACAACACCCTTTTGCAAAAGTGTCATATAATAGGGCACCTTTTTGCAATTTCCTCTTAATTATACTAACCAAACTGTTCTCATATCAAATTCCATTTCCACGACAGCTGATGTCTGCAGGAGAAATCTCGAGAGCTGCCAGTTATGACCAGTTGCTGGAATCTAGTACTGAATTTCAAAACCTTGTTAATGCACATAACAAGATTGCTGGTTCTGGGAGATCTGTCGGCGACACTTCCACAAAAAGACCAGAAACTTTCAAAGAGGTGATCCAAACGACCCACAATGTTCCACACTCAGGCGCAGCTCTGGGGGATCAACTGATCAAACAAGAAGAGAAAGAAGTAGGCGACACGGGTCTCAAGCCCTACATTCAATACATAAACCAGGACAAGGGTTTGTTCTTCTTCTCCTTGTCATTTGTACTCCACATTCTGTTTGTAGGTGGACAGCTGATACAAAACTACTGGTTGGCCGCTGAAATCGATGGTACTGATGTCAGCAAGCTGAAACTGATCACAGTATACTCTCTGATCGGGTGTGTCTTGTCAATCATCCTGTTCTCTAGATCCACGAGTACTACTCACTTAGGTTTTCGAGTATCGAAAGCTATGTTCTCTACATTGATGACCTCTCTATTCCGCGCACCCATGTCTTTCTATGACTCAACTCCTCTAGGAAGGATACTAAGTCGAGTAAGCGCTATTAAATGCTCTCTACATTACACAGCCATTGTTTGTCAAGAAAAGGGGAAAAGTACACATAAATACACCCAGTTTGATGTATTTGTGTACTTCTCCCAAAGAAAAGCTAGTGTGACATGCTCTTATCTTTTTGCTTTGGATTTCACAGGTGTCTTCTGATTTGAGTATCATTGATGTGAATATTGCAATCCAATTATCTATTTCTATTGGATCGACTATGAACACCTGTGCAGTTCTTGTAGTGTTGGGTATCATCACTTGGCCAGTCTTGTTCGTGATCATACCCATGATTTTCCAATGCATTCTCTTACAGGTAAGGCCTATGATGCTAGATGATTTGGAAATCTCGGGTTTCTCAGATTCATTTCGTTTTTTTTTGTTTTTAAAAAATAGAGATACTACTTTGCCTCTGCAAAAGAGTTTATGCGAATGAATGGCACAACAAAGTCTTTGGTCACAGGCCACGTCTCTGAGTCCATTGCTGGAGTAATGACAATTAGAGCTTTCGGGGAAGAAGAGCGATTCCTCGAAAAGGCTTTAGACCTTATTGATGTGAATGCAAACACATATTTTCACAGCTTCTCAGCTAATCAGTGGTTGATCCAACGCCTGGAAATATTATGTGCTGTTGTTCTCTCATCATCTGCACTTGCTATGACTTTGCTTGAACTTGGAGCTTCTGCCTCTGGTAAGTAGTTTTTTGAAACCTCAGTGTCTTTAATATTTTAGATATGGGTAATCATGAAAATATGTGGTGCTCTAAAACTCCTTGATACTCCTAAGAGAACTCGGTAAAAACGAGTTGACCGAGGTTTAGACCAATTTTCACTTATTGTTCTCTGTGGTTTAGTTTTATCATGTTCCCACTCATTTAACTTGGTCAACTTTTATTTTTGTTTCTTATATATGCTTTAAAACGGTTTTATCGTCAGCAAGTAATCTTGTCTCTTTCATGTTGAGTGGCCAGACATAGATTTGTTTTTTTAGAACTTGTTATCTATGTTCATTGCTGTTGAAGTTGTTTCTTATGTTATTTTTTTGAACTATGCTCTGTGCTTTGTTTTAATTTATACAATAAAAACAAGTTTTTCCGATTTCTCTCTGATTTCATCACAAATCCTTATTTGTTGCCTCACTTAGTTTTGGTTGATCCTAAATTTTAGAGCCTTGTAAATATGTAATAACACACATTTGATGATAGGTTTTGCTGGAATGGCCTTGGCATACGGTCTTTCACTGAACACATTCCTGGTTACTTCTGTCCAACAACAGTGTTTGCTAGAAAATTCAATCATATCCGTGGAGAGGATGGAGCAATACATGCATCTCCCAAGTGAAGCCCCTGAGGTTATTGAAGACTCTAGACCTTCAGAAAACTGGCCTTCTGTTGGCAAAGTGGAAATCTGCAATTTGAAGGTAAACTTTCCCAAACTCAAGCTTTTCTCATATGTAGATTCTATACATTCATTGAACATGCCTTGAATCGATTCTTACCTCACTGGGACTAGTCAGTACAGCTGTCTCATTGACTAGTCACTGGGATTAGTCAGTAACTTATGGAGCATTCTCAAGAAAACCCATTAAAAATTCAAAGGTTAAAGGAAAGTTACTTTACTAGCAAGTTAAATGCTTGCTACTACCATACTATTATCTTCTAGGGAAAATGGCAAAAATGTGTTGAGTACTATCACACTTTTGGAAGAGGGTGTTGTGTACTTTGATAATGGCAAAAGGGTGACGTGAACTTTGATTTTTTGTGCATTTGTACAAAAATGACGGACTACCCTTAAAATTAAGATTGTTTTTAAAAAAATTCTGAATATTTTTTAACCAAAATTTGTTATTTAATTTTTTGGTTAAATTATTTTTTATAAAAATATTAATTCTTAATTTAAGGGGCAATTTCGTCATTTTTGTACATTTTGCACAAAAAATCAAAGTTAAGCAGTTTTTTGCCATTAACAAAGTACACATGACCCTCTTGTTAAAATGTGATAGTATGCAGCACCATTTTCCCTATTTTCAAATAACACATAGGCCTCAATTAAAATAACAGTGTAATAAGTGAACAAGCCTTCATATAGACCAAAAACACAGGTGACATTAGAATTGTATATAATACTGCAAACATAGGCCCCAATTCAACATCTTCACATGTAAGGCTTTAGCAAATATGAAGAGAAACAAACTCAAATCATCAATCTTGCAATTCTCTTTTCAAGCTTTGACATAAGATTCAATGCATTCATATACTTACTCAGATCTCTCAAGTAAAATCTGCCCCTGCCTATCAAAGGTTGTGGTTGAAGTGGACAAGATCTCATGTAATAACCACTTGGTCGCTGGTTTCAATCATCATGCTACAATATATTACTATTTGATTCTTGCCGATAAAAAATGTCAGGTCCCTACCTGTTCTCCCAAATGAATCCATTGTTGTTGCCGTTCACATATTGTGGTGATTCTTGTATTACGATTCTACTTGATAAAGATTCTCTCCTCTGCATGTGAACTTAGTCGGCATATTGTGAACGAACCACATACATTTTCGATGTTCTCATTTTTCTTACGTGACATGAAACAGGTTAGATACAGGCCTAATGCGCCACTAGTTCTACGTGGAATAAGCTGCACAATTGAAGGAGGGCACAAAGTTGGGATAGTAGGAAGAACCGGAAGCGGAAAAACAACTCTCATAAGTGTTCTCTTTCGCCTTGTCGAGCCTACAGAAGGCAAAATCATGGTCGATGGCCTTGACATATCCACTATTGGACTTCATGACCTGAGGTCACGTTTTGGGATCATCCCACAAGAGCCTACACTTTTCAGTGGGTCGGTCAGATATAATCTAGACCCCTTATCAGAACATACTGATATGGAACTATGGGAGGTGGGTTCGTAACTTTTCCAAACCTTTTCTCTGATATGGGTAATGGAGTAATGAGTTCTGACATTTTATGAATGTTTTGAAAGGTTCTGAGAAAGTGCCAGCTTCACGAGGCCATTGAAGATAAGGAGCAAGGCCTGGAGTCAATAGGTATGATTGCTACTATTTTTAGTCCTTTTGGCATGAAACTAACAATAGAGGAATATATGATATAATATGCTCTGAATCGAGAATGAACTGCCGTTGATCGGGATTCAGGGAAACAAAGTGGCCCCAATAAAGTTGGTTTGATACTAATTTTGATCGCCATTTGATTTAAAGTTGCTTGCTTTCTTTCTTTCATTAGTATTCTAATCACACTCCCTACATTTAAGCTAATTCATAGTGTAATTTGCATTGGGAGCCATTTTCTTTAATTTGTTACTTTAGTCGATATATTATTTTAACATATTTTTTAATTTTTGAGTTAGCATATATAAAGTTATAGAAAAACAAAACTCTCTATGCAAAGAGAGGGAAAAATAAGAAATAAGGTAAGGAGCTAATGTAGGGAGCCATGTTTTGAAATTTCATCCCTATAATGGTTAAGAAGCCAATGCATAGGGGTACCGCCCGTGAATTGATCTTTCCAACATATCCGCCTATTCCAACCTTGTTGTCGGCCCAACCACGGACAAAACCATCTGTAGGCAGATGGGCCGTTTTTGGCTCAACAGACCTTTCCCCTAAAAGGTCTTAAGTATCATTTTGCCCTTGGCGCCTGGAAACATCAAATGTTTGAGCAGACATAATAACCTTTTTCGTAGCTACAAATCTTCTTTTGCCGGGCCTGGAAACATCAAATGTTTGAGCAGACATAATAACCTTTTTCGTAGCTACAAATCTTCTTTTGCCGGGATTTTTTGTAGGCAAGCCTGGTTGTAGATGCTTTTAGGAAACGTTAGTGTTGTGGTATAAATACTAATTAATATAACTGAATTAACATGGTGATTGCATTCCAAAACCCTCGATAAGAAATATTCTCTTCCCTAGTTGTGAACATAATCAATACATTGTTGATGACCCACGTAAAATCTGGTGTTTTTGTGTTACGTAATTTCTGATTATTATTCCACATATATATACCATATCAAATTCTGATTGTTATACCATATCAGTGGCACAAGATGGATCAAACTGGAGCATGGGACAAAGGCAATTGTTTTGTCTAGGACGGGCGTTACTGAAGAGAAGCAGAATTCTAGTACTCGATGAAGCTACAGCATCAATCGATAATGCGACAGATTCGATTCTGCAGAAGACAATCAGGACGGAATTTGCAGATTGTACAGTGATAACAGTAGCTCATAGAGTACCAACCGTCATGGACTGTGACATGGTTCTCGCTATCAGTGACGGTAAATAAATACTCAACCAAATCATCTGCGGACAATGTTATAGAATCGTAGGTTGTTAATTTACTGTCGTAAATTTTTTCAGGTAATGTTGTGGAATACGAAGAGCCGAAGAAGCTGATAAAGCAGGAGGGTTCGCTGTTTGGACAGCTTTACGAGGAGTACTGGTCTCGGGGTACAAATGACATCTAGTACTCTGCTACTTCTATTATGATTCTGAACCTTTCGCAGATGATTTATGTTTATGTACTTTTTATGCATTTGTTTTTGCTGTGTCATTTCTAGTGTTCCATAGCGTAGTTTAAGGTTCTTGATTTAAATAATCAGTCTTGAAGTCAATTCTAGGTAGTGCGTGCATTTTCTTGCATGCCAAGTTTCTTCTGATGTCTTTGGTAGCTCTGAGGTGTGCTTATATGGATCATCCATCACCAAATATGTATTTTCATGTACGTAATTTGTGCGCAAAACTCGTATTAAAATAACGTAAATCATAAAATTGTTTGGAGTCTTCGTCTATCAGATTAAGTTTGTAACTGAATTGTATTTAATATAGTGTTATATGATATTTTAGTCCTCTTCGCGACGTTCTTATTAGCACACCTTTGAAGGTGGCTCGATTTTAATATTAATGACGTTGTAAATGCTTATATTATTGAATACGAGTTATAATATTATTATCGGTACAGCCAAAAGATCTTTTGGCTATAGAGGCACTAATGTCAACGTTTGATATTAGTTATGAATAAACTTGTACTAAAATTCATTGAAAATAATCTATAATAATAAATAATTGGATCAGGAATTCAGGATGATTTCATTATTACTTATTTACAATTCAAAATAGGGCAATTTGTTTCTTAGGCCCTAATAAAGAAAATGATTTCTGGGCCCACTACATTGGGCTACGAAAATTAAACCATTTGGATCCAAGCCCATAAAAGAGTACGCTGAGCAGGACATTGTTTTATTCCTCAGGCCCAATCTAGAAAATTTGTGTAAGGGCCTAAGCATAAGATATAGGTTATGATTAGCGGCCTGTAGTTCATTAATACGGCATCGTTTCAATCATTGAGCCCTCATAAAAAACTGTTTCGTAGGCCCACTCTTTTTGGGCTATGTATATTTAGACCCAAAGCCCATATAAAAATATTAAGATGAGCGGGCCGTAGTTCAGATACGGCATCGTTTTATTTCACAGGCCCCCGTAAAGTGTTTCTTGGGCCCAAGCAAATTTATTTTTAAAGGACCAAAGCCCATACAGAGAGGATACCATAAGCGGGCCGGGGTTTGTCAATACGGCGCCGTTTTTATTCTTAGAACCTCATAAAAACTGTTTCTTAGGCCCAATCATTATTGGACTGCATAAACTGACTTTTGGATATGGCCAGAGCCCATATAAAGATGTTATTATAAGGGGGCCTGTGTTCATCAGTACGAGGCCCAGTAACAAATATTTAGTGGGCCCAGTTATTGGGCTAAGTAAATTTATTTGTATATTTCCAAAGCCCACGGAAATAGACGCTTATCAATACGGCGCCGTTTTTATCTCGCGCCCTGAACAATCGCTAGCGGTGGAAAGTGAAAAGGGGAAGAGAGGAACGTTGTCTCTGAGAACGAAGCCAATTTTGAAATTGAAACAGAGAGAGAGAGAGAAGAACAAAAATGGCAGCGACGTTCAGGTGGATTCTGCAACTGCACAAGGACGTTCCTCGAGCGGCTCGGTTCTATTCCGAAGGATTGGACTTCACCGTCAATGTCTGCACCATTCGCTGGGCCGAGCTCCAATCTGGCCCTCTCAAGCTCGCCCTCATGCAAGCCAACGAGTACACGCCCTCTACCTGTTCGACCAAATGCCTAGCTTAAATTTCTGTGTTAAATCATGTGTTTTTGGGTTTGATTTTGAGATTCATGATTGGCCGTTGTGATTATTGGGGTCCTGTAGTAGGTTTTGAGATATTGATCTGACATTTGGTGTGAAATTGGATTCAATTGGTTGGTTGTGTGATCCTCATTTCATGATTGAAATGGGTTTTTTTTGTATTGCATAGGATTGATTATGTGTTTTGGGCATATGGGTTTCTTGTTGATTGCATTTTTTGGTGTGTTTCCATTGTATGACTTGCTGGTTGTTGTTTCCTAGGGCTCAATTCCAAATGGGCAATCAATATTTTCAACTTTTCACGACCATTTTTGCTGGTGGGTTATTATACTATTATAGCGTGAAACCGAAAATGAAACTTTTGGGAAATGGGAAAGCTTTCGGATCATTACCTTGTAGTTGTAAAGCTGTGTGTGATCAGGTTCTGTACCGTTTGGTATCATATAGGGGCTGTGATGGCCAATAGTTTGTGATATAGTGTGTGCTATTCGATTGTGTGGTGAATCCACTATTTGGTGTATGATGAGTAATTATCAATGAGAAAAGGGTATTAGAGTATTGCCAAGAATATCATGTAAAGGTTAGGGTATAATTCAGTATTCGCCCAACTAGATGGAGGTGTATCAAGTGAATTGAACAAATTTTGGTTGAATGGTGTAAATGCTTATCACGGCCCATTTGAGCCTCACACTGAGATAGATCAAGGCAGATTATGGGAACTAAAATGAGGGTACAGATATCTATTGCACTGTACGTACTTATGATCCAGGTTTTTACTTGCAAAAACCATATGTAAAGCCTCAGACAAAAATGGCACTTATTCAATGCCGATTGGGCAATCGATGTTTTCAACTTTTCATAACCATTTTTGCCGGTGGGTTATTATAGCGTGAAACCGAAATGAAACTTTGGAAAATGGGAAAGCTTTCAGATCGTTCCCTTCTAGCGATGGAAGTTGTGGTTGTGATTGTGAAGTTGTGTGTGATCGGGTTCTTTACCGTTTGGTATCATATAGGGGCTGTGATAACCAATAGTTTATGATATAGGGTGTGCTATTCGATTGTGTGGTGAATCCACTTTTTGGTGTATGATAAGTAACGATCAATGAGAAAAGGGTATTAGGGTATTTTCAAGATTATCATGTATAGGTTCGGGTGTAATTCAGTATGGGGCATACTAGATTGTGGTGTATCAGGTGAATCGGACAAGTTTGGGATTCTCAGCTGGAGATGATTGAATGGCGTAAATGTTTATCACGGCCTCACACTGAGATGTATAAGGCAGATCATGGGAACTAAAATGAGGGTCCAAATGTCTATTGCACTGTAGGTACTTTGATCCAGGGTCTTACTTACAAAAACACCTCAGACAAGAAATAGATAATATACTGATCCATTGGTATTCGTCAAATCTTAGTTATATAGCTGGTTGAATTTGATCTCTCCAGCCAGTTGGGCCACTTAGTCATGTATCATCGATAACTTAGAAAAAGTGTCACCAAAACATACTAAATTGATGAAAGTACTAATCTTTGGTAGAATGGTATATTGGTTTGACTGAACTTGTGTCGAACTGAATTTGCTAATTTATTTGATTTATGGATGTTTGGATACGATAGTGTTTCCCTCTTTTGCTGATTTGGGTACTAAGTTTATGATTATTTTTTCTATATTGAACACAACTCATAATTGATCTTCACAGGGACCATGTTGTACAGAGCGAATACTCTTCACTCCTATCATTCATAGTGACCGACCTTGATAGGACTGTCGCAAAGCTAATGCAATTAGGAGCTGAACTAGACGGTCCCATCAAATATGAGGCCCATGGAAAGGTACCTAAAAAACTATACATGGAAACCCACTTTTATGATCTAATCTATTAATAAATTTTGTTTTTGATCAGGTTGCTGCCATGCGATGCGTTGATGGCCACATGTTAGGCCTATACGAGCGTTCGTAAGAGCTTAAAACACGTACCCTTCCACACGATTAACTACAGTACAAGTAAGCTGCTGCAAGCTTTTAATATGTGTATTTGAACTCTTCTGAAGAAATGAGATAGTGTTTGTTCGTCCAGGTCTATTACAGCCATACGTTCATACAATGTAAAGTGTTGGACCTGGAAAAGGTAACACCGCGCACCAGGGCATTAAGTAGGGAGTATTTATAGAGGAAGGGATAAAGTTTTTTTTTTCTATTACCCATCAAGTAAATGGGGTATGTCGTGTCATCTGCATCTCCGAGCAATGACAGTAACTCAATGTTTGATCTTTTCGGTAGGCTTTGTTACCATTTTTGCCTGCTTATTGGGTTTTCATCTTGTAAATAGATACAAAAATACAAAACCATTCTCTGAATTTTTCTATACTATGCATCTATTTTTTTCTTTATAATATATACTGTCTTTGGTTTTAATACGTATGTTAAGAAAATAATCAGAAATTCTCTTCTTCGATCAAAAGTCGTAACCTATCATGTACTCTTAGTTTCTTCAGATGTGGTTAATTATTTTTCTTGACACTACACTATGCAGCCTTTTTTGTTTATGTTTTAAGTAATCTATTAATTACTCTTTCTAGATTAAGTACATATGTTAAGAAAATATACAAAATAAGACCTTACATTTAGTGTACTATGAACTCCATTTGTGTCGAGTAGTCCCCGGGAGGTGAAGTTCCAGCCAGCGGGACCCGCAGCAATCTCATGCCCACCTCCTGGGAGTACAGTGCAGAGCTATGAAAGCATGAGAAGAACACATATTTGAGGTACCTATAATTTTCATCATTGTATCTCATAATTTCATACGATGTACCATGTCATTACTTCCAGTTCCGGGGCCTGGGAGACCAAGAAATCTACAGAATATGCTTTGTACAAGATTGTGGACTGGTTTGTTTGTCCTTCTTTGGATTCCTTGAAATTGTTAATAATTCCGAGTTTGACCACTTTTTTGTTGCTCTTCTGCAGTTCGAATCGGGTCACCCTCGTCATGTTCATGTTCTGCAGATACAGGTGGGTGAGGTGGGTCATCACCAGACACATGGTATCAATTATTAAACCTTAGTGGGTCCTTGTAGACGAGACTTTAACGCGATTAACTGGTTAGTGTCTAATCTATAAATTACAAGTTTCAATTAGAAAACAACTTTACTTGTATGTTCAGAGTTACTTTCTTTATTTAGTCTGTGATAGCTAGTAATCCCTGAATGTTGAATCCAAATACATAGCTTTAAAACCTCACATGTGAAGTTTAAATCAATTAACCATGTTCCGCTATAATATATATTATAGCACATTGCACATCACAAACATTCAGAGAGTCTATTTCACAGTTACACACACATCATCTCGGATCGTCCTAACGTTTTGTGGGACTGAGCTCATGACTTATTGCATGTACCTGTTTGAAAGGGACATGCATGAGATTTACAGTGTCACTCGAAATTGTAGCTTGCGGTCATTTTTGTACTTACCGATCAGTTACCCATTGAAAAGATGTTATAACTGTAAATGGAAAATGTAATTAACTATGTTGATTTGGCATAAATCAACATATAGCCTACATCGTTAAAGTTTCATTTATTCAAGTTTTGACGTACTGATGATAACTTGACGTGTTTCTTAGTTGTCTGAGCGTGATCTTGATTTGTGGATAAGGTACAAATGGCCAGAGCGAGTAACATTGGCGTCGTGATTGTGAGAATGTAAACTGCAATAACCATTGGAGTCATTTGGGGGGAAAAGGGAGGAGCTGACTGTATAGAGTGAGGTTTGAGTAAGTATATGAAATGAGTATGCATTGAATCTTTGGCCAAAAATTGAAAAGAGAATTGCAAGATTGATGATTTTGAGTTTGTTTCTCTTTGTATTTGCCAAAAGACTTACATGTGAAGATGTTGAATTGGGGCCTATGTTTGTTGACCATATTGTAGACTACATTTCTATTGTCTCCTATGTGTTTTTGTTCTGTATAAGAAGGCTTGTTCAATTATTACATTGTTATTTTAATTGGGGCCTATGTGCTATTTGAAAATAGGGAAAACTACACATAGCTACACCCAACTAAGGCCAAAAGACACATAGTTATCCCTATCTTTCAAACTGGACACCTAGCTACACCTAAAAATTGAAAATGGACACTTAACCCCTACCGTTAGATTTTCTGTTAAAATTTTAAGTAAAAAGACGAAAATGCCCTTGGTCAAACTTTAAATTTTCAAATCATGCCATTTCTGAGTTTTGGTGTGTTTTTCGATCAAACTTCTCCACAACCACCGTTTTTGGTCGGAGACGATCGGAGAAGTCGGTCGGAGACGAGGCCGGCGAGGAACACGGTGGTTGTGGAGAAGCGTGATCGAAAAAACACACCAAAACTCAGAAATGGCATGATTTGAAAATTTAAAGTCTGACCAAGGTCATTTTCGTCCTATTACTTAAAATTTTAACAGAAAATCTAACGGTAGGGGTTAAGTGTCCATTTGCAATCTCTGGGTGTAGCTAGGTGTCCAGTTTGAAAGATGGGATAGCTATGAGTCTTTTGACCTTAGTTGGGTGTAACTCTGTGTAGTTTACCCTTGAAAATATTAGTGTGATAGTAGTAGTAAGTATTTAACTTGCAAGTGAAGTAACTTTCCTATAATATTTAAACTTTTAGTGGGTTGATAGACAATGATCCATGAGTTATAGCCGTTTGAATACAATATTCAGGGAAATGTTTTAAAATAATAAATAAAATTATTTAATATTTTATGGTAAAATTATATAAGCCCTTACAAAATAATAAATTATATAATACTTTATTGTAACATTTAGTAATTATTTGATATAATAGTTTGGTGTAGTTTCACTTGGTTATCACAAAAGTTTGTAGTCTTACTTAGGTCACAAAATTTCTAATTTAATTTATGAGGTCACCAAAATGAATTTTTGTCTCATTATTATTAACACCGTTAGCTTTTTTGTTTTTGTTTATTTCTGTCAACATTTAATTAAAAAAATTGAAAAGGATCAAAATGTCCTTTCATCTTCCTTTTCTCTTTTACTCCAGACCGCCATCTTCCTCCTCCTTCTCGCCAAGACTCTCGCTCTTCTCTCCGCCGCCAAAGCGAGAAAAACATAGGGCGGCTAGGTAGAGGACGTGGGGTGAAGGGAACAACGTCGTAGAAGCGACAGAGGAGAGGGCCAGGTTGCCCTCGACGATGAGGATATATTTCTCGGAGGCGTGCACGCTTGAGGTTGGGGTCTTAGTAGTCGTTGAAGTTGTCGAGGCCGACGACGCCGTCGCCACGATTCTTGAGGGCGAGGGAGCAATGGCTGCCGACGAAGATTGTAAAGCCGTTGGGGCGCTTGGGGCGGCGGAGTGGCAGACAAGCTCTCCCAGGAGGGGGCGCCGGAGCCCTAGAAGGCGGAGGAGAGGAAGTTGTAGGTGTTGGAGTGGAGGTTGCGGTGGTGGTCGGGGGAGGAGATGAAGGTGAAGAAAAAGATGAGGAGGAGGGCGATGAGGAGGGACACGCGGAATAAATGAGGGAAATGACATTTTTTGAAATTTTGAAAACAAATGAAGGGAAATTTGGCCTTTTCAATATAAAAATAGATAGAGTTTAATAACGGTGAGACAAAAATTATTTTTAGTGACCTAACTGAGACTAAAAACTTTTGTGGCGACCTTAAAAATTAAATTAGAATTTTGGTAACTTAAGTGAGACTAGAAACTTTTGTGGTGACTGAAGTAAAATTACTCCTAATAGTTGCTCTTCTTTAGGGCGTTGTAAATGAGCTGAGCTCAACTCGTTAAATATTTAGTTTGACTCGAGCTCATTCCGTTAAATATTCAGTTTGGTTCGTTATGATAGAGTTTAAGCCGAATTCGAGCTATAATTTTTTAAGGTTCGATATAGACCCGCAAGCTTACTCATTTAATATTTAATTATTTAATTATTTATATTAACTTATAATTTTAGAATTTTAGTAAATATTTATGATAGAATTAGACGAATCAAGTCGAACCAATTTCAAGTCGACTCGTTTATCATTTATTTAATTTTTCATGAATATTTTTATTAATATTTAAACCAAACGAATCGAGACGAACTCAAATTTATTTGAATAAACTTGTTCGAACACGAGGCAAACATTTTATTCACGAACCGTGCCTTACAATAACACGCAGATTTCAATTCGATTCATTTACGCCCAACTCTCCTTACGTAATAAATTAATATTAAATAGTTAAGTCGATTAGGTATACAAAATATTAGGGATTAATGACATTGTGATGGTGGGGCCATTCAGGTGGATTTTTAGGCACGTGGGTAAGTCTCCATTACACATAATTAGTGATCAATTATTTAGTGTGATGATAATGACAATGGAAACATGAACATTAAAAATGATGTTGTGTGTTTGGTAAAGATGGTGCAGTGATTATTGGAACATATGAGAGAGAGAGAGAGAGCCGTCGAAATTGAAAAAAGTGGAAAGGGACTCACTCACCAATATTTCAACTCATCTATTAAACAACCTTTTGATTTACGGCTCTTTTGTGTCCATATTTAGTATAGCTTTAAGATAAGATTAAGCTTAACTATTAGTAAAAATGCATATATATATATATATAAAGACCAACCTGACACCGCTACTTATAGCCAGAAAAGGGTATCAATGACTTTTCATTTTAACATTGAGTTAAATTTTTGTGCATTTATGCAGAGATAATAACACTCTGTCAAGCATGATTCCAACGAAATGATATTTTCAAATCTTAATTATTTTAGTCTCTTCTGGAGTAATGTGACAATTTTTTTGTGACAACATATCTCTAAAATGCTTAAAATACATAAACTATCTTTAGTTTAATAAATCAAAAATTGATTTAATTCAATTTTATTTATCTCTTGTTCAATTTTGTTTATAATTAAGATGCAATTACAATTATACTCTCAAATCTAAAATTTTAATTTGACTCATTTCAAATCCGGTTTGATAAATCAAATTAGACCAATTTTATTCTACTTTCTTAAACCATGGGTATTTTAGTCATTTTAGTGTAGGTTGTCACAAAAAATATGTCAGTGTACCAAAAAAGAGAAAAAAATAGTTATGGTATGAAAGTGTCATTTCGCTATAGTTAGGTGTAACAAAGTGTCATTATCTCATTTATTTATTAGTTTATAAAATATTTTGAGTTCGATGTTTTAAATGAAATGAGATTTTAAATAATTTTAAAGTTTGTTGATTACAAATGTTTATTTTTTTAACGGATTACATCAATTTCTTAATTTACTTAAAATCTCTTCTTATTTGCAAAACAAGATTCAAAGTCACACTCATTTCAAAAGAGTATAAAAGTTATTAATCTTACTTTTATACAAAAATATTCCACTTACAATTTTGAGCTTATTTTCAGTAAGAGTTGTTCTTCGTGGCCTACCTAGAAGGAGCACTCAAAAGAGTAAATATACACATTAGAACCTACATTTGACTTAAAAGGCTAAACTATCAGGTCTATGGTTTAATATGCATATAAACACACTCTTTATCACCAGTCATCTTTCGACGTGAGACTTTAAACTCACATGTGGATATAACAATCTCTCAATCCACTTTGAGTCTCATCATATCGGGTTGGTCATCCCTAAGTTCATGCCTTACTTGATCTACTCAATCCCACAATGACCATTTCCATCCTATATGGGTTTCACCATGTGAGAAGCCGATCATGGTTTTAGCCCACTTTACCAAGAGAGTTTTACTAAAGTTGCCTCTGATACCAGATTCGGGCCTTATCTAGGAGGAGCACTCAAGAAAAGCTCATATACACATTAGAGCCCACATTTGACCAAAAAACTAGTTTATTAGGTCTAAATTCCAGTATGCATATAAACACAATACTTATAATCAGTAGTCCTCTGATGTAAAATTAAGAGATTATGAAGACAGTGATGAATCTACAAGTATACACTTAAATGGATTAATTTTAAAGTGTAGTTGTATACAAGTATTGTTGGGGAACCGGGCTTTACCAATGAGGAGCACACTACGAGGAAAGCCTATGCACACATTAGAGCCCACCTATGACCCAAAAGACTAATCTATCAGGTCTAGTGTCCAATGTGTATATAAGACTTCCTTATACCCCGTACTCTTTCGATGTGGGACATGGACTCACATGTGAAATTCCTAACAAGTATTTCAATTATGAAAAAAATATTAATGCTTAAACAAATAAACATTCTAATTTAAGAAAAACGAGAGAGAAAATTCAAAATATATTTCGATGATATTATTGAGTGTTAAGAACACATATTTATAAAAAGTTACATGGCTTTAATTATGCAAGAAGATATTCCCTACTTAATGTAGTTGCACGCATGAGGTAATAATAAAAGAAAATCAATAAATCGGCAAAAAATATCTGATTTCGTGCATAATTTTCAAGAATGTCAATACTCTTATTCAAGTTGGAGCATGGACATAAGACATTGACAATATCCAATTGTGAAGGGGAACATAAAATCGTTATCTCGTGACTTACGGTAAAATCAGCAATTCGTCTTGGGGTTGACGGTACAAACAATAACTCATCTCATGGTTGATGGTGCAAACAACATTTCATCTCGCGTTCGACGGTGCAAACATCAACTCGTCTTATGACTGGCGCGAAAAACTACTACTCATCTCGTGTTAATAGTGCATATGTCAACTCGCCTCAAAGCCAATAGTTCAAACTAATTCTAGGGGGCAACATTACTAAATAAATTTATTTTGTCATACTCATTTCACATGGGTTAAATAGTGATGTTGGGAAAGAAAATGTATAGGGTGTGCTTGGTGGGAAGTAGCTATGGCTATGGAGAACTAGCTAGGTTTTGGAAAAGAATAGGAGGAGAGAGTGGCACTTGTCACCAACCACAATCAATGGTTTGGTTGAGCCTGAGAAATGTAGTCCCAACTTTTTATGGCTTTTTTGCTGCATCTTTTAGTTTTTAACAATTAACCCATTTCAAGAACTATGTCCCTTTCCTTTCCCAATCTTCCTTTCCAGGACTTGTATATTGTATTAGCTTCTGTGTTGCTTCCTTTATTAATGTTCTTCATTTGCATTACAAAACTAGCTGTTCAAATATGTACTGCAATCTTTATTCAGACCAGTTCCTCAACTTTAAACACTTCGTATTCTTTTGGACTTAAATCAAGGGACAATGACATTTCGTTAAACTTATTTATACCGAGATGACACTTACATAACCTAACTATTTTTCTTTATCTTTTAGTACCCTGACAATTTTTTTGTGACAATTTCCATCTAAAATGCCTAATATACCTAAAATACCATTAATCGGATAAATGAATCTAATTTGAACTAGCCCAATTTGAACCAGTTTAATTCTACTTTTTTCAATTGAACTAGGGGTACTTTAGGTATATTAGACATTTTAGATGTAAGTTGTCACAAAAAAATTGTTAAGGTACTAGAAAAGAGAGAAAAATAATTAAAATATGAAAATGTCATTTCGTTATAATTAAGTGTAATAAAGTGTTATAATTCCTTAAATCAAATATTGACCCTATCGGCTTAGCTGAGTACCAAAAGCTACCTTCTCATTTTTTTTAGGTCTGATCTCTTATATATTACACTTGTAGCTACATTAGTAACATAAATATTAATTTGGAACATTACGCATTGATATATAATAAAATGAGTACAATCTCATGATCATTACAATCTGAAAAAAAAACCCATTATTGCTGGAGTGAATGTTGAAAAGATTATATATTTTCACATTCCAAAATTGAAGAAACAAACCCATATATTCACCACAAAAATTAAATCATGCTCATGACAACCTGAGAACCCATTATTGCTGCTGCAGTGAATGTTAAAAAGATTACACACTTTCACATTCCAAAAATGAAGAGACAACAACACATTTATCACCGAAATTATTGCTTGCCCATTCCAAATTAGATATAAGAAACAGAAACATACAGCCACACTGATTTTACAACATTGCACAGATATGAAATATCAATAAAAATATGAAACTTCACGTTTCTACAATGGAAAATTAATAAATCATAAATGACAATGGAAAGTTCGTAATCCACCCACATGCAATCATATTACAATATTTACATAGAAAAGTTAAATATACAATTCACAAAAATATTAAAATTAAAACATTATTTTGTCCTTAAGAGGATACAATAAGGATTAAAGCCTCACACAATTAATGTGAAAATTTTAAATTTCAGACTCTGTAATAATTTGATTTGAATTAACTCAATTTATACCAGTATGATTTATTATGTTTATTTCTATTTTTTTCAATTGAACCAAATATATTTTAATTGTACTCTATTTTTTTCAACTAAACTCGAAATATTTTAAATATATTCTATTCTTTTCAACGAAACTAGAGATATTTTAGGTATGGTAAGCAGTTTAGAATTAGGTTTATCACAAAAAGAATTGTTAAATGTACTAAAAAAATATTTAAAATATAAAAGTATCAATTCGCTATATGTCATTAACCCCAGAAATCAAAGGATAGATTTAGGAATATATTGTAATTGAAGAAATATAAATGATTTACTTTCTAAATTATGGAAAATTATTACAGCAATAAAATTAAGAATTACAAATGGCAAGGGCAATTTGGTAAAAAGAGAATGAGATATGAGTGAGCAAGTGTCTGGGAACTTGTTGCAGAGGGTAAAGAGCTCGGCCCAAGAAGAGTGTCGTTTTCGCAGAGAGAGCGTGTTGTGATTAACCCAATCTCTGCACTGCTCCTTCTCTGAACCTCTCTGCCTTTTACAAGAACAAGACACAAGAACCACCACTCAACTACCACCAAAACCACAAACCCTAGACAACAAAAATTAATCAGTCAGTCCATTAATTACTACAAAAAATGAATAAATTATTAACTTAAACACAAACCCATTTCACATCTCCACCCATTTCTCTCCAGTCACTACCTTATCTTGCCTTGTGGAGAGAGAGAGAGAAAAAATAGATTCACCAAAATGCAAACCCTAGACTCAATACTCCATCAAGACAACAAAAAAAACATGGTTTTATTTTAGCATTTGAAGATCATAGGAAAAAGGAAATTATTCTGTGGGAGGATCTTGGTGTTGTGATGGAGACTAATCATGATAACCAAAATTAAAAAACAACATGTGTATGTGTGACAAAACCTAGGAAATAAATAAATGTTAGAAGAAGGAAGGGAAGAGTAGGGAGCTCCCTTCAGTCCAAGTACGGAATAGCTCGTGATTCAATTTATCTCCCGCATCATCCACTCATTTACTAATTCTCGAGTGGTGAAATTAATCAGTATTTGGATGAATGAGTCGGCAGATAATTGAACCCTAGTGCCACCCATGAGTGGACTGAAGAGAGCTCTCTTCCCATCCCTAACCACAATTTATTTTCCGACAGGAACCAGGTACCTTAAACAAAACAAACAACAAATTTTAAGAACAAAAACAACACAAGAATTATCATCAAGATCTAGATACTTGCAAACAAAAGGCTTAAGGTTATGTATATATCAATCAACATGCAGATCTAAGCAAGTAAAATCAAGAGAATGGAACCAGAAATTAAACTGTGATGTGTGTGAGAGTGGAGATAGAGAGAAAGAGGAAGTGAAGAGTGTGGTTAAGTGATTGAGGTTGTGAGTGAGGAAAAATGTGAGAATGGGATTATATATATAGCCAAAAGAAGAGCACAAGAGAGAGATCAGATCATATTAACCAGACAACAATTGATCTTAATCAATATAATACTGATTACTGTTTAAGTAATTAATTAATTGATTAATTAAAACTCCTACTAATTATTCATATTCTTCCTTCCTCCACACTTCCCTTTTCAACATGTATATGCCCTATTTCACTTTTATTTATTTATTTTAATAATTTAAATAGTGTACTTGCACTACTACTCTCAGTCAGCCCTCAGCCATGGCATTAATTAACTTAATTATTTTTCCACCCTTACCTGTTTTATAATTATATTAATATTATAATATGTCTTCTCATTCTCTTTTCAATATGTAATTGTATAAATTATATTATTTTCAACGTGGTGAAAATTATGTGTAAGATTATCAAATTTTGGTTTTAGTATTAAATATTTTTAATATACATAATCAAAGCACACAAAAAGTAAATACTTAATATAAAATATAAATATTATAATGTTTTTTAGATTTATATAAATATTATAATATTTTTTAGATTTATATAAATAATAAAATATTAATTAGTATACATTTTTTAGTAGTTTAGATAATTTTCTTTTTATTCTCTAACTTAAAAGTTTTAACCCTAATTAATAACCATTTGAGCATTTTTAAACCCAAGTAATCCCACTTAGTCAACTTAATTCGCATAAATGTTTTGTAATATTTTTTTCGAGTGTTGTTTATAGACACAGATTGAATTGAGAAATATAGAGAAATAAAATTAATAAAAAATTGTTTTTGTTGTTACAGTGTTTATGGTTTAGAACTTGTTTATGAATTACAACAAATAATTATTTGGAGTTTTTTAGGCACTATTATTTGGAGTTAATACACTCATTTCATAGTTAGAATGTCAAAATAAAAATTAATATAGAAAAGAAAATTGTACATTAACGTAGGAAGACACCAATATTGAAATTAATAAGCTTCTAATATTATCGAAAATTTTGTGTTTTGTTTTGCTCGTAATGAAATGGCTCACGAATTGACATGTTTATTTTAACCAACAGTAACTGGAATTATGGTGAGAAGTATGTCTTATCATCTGTATTTTCAATTGTCCAATTTAATATTGGATTAGTTGTTATTTAATTAATAAAATTTGTTTCTTCTTAAAGAAAATATCATGAATCATGATGCTGATTGTTTAATTTTGTTTCATTAATATATATGTATGGATGGATCAAACCCTAGAATAGGGTAGAGTCAAAAGTGACTAGCCATTTAGAGAGATTCCAAGCAAAGCCTCTATAATCATTCTAGTGTTTCGCATTCAGCTACTTTTTTAGTTTTTTATGTGTTTGCTTAATTTCATTAGTTGATAAATAAAAAAAATCAATTTTAGTTAATCTTTTATTAATAGCAAATGATGTGAAATCTGTATATAAAATTGCAACCAAAACCAGTGAGTACAGTTGTTCTTTATTGATTCATGAAACCAGAAACAATACTAAAAATGGTACGAAACTGAATTGATTTGTCAGTCAATTCCCGAGTGGATGGAACTCAATTAAAGTGGATTTAATTATTCTAATCACTATTAATTAATTCATTCAGATGCACTTAACAGACTAACACTAATGCATTGTAATTTATTAATTTGTACTTAATTGATGTTTTGTGTTCAAAAGATTGAATACTATTTGTTTTAACCTTTACTGCCTCTAAACTTCTAGACACTTCACCCACATTTTCTGATCTTTTTCAGTTTCTTTAATTTAATTAATTAATTTAGTGTGTCATAGTCTATAATTACTGTTTTTGTAGCAGCCTTTTGTCTCCAAGTAAAGGTCTTTGTGTTATTTTGTATTCATTTATCTCTCATCCTCATATTTGATTAAAAAAATTAATTTTAAATAAACTATGTTTTAAATTAGAAAGAACTTTTAACATTTAAGATTTTATATATATATAAAGTTCATTTTTCTATAATAAATCAAGAAAAAAAAATTAATTGTAGATTTGCTCATAAGATTTTAGAGTCCTCACATGGCACTGACTCAGATTCACTGTGCAGTGCAGCACTAGTAGATAGATAATGGTGATGGCAACAACATGTGTTCATGAGAGTGTATACCTTATAATTTGAACTTATTTTAACAATTATGCTATATAAGGTTACTTTAATTAGTAACACATGACATGTCTGAGAAAATAATATACAAATGAACAATATATAATTTAAGCATGAGTCAAAATTACTTCTTCAACTATTGAAGCTATTTTTTATCCAAGTTTTTTATTTCATAAATTTTTAAAATTAGTCTACATAAGTTGGGCTGAACAATTATATCTGGCATTTTCTCTTATGTAAAGATATATTTTATATATTTACTAATGTTTAATTTTATATTTTAAGAAATAATATTATAAATATTATTATTTTCATGTTCAAAACTTAATCTCTCTCATTAATTTGCTACTGAATTTAAGAGATTGGTATTTCTAGAGATCTTAAAATTACTTATTTCAAGATTAAGAGATAATTATGATAGGAAAAATTACAATATATTCTTTGATAATAAAGTATCAATAAAGCTAAATAATAGGTATATTTCAAGACTTTCTTCTCCTTTACATGCTAGTGAGAATAGGTATATCTCAGTAATGGGTCTATTAATAACAACTATAATATATACAGAATATTAGGGATAATCAATAACAAAACATGGACCCAACCAAAAGAGAGAGAGAGAAAAAAAAAGCAATGGCTTGAAATGAAATACAAGTGTAAATAATTATTAGGGAATTGAAGGAGGAGACAATGAGGAGTGGGGATGCAGTAGTGAGGCCAATGATGTTGTGGAAATTCTAGAAAAAATAGCAAAAAAATTATTATAAAAATAAAATGAAAAATATATGTGAATGGCAAATAATTTATTATGGGAAAAAATGTGTGTGTGTGTATGTGGAGGAATATGAAATGAGAATCTGAATCACAAAGAACACAACAACACAAGGCAGGAACCACATTGTCTTGTCAACCCTTAAAGCCTGCCCTAATTTCCTTACTCTCTCCATTCTTATTTGTTGTCTTTTCACTACTTTTCCTCTTCTCTCATCTGTCCATCAAACATCTAATCAACCATTGTTTTTACATAAAATAAATATACATCCCTTTACTTTGTGGGTTGGTTGTGATATTCAATTAGGGCTTCTTCTTTTATTTATTTATTTATAGTTTCATTATTATATGTCAATAACAATGTAAAGTTCACATGCTCCTTGAGTGTAAATGTTTCTTCAATTGTTGAGTTTATCCTAAAAGGAAAAAATTATTGGAATTAAAAATAATTAAATTTAAGTGACATTTTATAATTTGAGGTTGTCGGTTTTTCTCTTCTCCGAATGAATATCACCGGCTCGTATCGTGATAACACGGCGATAAAAAGTACGAGTAAGACCAACTCGACGGTTGGAAAAAGAAATATTGAGAAACTCAAATTGGAAAAATAATTATTTCAATTTTTTTATTTCATGGTCATTTTCAGACGAAATTGTGCATTTTGCAAAAAAATATAAATTCACAACCACATTAAACAATAAATAAAATTTATATAATTGTGTGTTTCAAACAACTGAAGTGTTCTTTTAGAGACTCAACTTACTGCTTATAATTTTTGAATATCTAAGGATAGATCCAACACAATCATACACAAATATTGTTTCTACAAATAGTGGAAACTCGAACTCAGTGTCGGACAAACCACCGGAACACAATCAATTAGTACAACCAAATTTTGATCTTATATTGAATTTAATTACCAATTTTCTTAAATAATTATATTTTCTCCAAATTATCCGAAAAAACAGCATACTGTAAATATTGTGTTGTCATTATTTGTTGTTAAATTATACTGTAAAGGGTTTTCTTTTTCTTTTTTTCTTGAAATAAAAGTAAAGGGTTTTCTTTATAATTAGTAAATGTTCATATGCAAATTGAGATAAAATAAATAAAATGCCCAAAGATAGTGTGATGGGTCAAAAACATTACTTGTTTCTGGGTATTGCAGTTCCAGTTGTGGTATGTCACTAACTTTGTTTAAAACTCTTTTGATAGTCTTGTACCTTATCTTTAATGTAGCATAGTAATGGAGCAGTTGAGGATCTATTGGAGATTTGGGGGAAGCTCAGATGTCTAATCATAAATCATCTTTTTTCCATTTGGACTTGATAGTACATTTATTTATACAATTTGTTTTATACATCCAAAATAAATACTTATTAAAAATAAAAATAAAGGGTAATTACACTTTAGTACGATTAAAATGACGAGTTTTACACTTTATTATAATTATTATAAAAAGTTTAAATTGAGGTCAGTTAATTGTGTTTTTTTACATTTTGCTCTAACATCGTCAAATGTTGGATGAATTTTTTTTAAATAATGTAAAAGGCCATTTTCAAAAAGTTACTAGTCATATTCATTTTATGATTTATTTTATATTTTTCTCTTTTAATTATTTTGTATTTTCGAAAAACCACACCATCCGTTTCACATTTCTAATGTTTTAACTGACCCAAAAAGTCCCTAATAATTGTTCCGTTTTTATGTATTTGAGGGTATATAAGTCATTATGAAAATTTTAACAGAAAAAATTGTTAAAATGGATGGAATTGTTAAAAAAAAATTTAAAATTATTCAATAAAATTTAAGTTTACGATGTGATGTGAGACTAAATATTATTAATATTAATTGCTGCATGCGCCACTCATTTAAGCAAAGTAATTTTTTTGGTAAATCATTATTTACTAATTTATTTTGATTAATTAATTGTTTATTTAATTTTAGGTTAATCTTGTTTGTGTGGAAATGAATTGAGAGAAAATAGATATGCGCATGAACATAAGATTGTAGAGAGAGAGATGCGAGACGTCAGTAACAGGAAGATAAAGCAGAAGACAAGTCAAGTACCGATGCAGAAGCAACAGTAACTACAGTTTATATATATTTAATTGTTTGTTTTATTAATTAATATTAATTGCTGCATGCACCACCATCTCTAGATATAATTGAACTCAGTCTCAGATCATCACCTGCACTGCCAAACCCAGTCACTGTCACACTACATTTCATGCTTTTTCTGGCTTCTCCCATCAATTAATCATCATCATTTTTTTCTCTTCTTTCTTTATTTACATTTTTATTCAATTATTTGAACAAGAGAAATTTTAAGGGAATGCAAAATTAAAAGAGTATATTCAATCATGATTTTAAAAATACGAAATTCTAAAATTCAAATAAATTCAAATTCATCTAGTCGGACTGGTCCAAACGACTAAACACCGACAAAATCCAAGGAACCCGATACCGATTCCGCGTGAGTTATCCGACACAATATATGTTTTCTCACCAAATGCTAACGATGTTAGAGAAAATTAAAGGGTAAAAACACATAATTAAGTGATCTCAAAATAAACTTTTTATTATAATTGTAGTAAAGTGTAAACCCAGTTAGTGTAGTATGGGAAATAATGAATTTCCCTATATCTCTCCTATCTTCGTGGTTGTTTGGGCCTCCGCGAGCGCTTGTGGGGGAGAGGGAGAGGGTCGTCCTGGGGTCAACGACCGCCCTTCCGAATTCCAAACCGAAAGCGGGGGTGCAAACGCCGACGCATCTACGGATGACCCCAACTCTCAAAAGGATAACGACAATATGCCAAAGAATCCTAAAGACATTTTTTCTCTGAGATTTATCCAAATCGACCCAGATAGGTATATCTGAGTACATAGGGACGGGGAGATGGGTGGGATAGACTTCGACTCTCACTCTCTTCTCTTCTAGTCTCTCATCCTCCATACTCCCATGTTTGGCTAGGCTAAACACTCATCGAAATAAAATTAAAAAAATGTCAAAATACTATACTAGTTATTACTCAAACGCGTACATTAATTTAGAGGTTACTGAATAATTTTAATTTTCCATGTAATTTATTTTGTATAAATAAATAAGTAATTAGTCTCTATCTAGTTTATTTGTATGGTTTAAAGTATTTATAACAAGTTGTTGATAAATTAATTATGCCGAGATGCAGGAATAAAAATGCCGACGAATAACAAAAGCAGCACATTTCCAGAAATAAACAATTTAATGAATCAAGACATCTTGTTCTTGTCCTAAATTACTTGTAATATACAATTACAAGAAGCAAAAAAAGAAGAGACAGAATTTAGGTTTTGCGCTGTGTTCAACACATGATTGCATAATTAAAAACTCCAAAGTTGTTGCCGGTGTGATTAAAAGGAAGAGAATCATTATATGAATAAAAGGTTGTAATGTGCTCTATGTCGCAAGAATTGTCATTTTACATTATAATTTTCTATGTTTGAAACATAAGGGTTAATACAATTGTGGAGGAAACATGTTCACATCCTTCTTTTTCTCTTTTCCCTAAAGTTTTGAATTCGAATCACCATTTTAATATTAGGATATGATTTTCTTCTTCTTCTTCAAAGTATATGCTTTTGGGATTGTTACCGAATAAGTTTTATTTTCAGTTTAAAATTCACAAGAAAAAAAAAATCATACTAAAGTGAATTGTAAATTTAATGGTTTTTCTCTAAATCTATATTTGAACATTAGCACGCGAGTGTCCGGTATAACCCCATAATTTATCACTTGGTAAAAAAATTTCAAGTTAATTTGATTTTAGTATGATTTAGGTAAAACTTTTTATGAAACACGGCAAGTTTTATTTTGAGTGTTAAATTTTAACAGGGAAAATAGCTTAAATATATACTTTTAACACTTTCATATCCTACATATTTTTCTTTTTTAGTATCATGAATTTTATTTTGGGACAACTGTACATTTATTATCAAAATTGGTCTTGAATTTTGGTTCAATTCATGGGTATTTTGGGCATTTTAGAATTATTGGTCTCAAATTGAAATTTAGGGTACTGGAAAAAAAGTAGGGTATGAAAGTGTATATTTAGTTGCACAAAAGTGTCATTTTCTCATTTTAATACGAAACCAATATTTATTAAAAGTTTCATTTTTCTTCTGATTTTTTTTAATATTACATCACTTCTCCTAACTACTCTTAAACTGACCGTGCCCAAATATCGTGTTGAGCCTCGAACTCTGGTCTAAAACCAATGAGCGAGCAGTGCCAACCACTAAGTGATGCTCAATCTGGTATTTTCTTTGAATTTGACTCATATTAAACCGAATATCATAATCATAATGTAAGATTAGTGATGTAAAAATCGCTAAACAATTTGTAAGTCAGAGAGTCTTATATGGACTTATCAAAAAATAATTAATCGGCAATTATAAGTGGAGATTTTTACACCGTAGTGCAAGACTTGTCCAAGAACTTATAAAGTTTTTCGTGAATTAATAAATAGTACTGATTCTTAGAAAAATTCTGAAAAATGTGTAATTGCCACAGTATAGAAAATTTAATTGGGCCGAAGTCCATAACTTAAAACCAAAATATTGGGTTACAAAGCCCATAATATATGGGCCCAATTTAATTATCTTATGCATCTATTCGTATCAAGAAAACAATGGACCGTTTCAGGTGAAGCCTGGCCCATAATCGTATGACCTATCTTATGCAGCAAGTTACTACTTTTTTCCCGTTAATTCTCATAAATAATAACAATGAGAGAAAATAGTTACCACGTAATGAAATTGATCAAATGTTAATGTCAAAAGGAAAGGTTTTTAATTTATTCAACTTGGACTGAATTATTCATTTTCTCGATTTAATTGTTGTATTTTATCATGTTCCAATACGTAACATTCCATCTTAATATAAAAAAATGAAACTCCAAATGAGGTTTATGGTGATTAAGCCTCTTAATTATTTGAACATAATCAGACGGATGTGGCAACCTAACCTGATCCCACTAAAATACTACAATTTTTAGGATTTTTGAAACTCTAAATTATTATAACATGTGATTAACTTAAAACATTTTTATGGCAAGTGAGCACAGACTGTATTCATGCCAGAGAGGCCCTTCGTTCTAAAGATTTGGTGGTGGAAGACAATGCCTATAGTCTGTGTGCCAACAATAATAAAGGCAAATGAAGATTGCGTAGAAGGGAGTGAGAGGCGAGTTAGCCGAGGAATATGAGAATTCCTCAAATAGTCCCGATCCAGAGATGGAGAGCTCTTAAAGAAGATAGTTTCAAGCTAAATGTGAATGGTGCATTGGATATTTCGAGAGGAGTATTTGGGGTGGGCATGGTGCCGAGGATAGCAAGGGGAAGACGTTAGCGGCCAAATGTTTCTCAAGTAAATGAACAGTGGATGCAACTATTGTGAAAGCTATGACAGTCATAGCAGTGCTCTCTTGGGCGGCATTGAAGTAGAGGACTAATGTCCGAATCGAAAACGACTGCTAAAATCTTATCCTAGTTATTCACGGAGATGAAAGACTGTCTATTCACCAGGGTAGTTCAGGATTGCCACCATCTTATTACGGCGAGTCCTTAGTCCTTTTTTTGATGTTGCTTTTGTGAGGCATAATGCTAACATAACAGCCCATGTGTTGGTCAAATATTTTTTTTCTTTCTAACTGAATTGTGGGTGTGGGGGTCTGGTTCACCCGGGTTCTTAGAGGCCGTTTCTGCATACCATTTCTGATATATTGTCTTGTTTTCTTTTAGAAAATCTTAAGAGACAATTATATATAAATATCCTCTTATAATATAACTTTATATAACTTTCATTCATTTTTATGGGTTCTAAAATTTATTTTTTGTTACAAATATTATTATATCCAACATTAATTTTAACAGAAGTGGGAGGAAAGAAATTAGGGAAAAAATGCATACATAAGGAAAATAAGAAGCAACATTGAATTAAATATAAAATCATATAAAAATTGGATATATTTATACGTGATTATCTATGAATTAATAAGAGAGCTAAAATTAAAATTGTATTTGAATTAAGGTGAGGATTTGTTTTTGTTTCGAAGTACACACCAAATTCGAAGCTCTACATTCTCAATGGACTCCAATTTCTCTCCCGCTGATCTCGACTTCGGATTTGCCTTCAACGACCCCAAATTCTCCAATCGGATTCTCAGAATCCAGATCATTTGTTTGGCTCCAAATGATTTTCATCGACTCTAATTATCCCTAATCCCCTAAACATTGGCCCGAATCAGTAGTTTATGCTTCGAACCAGTTTTTCAGGCGGTTCGATTTCTCAAAATCGAATTAAATAAGTTTTGATAGGTTCGGTTAATAATTGAACATTCTTAACTCTCAAGCATTCCGGTTCGGCGAGCACAATTTCTACCTATACGTCAAATGCGGCACTTTTTTAACCCGCAAGTCCCTCGGGTTTTACCTTGGGATGCACGGAAACGGGTATGCGAGCCTTAAACTCGAGCCAGACCGGGTTTTACACGACGAAGCGTAGAGGGAATCACATTTTCCGGGGAGGCAAGAATTTAGGATACAAGGACTTGTTCGGCTTTACCTGGTTGGAAATCGTCGCCAAAAACAGCCCTTACTTAGTCAATGGCGCGCTCTGTCTAAAGGAAAGCCTCGAGCCCGTTGCGACGATCAAGCAACAACAACGTGATGTTAAGGTCATCATTCCGCCAAATGAAGTAGGTAAGATCGCCGTGAGATTCGTGTTACTTTTAATCATTATTTGTACTTTATTTGGGCTTATAGGGGTTATATGTGAGGGGGCATAAAAAATTTTAACCATAAATTTGAGATTTTAATGAGTTGTTTCTCTAATATGATATCAGAAAGTACATTGTGAAAATATAGAATCAAAGTCTAAATTGGAACTAGAGAGTTGTGAACTATGGGTAATGATTTCAGTTCTAGTTCTTCAACTGAGAGAACCATTTGATTTCAAACCAGTAAGAAACAGAACCAGTTCTAGATAAGAACCAATTTCTTATTACTATTTTATTTACAAACTTTATAATTTTACTGGATTGCAATAATTGAGTTTTATCGTTCGATTTTCATAAGAGCTTTTAATGACTTAAAGTTTAAGTTTTTTTATATAAATTATGATCAAAATCATCTAATTAAGACTATATATTGAGTATTTAACAAAAGATAGAAATAAACGGTTCTAATGAGTAAAATCGAGGAACCGACCCAAAGAAGTAGGCCTGGAAACGAATTTGTCCCATATATAATTGTTTCGGGTCCGGTCCCCAAAAATTTGGAGTTGATAGGTTCGGTTCACTTCCGAAATCGTTCCCACCACTAAATACACGTCGATTTCCAAGACTTGTAAAATACATTATCATTGATCATTGGGTTAAAAAATTCAGATTAGGGTTTATAGGGGGTCGGGTGTGGGGTGACCTATTCCTACCCGATTCCACCCTGCCCCATACCTAACGAGATTTTTGCGGGTTGGGCACCCGTTTACCGTAAGCAAGTTTTTTTGCAGGTTGGATACTCGATTGAAGCCACCGGGTGTGGGTTTGGCCAAACCCAACCCGTTACCATTCTTATGAGATGTGTTTTATCTTGATTAAGTCTCTTTGTTATTTGAACAACAATCAATCAATAGCCTAATAGGATTATGCTGCTTAAGATTTTTAGAAGTCTAGATTATTTGAATACGTAATAATTAATTTAATATAGAATCAGATATTGGATATATTTATACGTGATTATCAGTTAAATTAATCAGAGAACTAAAATTAAAATTATATTTAAACAAAATGATATGAGTATTTGTTTTTGTTTTTACGCGCCAAGATCGAAGAACGTCGATTCTCAGACGATTATGGACTCCAATTTCTCAGCAAGCAGATCTCGACTTCGGATTCGCCTTCAACGCCCCCAAATTCTCCGACCGGATTCTCAGAATTGAGATCATTGATGATAGTGGTCTTTGTTCTTAATTTTGAAATTGATTCATTCTGTTTTGTTGAAATATGTGAATTGTTGAGAATATAAAGTCCCCCGGTGAAAGAATATGCTTTTAGTTGTAGAGCCCGACCAGATATGTACAACCTAGTTTTACATGAGCTGTGTTTAGTTGATTTTTATGTGAATGTGTAACGAGTAACGGAAATTCTTGATTTTGCGATCATCGTGTTATAGGAGTGTTTGGTTTATGAGAAAGTGTGATGAAAAAATTGAAGCATTTTGTTTGAGTTAGGTTAAAGAGGTTTTAGGACTCGTTTCTTGTGAATTTGATTAGTTTATATGATCACTTAGATTGCTAATTTTTACATGAGTTAAACAAAACCGTGGCAATAGAAAATATAGTCCGAAATTATCAAGTTTTGTGATCACGTTATTGTAGTGTTTGGTTTTTATGATCTGAAGGGACATTTCATGTGAAATTGATTGGTTTGCATGACCATCATATTGCTAATTGTTACACAAGTAAAACAAAACTGTGACAATAGATAATGTAGTCGGAAATTTTCAAGTTTTGTGTTCATGTTATTGAAGTATTTGGATTCTAAGAAAATGAGGTGAAAATTGGAATTATTTTGTTTCTTGCATATAAGTTTTTTTGCATTATTAGACTAATGATAACAAATGCTTAATTTTTATGTACGAGACACAATTCTAAAAATTATCAAAATTTACTCCATTGTAGGTCCTCATAAATATTCCCGACGTACACAACCAAACTATCTTTAAACCATTACTCCCATATATTTTTTATAGTTTGATCTTAGTATTATTTACTACTAAATTTAATCATTTTTAACGACAAAGTCGAATGTAAAATTAGTAAAGTTACGTAATTTTATTCTCATCTAGCGTGACTTGATCTTACCAATCTCAATTCCTTATTTTTCTTTCAATGCATATTTAAGATAATAGTAATTACTTATTCTTAATATTTAGAAACCACACATTTCTTTTTTTTTTCTTTTTTTTTGAAGGTAAACACGAATTTTATTAGTTAAATAGCAACTAACCCGGCATCAAGCCAGACAGCTGAAGTTACAGTTGGTGGGACAGACCCCTCACCATAATCCCAGCTACTGTTAGTTAAAGCGTACTTGACCAATTCGTGAGCCACTTTATTACAGGTCCTACGAGCGAACGTTACTGTGAGATTCACCCTTGGGGCAGAAATGATACGTCTGCAATCATGAATGATGCCCCCGAACATATTTCTCCTTTGGTACGATTGTCGGATCCCATCCACCACCCGAATGCAATCTGATTCTAGTGTCGCTTCGTTCCAATTCTTCCCTTTTGCCCATGATAACGCTTCTCTGACTCCTACAGCCTCCACCTCTTCGGAATGGAGATGCCCCGTAAACCGTCTTGAGAGAGCTCCCACAATATGCCCCTCAGAGTCCCTACATACCAGTCCTATGCTCCATAGCCCCTTCTCCGCATCTACTCCCCCATCCACGTTTATTTTTAGTTTCCCTGGATTTGGGGGGATCCATTTCTTTGGGGATTCTGCCACTAGTCTATCTGCGACTAGTCTATTTGCTCCAGGTTCCCTTTCTCCGGATAGTTTTGCAGCCCAGGTCCTTCGAATTCCTTTTGCCATTGCGGCCACTCTTGCTGGATGGAATTCTTTCGCTTTCCAAACAACTTGATTTCTCGCATCCCAAATTGCCCATAGAGTGATGGAATATAGACTTGCCTCGGCTTCACCTTCCACCCAGTTACACCAGTTACTTATTGTTGGCTCTGCTCCCATTTTTCTTCTGATTCCTTGTAGTAATCTATCCCCCCAAATAGGGTCCACCGTACTACAGTTAAAGAAAATATGGTCAGCTGTCTTTTCAGGGTGACCACACATGGGACACTGAGAGATTATTGGGAGCCCCTTTTCTGCCAGCCGTGCCCTGGTCGGGAGCAGATTTGATATTGCTCTCCATAAAAAAATTCTTATCTTTGCCGGAGCTTTCAATTTCCACACCTCTCTCCAGCCTAATGCTTGTGTCGGTGGTGCCCAGATCTGTCCCCTTTTACACAGATCACGATAGGCACTTCTGACTGTATACTCTCCAGAGTTGTTTGGTTCCCAATACCAGTGATCCCTTGTTTCGTACCAGCTAGGTATGATGGAAAATATCCTATTGCATGTATCATCATCAAACTGTACCCTTACCTTTCCTACATCCCAAGCTCGGCAGTCCTGACTATACAGCTCCGATACCCGCATATTCTCTGGAATGGCCTCCCCTCCATTAATTGGTGGACTACTTCCTCGTAACCACGGGGTCTCCAGAACCCTGCAGTTTCCTGGACCAATATTCTGACGTGCATTCTGAATAACAACTGTTCTTCCTTCACAGATTCCTCTCCACACCAAGCTTGGAGAAGTCCCCAATGAAGCCTCGAAGAATGTGTCATGTGGAAAGTATTTAGCTTTGAGTAGCCTACTTGACAAGGATTCTGGATTTTTCAAAATTCTCCATGCATGTTTTCCCAATAGTGCCAAGTTGAATTCCTTGAGATTAAGGAACTCCATCCCTCCCAGTTCTTTATGTTTGCAAAGATCAGCCCATTTTCGCCATGTAATCCCGCCCCTTCCTGCATTACCCTTCCACCAAAATTTATTGAACATCTTCCCGATATCATCGAGAAGTCTTTGGGGTAAAAGAAAAACCTGCATAGAGTACGCCGGAAGAGCCTGTAGAATAGACTTTATCATTACCTCTCTTCCTGCTGATGACAAGAATCTTGTGGACCAGGATGTGATACGCTTCGCAATGCGTTCCTTGATGTATGCCAGGGCACGTGTCTTATTCCGCCCCGACCATGTTTGGCAGACCTAAGTAAGTAGATGAATCCCTTTCCTCCCTAAATCCCAATCTCAAGATGACTTCTTCCCTTATCCCCTAGGGTGTATTTGGGGAGAAGAAAACTGACGACTTCTCTCGATTTATAAATTGGCCCGATGCCTTCTCGTATATGAGGAGACACCTCATCATCTGTTCCGCCTCTCCCCCATTTGCCCTGCAGAATATGCAGCTATCATCCGCAAACAAGAGGTGGGAAACTTCTGGTGCTTCCCTTGCTATTCTCACCCCCGGATGTGTCATTCCCTTGTAAATTTTTGCAGTAGCAGAGAGAGACCCTCTGCACATACTAAAAAGAGGCAGGGGGATAGCGGGTCGCCTTGTCGAAGCCCTCTTGACGGGTTCCGTAATGGTACCACTTGCCCTGATGTAGTGACTGAGTATGTGACTGTGGAGATACATTGAAGGATGAGCTCGATCCACCTCCGGTTATATCCGAGAGCTTGCATCATCTGTCGTAGGAAGTTTCATTCCACCCTGTCGTATGCTTTGCTCATGTCCAGTTTCAGGGCCATCAATCCTCTATTTCCTTGAGTCTTCCGTCTGACATGATTCAATACCTCAGCCGCTACTATTAGGTTATCTGTGATAAGCCTGCCCGGGACGAAAGCACTTTGAGATTTTGAGATAATCCCGTCCAGCGATTCCTTGAATCTGTTTACCAGCACCTTGGAGATGATCTTGTATATTACATTGCATAGAGCTATTAGTCGATAATCCATAAGGGAGTCTGCCGTCTGCTTTTTAGGGATCAGAACTATATTTGTCTCATTTGCTCCTTCTGGTAGGAGTCCCGTTTCTACAAAATTCTGCACAGTTTCTACCAAGGTTGCCTTCATAATTGCCCAGTTTGCTTTGTAGAATCCCGGGCTTAGCCCGTCTGGGCCTGGGGATTTTGAAGAGTCCATCCCGAACAGCGCCTCCCTTACCTCTTCTTCGTCTATCTGTCTCAACAGGGAAGCATTTTGATCAGGCGAGATAGATGAGCGAACGAGTTCTAGTACTTCCCTGCAGTCCACCCCTCTCCCAGTAAAGAGATCTCCATAGAAGTGAGCGATTTCATCCTCAATACCTGATCCCCATCCTATTGTGTCTCCGCCTGCATTTCTGAGGGTCGTGATGTGGTTTCTTCTTCTCCTTTCAGTTGCGCATTTGTGGAAGTATGACGTGTTCTGATCCCCTTGTTCCAACCATAACTGCTTTGATCTTTGTCGCCAGTGCGTTTCCTTAGCTAGTAGGAGGTCATTTAGTCTTCCGGCTTCCTTACCGTACTCCTCTATTCCCTGGTCATCTCTTCTACTACGTAGGGTGGAAACTGATTTCTGAAGAGACCTGAGCTCCGCTTGCTCCTTCTTGTGTTGTGCCCGGCCCCACTGGTGCAATTTGTTTCCCACCCCAACAGGTATAATGAAACCACACATTTCTAATTTAACGTAAAATTTGCTTATTTTTGTATTTTCATGGTTCATATAACATTTTACTATTATTTATTATTCATAAATTACAGTACGTATAAAGTCACAATCCATTGTTACTACCGGCGTTAACATGAAATCCATTGTTACCACCGGTGCTAACATGAATCTCCAGGGGCATGGCATATGAAGGCACAACCTTCAGCATTTTTGCATGAAAACTTGTCTCCACAAAAATAATTTATTATTTTTCAGAAACGGATAAGATCTTAAAATAAAAGTAATGAGTTTGAGAATCAATACCTTTGTCTAGTGGTTCAGAAGGGCTCGGTTGTGGGGCATATGTTTCTTCCCAACCTGATGAGTTTGCTTGAACAAAAAAAAAATAAAAGGAGAAAGAGTACATTGAATAGTTGAAGTTTTGTTATCTTTAGGGGTGTTCACGGTTACATAACCGAACCGAACCGATCATAACCGAACCGACCGGTTCGGTTATTGAAGATTCATAACTGATAACCGAGCCGATAGGTGGTCGGTTCGGCTCGGTTATAACCGAATAACCGATCGGTTATGATCGGTCGGTTGTTCGGTTAAACGAGGCATTGTTGGGCCTTTTTTGGGCCTTCTCAGGCCCAATCCAATACATACACCCATTTTTTGGGCCATTTCATGCTAAATCCTAATCAAATGTCCAAAATACATTACATAGTATAAGTAAAAAATACCCATACAGCCCAAAGTTCAAGTCCAAAGTTCAAAATACACATACAGTGTGTGTAACACATTAGTACATTGCACTATTACAGTCCAAAACAAAAACAATCCAAAGTACAAAATAGAAAACAGTCAAGTCCAACATCAGCAACATTCCAACTTTCAAGTCCCAACCCAACAACATTACGTTTCCTGAAATGCAAAGACATAAATAAGTTATAAGCTCATGGCAAATGGCAAAACAATATTGATTTGATTTAGACTAAAACAGTGGCAAATGGCAAAACATAAATTAGCAATAGCATATCAGTGGCAAAACATAAATTAGCAAAACAGTAGCAAAACAGTAGCATCAAAAAAGTGGCAAATGGCAATAACATCAACACTAAAACAGTATTAAAAGTGTAAAACATCATATCAGAATTGTATCAAAACACTAAAATAGTACTAAAACAACAGTATTAAAACAGTGACAATAGCCAATAGCATCAAAACAGTAAAATAGTGGCAATAGACAATAGCATCAAAACACTAAATTCAGATTGCATACCTCCCAAAAATCAATGCTTGGAACACCTTCTGTTGATGCATTTATTGCAAGCTTTGTAATAAAAAGGTAAACAAAATCTCAATAAGTTAATAAAAAGTTGAAAACCATACACTCAAAATTGGAATTCAATTAAAAAAATAATTACTATTAACCTTCTTGAACCATTTGTTCTTCAAGCAACTCTTTCTCTGATAAGATCTTCGTGGGGGTCGTTTTCAACCAATCTTGAGTGCAAACTAGAGCTTGTACCATGTCAGTACTTAAAGAGCTCCTTAAATCTGTTACAACTCTACCACCCGTACTAAATGCTGATTCGAAGGAAACTGTGGAGATCGGGATGGCCAAAATGTCTTTAGCCATGTTGGCTATAACCGGATAGCGATGACAATTCAGTTTCCACCAACCCAAAACATCAAAGACTTGACCCTCATGCACATCCGGTTCTAGCCGCTCTTCCAAATACCTTTCTAACTCAGATTTCACATTTTTCCGCTGACTACATTCCTCTTGGTTGAATAAAGCTTTACTCACCCTAATCATAGGATCTGTCAATGATACACGAGGAGGAGGATTGGTTGCTTCATTTCTGGTAGGGGCAGCAGTGGCGCCTAACTTCTCTGTATACACCTTGTTGTACTCGTTGAACATGTGAAATAGACATGATTGTACAGAATCATGTAGTTTTCGATAATCCTCGGGAGAATATATCTTCTCCATCGACCATCTAACGAACTTCAGCTTATGACGGGCATCAAAGATAGGGGCTAAGATGTATATGTTAACAGTTTCCACGTTAACAAAGTACTTATCATACTTAGCCTTCATCTTTCTAGCCATGTTAACCATATCTGGTGATTCGTTGCCAAGCCCATCGTAATGAAATGAAACATGTCAGTTACATCCTCCATTATCACGTTAGAGGTTATGTACTTAGACCCAGAAACCTTCACTGTCAACTTATAAAACAATGCAAGAAACGACATGAAGTTTGACAACTCCAACCAATCAGACTCAGTCAACCATCCAAGAAACCATGGCTCACTACCAGGTTTCCTTTTACTCAACTCCATCTCTCTCTTCAATGCCGATTCTTTCCTACCAAAGGATTCGATTGCCTCACGTAACTCACATGCATCCTTCAACATCAGATATGTTGAGTTCCACCTGGTCCGGACATCTAGGCACAACAATCTCTTGCTCTCAATTCCCAGCCTTGTCACACATTCTTTGAACTTTGTAATTCTCGCTGGAGAGTTTCTTATATACCTCACAGCATATCTAACCCTCTCAATGGACAACCCTAGCATGAAATAGTCCAAATTCAAATTCTACTATTTAGTGAGACATAAAAATAAGTACAAGATGGAGTAATGGAATTATGTGATTTTGTGAGAAATTGAATGAAGAAATCATTTGAATCGACTTGTAAATGAAATAGAATCATAAAATTATGTAATGTTGTGCAAAATAGAATCATGGCATGCGTATACAAGTACATAATCATGGAGTCATTTGAATCGACTTGAGAATCATGGAATTTGCACATAATCTCATGTTCAATGGTTATGCCATGATTCCATTTTGCACAACATCACATAATTCTATGATTCAATTCCATTTATAAATTATTCAAATGATTCCTTGATTCTTTTTTTAACAAAATTCTATGATTCCATTCCATTCATAATTAACATATTACATTGCATGAATCAATGAATTAAACACAAGATTAACCAAATACCTAGAAACCAACAATCAAACAACACAATTCAAAAAACAGAATTAAACCCAGAAACACATCAAACATCCTTTTTTATTACCTGACGCCTCCGACCCATCATTCGATTTCTTGAAACCCATACACAAGGCAACCCCACCAGTGGTGCAATTCGTTGAACACCTAGTGGGCACCGACCCATCACCCAAATCATCCCTCCCCTTCTTCCTAACCTTCTACTCCTTCAGCCGCTTTAGCCAGCGGCCAATAACCCTCCTCGTCGAGAGAATGAGTCTAGTAGAGAGAAGAGACCCCAACAATGGAAGTGGCGGCCATTGATGACCGAATGGTGCTTTCTTTGAGAATCTTTATGGGGCAAAATGGAGGCGAATGAGCGAACGGATAAGGTAAAAAAATGGGTTGAAGAGAATGGGTTGATATGGAAGCTTAAGGTTTGATAATTTGGGAAAATAAAGAGTATAACCAAATCAACTAGAATCATGGATCATAAACTTGATTCAAACACCACAAGATCTTGAATATACGGTAGTACCCCTCTTTTCAATAATCTCAGTGTGTTTTAGACTTATAATGCATAATCATTATAATGTGTGTCATTACTAATTAGCATTCATCTGGACCATTGATTTTCATATCGTGTGGCAACCGTTTATTCTTATATTTGTATATAAATATAGCATTTGTAGCCGAATATATCCCTACAAATTGATTTTATTGTTATTTACTATAAAATTTAATCTCTTAGATGATAAGTCGAATGTAAAATTAGTAATGTTGTGTAATTTTATGACTCATGTAAAATTTTATTATTTATTTATTATTCATAAATTTCAATACATATAAAGTTACAATCTATTGTTACCACCGCCGGTTTCCACATTGTTTTCTTGTACTGGTGCATATCAAGCTGCAACCTTCAGAACCCCTGCATGGGAACTTGCCTCCTACAAAAATAATTTATTATTGTTAGAAACTGGTAAGATCTTAAAATAAAAGTAATGAGTTTGAGAATCAATACCTTTGTCTAGGGGTTCAGAAGGGCTCGGTTGTGGGGCATAAGTTTTTTCCCAACCTGATGAGTTTGCTTATCTTCATAGGTCTTTTCTTAAATAATATAATCTGAAAAATTAATAAAAATTAAATTGAATATTTATAATTATTATAATACATTCATCAGTTATTTGGGAAAATTGAGAAGTATAACCAAAATTTATGAAAGAACATATTTTTCATTGAAACAGTAACATTGAAATATTTTTCATCTACTTTCAAAATATAAATGAAGAGAATAACATTGTTCAATTCAATATATTTTAGAAAATATGTATGAAAAATAAAGAACTAACCTCAATAGAATTTTATTTCAAATTAATGCTTGTATTTAAAAGTCTAACTATTGATCATTATTTATGGTAATTTTACTCTTCTTCTTAAGTGCTATAAATATTTTATGTTTAATTATATGACCATAAATAATAATATAAATGAGTTAAATTACGTTAATAGAATTTATAATATTGTAAGTAACTTTCATTTAATTTAATATATATATATATATATAACTCAAATGTAATTATGATTTTAAAACTGAAAACCACATTTGGTTGCAGGAATTTCCTGTAAATGTGATTTTATATTAACTAGTCCGTCCCGATTATAGTAATGGTAAAAATAAGTTTATTAACATATTAACAATTGATGTAACATCTTTGTTAGCTTCTCCAAGTGATGCATATATATAATCCAAATTATTTATTGAAAACTTATTATACTTAACCATATCGAGACAATAAGGGATTTGTCAATTCTTTTGTGGAGATGTTAGAAATGCCTTAATAAAAATATAACAAGATATAGTTTTTTTTAAGGAAAAAGCTTCGTTAAGCTATAAGAGAATATTTTTTTGATTTGTGTGTGTAATTGAGAGTAACAAAATTTGTTAATTGTTGTGCTCTTGTTATTGGAGTGTTTGATTTCTAAGAAAGTACTGTGAAAAGGGAAAGCATTTTGTTTAAGTTCGTTTCATGTGAATTGATTAGTTTGTATGATTGCTAGATTGCTAATTTTCACACAAGTAAAAACATTGTGTCAATGAAAAATTTAGACAATAATACTTAATTTTGTGATCATCATATTATTGGAGTGTTTGGTTTATGAGAATTTGTGGTGAAAATTGAAGCATTTTGTTTGAATTGGGTTTAGAAGATGTTAGGGCGCATTTCATGTGAAATTGATTAGTTTGCATTACCACCATTTTGCTAATTTTTACACAGGTGAAACAAAATCGTGACAATAGAAAATATAGTCAATTTTTTTTAGTTGTGTTCATGTTATTGGAGTTTTTGGCTTCTGAGAAAATGCGGTGAAAATTAGAATCATTTGGTTTTGATTAGGTCTAGATGATTTGGGATGTAGTCAAGTGAGTTTGTATGATCGTCAGATATGCCAATATTGTTTGTTACATTAGTAAATTACTAATACTTGATAATCAAATAGTATGGGTGAGTTTCATAACACCGACTAAGAGTAACAATTTTTTTTAATTTTGTGCTCGTGTTAATGGAGTGTTTGGTTTCTAAGAAAGTATAGTGGAAAAGGGAAGCATGCATTTTGTTTAACTTAAGTTATGAAGATGTTGGGGCTCGTGTCAATGAAAAATATAGACAATGATTCTAAATTTTGACCTCAACGTGTTATTGGAGTGTTTGGTTTACGAAAATGTGTAATGAAAATTGAAGCATTTTGTTTGTATTGGGTTTAGAAGATGTTAGGGCGCATTTCATGCAAAATTGATTAGTTTGCATTACCACAATATTTGTTAATTTTCATACAAGTAAAACAAATTGTTGATATAAAAAATATAGTTGAAAATTTTCAGGTTTTGTGTTTATGTTATTGGAGTGTAAAGCTTCTAAGAAAACGAGATGAAAATGAGACTGGTCATTAAGTTTATATGATTAGAGATGTATTCATGTGAGTTTGTATGATTGTTAGATATGCTAATGCTTATTGTTACATTAGTATACTATTTTTAAACTATTACTCCCATATTTTTATTTACAAATTGGGGGTGCACTCCAATAAAAATGGTTGATTAAATACAAATATAATATAAGAATAAATTACGTCAATTTGGATGTAATCAATTAATGGTCCAAATTCTATTATGATTTCATTAATTAAAAAATCAAGTAAATAAATTAAAAAAGGGTATGATTGTCATTTCGTTTGATTATGATAATTATTGAAATGCATTCAAATAGGAAATTGAGAAATAAATTAGCACGATTCTAGAAATTTAAATTTGAAAGAAATATTCAGAAAATTCATACCAAAAATTAAGAAGAATAGTCCAAATTCAAATTATACTATTTAGTGAGACGTAGAAGTAAGTACAAGATGGAGTAATGGAATTATGTGATTTTGTGAGAAATGGAATGAAGAAATCATTTGAATCGACTTGTAAATGAAATAGAATCATAAAATTATATAATGTTGTGCAAAATCGAATCATGGCATGCGTATACAAGTACATAATCATGGAGTCATTTAAATCGACTTGAGAATCATAGAATTTGCACATAATCTCATGTTCAATGGTTATGCCATTATTCCATTTTGCACAACATCACATAATTCCATGATTCAATTCCATTCATAAATTATTCAAATGATTTCTTGATTCTTTTTTTAACAAAATTCCATGATTCCATTTTATTCATAATTAACATATTACATTTCATTAATCAATGAATTAAACACAAGACTAACCAAATACCTAGAAACCAACAATCAAACAACATCCTTTTTCATTACCTGACGCCTCTGACCCATCATTCGATTTCTTGAAACCCATACACAAGGCAACCCCACCAGTGGTGCAATTCGTCGAACACCTAGTGGGCACCGACCCATCACCCAAATCATCCCTCCCCTTCTTCCTAACCTTCTTCTCCTTCAGCCGCTTTAGCCAACGGCCAATAACCCTCCTCGTCGAGAGAATGAGTCTGGTATAGAGAAGAGACCCCAAGAATGGAAGTGGCGGCCATTGATGACCGAAAGGTGCTTGCTTTGAGAATCTTTATGGAGCAAAATGGAGGCGAATGAGCGAATGGATAAGGTAAAAAAATGGGTTGAAGAGAATGGGTTGATACGGAAGCTTAAGGTTTGATAATTTGGGAAAATAAAGAGAATAATCAAATCAACTAGAATCATGGATCATAAACTTGATTCAAACACCACAAGATCTTGAATATACGGTAGTACCCCTCTTTTCAATAATCTCAGTGTATTTTAGACTTATAATGCATAATCATTATAATGTGTGTCATTACTAATTAGCATTCATCTGGATCATTGATTTTCATATCGTGTGGCAACCGTGTATTCTTATATTTGTATATAAATACAGCATTTGTAGCCGAATATATCCCTACAAATTGATTTTATTGTTATTTACTATTAAATTTAATCTCTTAGATGATAAGTCGAATGTAAAATTAGTAATGCTGTGTAATTTTATGACTCATGTAAAATTTTGTTATTTATTTATTATTCATAAATTTCAATACATATAAAGTTACAATCCATTGTTACCACCGCTGGTTTCCACATTGTTTTCTTGTACCGGTGCATATCAAGCTGCAACCTTCAGAACCCCTGCATGGGAACTTGCCTCATACAAAAATAATTTATTATTGTTAGAAACTGGTAAGATCTTAAAATAAAAGTAATGAGTTTGGGAATCTATACCTTTGTCGAGTGGCTTAGAAGAGCTCGGTTGTGGGGTATATATTTCTTCCCAACCCGATGAGTTTGCTTGAACAAAAAAAATTATAATGACTAAAAGTACACTAAATAGTTTAAGTTTTGTTGTCTTCATAAGTCTTTGCTTAGAGAGTATAACCTGAACAAATGATAAAAGTTAAATTTAGTATTTATGATAATTATAATACATTCATCAATTATTTGGAAAACATTAGAATTATAGCCAAAATTCATGAAAGAACACACTATTTCAGTCAAAAGGTAACATTGAAATATTTTTAATCTACTTCCAAAGTATAAATGAAGATAATAACATTGTTCAATTCAACTTAAAAAATATATAAAAAATAAAGAACTAGCCAACCTTAATAAAATTGTATTTCAAATTAATGTTTGTATTAAAAAGTCTAACTATTGATCATTATTTATAGTAATTTTACTCTTCTTCTTGAGTGCCATTAATATTTTATACTTTATTAAATGACTATAAATGATAATGTGAAGGAGTTAAATTAAGTTAATAGAATTTATAATATTTTAATTAACTTTTTCATTTTATTTAATATGTATGCGACTCAGATGTAATTATGGTTTTAAAACTGAAAAGGATGCATTTGGTTGTATTATTTTCCTACAAATATGATTTTATAATAACTAGTTTGTCCAATTATGATTATGGTAAGAAGAAGTTTATTAACATGTTAATAATTGATGTAACATCCTTGTTGGCTTCTCTAATGTGATATATTTATATGATCCAAGTTATTCCATGAAAAATCATTTAACTTATAACTATATCAAGACCAATAATAAATTTTTCAATTCTTTTATGGAGAAGTGAGAAATATCTTAGTAAAAATATGTTTTGATGTGAATATGTAACTAAGAGTAACAAAATTTGTTTATTATGTGCTCGTGTTATTGGAGTGTTTGGTTTCTAAGAAAGTGTTGTGAAAAGGGAAAGCATTTTGTTTAAGTTGGGTTTAGAAGATGTTAGGGCTCGTTTCATATGAATTGATTAGTTTGTATGATCACTCTAATTTTCAAACAAGTAGACGAACTGTGTTAATGAAATATTTAGACAATAATTTCTAATTTTGTGCTCATCGTGTTAATTGAATGTTTGGTTTCTAAGAATGTGCGGTGAAAATTAAAGTATTTTGTTTGTGTTGGGTTTAGAAAATCTTAGGGCGTATTTTATGTGAAATTGATTAATTTGCATTACCACCATATTTGCTAATTTTTACACAAGTAAAACAAAATCATGGATAAAGAAAATATAGTCGAAAATTTCTTGGTTTTGTGTTTATGTTATTGGAGTGTTTGGCTTCTAAAAAAATGCGGTGAAAATTGAACTCATTAGGTTTATATGATTAAGAATGTATTCATGTGAGTTTGTATGATCGTCACATATACTAATATGCTTATTTCAATATGAGTAAATTACTAATACTTCATAATTTCAGAAATTAAAATAAAAACTTGATGGTTTATGTGAATTAAAACTTTTTAGGTAACTTATGTGAAATTATCCCAAAAATTTAATACTAGACACAATTCTAAAAAAATATCAAAATTTAATATATGACAACAATCACATAAATATATCATACTTTACTTGATCATCATGTAAATTTTGATATATTTATGCATGATTATCATTTAAATTAATCAGAAACTGAAATTAAAGTTATATTCGAATATTAAAATGAGAATTTGATTCTGTTTTAAAAACTAAAACAATTATAAATACAGGAGAACAAAAATGATTATAAAGATCGAGCTCTTCGATTCTTAGACGATGATGGACTCCAATTTCTTGCCTGAAGATCCGAAATTCTCCGATCGGATTCTCAGAATTGAGATCACTGATGATTGTGGTCAGTTCTTAATTTTCTCTGGATCTCCTTTTTTTTTCTTTCTGAAATTGAAACATTTTTGCTCTGTATATGTTGTTGAAACATATATGTCTAGTTGATGTTGCTGTGAATGTGTAACGAGGAGTAACTCCAATTCCCAATTTTGTGCTCACTGTGTTATTGGAGTGTTTGGTTTGTGAGAAAGTGAGGTGAAAATTGGAAACATTTAGTTTGAGTTAGGTTTAGGAGATGTTAGGGCTCGTTTCTTGTGACTTTGATTAGTTTGTATGATCACTAGCTGCTAATTTTTACACAAAATTTAGATGGAAATTATTAATTTTGTGTTCGTCGTGTTATCGGAGTGTTTGGTTTCTAAGAAAGTGCAGTGAAAAATTGAAGCGTTTGATTTGACATTTAGGGCTTGTTTCGTGTGAATTTGATTAGTTTGTACGATCACTAGATTGCTAATGGTTACCAAAGTAAAGGAAACTGTGTCAATGGAAAATTTAGACGGAAATTCCTAATTTTGTGTTCGTCGAGTTATCGGAGTGTTTGGTTTCTAAGAAAGTGTAGTGAAAAATGGAAGCGTTTGGTTTGACATTTAGGGCTCGTTTCGTGTGAACTTGATTACTTTGTACGATCTCTAGATTGATAATTGCTACCAAAGTAAAGGAAAATGTGTCAATTGAAAATTTAGACGGAAATTCCTAATTTTGTGTTCATCGTATTATTGGAGTGTTTGTTTTCTAAGAAAGTTAGTTAAAACTTGAACGAGCTGGGAATTTATTTATTTCATCTTACACCCCGTTAGATCAAACATTACCCTCTAATCTTATGATCTGAGTTTTATCCTATGATTTGTTTTCATTCAAATATTTATGCGATGAAGGTTCGGAAGTTATCAAGGTTAAAACCATACATATAAGCTCGCATATTTTTGCTGCCAAGAGTCCATTCTTCTATAAGGTGAGAGCAATCCAATCCAATTTTCCTGTTAAACTCGATCGGTTGTTTGCGAACGATAATCGAATTGTTTCAACACTCCATTCTTCTATAGTTGTTTTCGAACGGGATGAGAAAAACAGAGCAGACACACGTATCCCTAAAAATCCATGCCTCTGGTAAGATTGCACTGAAACAATTTACTTCCATTGAAAAAATATTACTCGTCGCTGTTTATTTACCGACACATAAGTATTTATCGATCGTCGAGCAGAAGAAGTATCGGTCTTGTGCCTTGTTAGTTTTATCTGCTGTGGCAATGTATCGGCAACCACGGTTCCTGCTCTGTTGAATGTGCTGGTAGCTGCTGATAAATATGAAGTCGCGTCGTGCACGAGACGTTGCTGCGTGTTATTGCGTAACTTCCCAATGACTTGCGAGTCGGCGATGCTCTATCTCGACCTTCCTCTCATTTATCTGATGGATGAAGAAGTTCGGGCGATGATAGATGCGGCGAAGCAGTTCCTTGTCGAGCGATGCAAGAACTTCAATAAGTAAGCTCGCTGCATATTGCTTTATTTTCTTGCTGAACCATTTTAGTTTGTTATTAGGGAAAATGAAAAAATGTGATGTACAACATTTTTTTATGCAAAATATGTATATCTGTACATAAGTCGATAGGTTTTCAGTTTGGTTCAGTTCGGTTATTTCTGAGTATGACATTCATCGAATTTCCGAATTGTTATTGATTTGTTACATTTCTGATCAGATTTCAAGACAAGATGCTGAAATTTTCCTTGGCGAATATCGAGGCAGTACTTTCGAGCGATGATCTCCAGATGGATTCAGAAGACGATGTTTACGATTTTGTGCTAAAATGGATTCGGGCGCATTACCCCAAACGAGGAGGTCGGAAACAAGTGATGGACCGCCTTTCCCCGCTCGTTCGCTTCCCGTTCATGTCCCTAGAGAAGCTGAAGATAGCATCAACCTCTAGGGAATTTAAACCTGCATCAAAGCTTATTGAAACCTCCATAACATTGAATTCACAGTCTCTTCCAACCCACATTGTGGCGAGGGCCTACAGTCTCCTCCCCGTCAGGGTCGTCGAGGCTCAACCGCCACGTCAGCACTGCGTCGTGTACCTAGACATCACTTCAAAGAAGTGGACACAACTCTTCCCATCCGGAAGGGTTAACTCGCAGGTACGGGCAATGTTCTAAAAAATGCTAGGCTTTAATCAGGCAGAGAGGACTTTTAAGAGATTAAATGAAACATAAATTGGATTGTTAGATTAATTGAAAATTATAGAGGATTATTCGAATATCAGACAAGTCGGGAATGTTTAGAGCACTGGGTAAGGGTCTTTAAGGTTCGGTTGTAAGAAATCTAAAATAGAATCGGATTGTTAAAATTCGGTTAAGTTCGATATTAAACTGACCGGTTTTTATTCGGTTTTGTTTAAATCAATTTTTTCACTCTTGGGCCAATGTTTTCATCTTTATGGGACCTATTTTTTCTCAGCCAAATATTTTTATCCCCAATATTGGGTTTGTTTTTTTGGTTTTAGGTGGTTCAACTTCCATAAACCAAACTAAATCGGCTTTGATTGGTTATGTTTTTTCTTTGTTTGGGTTGATGTTAAACTGGCCAGTTTTTGGTTCAGTTTGAATCTGCATTGGACCGTTCGCTTGGGCGGTTTTTGGTTTGATTATGTATTTAGCACTATTCAGTTTCCAAAAGCAGAATAAAAACCGGTTTTGATCAATTCAGTTTCTTAGGGCGCGGGCAATTTAAACCTGGAACCGAGATTCGAGCCGAACCAGAACTAATAAACCGAGAATCCCGAGTATTGGGTTGGTTTTAAATGGGATAAGATCTTGTTTCAATAGTATAAAACCCGGTTCGGTTTTGGTCCAATTTGATTTCACCGGTTTGGCTAATAATTGAACATTCCCACTCGCAGGCATTCCGGTTCGGCGAGCACAGACTCTACCTATACGCCCAATGCAGCACCTATTTAAACCGCACGTCCTTCGGGTTGTACCTTGCGATGCAAGGCAACAACGACGACGACGATTCGGTGCGTTTGACCATCAACTACGCCCTAATGTTGACTCCGGCGGAGGAATTCACGACGATTCGTAAAGGGACTCACACTCTCAATCCCCTCTCGCCTTTTGGATACCCCGACTTGCTCGGCGCCAAAATTTTCTAAGGAAACAGGCGTTACCTCGTGGACGGCGCGCTCCATTTCAAGGTCGAGATCAAGCGTCGCCGTGTTAAGGTCGTCAAGCGCCACCGCGTTAGGCTCGTCAAGCAACCTCACGTTGATCCCATGCCCTTGAGGGCATTTTCATTTCTTGCCCTTGTTTGCATCTTAGTGGCTTTGATAGTAACTGACTTCGAACGAGTCCGAACTATACATCATTTCTACTCAGCTATGCTCAAATAAGATCTTGGTCGTTCAATTACATCATAAAATTCATATTCTTTTTTCGGTTTGATTTTTTTGAATCGAATTTGATGTGAATCTCGTATTTTGGACTGGTCTTGATTTATTATTTGGCTTGTTTTTTTTCATTGATCCAATAATTTTAGACCCAATTAGTAATTATCGATGATCTGAAACAAACCATGAGTTTAAATCGACCGGTTTTGAATCTGATACTTTTATCTGTTCTAATTTTATAAACCAAGACTGAATCTATATAATTTTATTTTAGTTTATAATCGAATCAAATGAATTTGGTTCTTTTTGGGTCGGAATTTATATGTTCACTTTATATTTACAAGTTCTGCTAATAAGATTAAAATATAATTTATTTCTTAACCATTGGTTATAAGACCAGATTTATTGGGCCCCTAGTTAGGCCCAACTTGTATATCCTTGTATACGATAATAGAATGGTCCATTAAGAGTCAAGCCCGGCCCGATCTCTAATCCACCAAGTTTTTAATTGCTTCCTTAATCCTCACTCCTAACATGAATTAATCAAACCAAAAAAATAAATAAAGGCTTATTCAACTTCAACCAAAGTATTCATTTTTTATTTAATTTTTAAATATGGTAAACATTTTAAATAATTAAGAATTTTTAATTACTGTGATTTAGTCTTTGTAATGTAACTAATATAAATAATTTACTATCTACTACACGGATTCGACACTCTATGACTCTAACTTGATCAATTCAACAAACTTATGGTCAGAGAGCTAAATTAAAATACAATAAAAATAATTTTTAAACATTGAATAAAATTGGATATTTGATTATTTTTTAATGAGCTTTAAAAGCCTACGAAATGTTTCACAATAATAGAAACTTATTGAAGAAACAAAAGATTTTTTTCTTCTTTTTTTGGACTCGGAGCTCCGATTCTCGTCTCTCTGACTCGGTCTCGATCCTTTGATTCACCGATCCGTCGCTCCGAGTTCGCGATTCCGATCTGCGGCGGCGATTCACGGCGGTTCCTCAAGAATTCGTGGTCGGAGAAGAGCGATTTCTTTGGTTTTGTGGATCATGGACTCGAATTTGTCGCCGGCGGATCTCTCCTCCGACACTGAGTTCGGATTCGCCTTCAACGACCGGAAATTCTCCGATCGGGTTCTGAGAATCGAGATCGTTTCGGATTCGCCGGACGGCGATTTCGGGAGCGGAGAGGTCTGTGCGAGCGTGGCGGATTGGGCCTGCAATCGGAAGAGGAGGAGAGAGGAGATGAAGAAGGAGATTGCTGGTAAAGGTTGGTTAGCTCTTGATGTTTTTTCTGGTTCGTTCTATATTTTTACAAATTGAATTGTTAGGTTGTGTGTTTGTTGGTGAAATGTGTTGAGTTTGAGCTGTGTTTGATTGGTTTTGCTGAGAATGTGAAACGAAGAGAAATGGAGATTTCCCTAATTTTGTGTTTGTTGTGTTATTGCCTGTTGGGGTGTTTGATTTCTGAGAAAATGCAATGAAAACATGAAAGCAAGAAAATGCAATGAAAACATGAAAGCATTTAGTTTAAATAAGTTTGAAGATGTGAAGGGTTGAATTTCGTGTGAATTTAATTAGTAGATATGATCATTAGATTGCTAATTCATATATAAGTAAAGAAATGGCTGCAAAAGAAAATTTAGGGGAAGGACTTTAACAGTTTGAATATCATCGCAGACCGTACTTGTGGATGTAGAAGAAAGACTTGTTCGTGTTTTGCTGAATTCTTGTGGTCCACGATTGCAAAATCACAATTAAGAATGTGGGTTGAAAGTGTTGATTCGATCATGACATCCAGGATAGTAATGTATGGCTTAGTTGAATTGTTTATCGTCGTCCATGGTGGACCAACCTTTCATTAGGAGGCTAAATGAGAGTCAGTTGGACTTATTTTCAATCAGGAAAGTGTTATCAGTGTTACTGTTTTGAAGTACAATCTCAACTCAAGAACATGTATGATAAGTGAATAAAATAAGAAATCACTGAGAAAACAGTTCTATATTGTAAAGAATTAAAGAAGAATTGGTATTAAATGAACGAGGGAGAGACAGGAGAGAGGATCATTTTTCGTATAAATATATGTATGTATACCTTGTGTTTTATCACATTGTGAATTCATAATTTTACTAATTCGGAACTTGAACGCTCTTTTTCCCTTAGCTGTGGATGACCTCTTGCAACGCGAGGAGCAGATTGTGAACTGTAGCATGCCAGATTCAGATGATGGTTTGGCCTATGAGAACCAAGACGAGGAAGCAATGGCAATGGTGGAGGGATCGCCATCAGGCGTCGGTATGATATTATAGTGTGATATAAATTATTGCTTTTTAAATGGTTCAACAATTTAGTGATGTTTTGTGGTTTGTAGCAATATCTTAGTTTTCACTTCAAAATTTCAATACAAAAACTGGTGAACTAGAATTACTGATTAGACCCAAAAAACTAAATCGGGATGGATCATTTCTTCTTGCTTTACTCTTCCTGAACCACGTCAGGGAGTTCCTTCAACTTCTCAGGGAGTTCCTTCAACTTCTCAAGGAGTTCCTTCAACTTCTCAAGGAGTTTTACCCCCCAAAAAAAAACTCTTCCTTACATAGTTTCCAGGAGTGAAATTTTACTCAAGTGATTTATGAATTTATATGCAGTAAACTTTTGCGGGGGCTTCTGATGTAAAAAAATGGATGAGTTAAGTTATTATTTGATATTATTGTATACCATTAAATTGATAATCATTTCTTAATTTTGTATGGTCTGAATTATATGATTCATTTAGATACTTATTTAGGCGATGAAGATGATGAAGGCGATGATCCAACCTGGAGCAAGGATGGTTCAGAAGCTATCACGGTCAAAACCATACATATAAACTCCCTAATTTTAGCGGCTAAGAGTCCTTTCTTTTTTAAGGTGAGCAATCATACTTTGCCCTTTTGCTATTTCTATCGTTGCGCTTAAAATTTTACTTGTGAAAGGTAATTGAATTTTTCTAATTATGTTTGATATAGTTATTTTCAAACGGGATGAAAGAGTCAGAGCAGCAGCATGTATCGTTACGAATCCACACCTCGGGTAGTTCCCAAGAACTTTTTTACTTCTCTTTTTTCTCTTCATTTTACTTCTACTTAATTGTTTTACCCAGGAGTATTTACTTACACAAAAAATATTTATGTTCTTCCCACATGGCAGAAGAAGCGGCCCTCATGGACCTTCTAAGTTTTATGTACTGTGGTAATCTATCAACAACTACACGCCCCGCTTTATTGAACGTTCTGATGGCTGCCGATAAGTTTGAAGTTGCATCGTGTATGAGGTATTGTTGCATGTTACTATGTAACTTGCCGATGACTTGTCAGTCAGCGATGCTGTATCTCGATCTTCCTTCCACTATTTCGATGGGCGAAGCGGTTCAGACACTGACCGATGCAGCGAAACAGTTTCTCGCCGTGCGCTACAAGGACTTGCCTAAGTAAGCACATAATTTTATCGTCTTGCTGAACAATTTTCGATTGGGTCCGTCTTTTTTACTGCTAATTTTGCCGGAAAAGTTACTATTGTTGTGCTTGGATTGAGATTATATTTTCTGTCAAACCCAGTAATTCCCAAATTTTATGATTCATCGGTTAGTTCTTTATTGTTATTGATTTGCTGCATTTCCGATCAGATTTCAAGACGAGGTGCTGAACCTGCCCTTGGTGGGTCTCGAGGCAGTCCTGTCGAGCGACGACCTCCAGGTGGCGTCGGAAGACGCCATCTACGACTTTGTGCTGAAATGGGCTCGGTTGCATTACCCGAAACTGGAAGACAGGAAAGAAGTGCTCGGATCCCGCCTCGCGAGGCTCGTCCGCTTCCCGTTCATGACCTCCCGGAAACTGAAGAAGGCGCTCACCTGCACTGACCTCGACTCCGAGCTCGCCTCTAAGCTCGTGCTCGACTCCCTCTTCTTCAAGGCCGAGGCACCGCACCGGCAGCGGGCCCTGGCTGCGGAGGAGGCCTCCCACCGCCGCTTCGTGGAGCGGGCATACCGGTACCGCCCCATCAAGGTCGTCGAGTTCGAGCTGCCACGTCAGCACTGCATCGTGTACCTCGACCTCAGGCGCGAGGAGTGCTCACAACTCTTTCCCTCGGGCCGAGTCTACTCGCAGGCGTTCCATTTAGGCGGGCAAGGGTTCTTCCTCTCGGCGCACTGCAACGCGGACCAGCAGAGCTCGTTCCAGCCGTCACCGTCGCAATGCTTCGGGCTGTTCCTTGGGATGCAAGAAAAGGGATCGGTGAGCTTTTCCGTAGACTACGAGTTCGCCGCCAGGTCGTCAGAGGCGTCGGGCGGCGAGTTCACGAGCAAGTACAAGGGGAACTACACCTTCACGGGAGGGAAGGCCGTCGGTTACCGGAACCTGTGCGGCGTGCCCTGGTCGGCGTTCATCGCCGAGGACAGCCCTTACTTCATCAACGGCGTCCTCCATCTCCGAGCCGAGCTAACGATGAGGCAGTGATCAGGTTAGTCGTTTTCTTTTCGGGTTTCTGTACAGATTTTAAAAATGATCTGTAGCTCTGATATGTTTGAAGAGAAACTATAGGAAGCAGTACAGAGAAACTATAGAAAGTATCATATATCTACTAATTCAAGACTCCGTTGATTGAGTCTTATTTTCTGTCTGTTATATGTGTAAAGCATAGTTCTATTTAGTTTGTTGAAGAAAAATTGTTAAATCATTAATTTCTGTAAGGGGCGATTACATTTCACTTCCGTGTAATTTAATTTGCGGCAATCCACTGCAATAAACTCTGTTTTTCATTGATTTACCCTAATTTCTGTTAAAATAGACAGAAAAATTACTGTTAAGTTTTTTATGTTGTAAAGTGACAATAATGCTGTGTTATTGAATAAATTAAACTTGTTTGACCAATTGGTACACTTAAATGAGATTTGAAGGTTCTGGTTTGATTCACGGTGCGACATCTTGTCTCTCTCAATTTCTATTGGGCCTCTCTCTCCTGGTGGGGTCAAGTGACAATATTGGGCATCTTCACATAAGAGTGTATCTTGAGCCCATTATTGATACGATAATCTTAAGAACTCTTAAAAATCATAAGTTTGGTGTTGTCTTGCTTCATCATAGTATAGTCGAGCCCACATCATAGTATAGTCGAGCTCAAATCTTAATAAAATTTGTTGATAAAAAAATTAATTGAAAAAACAAGCAGTATTTTAAAATATTTAATATTTAGTTTTAATTAATATTTGAATATTAAATGAAACTATAGTTCATTAAAATATTTCCTGCTATTTTTAATATTTAGTTTATATTAATTAATTTTTAAAATTAAGGGATAGTTTAAACATTTAGCATCAATATCTAACTTTGTTACACACAGTGATAAAGAATAATATTTACTGTACTAAATTAATATAATTTAAAATTATACAGATTACACCTTACTGAAGTGTCTCTTAATGTTTTGAAGATTGGAAAGATCTGTATGGATTTTATGAGATTAGGTGCATGAGAGACACATAGATGGAAGTCAAATCATGACATTTACAGAGTTTCAATGTGTTTTTATTTGTTGGTGGTGACTTGGGTTGTGATGTTTTCAGGCTAATTTCTTTGGGTAGATTAGTTAAAACAGAGCTTTCTTACCAGAAATGGACAAAACTGCTACTGTCAAAATCTCAAATGAGCAAACACAAACAATTAAAAGAGTTGTTAGAAACTGTGCAATTGGAAATCTTCCCAATTTTAATACTTGAAAATTTGAACCGATTTTATATGGTTTAGTTTAAATTTGAATAGTTTTTTTTTCCAGTTCGATCGGTTTTATTTTAACAAGATTTTATTTTATAAAATTATTTTGTGCCTGTTTTGATCTATTTTTTGTTGATCTAATATTTTTAGGTCTGAATGTTGAAAACCAATAATTTAAAATTTGAATTAAATCGATTCAATTTGAGTCTGGTCGGTTCAATTGTCTCAGTTCGTCTTTTAACATTCCTAGTTTAATTAGTTGAACTCTACCTCAAAATGAAGTGAATTATCCACCGAGTTAAATATCAAACATGAGCTTCTATTTATTAACCTTATTTTTAATTGGGTCAAATTTTTAACATGGTATTAGAGTTTGATACGATTTTACTATGCCAAGTTCAAAATTTCCATTACTAATTTTTTTTGGTTGATGGTGACTTAGCTTATGATGTTTTGGGGTTATTTGTATTTTTGCAGATTAGTTAAAACGGAGCAGAAGCTACCAAAAGAGTTGTTGGTCACTACGTATTTGGCTTATTATACAATTCTAATAATAACTATTTATTGGTCCTATAATATAATTCATTGGATTTGATAAGACTATGAAAGATAAAGTAGATACAGCCAACTTCAACTGTGACTCAATTTCAGGAAGTTATTTTCAAATTTCATAAATGGACACTTTAATGCACTTACAAATTCGAAATAGACACATGTTAAATATTTGACTGAAATCAATTAATTTTTGAATTGAAAACACGAAAAATGTTATTGATCATACTTCAAATTTTCAAATCATGTCATTGGGGTCAATTTCATGCAACCCTCTCCTCCGATCACCTCACTACCGGAGCTTTCCCTCTTCTCTTCTCAGACCACTCCCCCTTGGCCCAGGAATTCGAAAAAAAAATCATATAAATTTTTTCTGAAAATTGGATATGCCCCCCTTAAATTCTGATATGTATACAAAAAATGTGCAACTTAATAATAAAAATTTGGGTTAATGGTAAATGAGTAGTATTTTATTAATGAGGTCATAGGTTCAAACCTTAGAATTGACGAACTTTTTAATAATTTATGGGACTAATCTTACTTTTATAGTTGTTTGGGCTTTTAAAATGAAGCATATTTCATTCTCTCATTATTGACTTACTTTATTAGTTAAATTATTTTTTCATTTTTCATTAAACTTTTTGTTTAGTCTATTTTATTTACTAATTATTAGAAATTGTCAATTTTCTAAACAAATTTATGTAGATATTAAGTACAATAGTGGATCGTTTGATAAACAAATCGAACTCGAGACCAAATTACTAGAGTTTGAAAAGCTCGCGAACCAACTCACTTTGTATTTATATATACATGAATGTTAAATTCAAACTCAACTAGAAAATAAATAATTAATTAGTGATTACTTTATTAATAAAATTATTATTTTAATTAAATATATTATTTATTAATTAATTAGTAAAATTTTTAGTGTAAAATTATTATTTTTGTTTTCTTGATTTTATCTGTCATAAGATTTTTTTCTTCAAAGTGCTCAAAAGCCATCTTGACAGTAATATATAGCTCTGGACTGGACCCCATTTTGATAGCAAATATATTCAAATTGAATCAAGTGATTAAGAGTTTTGGTTTAACAAAAAAAGCTACAAATTATATTACAAAAATCATCGCATTTCTCATGCATTTTCTTAATTCTACGGCGCATTCTATTTCTTAGTATTAGTTTTTCGATTCACAGTAGAGTTGAAATTTCATTTTTTTTCTATTATATTATATTTATAATTTATTTTCGAATTCTGCTTTCATCAAAGCTTTATTTATCTTATAGTTAGAGTTAAACATTTTACATATATAGAATCTGATACAACCAAGGTTATGGATATCGGATCGCATGGATATATTGGCCAGCCGACGAAAAGGGAGATCTGCCAAACTCGGGAAGATCACGAAAAAATCGCGGGAAGATTGCGGCAAAACGCGTTTTGTAATTAATAAATAATTACACACATATATTATTTATTAAAAGCAAAATGAATGATATTTAATTATTTTTAATTTCAAACTTGTTAATAAACTCGAAGTTCAAAAACGAAATTAAAAGAGATGAATGAATGACGGTTTAATTTCAAACTGAAATTGATCAGGTGGAACGAATAAGACCGAATTAAATCGGACAAGACTGAAATTAATTGATTTAAGTTGGAGTAGACCAAAATTAATTGATTTGGACCGGATTAGACTGGAATCAATTTGAATTTTGTTGGGTCAACCGGTTTGACCGGTATTTTCATCGATATCGCCCGTTTCGTCGCGGAAAGCTTGCAAAAACCGATATATCGCCGGTATATCGGCCGGTCGCGAGGATATCTATAACACTTGATACAACTCAATAAACCAACCTATAATCCAAAAATTTTAAAATAAAAATCTATCTATCGAACGGGTCCGGTTCCAATTCTTTTACATTAAAAACATGACCCTCCGTATCGATTTATAAAATTAGTGCAAGGCCAAGTATTAGATCCAAAGACCCCTTACACCATCACATTTTTGTAATAGCTGTGTTGTGTACTTTGTTAATGATCAAAATATGATGTAAACTTTTGTATAAAAGTGATGAACCCTTATAATTAAAAATTACCATTTTAAAAATAAATATCTTTAAGTTTTCCTGAAATATCTTTTAACTAAACATAGTATAATCAAATTTTGTAATATATATTTTTTAGTTAAATAATTTCAAAGTTAAATTTATTGTATAAAAAACTAATATCAATTTTAAGGGTAATTTTGTCATTTTTATACAAATACATACATTTTGCAAAAAAAAAAAACAAGTACATGCCCCACTCTACTCAGTGAAACTTCTATCTAACTTCACAGTACCGAATTTATATTTTTTTTGGATGTACCCAATAGTTTTTTAGTTACACTTAAAGTAAATTTTGTTAAATATACCAACAATATTTTTTTAACGAACGAAATGCTCTCAATGTATAATTCACAACTTTATATAATTATTGGGATACTTATGAAATAACTATTTTTACCCATAATTGAATACTCAATTGAAATAAAAAAATTGAGGGTAAATTTTTAACTTTAAGAAAATAAATGAAGTAATTTAAAAATAAAATGTAAGAACCATGAAATGACCACATTACCCTCAATTGAATAAAAAACTAACCTAGTGGTTAAGGGTATATTAGTATTTTGGAACAAAAAATGTAAGTGAAATGACCCTATTGCCCCTTCTTCAACCTCTCATCACCAATCTCTTACTCTCCCCTCGACCTGGATTCGATTCATGTCAGATCTCAATTTTTTTTTAAACAGAACTTTATACAATTCGTCTTTATGTCCGAGTTTGAGCATAATTTTTTTATACATAATTTAAACAGATCTTTGTACACAATTTTTTAGCCATTTTCAGCATAATTTATCGGTGAATCGATCTCAGATTTGGTCTGTCTTCCTAAGAATTGGTTTTGGACTAGATTCGACGCCGGAGCAAGAAGGAGAAGACCCAATTTGATTTCGCCAAAATTGTCGAAGTGCATATCTTAGCTGTCAACAACATTATATATGGGTTGTCGGATCCGCCACTACCGAGCTTTCTCTCCTCCGGCGGCTTACTCGGCTGCAAAGTTGACGCACGCGACGACATCCAAATCGATCTCAACGAATAGATCTTAGATATGGTGACACCGCCGAAATCAGCCTCGCCGCTAAACGATTCTCACCGATCATTACTCCTCTTTAAAAATTTTCAATATGTTGAAGTTAAATGAAATTTCTACTGATAGAATGATCTATAATTATCCCCAAAATTTAATAAAATTCACCAACATTTTTTTCCCACAACAAAGTACCTTTAATTTCTTGTAAAATTGTCCTTAACATATTCCGGCATATTTTACCATTTTACCAAGAGAATATCATGTCAGCATTTATGGACCAGCTATACGTACGAGAGCAGGTGAAAATATAGCAATATATATATATATATATGTAAGCTCACTCACTAACACATGCACACACACACACAAAACCAATGGCAAATATTGTAATAATTACCAACCTCGTCCTCCTCCTCAGTGCTCTCCAAACCCTGTCCGGCCGCCACGTGGCGATCGACCCGAAGAGGCCATGCATGCAGGCGACGCTCTACTACCACGACGTGCTCTTCAACGGCACCGACGCCGGCAACGCCACCTCCGTCGCCGCCGCCAACCACACCCTCGGCAGCTCCCACTTCGGCATGATGGTCGTGTTCGACGACCCCGTCACCTCCGACCAGCTCCTCGTATCTGCCCCCGTGGCGCGCGCGCAGGGCCTCTACCTGTACGACGTCAAGGAGGCGTTCAACGCTTGGTTCGCGTTCACGCTCGTCTTCGACGGCTCGAAGAGGAAAGGGACGCTGAACGTGATGGGAGCGGACCTGATGGCGGAGAAGAGGAGGGACTTCTCGGTCGTGGGCGGGACCGGAGACTTCTTCATGGCCAGAGGGATCGTCACGGTGGAGACCATGGATTTTCAGGGGGACTTTTATTTCAGGCTCAAGATGGACGTCAAGCTCTACGAGTGTTATTTTTGATTATGAAACTCCTTCGTTTATGCAAATAAAAGAAAAGTGGTTGTTAATTAATGTTTTTGTTGTTGATGCAAACATAGTACGTTTGTTTGGAAATGACGAAAATGCCTTTCAGATCGATCTTTTTTATACGCAGTTTGAAATAAAATATGTCACGTGCAAAGATAATGGTGTGCAGTTAGTTTACGAGGGTGTATATGTTCAAATGATTACTCGATATGGAAGTTTCTTCATGATTTGTCACATGCAGAACATGTGCTTTAATTTGATGAAGGCACATATTATTCTTCGTTGTGGCGTCTTGATCTGTTATGATGAAAGGCAACGTCTTATTACTCATCGCCAACAAAAAGCAATTGAACATTCAGACAAACGAAGGTATCCTTCTTTCCATATTAGCGTTGCAGTCGTGCGTTAACAGTGCCAATGAAAGGAAAAAAAACCCATAAAATATACATGTTCAACATAAATTATTTCGATTTCATAAGTTACACTAAAATCGAATAAGTATTACATTAGTTTCATGATTAAAACATGGTATGAAACTAAAATACTGTATTAATGATTGAGGTGATTAGATGGGGGTTACTTACAGTTTTGTACCGTAAGTTGAGTAGAAGGAGATGCAGTCGCCCTGCCGATCATAATTAATCATTGATAAATCGTCGCCCCAAAAAAACCTGGTTAGACGGTCTCCTTTATCATGTTTATATTTATAGTAGAAATCTTGGTATGTTCGTTGCTCATCAACGAATTCGTCGATGACCATTTGGACGTCAGAGTCTGCAATGTCGAACTTTGGATCTCGCTGAAAATTGTGAAAATTCGTCACTATTGCACCCACATGATCCAAACCACAAAATATAGAGCTGCAAATGTTGTATGTATGCGATAATAGCTCGTATCTGGCCTTATGGCATTCCATGATGAACTGACGTCGTTGCCTGTCACTAAAATTACAGTTTGCACAATGTCAATCCTGCAGACGTCCACGTCTTCTTCATTTAACAAACTTTGAAGTATGTGTTTTTTCTACTTAATAATATTTTATAACTTGTGCATATCTTATTAATAATAGATTGTAAACAATAATGAAGACCGAATATAGTTTTTTCTACTTATATTTTAAACTTTTTAGTTAAGTATTAATTTGGTGAATTTTAATTTTTGATGGACTATAATGTTGGAATTGGTATTATATTACGTGAAAGATAGGAAGCACATTTTTTATCATTAGGAAGTGACCAAATTGAGTGCTCTTGAAGTCTTATTCGATTGCTTCTTAATGGTTTTTTTGATCATTTAAAATTAACGTTCTATGCAGAAAATGGATAAAAAATTGAGTTTAAGTAAATATTTAAAGCTAAAATCAAACTGGAATGACAGATTAGACCCAAATTATATACCCAAATATTTGATCTATAAATATCGATTGGTTCAGTTTAACTTAAGAACCGAACCACTTTTTATTTGATTGAAAACTGACCATTCAAGTACACTCGATTTTAACTTAACTTTACAAAACCGAGATTTCCCCTTCAGTTTGAAAAAATGCTATTTGATTCGATTAGCCAACCACGGACAGCACTAGTCGTTAAATTGCATGGTCCAACAAGAATCATAATTCTATGTGGGTTTGTGGGCCCACAATCCAGCGCCAATAATATGGGCTAAAACAACATTTGGGCCGAGTTATACGAAGCTTGTTGAGTCTCTGCTTCTTAATTACTTGATCCAATTACGGCTTTACGATCAAATAAATATACGAAAGTAGTGAAATCCATTACAATTTACAACCCATTGTCCTTCAAATAAGAAACAAAAGATATAAACAAAAGGTATCAATATATATTATTAACGAATACCTAAAAAAATTTACTTACGTGATCGTCGTAATAATCTTTAATAGTTGGTATTTTCAAGAGAAAATCTCAGCAGTTGAATTTTACACTTTTAATAATCAAGAATATAAAAGAGGTTCGAAATCTATATCTCTATCATAATCTAAAAATGTAACAATGGCCTAGTTGGTAGGAATAATATAAATATTTCTTACATTTTGAAAATATATTATTGGCCCACTCACTCAACCAATTTCATTATTTTTTTAATTTATTGAAACCTTTCTAATAAAAAGATTGGATCCTAAAGTGAGAGATATTAATATAAAATATGAGCTAATGGTTGTTTATGATAATTCGTACCTAATATTTTTAACATATATAAAATATGTGGTTATTGTATCAGATATCAAATCTTAAACAGTAGGATAAGAATTTAATTATTTTTTTAGTCATTTTAGATCTTTAACCAAAACTAATCATTTACATTGATTTTGTGAACATCTTTAAATGAAATTTTCATGTCCACTTATGCATATAAGGAAGCATTCAATTTAGTGGGAATTATTAGAGACGTGAGAAACTATAAGTAGGTGATGAGTTCCATACTATAACATAAAATAGAATCATGTTGGAGGAGTGTTGTAACGAGAAAGTTGTGAAATTGGGAAAAAAATAATCGGCGGCCGCGCTATGTGTCCTCTACTGCCAGCTCAACGTAAGCTCAATACGCGTGCCACGTGTCCTCTCCACACTGGTTCTCATGAATGCTATCACGAGACTGGGAGGTTCTCGATAGGTTTCTCCGATACAAACGGTTGTAGAACATTTGAACGTCCGAACGTTATACAAACGGTTGTAGAATATTTGAACGACCGAACGTTATACAACCGTTGGATCAGTGCGGATTTGAACGTGTGTTATCTTAACGCGCGACACGTGGCATCAAGATTATACAACGCACAATTAAAGGTTCTATAGGTCCATCACGTTCTACAACTTTGCACTACACATTTCACATGGTTCTACAATACTTTGCACTACATATCTTACATGGTTCTACAACTTTGTGCTACACATTTTACAGGGTTCTTCAATTTTGCCCGGGCCATCACGTTCTACAACTTTTTACTACACATTCTACAGGGTTCTACAAATTCGCACTACACATTCTACAGTTCAGACGTTTAGACGCTCGAATTTAGTTTGTTGCGGATCTCTCTCTCTCTTATATATATATAAGTGAAATCAAATACAAACCAGGCTTGAATTACAAACTGTATGAACCGATAGATGTTAGTGCAAAATGGTAAAATGTTTTGGATCAGGTAGAATGTTCAAAATGACCATGCACATTTGTACACCGTGCACGCATATATCTTCAACAATCCAACATCTAATATTGATTCAGACGGTCTAGACATTCTACTTGATTTGTACTGAAGTGCATCTCCATATATACATATATATATATAAAACAATATGCAATGGAGCTCTGTAACCAAAGCAATTGATATGGCATTTACGAAATGCTCCATGGCTCTTCTCTTCTTGTTCCTATTTCTCGCTTCTTCTCCTCTACCTTCCTCGGCAAGAAACACCCCTAGAATCAAAAAGCCGTACAAGCCATGCAAGAGCTTGCTCTTTTATTTCCACGACATCCTCTACACAACGGCCACAACGCCGACAACGCCACGTCAGCCATCGTGGCCGCCCGACAGGGCTCGAACCTGACAGCGTTGGGCAACAGGCCCTTCTTTTTCGGGGACGTCGTCGTTTTCAACGACCCCGTCACGCTCGACAACAACCTCCGCTCCGAGGTTGTCGGTAGGGCCCAGGAAATGTACCTGTACGACTCCAGGAGCACCTTCGCCGCGTTTTTTGACTTCTCCATCGCTCTCAACGGCACGGATCATCGGGGGACCATCAATCTGGTGGGCGCTGACCTCATGATGCAGAGGACCAGGGACGTTTCTGTGGTCGGCGGGACAGGGGATTGAGGGCGAAGTCTATTTCCGCCTCCGCATGGATATTAAGTTTTATCAGTGCTGGTAGGATTGTAATTTTGCACTGTTTATTATTATTGAATTTATGATTATGTAATAGTATTGTGTTTATTTTTGATAACGTGTTTTATGCTATTAAGGATCCAAACTATTAATAAATAAATTCTTCGTTATATATGGAAGCCAAATTTATTGCGGACTATATATGCAAAAGTTATTTGTTTTTCTTTTTAATTTCTTTTGGCTATTACTATTGTTATTGCGGACAAAAAATTGTTTTTGGCTTATTATTATATGATTTTTTTTCTTTTAACACGTTTTCAATTACCTATTATTTCTTATAAGATAAAAAAATATTGAGAAAACTTAACTAACTATATCTGGAATTAACTGTTTTCAACATAATTATATCTAAATATATTTTCTTACTTGACGGGTACTCATCTTTGATAAAATTGTCACCGTTATTGATTCTGTTGACTTTCGATGTACTTTAAATTTTTCTGAAAAAACTAAAATGCTCTCTCACTCACCCATCTTTATTTTTCTCTCACCTAGTCTTTCTGTTTCATCTCCAAAGCTCTAAGCGAACACATTACTCCAAAGCTCTAAGTGCCATCATTTTTAAAGAAGATATTTTCATATCAAAAGCCATGTAAAATTCGACCACGAAATAAGTTACTCTTCCGAATTTAGTCTTCAATTATCCTTAGAGTCAAAACCATCCCATCACAACCATCCCAGCTTATAACGCCAAAATAATATTTTTAAAAATAATCAAGTATCAAATATTAATTTTAAAGGTAATTAGTTGACATCATCCCTAATATCTATGTTCTTAAATATTCAAACTAGATTATATCATATTAACCCAAAAATGCAATCTCAATATCACGTGCTAATCGGCGTAGTCTTCATTTTCACTTAACACTAATTAAAGACTTTGAATAAAAAGAAAAAAAAGTGGCACTGCTCTGTGCACGTGTAATAAACGACAAATCAAAATTAGATGACAATTAATTTATTCATGTTAGACCAGCCCACTGTCACATTTTAAATTACCACAAAAACAGCAAAAGAAACAAAATTAAATCGAAGTGATGAGATCATGATCAGAGGTTTTATGCAACCTTAATATTAATATGATAATACAAAACTCTAGTTCGCATAGTTTAATATTCTCTACTTGCAAAACAGGGGCAAAATTGTACTTTCACGGACTGTTAAATTTTGTCAACCTGCTCCTTCAAACCAATATTGCATTGACTTGGCAAATTATAAATTATGTTGAATACAATTTTTTGTCATTTTTTAGTAGAAAAAATTAAACAATAAATAGTCTTTATAAAATCAGAATAACTAGCAAATTTGATCGTGTTGATAAATATTATACGAAACTATACCGCTTTAATTACAATCTTTAATAATTTGTCTGCATCATTATGAAAGTGATATTTGTTACTATTTTATTTGGCCACAATTTCTAATTTACAAATGAATATTCCAAATAAGATGTTTAAATTAAATTTTTTATGAGTAATTACTAACAATTCAACAAAAATTAGAGGTCATGGTTTTACATGATGCTAAACGGGTCGAGGTGAACAATTTTGGAGAAATCATTAACAAATGGTGTTGCGTACTATCCATTATTATAACTTATGTTTTTTGTTTTGCTCGTAATCAAATGGCTCACGGATTGGTTATGTTTGTTTTAACTAACAGTAGCTGAGATTATGGTGAGTGGTCTGTCCCACGATCTGTAGCTTCAATTGTCCGGCTTAATGTCGGGTTAGTTGTTATTTAATTAATAAAATTCGTTTTTCATTCAAAAAAACAATTCAACAAAAGTTCTATAATTAAATAAATATGATTTATCAACAATGTTGTGTGAATGTGATTATAGCAATTCGAACTTATAACAAGAGAAGATTGTAAATATGTACCCTATAAATATATGATATTTGTAAAATTATGTTGTGTTATTTTTTACCGATAAAAATATACTACAATATTTTGACATGCCTGCAACATACATAAAAATTAAGGATACAATGTCATAGGGACTTTATGGTAGCGTATCATACATGTACGTCATTATAAGCCTCTTATGGCAGCACAAATTCGCACATAGGTTGCCATAAGGTGACTTATGGCATCGTGCATACATGGTACAATACTTTATTTATTTACTTAGCTTATTTTTCTTTTAATTTTTGTCTTATCTTATTTTTGGTTACTCTCATTTTTTTAAAACTTTTCAACTACTGCCTTCAATGTCTCCGACCGAGATCTCCAATGCGAATGGAAACCTTCTCCTCCTCTCCTAACCATCTTCTCACCACGTTGTTCTAACAGCGCATGGGCTCGCGCAATGTACTTAAAGTCATACGACAGCTAAACACGTACGCCGCGACAATTGAAATTTCATATAATAGTATCGAGTTGTTTGTATTTTCGTAAAACATGTTTTATAAAAAAACGAAATTTCACGAGAAATTAAAAATTAAGACTTTTGTAATATAATTTTAATTTAAAAATAATATAACTAAAAAATTAACTTGCAAAATTTGATTGAACAAAATTTAGTCAAAAGATAAAAACATAAAAATAATTTTTTATTTTAAGACTATCAATGATGTATGTGTAAAAACTTGCCCATGTAATTAATGTAAATATAGCAGCTCGAACTTATGACAAAAAAAATAACAATTAAAATTTACTTGTGTTCTATATCATGTGACATATACAGATGAGTTGAAAAATACAAAATAACAATAGATCTATGAATAATATTTTAAAAGATATAATCTTAATTTAAAGAAAAGGACAAATATACCCTTCATTTTAATATGCTACTATTATTAATCCAAAATATATGAGTTCCACGCTCTATATAAGAACATGAACTAGCTAGAGCTCTATATATCGAACATCATAAAGAACAACATCAATTTCTCCACACAAAAAATGTCGTCTCCAAGAAGCTCTGTGGCTTTTTTGACCCTTTTATTCATGTTACTGCTCGCTTGTCCTTCATTTTCGTTATCGAAAAAGACCCACAAGCCATGCAAGTCCCTAACCTTGTACTTCCACGAGACCCTCTACAACGGCACCAACCCCGACACCGCCACGTCGGCCATCGTAGCGGCGCCGCACGGCGCGAGCCTCCTCTCCCTCGCCGACCAGTTCTACTTCGGCGACGTGGTCGTGTTCGACGACCCCGTCACGCTCGACGCAAACCCTCAGTCCGAGGTTGTCGGGAGGGCGCAGGGGCTGTACACGTACGCCGACAAGAACACGTTCGCCGCGTGGCACAGCTTCTCCTTCTTCTTCAACGGCACGCGACACCGAGGCACGATCCAGGTCATGGGCCTCAACCCTGTCCTCACCAGGGCGAGGGAGCTCTCCGTCGTCGGCGGGACCGGAGACTTCTTCATGCACCGGGGGATCGCCACTTTCACCAGCGTCGCGGTCGAGTGGAGGTCTTATTACATGCTGCGCGTCGGGATTAAGTTTTACGAGTGCTGGTGATCGAGAAACCAGTGATCTGATATTTATTATATATATTATGTGCGAATTAATTATATTATTGAAGTGTTTTCTTTCTAGTCCTGACGGTCGATCTAGTGATCTTCTTACATGTTCGGTGTGAAATAGTTAAGTTTTACGAGAGCTGGTAACGAAGAAATCAGTGATCTGATACTTATAATATATATATATATATATATATATATATATATCATGTTGGGGGTCCTTGTATTTTCTTCTTATACTTTTTTTTTGAAAATAAAATGTTTTTGAATATTTTGATGGGATGCTATAGTATGTTTGTGTGTAATGTAATATTGCTAGGATTTGTTAAACTTTTGTTATTTCAATTTGAAAAATAAAGGAGCAAGTGTTTAATATGTGTATGTGTTTATTATATAATTGGTCTGACCATTTTCAATCAAAATATATGACAAATGGATATATAATATATATCCAGAAGCTTTCATGTTTTTTATTATTAATTTGATGATTATATTCTGAGCTAGCCAATCGAATTTTACTAGTGTTGGTAAGAAATTATTGATGTGATCAATGTTTATTAAATTGGTTATTTTTTATCAGCAAATAGGATTGTATAAAATTGGTTAATTTGATCATTATTCTAAATAAACTTATAGGTTAAATATGTTAACGGCATAAAAATAAATGATTTTGTTAATTTATATTATTCAAAAAATCACTATAGCCATTGAATTATTACCAGCATACTTATAGTTTACGTCATTAACTACAAAAATTGAATGGTCCAACAAGAGTCATATAATTTCTAAGTGGATTTTTGGGCCCACAATCAAGCACCAATTTGGGCTATACGAGGCTTGTTGAGTCTAGCTACTTCTTTTTTGATCCAATTACGGCTTTACGAACAAAAATATATAGGCAGTGGAAATCTAATACAACCCATCCTTAACATAAGAAATAAAAATATCAGTAAGGAATACCCAAAAATTTACGATTATGCGCGATCTTTGGTGTCTCAAAGGAGACCCCCAAGGGTTGGACTCAATACTTCTGACTAAGGGGTTGTATGATTTTTTTAAATCCTTTAATTAAGCCCTGAACTGATTTGTATTTGAAACTCATTGCTTGAAATCTGCTCTAATTTATGGGTCGAGCTAAAGTACAAACGAGTAGGTGACATACAAACGTCCAAACTCATCTCTCACCGTACAATTTGTGAATGGACGCATGTGATTTGTCAGAAATAACGGTGGCAAGTAAATGTAATTAAGGAGGTAAGTGAATAGGTCAAGTGCCATTGCAAGTAGTCACAAGGGCACGTTTGTACTTTTTACATAATTGATTGATTCGGTGGATAATTATCACACAAATTTCGCAAAATTCAAAATTTTAAAAATCAATTAGAGATTAATGCTCTTAATATCCAACAGTTGAAAGGAAACCTAATCTCCAGTTCGAAGGAAAGTAAATCTGCTACAATTCTTCGCCTGATTCACTCATTCTTAATTTTTTTTTGTCAACTGATAGCAGAACACGGTAACATGTCAACTCTTATTATGATCGTAATGTGTCATCTTCAACCAAAGTCTTAATATGTGTCATGTGCATCGTATACCATGTGTCATTGCAATGTCTGCTAAGTTTGTAGGCACCCACATGAGTCATTGCAGAAGATTTCATGATTTCTGCTAAGTTTGTGTGACATGAATATTAAAATACAATATTTGTGCCATTACCCTACTAGAATATGTCATCAGACATTTTAAAAAACTATTGAAATCTGTCATCATACATTTTAAACAACTAATGGAATGTTTCATCATACATTTTAAACAAAATGATTGATCATTTGTAATATAAATGTGAATTAACATTAACAACATTATGATTCAAAATACTAGTTCGTTGATTTCTTCATCACATACAAACAATTAAAATCAATCATCTGTCTCATACATGTTCACATAATTTGTTAACCTAGAAATCGCCATCACCCAAATAGCCACCGTCCTCTGTCTCTTCTTTATGTGAATCCCGACCACCACTACTTGTGTCATCGTCATTTTCTTCATCACCATCATCCGAGTTGTCTGCAGTGTCGTGTGGACCTCCTTCTGACTTGTCGGTTTTACATTTTGTATATGTTTCGCACTCTGGAGGCCAAAGACCAGGAGGATACCAGTCCTCCTGGTTGGAATCATCCGGGTCATCAATATATGGGTCCTCCAATGGTGGGTCACGAGCTGACTCACTCGAGCTGGAAGATCCAGAAGTTGTTATTGACGAGGATTTAGGAACCTTACCTGGTTGTGCACATGCACCCGCCTCTTCATCTGGGTCTTCTTACTCCGACCAATCAAAATGAATTTGTTGTTATCGATTGACCATCTGCTAGTTTCATCTCCTATCAGACCACTGGCTATTAAGTAAATGTGTCGACAAGCAATCAATATTAAAACTATTATTTAGATATGTAATTTGGAGATTGATTACCTGACATATTGTTTGGATCTGAAGAATCATTCACTATTGTTGTTGTTCCTACACCATATCGATCATCATCAATGAAGGTTTAGTATATAATATTGCTTGTTTGAGATCTATATAAGAAAGAAATTACCTTCAGTAGAAGACGAATCTGTCATGGTAGCCATGAGATCGAAGAATCAATGATGTAAAAACGTTTGTTGGAGTCTTCTTGATAGTTGTCGTGGAATCAATAATTCCTTGGTTTCAGGAGACGATTTACACCACCACCAGCTAATTTACCACCTTGCCTCTGTTGACTATAATTTGTACGTAGTTTGGTTACGTTTCTATGTTTCATCTCCACCGGTCTATGTTATTAATCCAACAACTAATAGTTGTTCTAATGTTTGTATTATAAAATATTGTTTGTACTCTAGTTCATCCCCTAATTTATTTATAAAATTTATAAGATCTCAAATCCAATATCATTTCACAGTTCAATTCAATTTACATTACAATTACATATTACAAATTCGACTCACCGTGACACACAGTCTAAATCCGAAAACAATATTGTAATCTAAAAAACAATAAGAATAAAATAGAAAAACACTTACATATTACAAATCCGACTCACCGTGACAATCACAGTCTAAATCCGAAAACAATATTGTAATCTAAAAAACAATGAGAATGAAATAGGAAAACACTAGTTCAGACCTCTGGTGGTCTATCGTCAAAGGCAAAACAGCTTCATTAACTCGAGCATCTTCTCGTGCAATGTGACACTTAAAATTAACTTGAATAATGACACTTTGTTACACCTAACTATAGCGAAATGACACTTTTATACCATAATTATTTTTCATTCTTTTTTAGTACCTTAACAATTTTTTTGTGACAATCTACCTCTAAAATGCTTAATATACCTAAAATACCTCTGATTCAATTGGAAAAAAAGTAGAATTGAACGAATAGTGAAATCAAACTAGTTCAAATCAGATTCATTTACCCCACTAGAGGTATTTTAGGTATATTAGACATTTTAGAGGTAGGTTGTCACAAAAAAATTGTCAGTGTACTAAAAGTAATTAAGATATGAAAGTGTTATTTCACTATAATTAAGTGTAATAAAGTGTCATTATCTTCTACGTGGGATAAACTATAATTTATCCTAAAAAACAATAAGTGTCCTCTCTTCCAACTATTCAAAATAGTTTCTTTCTGCAATAATAATGCAGCTATAGATATTATTGGTCACGTGATATACTGCAACGTTAATGTATTATTGAAGATATTATTTTGTTCACTGCAAAATATTCTATATATATATACCAAATCAATTATATTTTTCATATTTATGGAAACCATCTTAACAAAAAAATGGATTCTAAAACGAGAGAGATTAATTCAACGATCCCACGTATAATATCTTTTTTGGGAAAAAAAACTGACATAGTTAAATTATATAGCAAACTAACTCGAGATTATAACGAACAACTAAAGCACTAGATAGTGATAGATCTCGTACCATGACCCCAGCTACCGTTAATTAAAATATACTTGGTTAAGTCACGATCCATGAAATTACAAAACACACTAGCAAAATAAAGGATAACGCAACGATATGCCTTTTGCAACCTCGCGGCCTCCGCCTCGAATGCGTTGAGACTCTCCACAAATTCATTACAAGATCCACCCCGAGAATGACGAGCAAAATAAAAGATGGTGCAACGACATGCCTCTTGTAACCTCGCGGCCTACACCTCGGATGAGTTGAGACTCTCCGCAAATCTATTACAAGAACCACCCCGAGAACAACGAGCATAATAACTAACAGCGCAACGAAATGCCTCCTGCAAACTCGCGGCCTCTACCTCAAATGGGTTGATACTCTCTGTCAATTAGTTACAAGAACCACCCCGAAAACACCTAGTGCAAGCCTCTAGTGCACAACCCCAAATAAACATGTATTGAATCTTAAGAAAATCAAGTTCCCCTAGTTCGATATGCTTACATAAATGTGCCCATCGCCGCCAGAGGATTCTCGATCTCTCCCAGTACCGAGTCATCTACCAACCAAAGCCCAAACAATTAAATCGCCAAAGTTTTCCTGCCCTACCTCCAATGAGCCCCTCTTGAATCTGTCTGCCTCGATCCCGCAACAACCCAAGCGCCTGATTTTCTCTGCTCAACTGCCGATGACCCTCTCCTGTACCCGTCTCCCCTCGGAGATGATATCAAAGTAATACCCTCTCAACTTTACCATTGCCAAAACCCTGATCGGCCCATGATCAGCCACCGAACCCAATTGATCGACCAAAAACAATCAAATCTACTGTCGAAGCGAATCGCAGGACAAAACCCTATACCAGTAGGGAAGACAGCACGCGTTGACAACAAGCTGTCGCAGACCTTGCCAAAACCAGACGAGACGAAACTCTTAACAAATTAGGGACGTACAGCAATTTCACAATCGCGGATCTCGTCTACGAGACGAAAACGTAGCTTGAAATATCCCACGTATGATATTGGATAGTTGTTATTTTATATTCTTGTCATTTTGATTTTCTTAAGTAAATTGGTTATATATTATATTACATACAAATCTCGTGTTTACTGAACATGTCTTCACAATATCTTATATAAAATAATCATATAAATAGGTTAATTACAATTTACTCCCACATGGTCATGTATCAATGGTGGGGTAAATTATATAATCATTTAACATTATGGGGTTTTAGCACTCGGCATATTGGCTGCTACCAGAAAAAAAAAAACAATCTAATTGATGAAAAATGTTTTTCCACTTTAATAAAGAACATGAAATGGAGCTCTATTCTATCCGGATGCATTTCACTGAGAATCGCAATAATCAATACGAAAACAACATGTAACATGAGAGTTTAACCATTATAATTTAATAAATAATGACATCAGTTTAAAATTTTGATGAATAATTGAAGATAATTTTTATTTTTTATATAAATTAATAATTTCCATACAAAGTTTAATATCGTTAAAGCAAAGTATAAAAATCGAAATTAGCTGACATTAAAAAAAAATTCATCAACGATGATAAAATGTAAAACTGATCACATTAATGTAAGAAAAGTATAATTAACTCTAATTTCTTACATAAAATACATTTAGTAAGAATAGAAACTCTAATCATCCCATTAAACAAGTCTCTTTCTTAAGAAATTAGAGTATTTATATATTATTCTTGCCACGTCATGACCACGTGATACTGCATAATATAGAAACACTCTTAACCAAAAGTTGGATATTGAAATAAGCGATTAATTATTAATTTAATAATTGCACATGCTTTTTTGGCTATATACTGTTGGATTTTATTCCTGACCATTTTTTTAACTTATAGGGAATAGGATACAAATGGCTAAACAAAAGTATAGCCATGAGTCTGCTTATTCCTAACCATGAGTCTGTTTATCGACGTCAAATAACTCTGGTTTTTTTCCAGTACCGGCCTACCAACCAACCAACCAAAAACAAAATTCTCAGCCCTCCATGCTCCGTCGTCGCAACCCAGTCACGACCCATCTGCAACTACAGCCTAACCCATCTCAGCCTATCCCCAAACCACTCGACCTCGCCTCCATCAAAACTCGATCTACCACCCGACTACACCTCCATCAGACCCATATCTACCTCTACAAGAGCTCTGCTCCTACCGCTGCACCATGGTGACGTTGCCGCCAGTACCACACAGACGTCGACACCCATAGGAGATGTGTTAGTCCTAAACAACGTGTTAGTACAGGACGCCGCTTAGACAATGTGTTAGTCCATAAACAATAAATAAGATTAATAAAAAAATAATATTAAAAAACAATTTACAATAATTTTATAACACGTATTGCTAATGTCTGGAGGGTATAACAAGAAGTACGAAGGTCGAAAAATTCTAACCTTTGCATCGTTGTATCTGTCGTTTCGTTCTCTACAGCTTTGGTGTTTAGCCGAGATTTGATTTCAGCTGTATAAAATTTGTTCGGAGTAAAACGTATTCGTGAACGGTGAATATATATATATATATATATATATATATATATAAGTTGTTGGCTATATGGTATAATAGAAGGCACATGCCTCCAGAAATTATGATTTTTAGTTTCATTGAACTTTTCATTTTGTCTTCTATGACTTTAATGTTTTGTTGTGATTTTAATTTTAACCGGAAGAAATCCATTTTGAGGGAAACATATGTGTCGGCGATACTAAATTTCGCCGTACAACTTTCCGATATTTGTTCGTTTGTATGCGCGCAGTCACCCAAAATACAACATAATGTTGTGTCGAAAAGAATCGCCAAACATAAAAGTACACTACTTTTATTTATTCTCAACTAATTAACTCATGACCTATTTCTTTGTGTGTGTCGTTCTCTTGGCAAGTGCTCCAGAAATACGCCAAAGCAAGAGCCAACAAACCAAACAAAGTAAGCGATAATTAAACTTGGTGAAGTAATTGATGAAATTGAATTCTAAAATGTTTCGATAGAAGAGATTAAATTTCATTTAAGAAAATTCAATGTTTTGTCCAACAAAACACAACACACACATGGCATGGTGGGTTATATTTATATATATAATCGTTTACATGTGCTGGTTTTGGCCTCATCATTGGCTGCTACCAGAAAATTAAAATTAATCTAAGGGATAATGTTATTTTCTTAAGCCTTATGACGAAATGACAGTTTCATTAATTAACTAAATTTTTTTTCTTTTCTTATCTCTTGATAATTTTTTTGTGACAACCCAAATTTAAAATACCTAAATTACCCCTGATTAAACCAAATCAGTTTGAGCAGTCTCTGGTTCAAACAGGTCGATTGAACCGGTTCAAATTAAAACTCAGAATTAAACTGGTTTAAACCTCTCAACTTCGATCTAATTGGATGGTGATCGGACCAGTTTGGACCGTTAACTGTTTTCAATTAAACCAGATCCAATTCTAATTTCTTAAACCATATGTATTTTACTCATTTTAGCACAGATTGTCACAAAAAAATTGTTATGGTGCTAAAAGAGAGAGAAAATTAGTTCGGGTATGAGACTGTCATTTCGTCATGTATAACAAATCCCTTAATCTAATGGAATAAATGTTTTCATTTTTCTCTTAATTCCTCTATATATATGTATATAAGAACATGAAATGGGGCTCCCAAGTAATTAACGATCCTAATCATCATAGCAATAAGCAATGGCATTTTCAAAAATCTCCATAGCTTTTCTCTTCTTGTTCCTGTTTCTTGCTTCTTTTTCTTTACCTTCCTCCGCAAGAAACACCGATAAAACAAAAAAGCAGTACAAGCCATGCAAGACCCTGCGCTTATATCTCCACGACATAATCTACAACGGTCACAACGCCGACAACGCCACGTCGGCGATCGTAGCCTCCCGCGAGGGCTCGAACCTGACAACGCTGGCCGATCAGTTCTTTTTCGGAGACGTCGTCGTTTTCGACGACCCCGTCACGCTCGGCAACGACCTCAACTCCGAGGTTGTCGGTAGGGCCCAGGGCATGTACGTGTACGACTCCAAGAGCATCTACAGCGCCTTCTTTGGCTTCTCCATCGTTCTCAACGGCACTGATCATCAGGGGACCATCAATCTGGTGGGCGCTGACCTCATGATGCAGAGGACCAGGGACGTCTCCGTGGTCGGCGGCACAGGGGATTATTTCATGCACCAGGGGATCGCGACGCTCAGGACCGACGCTGTTGAAGGACAGTTCTATTTCCGTCTCCGCGTGGATATTAACTTCTATCAGTGTTGGTAGGACTGTTTTGTAGTGCGTTAAATTTATGATTATGTAATAATAATAATAATAATATTGTACTTTTGTCCAAAATTGTAGATGTTGCACGACGCTACGATGGCGGATAGATTTTTTCAAGGTCATGATGGACTAATGACATATTTTCATTTTTGTATTTTTAAATTTGTTGATATAAATTAGTTTACATATTGTGATAAAAAATACAAATTATACTACAAGTTATAATATTTTCAACTTCTGTTTTAAAAAATGAATTCGTTTGTACAGAACTGGTCAAAATTAGTACAAAATCAGGTAAAATCAGTACAAAACCAGCTCAAAACGCCACAGCACTATGACGTGGCGCCCGTGTGGACGACCACTATTTACAACACCAGTTTTGTCGATGTGTTTTATGTTATTAAGATCCAATTAAGCTAATAATAAATAAATAGAAAGAAAGAAAGAGTATGTGTTGCGCTAGCGCAATCAACAGAAATCTTTGTTATTGAAGTGAAATTGACGTTATTTTAATCTTAAATCTTTGAATCGGAAAGTTATTATGCATGCTTATATTTGTTTTTAGTTTTATCGTTGTTGGGGTTTTTCGAATTGCTGCTTCTTTTGTGTTAGGTTGTTTATCAATTGGATTCGGCTACAGAATGTTGCATTTTGCATTTGGTTTTTATCAACAATTTTCTAGTGTTGATGATCAAATTTGATTGAGAAATGAGAGATTGGGAAGCTAGAGAGAGGAGGGGGAAGAAAGAGAGAGAAAAAATACTTAATGACATATATTTGAAATTTTGAATGAAAATTAACTGACCAACTAACAAAATTTATTAATGTGAAAAAAAAATCTCAACATACTAAAATATTGGTAGTGACAAAAGTATTAAGTCAACTATATTTACGTAAGATTGTCCCTTATTTTTAAACAATTAAATATAATAAATAATTATTAGAAAAACTCCACTCTCCAAGTATCTCCAATGATATTTAATATTTAGCATAAAATTTATGTTACGTGCTTCTTCAGCATGCACATGTTATGTCATTCTAACACCACTCGCTACCTGATTACAATGTGCCATTACTCAATACCCTAATTTCCTCATATTGTTGATGTTCTTGGTTCTTGCTATTTGGCATGTCATGTTCCATGTTTTGATCCCTACATAATGAAAACATGAAATAATGTGATTTTGTGCAAAATGAAATAATGAGAATATGAACGAAATGAAATCATGAGATTGTATGCAAATTCCATGATTTTATTTGTACATAATCTCATGATATCATTTCATGATTTCACACTGGAATCATGAAATAATATATACTTACAGTTTTGATCTATTTTTTAATTGAATATGTTTTCATCCATATATATTTTCATGAGTACATTGTTGTTATTGCATTCATTTAATTTACATCTTCCATTCCATGTGTATAAGAGTTTGAATTTATTTAAGTAGTAGAGTTTGAATTTGAACTCTTCTACTTAATTTTTTGGTAAGAATTTTCTGAATATTTATTATAAATTCAAATTCCTAGAATCGTGGATATTAATTATTCAATTTCCTATCTCAATGTTTATCATTGATTATCATAATCAAACACGCAATGAGTCCACGTGAGTAAACGTGGTTGAAAATCACCAAACAGTTTTCAATCCAGAAACTTAGCACAAATTCAAAAGTTTGAAAGAAAAGTAGTTTTTATGATAAAAGTTGTTGTTTCAATGATGCCAAAAGGTTCCCTTAATCCCTTATATAGTACTAGCTCAACCTAAGTCTAAGTCAAAAAGGGAAAATCTAAATAACTCAAAACATAATCCAAAAAGAAGATTAGCACTAAAGCCTAATTAACACTCAAACCTAATTAGAGTAGGATATACTAAAATATATTTAAAATTCGTAATTAATTAAATCCTAAATTTCAAATATTTGTTTGAGCCCTTAAAAGTTGTTTTCACGGTCGCAAACTCATCATATTTGAAATAGCTTCGTCTGGGCCTCTTTCGGGCCTGATTCTGAACCTGTATGCAAAAGTTATGGTAATTTGAAGTTCATATCCTCAGTTAGGCTTTTTCAGTCGATTTTCCATATTCATTCTTCCCTTTATTCGTCTCTGATCGACCCATTAAATCCTCAATTACTTGCCCCTCATCACAAAATGACCACAAAACCCTTTTAATTGATTTTATTGCTTTTTAATTTATCAAATTATAGAGGAATTTGGATTATTAATGAATTGCATCCAATAGATATAATCTGTTTCTACATTTATGCATGAACACCCATTTATAGCCGAGTGTGTCCCATGAGAGGAAACAAAACAAATATCATATGTAAATATATATATATATCCAATGAGAAATGAGAAGGGAAGAGAATAACTCAAAATACATATACATTCTTGTTTTATCAAAATAAATCTTCTATTGTCTCTATCTAGAGATGGCAAAAAAATCCAAACCCAACGAGTACCCGATCAAAACGGGTGAAACCCGAATTTTTTGAACGGGTTTTTGAGCGGGTTCGAGTTGGGTGCGGGTTGACGTATACCCGATCCGGTTTCGACCCGCGCCCGTTCGAATTTTAAAAAATAATAATTTATATGATTTATATTATCAATCATTTTTTAACAAAAAAACGTTAAAACCTAAATTCTAATTACCCAATCACGCAGAAAACCTAAAATAATATAGTATAAAATCTATTTATATTATTAACTTTGCTTGTATTGTAAAAAAAAATTGTTAATTAAGTTCATATTTGAATATCCGGGTCGAGTTTCGGGTTTAGGAGAAAACTCGTACCCAACGGGTTTTTTACGGGTCGGATACCCACTCAAATTGACCGGGTTTCTTGCGGGTAGGGGGCCCGTTGGAAGTGAGCAGGTCCGGGTGCGGGTTGGGCCGAATCCGACCCAAACCCGGCCCGTTGCCATCCCTATCTCTATCTACCGTGAACGGCAAATAATCAAGCACCTACAAGATATAGTCTTGTAATAGTCTCTTTTTAAGAATAATTAACCTGTAGCATTCAGGACCAAGTTAGCTTTGTAGTATCCGAATGAAAAATGTTACAAAGCATAAATTGCTCCAAATTTTTTAAACAACAAAAATAAAATCACCATCAACATTAACAAATCAACGAAATCAGTTTGCTCAAACCTCCAAATTCAAAATAATCACAAATTCTAGAGATCGTCAATAAAATCAACAAAATGAACAATACAGATCCGAATATCATATCCGAAAAGGTAGAATCATGCAACATTTTCTCGAACTATAGTTAATCGTTCCACACAACACAACAATTCATACACACAATCCAGATTTCCCGCGCTATTTTTCTCGGCAACCAAACAAAACAAAATGTAAAGGATCGAAACCGGATGTTACATAGCGTAAAAAACTTAGGCGGAGAGATCAGATTTTTTCTAATCAAACGATTTCATTCATTCATTTAAATTGGGGGACAATCCTCACACAAAATAGCATAATACAAATCACAACCTGCATCTGGACTGTTTGGAGAAATTTTATGATCCTATTATGTATATATATTAACCAACTTTTAATTCCACAATTAATGTTGCAATTAATCCATACATCAAAAGCAAGTGATCAACACAAACAAACAGTTGATACATATTTTAACAAAGCATATGATATTAAACAGTAAAGTAAAAGAACATATTTTGTATTGGACTAATAATTATACAGAAACTTGCCAGAAAAGATCATGCATCCTGCCTTGTCCATTTGTATTCATGATAATATAATTAAAGTGCCACCTGTAACTTGTAAGTGTCTAGAAATGATAAAATTTTGATATAGCTCGGTGTATATAAAATAAGAAATCCATGACAAAATCATGTAATAATGGCATAATCATGTCTGATTTTATTCCATACTTTTTTGTCATGTTTTTTTGAAATGATTATATCATTGATTGTATTTTAATTTTTATATATTTTCTCTTCCTCTATATATAAGACCCTGAAATGGGCCTCTCTATACGGACCAATAATTAACAATCCTAGCAATAAGCAATGGCATTTTCAAAAATCTCCGTAGCTTTTCTCTTCTCGTTCCTATTTCTTGCTTCTTTTTCTTTACCTTCCTCCGCAAGAAACACCGATAAAAGTAAAAGGCAGTACAAGCCATGCAAGACCCTGCGCTTATACTTCCACGACATAATCTACAACGGTCACAACGCCGACAACGCCACGTCAGCGATCGTGGCGGCGCGGGAGGGTTCGAACCTGACAACCTTTGACAGTCAGTTCCGTTTCGGAGACGTCGTCGTTTTCGACGACCCCGTCACGCTCGGCAACGACCTCAACTCCGAGGTTGTGGGTAGGGCCCAGGGCATGTACGTGTACGACTCCAAGAGCACCTACAACGCTTTTTTTGGCTTCTCCTTCGTTCTCAACGGCACTGATCATCGGGGGACCATCAATCTGGTGGGCGCTGATCTGATATTTCAGAAGACCAGGGACGTCTCCGTGGTCGGCGGCACAGGGGATTATTTCATGCACCAGGGGATCGCGACGCTCAGGACCGACGCTGTTGAAGAACTGTTCTATTTCCGCCTCCGCGTGGATATTAACTTCTATCAGTGTTGGTAGGGTCTATTTTTTTAAATTTGTACTTGAAAATTGATGTATTTGTGTTGTGTGATGTTTGAGTTATTGGGTCATGTGGAAAATAAAAGTTGTGTTTTTAAATGATTGCATGCTGAAAGAGAAGTATGTTGATGAGATATATATTTTTAATATTGCATTATACATTCCTCGCTACCTTTGAATCCCTTCTCCACTCGTTATACTTTTATTAAGTCTCGAAACTCTTGACCTCTGCCTTGAATTTATTTTATTTTTTGAAGTTCTTTTTCTTATGTATATATGTGAGTTCGATCATTCGCATATCGGTTTATTAAGGAATAACTATCGAAACATCGGACTTTATACCTGATAGACTACTCTTTTAAGTTATGGATGAGCTCTAATGTGTATATAGTCTTTGTCGGTTGCTCCTCCTATATAAGATATGGATCTCCTCAATAGTGGCATCAAAGACTTACTTTGGTGTACACTGTCCTGGTAAAGTGGGTCGGTACACTCTTCTATGACCTTGATCATGATTGGGTTCTCTCATGGTGAGACACAAATATGATGAAAAAGACCCTTGTGAAATTTGAGTAAACCAAATAAATTTAAGTTTGAGGTTAGGGAGAGCAAGCTTGATGTGGTGGGACTCAAAGAGAAGGGGGAAATTGTTAAAGTCCAAATGTGAATTCAAAGTCTCGTATTAAAATATTAATATATTAAGAAAAAGTTTGTACACCCATTCGACCAGATAGGCCAGTATTTTGAATTAAAAATGATTTCTAATGTATATATATGGGTTTGTTGAGCTTATTTTATGTAAAGCTCGGACTCAAAGTTCAACCTATCCAAGCTCAATTTTCATGAGAAAACATATTGGCTCGAAACCTGATCACTTTTTAATCAAAACCTTTTCGATCTAGTACAACATGTATGCTTTCTGTTCATTTATTATTAACTCAATTTAAATAAATGTTTTGATGATAAAGTGTTGGAATGATAAGATTTTATGATTAGAGGAACAAAGTATTGACTATTTTAAAAAGTAATTTACCAGATTTTGACAGTATATTGGGCTTTTCGGCCCAAACTTCATTCACAACTTGGGCTTCCCAAAAGAACTGTATGGGCTGAGCTACAAAGTTTGTATAACCGCTTAGGCCTTTGTATTTAATCCAGTTAGGCCCTTCTTCATATTTCATCCTATTAAGCCTTTACATTTTGAGAAGAAATCGGATACAAACGGTTAATATTATACAAATATTAAAACGATTCTCGTCCACGAGATTTCATCAAGAAACCGTTCATATTGATTTTGTAGAATTATATTTCATTAAATAGAATAATATTCAGCCAGAGTCAGATAAGTCATTTTGTAAATTTGGATTTCAATCGCTTGCTAAAATCACGAAATTCAAATTCTTATTTGACTATATAATTGAATGTGAATCTGCACAATTTTCAAATTAAATCATTGTGGCCATTAGCATTATGAAAGAACTACGATATATATATATATATACATAAATGAAAAGAACATGACCCAAAAATTATTCGACGAACATATAAATTTTGATCAGTAGACAAAGTTTGCATAATGAAACAATCCCAAAAATTTAACGTCGTAATGAAACATCTAATTTGCACATCTAACTTCTCATTTGACTACATATCAATAATAATTAATTATTAAACTGTAGTTAATTACAATTTCGTGTCATCGGTGCAACATCTAATCTGCACCACATATCTAAAGATCGGACGGTTTCAGAATGTTCTAACGTTTGTATAATAATGCACCTTTTGTATTTGATCACTACCCCCAGCTTCTTACTGGACCCAATTACGCCTTTAACATTTTGTATATAAAAGTAAAGCTCATGAAAGCGAGAAAATAAGAAACAAACATATAACTGATAAAATTGGCATTTAGATTGTCAGGCCAAATTTATTAACCACTATCCTAATCCCCAGGGTGAATATTTCATGATCTTTTTGAGTTGGTCTTTGGAAGTAATAGTTACAATTCATAGAGTTGTGGTTCAGGTTTTGGATTGTCCACAAAAATTTTTACCGATGTGTATTTTTTATTATATGTAAAAATTAAATATGTTAAATTATGATTGTTGATAAATTAAAATATGGCGTAATAGCGATAAAATTTAAAAACTACACTGTTTTTTTAAGGAAAATAACAAGTCTCTTTCTTTTAAAAAAAATAGAGAATGTATATAACTAGAGACTATTGGTTTATGAATAAATAAGGAACATATCACATCTCACATGTTCCACTTTGAACTATATATTTATAATTCTTGCCACATGGTACGCATAATATTCTATACCAATTCGATTACTTTTCCATTTACTGAAACACTCTCTGAACCAAAAGATAGATCATAAAATAAGAGATATATTAATTTAATAATTTCACATGCATATTGGCTATACATTGTTGGATTATATTCCTGACGATTTTCTTAAACAGATCCGTTTATTGTTTAGAAACATTTAAATATATATCAAGTTTTTACTATACACACGTGGTAAAACTCTGTACAACAAAAAATAAGAAACACTGATATTAAATATTACTTTAATGAAATATGATATTATTCGGCGTGCGACATGTCATAGTGTCTATCATGTTTTACATCATTGCACTACGTGTTTTACATAACTTCAATTTTGCATAGGTTCATCATATTCGACAACATTACATTTTATGTTTTATATAGTTCTACATTATTGGACTGCGTGTTCTACAGTTTAGACGGTTGGACTTTTTTTTCTGATGTGCAACTGATATCTCCAATATTCTTATATTTATATTTAAGAGACTATTTGTGAAGAAGCGCACACGCATGGTATACTGCAACATTAATTAATGTATTGTTTGAAGATATTATATTGTGCAAAGACGCTGCAAAATTCCATCTATACAAAATTGACTATTTTTTTTATTCATGGGCAAACCGACGGTGAGAGCAAAGGTGGACGCGGAGAGGAGGGTTGGAGAGTTGGTTTTGCAAATAGGAATACTTCTGAGTAGGGGTGTGCACGGTTGGATAACCGAACCGATGGGGTCGGTTCGGTTCGGTTATAACCGAATAACCGACCGGTTATGGTCGGTCGGTTAACCGATTGAACAAATGGGCTTTTACTCTTTCACATACATACAAATACAAATATACAATGATACCTTCAGTGTTTTTGGAAGCGGACAGGACGCCGTTGGAGGCCGAGAGAGGACGGGGATAGGACGCCGATTGGAGGCCGAGAGACGGAGAGAGGACAGGACGCCGTTGGAGGCCGAGAGAGTACGCGGGACGGGACATGGTTGGAGGGACGGGACACGGTTGGAGGCCGAGAGAGGATAGGGACGCGAGAGGAGGCCGAGAGAGGACGGGGACGCGAGAGGAGGCCGAGAGGACGGGGACTGTGTATGGAAGGAACGAGAGAGACAGTAAGAGTGTGAGTGAGAGTGACGAGAGAGACTGAGAGAGTTCTAGATCTGCGCTGTAATAGGTTATTAGTTTATTACTTTTTTATCATTATTATAATATTAATAATAGGTTGTTAAGTTATTTTTATTATTATTATAATTTATATTACTGAATTTATAATTATAATTATAATTATAATATATAATATAATTATAATTATAATGTATAATTATCATCGGTTATTCGGTTCGGTTCGGTTACGGGCGGTTCCCGGAGTCCCGTAACCGACAACCGAACCGAATAGGGGTCGGTTACATCGCATAACCGAACCGATTTAACCGAATTAATCGGTTCGGCTACCGATTGGTTCGGTTTCGACTCGATTCGGTTCGGTTATCTCGGTTACGGGTTTTTAACACCCCTACTTCTGAGGTGATGAAATTGGTTAGGGTTTTGTGGGTTTTTAAGGATGGTGGTGGTGGTAGTTGTGGTGGTGGGGCAGAGATTGAATCTCAACCACGGTGAGGTTGAATAAGAGAGATAGGGTGAGAAGAGAAGTGGAAGAATGAAGGTAAAATGGTCATTTCACCATTTGTTTAAAATGACTATTATGTCCTTAATTTTAATTTTATATTTTGGTGTATAATTGTAATTTCATATTAAATATAAACCAAATTGAATCGTGTATAATTTACGTATTTTAAGCATTTTAAACGCGGGTATCACAAAATATTTTGTGTACTTCATAATAATTGGTGTGATAAAATATCATTATCCCTAAATCCAATTACCCCAAAATTTTAGCCTAACAATAATGTTAAGTACCCGTTAAATCTTTTTATAATGATAAATATATATGTGCATAAAAAATACCACCACAAGATTTTATATAAACTATTATTTCATAAAAACAATGAGTAGCTCTAAGGATTACAAAAAAAATTTGAACCCGATGACTTAGGGTACTTTACTTTGTGTCTAATTAGTTAGTGTTCTTTATTTTGTGTAAGAAATAAAAATTACCCTTAATTACTCATCAAAATTTTGAATTAATGGAGTTATTCATTAAATTATTCATAATTCATCAAATTATAATACTTATTAATAACAAATCATTTATATTAATAAGATTTATCAATAAAATTAATAATTTATTATTATTATTTAAAATTAGTATTTCTATAAATATTATTACAATTATTTAATTCAAATTAAATCAATTTCTAATTACTGATTATTAATATTAAAAATTAAAATTATATTAATAATTAAAATAATACTAATCATCCATAATAATATTAATTATTATTAATACATTGAAAGTTTTAAACAACATAACTCATTCATACGAATTTCATTTTAGACTCATAGTATATCAAATCAAAGATCATGGGAAGATCAACCACTTTGAAGAAAAGAATTTTTTTTCTGTATATAATCAATGATTGATTTACTTTTTCTTGGTAAATAATCATTATAAAAATATTAATAATATAAATAATTAGTTACTAATAACGTGTTTTACATTTTGTTCTAGCACCGTTAAATTTTGGACGAATTTTTTTAAAGAGTAAGAAATTTGTCGTCGTTGGATAGAATTGCTGACAAAAAAATATTTTTTCAAAGTTGTTGATATTCTGATTCTTTTCGATTTGATATATTATGAGTCCGAAACGGAGCTTGTATGAGAGAGATATGTCATTTGAAAGTTTTAATATATTATTAATAATTAAATATATTATTATTAATGAATAATATTTTAATTACTAATGGTTAAAATAATGTTCATTATTAATATAAAAATTCTTTGATCAAAATTGTTGATTTTTCTATTTTCTTCGATTCGATATGTTATAAGTTCGAAATGAAGTTCGTGTGAGAGAGTTATGTTATTTGAAGTTCTTAATATATTATTAATAATTAAACTGGTGTTACCGGATTTTAATAGATGTTGGTCTTAGTTGGGGAAGAAAACTCTAGGCGTATTTTCAAATAAAAAATTCATCCAAAATCTAATATCGTTAAACTAAAGTGTAAAAATGCACTAATTAGATGAATGTAAAAAAATTCTTTAGCTACTAAGGTGTAAAACGTGCTATTTTAATACGGGTAAAGTGTATATCCTAAAAACAATGAGTAACGCTGTTGATGGCAAAACAAATTTCAACCCGACGAATACTCGATTAGAACAGGTGAAATCCAAAAAAACTTGGGTTCGTGTCTGGCGCAGGTTTCTAACCGAGTTTTATGGCAGGTGATGGTGGACCTATATCCAATCTGAAACCAACACGTACTCAAATATATTTTAAAAATAATAATAAATTTAAATATTGTAATTATACTCATATTTCTCATTATTTAAATATTATAATAATTAATTTTGGGTTATGAAAATTTCTCTCACCCAATGTTGGTTTTGAACGGGTTAGGAGATACCGGAAAAAATTTCACGAGTTTCGATCGGGCATGACTTGCATTCCATTCATAGTATAGTCTCTCTCCCTATCATTGCAGCTACATGTATATTAATTATTGGCCTCGTGATATAGTGCAACATTATTAAATAATGTATTATTATAATGAATATATTATACTGACCAAAGATACAGCAAAATATTCTATATGCACCCAAATCGATTATTTTTTTCATTTATGGAAACCATCTGAACAAAAAAATGGACGTTAAAACGAGAGAGATTATACGGAAGAGCAACACAATCGTTCACATGTGCTGGTTTTGGCCTCAGCATTGTCTGCTACGTACAAGAAAAAATAATCTGATGGAATAAACGTTTTTTTTTTCATTTTTCTCTATAAATATTATTCCTCTATATAAGAGCATGAAATGGAGCTCTCTATACGTATCATATATAGCAATAAGCAATGGCATTTTCAAAAATCTCCGTAGCTTTTCTCTTCTTGTTCCTGTTTCTTGCTTCTTTTTCTTTACCTACCTCTGCAAGAAACACCAATAAGAATAAAAAGAGTACAAGCCATGCAAGACCCTGCGCTTATATTTCCACGACATAATCTACAACGGTCACAACGCCGACAACGCCACGTCGTTCCTCGTGGCCGCACGAGAGGGTTCGAACCTGACAACGCTGGCGAGTAAGTTCCATTTCGGGGACGTCGTCGTTTTCGACGACCCCGTCACGCTCGACAATAATTTACGGTCCAAAGCCGTGGGCAGTGCCCAGGGAATGTACCTGTACAACTCCAGGAGCACCTACACCGCTTTCATCGGCTTCTCGTTCGTCCTCAACAGCACGGACCATCAGGGGACCATCAATTTCGTCGGCGCTGATCTGTTGCTGCAGGATTCCAGGGACATCTCCGTGGTCGGCGGCACGGGGGATTTTTTCATGCACCAGGGGATCGCCACGCTCAGGACCGACGCTTCCGAAGGGTTTGTGTATTTCCGACTCAGCGTCGATATTAAGTTCTATCAGTGTTGGTAGTTTTGTTTAATTCGCCTATTTAATTATCACTATATACATATATATATGAGTTTGTGTTTGTGTTTACAAGTGTTATGTGATCCAAGCTAAGAATAAATGAAGCAGTTTGTGCCGTTATATGGTTATAGAAATCGTTACTTTCACCTTTTTATAACAAATTATAAGGAATTAAAAAGTGAAAATGATTTAAGAAATCATAGAGTTAAAAAGGGTATCAAAGATCTCGAGATCCTCGAAATATTCTGGCGATTTTAGGTTGTATTTGTTTTGCGTCGATTTGAAAAAACAATGCAAGTTGTTTCACGTATTAATTTTCCAGATAGAAAAATGAGAGAACAAGCAGATCTCGAGAAATGTTTCAGATAAACTTTTGAATCGCACGCATTTTGAAAAAATAGCTGAAACAAAACTACAGAATTAAAAACTTAAATTTAAAAATGAAGAAACCAACAATAAATGACGAACAAGATCCGTACGCGTTTACTTATCTTTTCTTCCCATTGAGAGATTGAAGAGAAGGCCAAATGGTCATTTTTCTTAGAGTTTTAATCATTCAATTATTTTATTTTGTTTCTTTGAAAGGATAAAATTTCTCTTCGTTATTTAATCGAGGTTAAAGTGGTCATTTCAAATTACTTATATTATTTGAAGTTGCACGGTGGGAGCATTTTAGACATTTAAAAAGTACTGATGTTAAATTTAACCGATATTATCTTATATGCGACTTAAAAAAAGTTAAGGTATCAGTAAACAATATTTTCAAGCTGAGATATTAAAATTGAAAAAAATGTATGCTCGGGTATATTGTAATTACCCTTAAATTATTCAGTTATTTTTATAAATCATATATACCAGGTAGATAAACAAAACATTAATATCATGTTCGTTTATGTATTGTGTTGTGCATATTTTCGAAGCCAAAATATAATAAACAAGTAAATTGGCCATTACATACGTGAATGGTGAACCCAAGGCGTTTAGGCCCACGAGCCCGTCCATATTGGGGGGGGGGGGGGGGGGGGGGGGTTGGGTGATATATGGGCCGAGCCTTAATATGTAACTGGGCCTCATATCCGCTTTTGATCCAAATAAGTTGGTAAATTTGGTTTAAGCACAGTAGTAAAGTTAAGAATGCTGCAAAACATTGCCAAATTTTTTCCATCAAAACAATGTCTTGAAAAATGCTCAAATTTTATTCATCCAGTCTCTTCCATGCATTTTATCCGTTCATATAATCGGGAAAGAATTCGTTCGCCCATATAATTACCCAAATAAAAAATTTACTTACAAATTATATAAAATGGACAGAAATTACTCTCTGTGTATCATCAAGTGCACATGACACTTTATTTTCTTTAAATTTTCTTAACTTCTCACTCCTTTCTCTTCATCCTCCTTCCTATTATGCTATATCGTTTTTTTTTCTTACTCGTCATTTTCAACCCTCATCAACAATAGAATTTGGGCTCAACTCTGGTCATGTCATGTCGAATCCAAATATTTGATGAGAATCGTCTCTACATTGAACCTGATAAAACTCAGTAATACTGAACTGACAAAACTAAATTTTTGATATTCTCTTTCTCGAATGGTCGACGAAAACATTATGTTTATTTTTATTAAGATATTTCTAAACTCTCGACACAAGAATTTATAAACCACTGCTTAGCTCAAAATCTTCAAAGTTAAATAATTTTTAAGAAATAATTAGTGGATTGAACGAGTACACCACATTAGAGTACTTAAGAACATTGTTGCACCCATTATTCATGTTACTAAAAAAAATTTACCTTTATCATAATAAGCACAAACTAGTTATTATATAAATATATTTATAAGAAAATACTACAACCAAATGCGTTTTTCTAATTATAAAACGATATTTGCATTTGAGTTTTATGTTTATTAAATAAACTGAACGTTGATTTTAGAACATTAATGAACCTTTATTTTATCTTTTATGAACATTAAATTAATCAAAAAATATTAATGTCTCTCAAGGAAAAGAGAGATTAGTATAAATAATGATCAATAGATAGGATATTTAATACAAGCATTAACTAAATATAATTATATTGAGGTTTGTTTGTTCTTTACTTATTAGAATCTACAGAATTGAACAATGCAATTTTTTATTATTACTTTAAATTCTATGAAAAATATTTCAGTATTATTGTTTGACTTACTTAGTATGTTCTTTCATGATTTTTTTGGTATCCTTTATCACTTTTGTTTTTTTAAACCCAATATCAACAGTTAAGCAAAAAAAATTAAATATTAAATCCAATTTATATATATATATATATATACATAATTTTTCAGGTTATACTAAAGAAAAGAAGTATGAATATAGGAAAGGTTCAACTTTTCAATATACTATTTATTTTCTTCATATTTCTTGCTAAAAAGGACTCATCAGTTTGGGAAGAAACATATACTCCACAGCCGACCCCTTCTAAATCAGTAGAACACGGTACTCATTCTCAAGCTACTGCTTTCTTTTTAAAATCTTATTAATTTCTAAATAATAATAAATTATTTTTGTAGGAGGTAAGTTTCCATTCTTTGGATTTGTAGGAGGTATAGAACATTGATTTGACATTTTTACGATAAATTCAGAGTCAACATATTGCGTGTGGTATTTGACTAATTTTCATTTATGGAAATACAAATTTAATTATATGTAATAAAATTTATGGACGATAAATAAAAATATAAAACTGTATATAAACTTCAAAATATAAGAATATGACAATTTCACATGATAGAATGAAAATTTGTATTTTCTACTTATTGTGATAGCATGACAATGTGCCTTATCGTAAATAGAAATATTATTTTTTCAAAGTGGTTTATCATGAAAATTCATATTCTTTCAGAAAAATAACAATCACTGACTCTTTAAATTATAACAATTTTTAAAAGTCAATGTCTTGATTATTATTAATAAGGCAAAAGTTACTGGTGAATCCATCCAATATTGCACCACCTTGGCTCATACTCTATTTATATATGATACAAACACATGCTTATACATGCACAATATTTCCTTTATGGTCCATCCATGTAGTATAAACTGTATCGCATAAACTTAAATGTTCCAACAATCCTCATTATTTGGTGTAGATTGTGATTTTGAGATTCATTTCAAAAAAAATGTAAATAAGTATTTATACAATTTATACTCGTGACCACCGATAAGCAATCAAATTCGACGATCTCATGTCCCCATCACTTCTCTCAATCCCACAATAATACTTCCCGGAACCCTAGTGCTTCTGTGATCGTCGGCCAAAGCAAACTAGATCTAAGATTTTCCTTTCCTTCTAAAACCTTTTCCAATCTGTTCCGAACCACCCATAAATATATAATTGAAAATTTTCTTTTCTTTTAAAACCTTTTCCAATTTGTCTTGAACCACCCATAAATATATAATATAATTGAAATACATTATCCCATTATTTAATTAGGCAGACAATAATAAAATTATTTTAATTAATTTTCAACTTAAAAAATGACATTGAAATCACATCACTTCAGTGTTGATAAATTGCTTTGTGAACTGGTGTTGGTCTAATAAGCATATTACATAAAATATAGGGAAAAATATTTATTTACACTCAATTAAGAGTTATTTCTAAATATTGAGGTTTTGAATGTAAAATGTTATTTTTAAAATTAAAAAAAATGAAAATATGCATGGTGAATTATGAATACTGGCCGGCCTTGCCCTCTTCCGGTAAACCCGACCTCCATCTCAAATCCATACTGTCTCACCGCTTCAATGTTCAAACTATTCCTACCATTCAAAGTCGACTTTCTCATCAGTGAACTCAAATGTATTTTTGTATTTTCACTTTCAGAAATCTGACATGTGAAAAATTATAAAATATAATGTTCAGAAAAAATATTATTTTCAGTCAACTAATTTTTTTATGACTCATGAGTTCGAGAATGTAAAATTCAGTATCCTAAAATATTCCTAATTAACCCATTTCTTTTCAGCTATTAAAAACTCAAAAGGCTTATCGTTGAATTCATCAAACATTAATTTCTCAAGTATATATCTCGAGGCTTAAGTTAGCAAGTAAATTCAAACACTCTCTTGCTTGGGAAAATAATTGAATTTTGACACTTCGTTGACCATCCAAACAGACACCAACATTTGTTTCAATAGCGTAAATGTGCAGGAAACAAAAATAAATAAACAAATAAATAAATATTGTATATGTTATTTTCATGGTGATGAATATGAAGTCAACCACAAACACTGATCTCAACGACAACAATAAGTACACATGTTTGGATGGTGGGTAAAATCGAAACCTTGGTAATGCTCTTCACTTTAATTTTCATAGTCTTTTTCAAACTTGATAGTGCCCAATTGGTCGAAAAGACATGCTCTTTATTTTATTTTATTTTTATCTCACTCTCTCATGTCAACTTATCATAGTGCTCTTCTTTGGTCTATAACTTTCTCCTTAAGGCACCTCCACATGAGTCGTGACTCATGGAGATGTGTAAGTTATATTTGTGGTATATTAATTTGCTCAGATATATTGGTTGACAAGTATTTCAAAGTGAAACCGTAAAAATGTGACGTGTATTATCGCAATTTTTCTTAGAGGTACTTTGATAATTAAAAAATAAAAACTTTCAGAATTTTTTCAAAATATCTTTCAACTAAAATTTGAAATACATAGATTTTGAAACATAAGATTTAAAAAAAAATTTATATTTAATTTCTTAATTTCATGGACAATTTCGACACAAGAAAATAATAGTTTAATGTTAATATACTTTTTTGATATTAACAAAGCATATGACAACCTATTGTAAAAGTGTGATATTATATACATCACACCCTTTCCTTTCCTTATTTTTCATTTTGAAAAAAAATTGTATAAAAATTATTTATCATGAGAAGAAATCCGCTACAAACCAAATTCGAGTGTCCAAACGTTCACACTGTAGAATGTGTTGTACAAAGTTGTAGTTATTTGTAGAACGTGTAGTGCAAAGTTGTAGAAAGTGATGGACCCGTGCGAAATTGAAGAACCGTGTAAAATGTGTAGTGCAAAGTTGTAGAACGTGATAGACCCGTAGAACTTTTAAGTGTGCGTTGTAAAATCTTGTTGTCACATGTCGCACGCTGAGACAACACGCGCTCAGATCCACAGTGATTCAACGACTGTAGAACGTTCGGACGTTATACAACCGTTTGTAGTCAAACCTGCCTCTCTTTTTATCATTATATATGATATTTGTATTTATCAATTTTATTGCAACAACTGTGAAAACTCGTTTAAGTATTTATTTTATTGTAACGAAATTTATTTTAATAAAAGGGTATACTTTAAAGGGATATTAGTAGTTAGGTACCTGCCAAAATTAATAAAAAAATTAGTTTGAGTGTATCTCCATACAAAAGAGTATAGATAAAAAAATTGTATAATTTTCTGGTTAACACTCTGACTGTAATTATTTATATTTTAAATTAAGTAATAGCAGTATTATTTATACTGTACAGTTAATCTCATAGTCAAATTAATATCTTCATGATTGATTGATGAATATCAGACAAATGGACTAAATTAAATTAAACTAAATTTATGAGTTTCATGCATTAGTACATAAACCATAGTTACAACACAGAGTCCTATTTTCGGACCAAACCACAAGGACAGTGGTGACTAAGGTGGTAAATAAACAGAGTGTCTATGCGACGAGAGATCTCATGGGCCCCACCACAACACTATAAATAAACATTTTTGTGGTTGTCTTGTTGGCACAGAAAACCATGCGTTACTTATTGCCTCCATCAGATCTCGAGATTCCACGTGTCGACACCTGGAGTGTTGTGTCATTAGTATTTTGTATGATAATAAGGGATCGATTCTCGGATTTAGGCTTTTGAACTAAAAAGAAAACAAAAACAAAATAAAAACTCGATATGGGATTTTAAATTTATTATATTTTTTCTGTGCCGACTTCGAAAACGACCAAGTTTTGTTTCAAAATGGATATTTTTTAGTGTACCGAATTCTATGTGGCTTCAAGAGTACGTACTCCTTGATTCAGCAATTTTTTTTATGCTCAACAAGTCAAGTCGTGACTTGACTTTTGATAGCGACCCTAATTGTCCACGTACAGTGAACCTAGGAATTCGTAGAGCTACGCGTGTTCACACGTGTATAACTGAGTTGAACACTTTCAAACTCAAAATGACAAAGATTGTAGAGTTTTATAAATAAATACAAGAATAATGTAATATTTAGAAAATATAAGGTTAAAATTGTTGTTTTCAAGAGGACACTGTAATTGTTTAAGCTTTATATTTTTAATAAAGAAGTACAAATTTTGAATCTCAAAATTATTGACGGTATTAAATATATGTTTACAGTACGTGTGTATATATTATACATAATTTATTGAAATATGTAAGTATTATTGTAAATAGCGATAGTTTTTAGAAGAACACCCAATGATTAGCTATTACATTATCCGTAGTGAGATCAAAAATTCGATTGTGAGAGGGTGGAATGAGGATATATGATTTTGATTTATTTTAATGGTAATTAAATAGATCAAATCATTTTAATTATACTAGGTCAGAGAAATATTTATTTGGCTTGTGTTCGGCTTTATCGAATTTAAAAAGTTAAATTTGAACTCATCTTATAATAAAAACAGTAAGGTTTCAATTTGATTCTTGACTCATACACCCACAAAAATCTTACGTTGTAGGTCATTATTTGAGCTTGTCGCATACACAATTAAATAAAATTTAAACAATCTAACATGCCAGGTTTTCATATTTAGTTAAAATAACTTTAATCCATTAGGTTAGATGAATGAATACAATCTCTACAAACTATATTTCAAATACAAACCTACAAACTAAACATTTAAAAATCTTATCAAATCCATACTTGCAATAACACCATAACTATCAATGGGAAGGTTTTAGTCAGAAACTCCTAATATAATCAATTATTTTTATTGTGTTAATTACAACAGGAAAAATATTTTATATATTATAAACTTTAGTAATAATAAAAAAATTACAAGTGATCGGTGATAAATTTAAACCTATAGAAAATTGACTGATATGTTATAAAAATACTTAATTACAAACATTTACAACCAATTCAAAGATTAAACTCATAACCAAAATCTTAATATTATAATATAATATAATATACAGATACATACGTAGTATAAGACAAATTGAATTGAAATAAAAGAGAAAATAATATTATTAAATGGCGTTACGAGGTTGGTGAAGCATCGTGACGTCATCGGTGTGGAAAACCGCATGCAGACCAAGCCGACGGCCACGCGTCAGCAGGAGACGCGTGGAGCGTGACGAGTCAATCGCAGGGATTAACGTAACCGCTGCGCCGCTAATAAAGAGACCGCTAAAATCGAGCCTTCGCCGATGGTGGTTTTGTCCAGTGGTGCGCGTGGGGCCCACCCGCGCGGTGATAAGCGGTGACGTGGCGCTGCCGCACGATAATGAACCGTGTCTCGTGCTGACATGTCAGACCGCCGTGCTTCGCTCGGTTACTCGAACGTTGTCGGATCGTGGCGCGACCTCGCCTTAACTCTCTGTTGACACATGGCCTCACTCTTGCTTGAACCTGAATCAAGTTAATTTTAAAAAATGTATATACAAATAATTGTATCTAGTTATTATGGATTGAGTGTAATTTTACTAAACTAAAAAAATGGCTTGAGTTCGAATATGTAAATTGAAGCTCAAATTTAATTTGACTCGTCCCATTTTACCAAATATTAATTAAAATTCAAAATTACACTGTAATTTTAAAAGTTTAATGTAATTAATTAAATATTAAATACATTGGATTGAAGTTCTTGATTTTTTTTTGATTTTTTGTTTTTTAAGCTTGTTAAAAATTGAGTTTAAGTTTAATTTGATTATAATTAATTCATATTGAGTATTTATCTAGCAATTCATTTTCACTCATAATAATCGTACCTTTTTGCACATATATTATTTTAAGTTATAATTCAATTTACCTAAAATATGGTTGTTAACATTTCTTACATGTGAAGATCTTGTATATGATGTAACAATTATACATTTGATCTTTAAAAGTAAAATTTGAGATGAGTACATGACAATGTCATGTTAAAATTCAATAAACCTTACAAACTTAAAATTTAGAACTGAATATTTCAAAATCAATTTTCTTATGTAAAAAACAAATACATGCACATGTAGGAAAAAGGTTCATAAATCGAAGACCTTTTTGACATAATTGCTGCATGATATGTAATTATTTTCATAAATTGTAACCATCATCATTTTTATTTATTCCCAATTTTTATTATCTTTTACTTCATCGCCTATTTTTATTTTATTTTATTAAAAACGTCATAATAATATTATCAAGAATTGTCGAAAGTCAATAAATAAATAATATGAGAGTCAACAATAAGAACAAAGCCCGGCACTTTCTCCCACTTAAAATCGAGAGAGGAGCTGTAGCTAAAAAATGCACTCTTCTATTACCCAACCGATACACATAATGAAAATTGCAATGCGGAGATATTAAAATCTAACAAAGAGGACATAAACTCCAACAAACGCAGTAAACAATCAAGCGCTTGACAATCAGTTTCAAAATGCACCGACCGAAGTGATAGCCCACGAATGCTCTCACGAAAAGTCATTGATTCGACCAAAATAGGCTAAAAATCTACTATTAATACTTTCCAAATATATAATTATGATATGTGCTAAAAATGTGTGTCCATATTAAGAGAATCCAAAGTGTTGAAATTACGGGGGAAATAACATACCATCATAATATAAACACATAATCAACTTGATGTTGACTTTTTGTAACATCCCATAATAGCCTATAATTTTCCATACAAGTTCGATTCATACTCATGCACATAACAGAGTCAGTCATTAATTAAAATAAGCGCTTTAAATGGTAAAATATAAACTATTTAATTAATATTTATTTGAATGGAGGCAAAAGACCGCTTGTGTCTAACGTGCGCCGGGTTGTTGACACGCGCGCTCTGGTACGCCCTTAAGAGCCACACTTTTTGCTCTGAAAAGAAATCGCTAAACAAAACGATCACAAATCGCAATTTTCTCTCTCTCTCTCTCTCTCTCACTCTCTCCGCCGCTCTCGAGAAATTGCCAACTCTCATTTTCACTGGAAAAAATCTTCGATTTAGGCGGTGCGGTCACCGATAAGCGAGTTTGATTCTCGAATCGAATCGAGTTTCTCAGGTAATTTTCGTCTTGTTTCTGCAATTTTTCTCATCGAATCGTGACTTTCGTGCTTGAATCTGGTGTGTTTTGAGCTGTTTTGCTGTTGAGCCGTTTGATTTTGGGAGTTTTGGAGCATTCGAATCGATGTATTTTTTGTGTTTGGCTGCCGAGAAATTGAGGAATTGAGTCGAAATCCTCGGGAGAGTAGCGAAACTGTCTGGCTTTTCTGAGCTTGGAATCTGTGGAATTCGTTTTGTGTTTTTAATTTTCTTCTGTTTTCTTAGCAGCCAAACAGAGAGTTTGTTTTCTATTGTGATTTCGCCAGCTGTTTGTTCCAATTGATCTGATTGATATTGATTATCACATGTTTCTGAATGTGTGTTATTTCCATTTAATCCATGTGTTGTGTGAAGTTCATGGCTATTTTTTTTCTTGAAACTGTTCAATCTAAATCAGTTTCTCTTGTTTTTATTGAAATAGTGTCTTTTTTTTCAAATTCATGTGTCTTTGCTTCAGTGCATGCTTGAATCTGTAATTGCTTGAGTTTGTTTCATCATGAAATTGGTCATTCCTGTACTGCCTCATCTCATCTCAGTGAAGTACATGTGATGAATTTGTGTAGTTTTAAACTTGGACTAGTTGATTGGATACTGATAAATGGATTTTTTGTGGGTTACTTAAAATTTAATATATATATTTTTTCCTGGTATGAAGATATGTTGTCAGTTGAAACTTTGATTTATAATTTTGTGGAGGAAATTTTACCTTTCGAATAGGTGAAGTAGCTATTGTATATTTTCTACTAGTTATTGCTCTTGTATATTATTTGTTGAAAATGGCGAATAAGGTATTGGATTGCTCAGTTATATTAGTCTTGGGAGCTCTAAAATTGCCTTTCTTTTCTACTGTATTTACATTAAGCCTTCGCATGCCCATTGCCAACCAACTCTAAATATTCTCTGAAGTATTAATAATCTAATTTGTTTCTGTAGATAGTCTGTGCCTGATCAGCCCTTACTCTTCCCTGAAGTAGTTAACAAGGTTTGTATTCTTTAGTTTGAGTATTACCTTAATCTTCTTGTTTACTCATAAAAAAACCAGAATTGAATACGTACACACACGGTGCACTATTATAGGTTATCGAGACTAGAAATTGAACCTCTGTGTGTTTCTACATTGATTTTACTTTATCTACCATTGCTGGCTCTGTTTTTCGTCTCTAATTAATTTCTTCACGAGGTCGCATCTCCTATCCACTGTTTTGTTTTATCCATTTTCAACAATCTTTGGCCAGTTTTATTGGCTTTAGATTCATCATATTTTTTGCACCTCTATTTGTCATCATATAAGCATGTTTTCCAATTTTCATAGATGCATACAGTAAAGATTTGTTTGAATTTGTTATAATTAGGACACATTGACATTGTCATGATGGGTACAGTAATTACTAATTGTCCCCTGTTGAGTATTTTTCATTTGAATATGAATGGAAAATAATGTCAAGATTTTTTTCCTCTGTACTTTTGATTAATTCTTTTGGTAGGCTCAATTTATTGGTCTTTTGCTGACCCTGTGATCTGATGGAAACAGGATGATTACTTGCCATGTTTTGAAGAAGCCAAGTATGGTCAGATCGTTCTCTACTCGCTGCAACTGATCATCATTTAATCCGGTTTAAATTTCTTTTTTCACCATGGATCGGTGTGATACTTCAGGATTCGTTAGTGGTGGGGGGATGTACTCCTACAAAGACATCTAACCCTAGTTTTGTAGATAATTGCACTTAAAGTCAGGCAGACGGTGACTTACAATTGAGTTAGGTTTGGATATATCAGTTTCACATTACAGGCATTGCTTCATGGATAACAGATTCCAGAAATTGGGTTTTGCTGCTAATTGTTCTTCAAATGCCTTCAAGCTCATGGGTAAGTCATTGGAAGTCAATAGATCTGGCGCTGTTCAAGACACAGATACTATCTTACGGCTCGATTCTCCTGGCTCTTCAGTCCCTAGCTTGTCCACAAATAAGGGAGTCAAACGGAAGTGGAGTTTGATTGATGGATCAATATACCAGCATGTTGACTCTGAATTGTCTCTTGGGCTAGGTCGATCATCGAGTTCTTCAGATAGCAAGGGGAGCTCGGCAACTGCTTACACTACAATGTCTTCGGCCAAAGAAACTGACGAGGAGTCCTCAATGGACCTTGAGCTGGACTTCAGCCTCAATCTTGGCTGTGAGAAAATGCCCGGCTCCAAAAAATCAGTTAGCTCAAATGCAAAACCCAGAGTCGACCTAGAATTAAGTCTCTCTACCGGGACATCGGAATCTGATATAACTAGTGTCCATCTGGGCTCCAATCCTCGTCGTGTTAATTTCGATAATCTATTCGCTGTTGGTGGACCGTTGCACGTGGATGAAGGATCAACATCCAGTTGTCGGGAAGCCAAGATTTCTATTCCCGGGTTGCAGATTTCACGAAATGGTGGATTTGGTTTAGCGCCTGGAATTATTGATCCGAGTCTCTACATTCCAGATGTCTCACCAAGTATAATAACAATACAGAACGGTTCGGTAACCTGTACTTCCAGGATAACACAGCAGCACCAACAACGCAGCTCGAGTTCTAGTTCGAGAATATGTCAAGTGGAGGGATGTGGAAAGGGAGCAAGAGGCGCTTCTGGCCGTTGCATTTCCCATGGCGGTGGCCGGAGGTGTCAAAAATCCGGATGCCATAAAGGAGCCGAGGGTCGGACTGTTTACTGTAAAGGTCACGGGGGTGGCCGGCGATGTGAACACCTAGGGTGCACGAAAAGCGCAGAGGGGCGGACTGATTTCTGTATTGCCCACGGTGGCGGCAGGAGATGCAGTAACAACGGGTGTACACGAGCTGCGAGAGGGAAATCGGGGTTGTGCATCAGACATGGTGGAGGCAAGAGATGCCAGCACGAAAACTGCACTAAGAGTGCGGAAGGCCTCTCGGGCCTCTGCATCTCCCACGGAGGCGGCCGCCGATGCCAGGCTTCGGGATGCACGAAGGGTGCACAGGGAAGCACCATGTTCTGCAAGGCGCATGGTGGGGGGAAGCGGTGCACGGCTCCAGGTTGCACCAAGGGAGCCGAAGGCAGCACTGCCTTTTGCAAAGCGCACGGTGGAGGGAAGAGGTGTGCGTTCCAAGGTGGCGGTATCTGCTCGAAGAGTGTCCACGGTGGGACAAACTTCTGCGTGGCTCACGGTGGTGGCAAGAGATGCCGTGTTCCCGATTGCACCAAGAGCGCCAGGGGGCGAACCGACTTCTGTGTCCGTCACGGTGGTGGAAAAAGGTGCAAGTCTGAAGGTTGCAGCAAGAGTGCACAGGGCAGCACAGATTTTTGCAAGGCCCACGGGGGAGGTAAGAGATGTTCTTGGGGCCATCCCGATTCAGAATTCTGCAACCAGTCTGGCGGGCCTTGTAACTCATTTGTGAGGGGGAAGACGGGTCTCTGCGTGCTCCACAGTGGTTTAGTGCAGGACAAGAGAGTTCATGGAGGCATCACCCTCGGACACACGGTCAACAAGCCCGAGAAAATGAAGGGGGTCGCTATCTCTGAGGACATGATGATTGTCGATACCATCAACATGAGCGGAAATGAAGGAATATCGGTTGGCGAAGCTCAATATGGAGCAACGAATGCCCAACACCGCCCAGTTGGGGATGGAGGTGTGTCAACTGCATCAGTTTGCGTCCCAGAAGGTAGGGTCCATGGTGGCGGTCTGATGGCAATGCTCACAGGAGGAAGCTCTGGTCCCAAGCAACAGTAAAGTGTTTATCGGTAACTTACCAGATCCATCAAAATCTAAGGTTTATCTGTCAGCCCTCTGTTCTACATTTGGTCTTTAGAGAAGTTGGTTGAGTTGGTCTGCTTGTTGTGTCTAATATTGTAGTCTGTTCAGTGGTTTCATGATTAGAAGTCGTTCTCATTCAGTGTTCAGGTTACAAGAACCGACTAAGTACTTTGATGTCCTTCTGAATAACAGCAAGGGAACTATAAGTGAATTATTGTAGCGTTTAGCATTTAGGGTTAAAAGGTCTATGGTTTTCTGTCCTGTAAATATGTACTTGGTCTGAAAGTAGTTTGATACCGGTTTCTACCTGTCTGGTTTGTTCGTTGGTCGTCTGCCTAGTCATTCTGGTTGTAATGAAATGTTCACTAGTTAAAAATCTTCTGTGCAGTGCTTTGTTTTTCATTGTTTTGCTGTTGATCTTGCGTAATGAATATTTTTTAGAGAAAATGGCAAAAACCTGCTGTATACTATCACTTTTGCTGTGTACTTTGTTAATTGCAAGGTGATATGAACTTTGATTTTTTGTGCAAAATGTGTGTGTACAAAAATGATGAAACTACCCTTAACAATAAGAATTACATTTTTCAATGAATATTTTCAATAGTTTTCTGAAAATATCTTTTGTATGATCAATCTTTGTAGTAAAATTATTTTATCAAAAAATTGATTCTTATTTTATGGGTAATTTCGTTATTTTTGTACAAATACACATTTTACACAAAAAAAAATCAAAGTTCAGCAAAAGTGTGATAGTATACAGTAAGTTTTTGCCATTTTCCCTATTTTTTACCTGTTCTGTCCTGTCTTGGATAACCAAAGTAGTTTAAAATCTCTTCTGTTGTTATTTTTTATGCTTTGGTTATGGATATGTGTTTTTTGTCTTGATAGTCTACAGAGTGCAGCTGATCTGTAAGTTTGAGGTATGTTATTGATTTCAGTAACAGAAAAGTCAATAGTATTGGTGCATATATGCAGCATTTGATACTCCCGTTTACAGTATTATAATTTATATGTATGTAACTGACATATTCAGAATCTGTATGGTGTTGCAGCTTTGTTTCTATACAGTTCCATGCTTGAACTTGGCCATCTGTGAAAGTTCATCAACAGCTTCAACCAAATGATCAGTCCGAGCGACAAACTCTATAAGCAGTGAAGTAAATGTGTTGAGTGACAGTGCGGCTGTGCTTTCCAAGGCTCTCATTCTGGGCACTGAGCCTGTATCGAGCCCTCCCTCCTCTCCAAAAGCACCGACCTCCCTTGACGGCCAAGAATGAAGCCTTCTCGATTGCTTTCTCATCATCTCGTGGTAAGATTCCGCCTGTAAGCTCGAGTTCCTCTCCAGGTCAGGCTCGGGGAGTTGGCTCGAGAGGTCGGAGAGAGTTGAGGACAAGGCGTGGGAGAGCTTGAGAATTTGCTTGGAAGAGTTGTTATCGGGAGGATCACAACTGGAGGTGAAGATATAAGAGTGCAAGTCCATGGCTCGTTGGAGCCTCTCGGTCGATCCGTGGACTTTTAGCAATAGGGACGTCTTGAGGCTTCTCTCCATGGTGTTGATGTCTCTGCCCAAGCTCCTCACCAGCTCGGCAGCCTGGCTCGTCACTTCGTTGATCTCTGAGTGAACGGTTTTCCGCAGGCCATAGGGTGACTGAAAAACCAAACAATGGTATGTTACTATGTCAACTTTTGGTCTTCCATACACTTGCTTTTGTTTCCTTATGCTTTCTGTTCGTAACCTCTAATTATTAGTTGATTATTGTTTATGGCTAACTGATTATTGTTTATTAGTCTTTCATGAACGTGTTATAAAAGTTAAAAAAACGTTGGGCGCTAATTGGGCAGATAAGGTCTTTGAGGACTAATTGGGAAATCATTGGATTAATCATATTACGGGATTTAATAGTAGATTAATAGGACCAGTCGGGGATTTGTAGAACACTATTGATAGCATAGAGATGTACATACATTAAAAACTGTGGAGTTGTATCTAATCTAGTGTCTTTCTGGGTTTATCTGCACTTTTTTTAGTTCATATTCTACCATTATGAACCAGAACACAGGAATATTAATAGGTTTGATAATGTGAAAAATGTGTTTGCTGATATATACGAGACTAAGAGAACAAAGAATAAATTCATTGATATCTTGATTTGCCACCCAATTGGACACAATTGCAAGAACAAACTCATAGCATTACTCTAAAGCATAGATTGATTCCTGAATGCTTACTTTTTCACTAGAGATTCTATTCTTCTTGTATTCTTTCCAACTGGTAGATTTTATTCACTTAAGAAATCAGTTCAGATTTCTGAGTAACTTAAATTCTTTTCCATTTTTTTATATTCTACAGCTGAGGAAAAGGCTATGATATGATTATTTCCGATACATAACAAAACAGAAGCATAGCGACACAATTGTTGGGAGATAAAGACCTGAATCTCGGAATGCATGACGCCGTGAAGGGCCATTACTTCATAAGCACAGTATCTTAAAACTGCACCGACTTTGACATACTGTGACCACGGATAGAAGAAGTGGCGAAACCTCCCATGTGGTGGCTCCCATTTTGCTGAAAGAGCCTTAAGCAGCCAACAAAACACTGTGAGTGCTTATATTCTTTGTTGACAAAAAAAGAAGATTTAAATGCAAGTCTTAGAATAATTAGTACCAAGGAATCTAGTTTTGCTGAGGAGTTCATTGTGGCTCGACATTTCCTGTAAGCAGGCTCATCGGGGAATTCATCCATGACAGTTTTGGAGAATTCAGGATTATGCAATCCATCATCTTCTAGATACTTCTTCACACATTCTTTAGGAAAAGTCCATTATTAGCGCAAGATGATTAGGAAAAATTCATTACTTCTACGAAAAAATTTAAGAGGGTTGAAAGCAAATAATTGTAGTTAGTTTTTTTGCTCACCTTCTAATGAGTCAGCCACCGCATTAAAGCTCTTGACAAGCTCCTTGTGTAGCAGCTCTCCTGCCCATATCGGGTACACGAGAACATTCACAAGAACAGCAACAAACCCTCCAATGGCAATGGAGTAAAGCCGATCCATGGCAGTTCTAACTGGGTTTCCCATCCGGTACCCAGAAACTATGATCAAGCAGAAGGTGAAAAGTATGACCCGAAACCCGTACTCGTATGGCACAAATGTAGGCCATAGTTTCATGAAGGACGTAATAGCCCCTGCATATATGTAGGATATTAGACATGCAAAAAATCAAACTTCCCTTCGTTTTTATTGCACACACACACGTGTGTCTGTGTGCACACACACACATGTATATGTGTATGTATATTATACATACCAATCAAGAAAATGCTGGCTCCTATGATAATGGGTTCAGCAATCCGGCCAGTGCGTAGAGCTAACTGAGCTACAATCACTCCAAGAATTCCTGCAAGCAAGCTTCCAAGTGCTCTGTTGAATCCGCGGTTGAAAGTTGCTCCTTGCAGAAGAATTTAACTCGTATTAGTTTATTACTATGTTTGCAACTAGTATCATCTAATCTAGTTGTGTTTGTGGTTTGGCATCTGATATAGAAACATATAATATAATTTGTATCGCTCATATAATTTATTCACATGTGCAGGTCATATAAAAGTACGTACCAACAGTGTATTCAAACATGATCGCGACGGTGAGGATGGACCAAATGATGTTGGTGCCAAACACATCATAAGGTGCTCGGAACAATATCAGCAGAGACACTAGCAGAACCGCCAAACCTACTTTCAGCGAGAATATCACTCTGTTGGTATCTTCCTTGCAAAACTCCCACACACTCAAAGCCCAATCTTTAATGGAGAAGCCGAAGCCATCCCAAATCCTGAATCTCTCACCAGATCCGACTCGTTTGGCTTTGCTGGTAGCTGCAGGAATGTTGATCTCGACGCTACCACAAATATTACTACCCTTTTTGCCATTCATCCTCAAAATTCACTACTATGAACTCAAGAGACCCGTAATGTTCGAGTTATGGAAACAAAAGAAGGGTTTTGAGTTTTTTGACAAAGTCTGAAGAATAGTATTTCGGTTTTGGGAATGAAATGAAGGGCCAGAAGTAAGCAGTAATTTAAAGAGGAGAGTGAGGGTGCAAGTAGAGAGAAGAAAGTATGTGTAGTCAATACATGATATTTAGAGGCGAAGAATAAAGCCAAGAAAGACAGAGGAAGCGAAAATGGAGGCAAAAACTCGAGATAAGAAGATGCTTAACCTCAATAATGCTACATGAATGGAGAATTAGAATCTGCATTCCCATGGCTGTGCGCGCAGCTCCCAATCACCACGCTTGCAATTACAAATACTCTCCCACCATGTGGAGGACCATATTTTCTCGCCATCTCGGTAAGATCTTTTATAGTTACATCGACTGCATAATTTATCATTCTTGCAAGCATTCTCATTTGGCTTTAAGGCCATTGGAGGTTTGTCTCCTTCGGAAGGAGCACATTTCAATAAGCTTTGCTTTCCAAGAAAAAATATGGGGGAAAAGTACAAATAAATACACCAAATTATACAACTTTTCTACTTAGCTAAACTTAACTAAGATTTTTGGGTCATTTAGATTCACACAAGTTTCATAAATTCCCACATGTTAAGTTTTTGGATGGAAAATGTTAAATTTGAAAGTGAAAAGACAAAAAATGCCTTTTGGGTAAAAATCTAATTTTCAGACTTACAAATCTAGTTTTAAAATCTAAAATTATATTTTTAGTCAAAGGGCATTTTAGACTTTTCATTTATAAATTAACATTTTCCATTCAAAATGTTAACGGTGTCCACAAAAAAAAGTTGGGTGTATCTAAATGACCAAAGTCTTAGTTGAAAATGTGTATAGTTGGGTGTTTATCTGTACTTTTCCCAAAAATGTATACATAAAAATTAGCTTAGAATGAGACTGATATTCTATAAAAACTCGACTAAGTCAATTAGTCTCTTATTAATCCCTAATTAGTCCCAATAAGCCCAATTCACCTGACTAATGCCTATCAGTTTTGAAAACATCGAATGAGAACATTTCTGAACTGTTAATGTTGTGGTTGATCCATTCACAAGTTGTCTGAAGAGTTTTGTTTGCATATGTGAATCTTGAGCGCCATCGGTCGGTAACTCTCCTTTTCGATTCTCAATTCAATAATTTAAGCATATCCGCTAACCTCACTTATTCCTTAAATTCATCTTACAGTGTGCATCTACATATGCAATATGCTCGTATTATTGAACTAGTTTCTTTGTGGGAACATATGCTCATAATTTTTTCTACTAACCAGACATCCGTGGATGACAGAAAAAAACCCTCTATACGTCATTGCATCATCGAAAAAGTAGAACTTACTGTATAAAGGAATGCATTCTGGAATAAAAGCAACTAGGTTTTGACCGTTACTCACTTTGAGCAGATTGAAATGGCCAAATCGGCCATAGAATGTTGCGTAGCTACTAGAATCAGACAGCCTGTATATGGTTAGATCAAGAACATGCTATTAACCTTGGAACATTGCTATTTTAAGGAAGATCCATCCCAGGTACCACCATTTTCTCCATTTTGTGTTAGAATATGTGAGGTTTTTGGTCTGATACATTTTATAGCATACCTATCATCTGTACAGAGTCAAAACACTGTCTCAAACTTAGCAGTGTCACCATAATTTATCACCTGTTCTTTGGCTGATTTCTTATATATATAGGTGTATATGCATGTAGGTATTGGGAGAAAACATTCATTGTGATGAAAATTTGGAGCCAACTTTAGCAATTGGATCAAATGATGGTTGAGATTAAACATCTCATTAAAGACATATTTCTAATTATTTTTGTTACTCAGTTTGGTAAACTCTCAGCTCTATTTTGTAAATCAAATGGCTCAGAGGAGTTTTTGCAGTAAAATTGATGGTTGACATATTTTTTTCTATACTGTACAGATACTTGGATAAAATAACCATAGTTCTTATGGATAATATTTTTTTTTGCTATGATGTACAGTACAAACAAGGTTGATTGTCGAAACTGTCCGAATCAATCCCCAACCGTTAGATGTGTTGAAATTTGCGCGCGTGTTGTCCCAGCTCGCGGCGTGTGTGATTTTCAACATTACACCCGTAAGTCAAACATTCCACTTTTGCCCACCCGTTCGGACGTTGGATACTCCACCCAATTTGTACCTGAACTTGATCCTATATGTATATTGTTTTGTTGTGTCAGGTTTATACGTTTTTTGTCTCGTTATTTGTTTGGAGGAGCATATTGAAGAATATGATGCTTATAAGGTGGCCAATGAAAGCAACCATATGGATTCTTACTATTCTCTGCGCTCAGTGTCACACACGAGGCGGCTGGGAAGGACTTGTGGTGGAGACGTAGCCATTGCGAATCAAAACAGAACTAGTATTGATTTTAGGGTAAATTTATCAACATGATGTCACAATCATGTGAAATTTTAGGCTGATGACGTAAATTTTACGACCAAGGAATAGTGACGGTGTATACAATGAGAAGAAATTTCAGACCTTTTAGTAAAGGTGTTGTTTATTGCTGGACCGTAACTTCACTAGCAAGACACTGGTAAATAAGTCATTATAAATTTTTTCTTTAATTTGGACAGCTCTATAGATTAGATCGTGAATATTTAATAATTAAATAATAATTAAATGATTTTTAATTATGTAGTTTGTAAAATATATTTGACGAAACTTTCTTATTTGAATCCAATGGACCAAGCGAATGTTTTTAACATGTACTCGGTGTTTACAATACGACACGATAAGAGACGACTAAGAACTCAACGAATTAATATTTTCAAATACACTTTAAACATGTCTTATTATTATTATTTTAAAGAGAAATATTTCATTCATTTATTTAAACTGGGTAGGACAAACCCGACACCCATAGACGGAGCATACACAACACAATGCAAGACACAACACTCCAGTCAATACATAACAAATGAAAACGATCAACGCAACTGATTATTGATAACAACATATATTATTAAAGCTTCTTTTGAATACCACGACGAAATTCGAACTATGAACAACTTAAACTTGTGTTCCGAGATTAAATTTTTAAGAAAACCCTTAAACTATTAGGGCAATTCACAGTGTTGTCTTATTATTATTTATTTACTAGTGTACGAAGTTTATTGCACAAATTTATTTTCATCTTGTCGTTTGTTGACATGACTGATGACATCAGTATAAACTAACTGCAAATTTATAATCTGACCAATGAAGAGTTGTTAATTGCAATTTGGCAACAAATATTTCAATATTCTCTGATTCACACTCTCTCTTTAATCTTAAGTCCAAAAGCTTATCTCTCTCTTGACGAAGCTTAGCTCTTCGTGTCAACGGTCGTTCCCAAATCTCCGCCTCGCCCAAAATTTCCCAGAAATTAGGGTTTCTGATCCCAATTTCAGCCCCAAATCATGCGACGAAGAACCAGAACCCACACTACCTGCGTGTATCGATTCTCCGATGCCAGTTCTCGCTAACTATCGTCCAATCCGGACTCTGAAGCTTCGCTCCGATTCGCGACTCATGTTGATGAGTTCGTGCTCTCAGTTCCTCGCTCAACGCCCAGTTCTCGCGCCCGCGGTTCCGAGGCTTCGGGTTTCGAGCCGCCAAGCAGCTTCCTCGCCGCTCAATCGCAGCTTTCGGATCTCTGAATCCGGTGCGAAAAACGTAAGTTTTAGTTTATCTTACTGTTTTGTTTGCAGTATTTTTGTTCATTTAGTTTGTTGCTTCTGAAATTGAGGTCTGTTCCGTTTGATTGCTGAGAAAATGTAGGTAAATGATGGAATTTGAGAATTTTGAGGCTTTCTTAGCTGGAAAACGAGATGTGCGTAGTTGTTAGAATGTAGCTTAGTTGTGACTTTCTGTATATGCTAAGTCTGCGAAGAACGCGAGCTTTTGTTTATCTTTCTGTTTCGTTTGCAATGTGTTTGTTCATTTAGTTTGTTGCTTCTGAAATCGAGGTTGGTTATGTTTGGTTGCTGAGAAATGTAGGGAAATGGTGGAATTTAAGAATTTAGATGCTTCCTTAGCTGAAAATTTAGATGAACATAACTGTTTTTTTTAAAACATATGAACATAATGGTTAGAATATAGCTTAATTGTGATTTTCTGTGTATTGCTGTCTGTGAACTACATAAGATTTTGTTCACCTTACTGTTACAGTGTTACATTTGCAATTTTTTGTTCATTTAGTTTGTTGCTTCTGAAATCAAGGTCGGTTCCGTTTGGTTGCTGAGAAAATAAAGGAAGCGATAGAAATTGAGAATTTTGGCACTTCTTTAGCTGGGAAATGAGATGCACGTAATTGTTAGAATGTAGCTTAGTTGTGACTTTCTGTGTATGGTAAATCTGTGAAGAACACAAGCCTCTGTTCACCTTACTGTTCCGTTTGCAACTTTTTGTTCATTTAGTTTGTTGCTTCTGAAATCGAGGTTGGTTGCTGGGAAAATGTAGGGAAATGATGGAATTTGAGAATTTTGACGCTTCCTCAGCTGGGAAATGAGATGCGCGTACTTATTAGAATGTAGCTTAGTTGTGACTTTCTGTATATGCTAAGTCTGCGAAGGACGTGAGCTTTTGTCTATCTTTCTGTTTCGTTTGCAATTTGTTTGTTCATTTAGTTTGCTGCTTCTGAAATTGAAGTCGTTCCATTTGGTCAGTGAAAAAACGTATGGAAATTATGGAATTAGAGAATTTAGACGCTTCCTTAGCTGGGAAATGAGATGCACGTGATTGTTAGAACCTAGAATGTAGCATAATTGTGATTTTCTGTGTATGCCAAGTTTTGATCTGGTTAGTGTCATTGATGTTACTTATAATTTTTTGTTCTATTACTTATGGTCAGATATGCTGTTAGCTTTGCTTCACTTTTTTATTTTACTTGTTTAGCAGAAATGGAAAATTTCATGTTTTAGGCGTGAGGAGTTCTCTCCCGAACCTTCGAAGTCTGATTTAAACGAAAATTTGCTGCCTGAAGAAACTCCGAGTCCTCTAGTCGATAACTTGGGCACTGTTAAAAAAGAACCGACAACAGGTCTTGTTAAGGTGATGCCATCCTTCGTTCTTAATTTGATGATTTTCTTCTTAAGCTTGTGATATGTGTGCGAAAATAAATCAATGCAGTACTAGTAACATACTATTTTAGGTCTGTTGACTGTATTAATTGTGTACTCAATGTTATTGGCAAAGAGAATTTGCATTTTTAAGATTTTATGGTGGCAGAGATAATTGTACTGTACTTATATATGCTATATTATTGGTTTAAAAACATAACATCAGTTTGGTTTAAAAACATATCTTCAGACTTGCAACTATGTCAATCACGGATGTTCTGAAACATCAATGACTGGTTTGTTGTATCACTAGATTAAAAATCTTAGTTATCACCTATAGCAAGACAATTGTTGTACTTGCCATTTTATGGTCATAAATGTTTGTAATACCTGTAACACGGTAGGAGGCATCAGAGTTCTCGAGTATGTAACCTGCACATACTTTACTGTGTTGCAGGCTTCAGATGGAGTGCTTAAGGCAATCGGGAGCCGGTGGACTGTACCATGGACCGCAGAAACCATACTGAAGGTAATTACTTGTGTGTTTGTCTTTAGCAAGCCTTTCATGTCCATTTATTTTGCATCGAGGTATAATGTTTTCGGTAAGATAATCAGTTAATGTTTTCAAATTTTGGAGTTCGAACTGAATTGAAACCAAATTTCTCATCGTGATACAGGTAATGCTTCTTTGGGTTGTCTCGTTCTGGTTCGTAGGCTCGTGGATGATTCCATTCGCCGCACACATATCGGGTTTCAACAAAGAATCCTTAACATTCCGAGGACAAGCCCTGTACAGCCTAGTGACCGACGTGACTGAGGGCCTCGTCGGGTTCGCGGTCCTCCACCGCTGCCTCTCCCGCTTCCGCCCCCTCCCCTCCGACTGGTTCAGGTTCAGCCTCAAAGGAAACTGGCTCATCGATGTGGCCCTCGGGTGCCTCATGTTCCCTCTGGTAAACCGTTTATCAGAACTGAACCTTCTCATCCCCGCGCTGCCTTCTGCGCCCTTACCGCCCTCGAACGTCGAGATGAGCATCGTGGCCCGAGACCCCGTGGCGATGGCGTTGTACGCGATCGTGGTCTCGGTCTGCTCCCCCGTGTGGGAGGAGATAGTGTTCCGCGGGTTCCTCCTCCCGTCGCTCACCAGGTACATGCCGGTGTGGTCGGCGATTCTGGTGAGTTCCGTCGCCTTTGCCCTAGCGCATTTCAATGTACATAGAATGTTGCCTCTCGTTTTTCTCGGGATTGTGATGGGAATTATATTCGCGCGGTCGCGGAACTTGTTGCCGTCGATGCTCTTGCACAGCCTGTGGAACACGTTTGTGTTCTTGCACTTGATGAGATAGTGATAGTGAAGTGAGAATTGAGATAGGTCTCTCTGGCATTTCTAGTTTTTTGTTTTTCTTTTTTAGCTAGAACTCTACGTGTAGAAGGCACCAATGCATTTTTTGCTTGGTGTGGTTTTTAGTTTTTTAATTGTGATTCATGACACCATTGCAGTCTCAATGTATTAGCTCATATTTCTTCCTTTGCATATGCATATACATATATATATTTTTTCAGTGCTATGACATGAATCCACAACTTTGTATTAAATACTAACCTTGTGGAGTTTAATAAATAAATTTAACTTTCATTGATTATAATGAATTTGAATCAAATATTTAATGAAAATTCAAGTAGCTTGTCAAAAAGTTTGGCTTGTTTACGTCTATGTATGCTATAGTCCATACAGGTAAAATAATAGATATGATTTTTTTAGGGAAAATTAGTGTTTATTTTTTATTTTATCATTCATGAATATATATGTGATTGTGTTCACGTGTTTGTTATTTAAATTTTTGGGCTAAAAATAAAATCAAGAATTCACAATAAATATGCATAGAAAAAGTACGAAAATAATTATATCAATATTTAATTAAAAAGTCATATTTTAAATGTTACTCACTGAAAATACCCAATTTTAGTCTTACAATATAATTGGGCCACCACTTGCGTCCAATCGAGAACAAATTCTGGGCCCAAATGCTCAACAACGGCCCACAACCATTTTTGAAGACCTCATCACACAAACCGAAACAGGTTCTTCGCTCAACCTGTTTAGTTTAGCCGAGTCATGGACCGTTACGATACTGACACGTATGCAGATCCTCAAAGGCACCATCGCCGATCCTTCGATCACGCTCACACTTCAAAAATGAAAACCAAAAAAACGAGGGAAGAGAGTAACAGAACAAAAGGTCACCGCCACCGCATTTCTCTCGTCGCCGCCGTGAGAGAGATCGGTTCGTAATTTTCCGGCGACTCTGGTGGCTCTCAGGTTCTGCGATCCTCTCTCTCTCTGCCGATTTAGCAGAAGAGAGACGTTTACTGGAAAAACATGTGTGTTTGGGGAGTTTCTGGGGAGAGAGACCGAGGAATCGATCGGATCGAAGCGTATTCAGATCTGTGCCTAGATAATTTCAAATTATTTTCCTCAATTTTTTTACGATTCCAGGTGAAATCGTTTTCTCCATTTTCACATCTGGTACCTTCTGATTCTGAAACTGCCAGGGCCAAATTCTAGAAAATTTTCTGAAACTTGATTGCGTTAATTTTGATTTGATGAACTGGAAACGCCATTAACGCCATTACTGTAGATGAATTGGAGCAAGAGATGCTCAGGCTGGAATTAGCGAGAGAGAGAGAAGGACGAGAAAAACCTGTGTGTTTGGGGAGTTTTTGAGGGAGAGAGACCGTGAAATCGATCGGATCGAGGCGAATTCAGATCTGTGCCTGAATACTATCTTAATTCTCGTTGAAATTATTTTCCTCAATTTTTTTACAATTCCAGCTGAAATCGTTTTCTCCATTTTCGTATCTGGTACCTTCTGATTCTGAAACTGCCAGGTCCAAATTCTAGAAAACTTTCCTGAACTTGATCGTGTTAATTTTGATTTGATTTGTTCGGAGGAGTGCTTGGATGGAACAGAAAATTTTACTGTCATTGGCGTTGAGCGTAGGGGTGGGAATCGGAGTGTAGTGCTCGTTTCTGGTCAGGCGATCGGAAAATTGACCGGAAACGCCATTGACGCTGTGATTACAGAGAAATTGGAGCAAGAGATACTCAGGTGATTGTGAATCGCTTCCTCTTCTTTCATAGATTCACTTCCATATACTTGTCCGTGCTATTTATTTTTCACTCTAATGAGATCTACAATTTTTGCTTTTATTAGTCTTCTGTGATTGTTGTTGTTCTCTATGGATTGCTGTTTGTGATGAATTTAGAGAGTTTTGGTTTGTTTTCACCATAGTTTCTGCTTTGAGAACTGTTTTCTGAAGAAAACACAGCTCGAAAATGCTTTGTGAGCTTAGCAAATTCCTGTTCCAAATTGAAGAGATCTGAACAAAATAAGGTTAAGTTAAAACATATGAAGATTCAATTAATGGTAGTTTTTAATTATAAATTTGATCTTTGGCTATTAGCTTTGGTTGAATCAGTACTGTGACATACAGGCTAACAACTTATAGTTTAAGAGTAGCTCAGTGACAATGTGTTGCTTATTCTGTGCTCTATTGTGGGGGATTCCAGATTTGAGAATTGAAGAGTGTTTTTCTGTGAAGTATTAGAAGAAGAAAACCCATGGATTAGTTCCAGTATGCACTTAATATTGGGCGGCGCCAATTTTGTTTCGTTAACCTTGTGATCCATATGGATTTATTAGGCATGCTTTCTTAGCAATGGAATAATATAGGAAATCTGGATTTTGATGGTCACGTTTTTTTCTGTTCTCTAGGTCTTTGATTCAATTTCTTGGTCTTGTTGCCTTCTAAGCATATATTCCTCCATAATGTAGCTATGCTGTCTAAAAGTATGGTTAATTACATGTTTCTTGATTCTTCTCATCAAACATGTTTATGGCTCATTTCTGGTGTATAATGTGTTCATGCCTCTGTGTCCACTTAAAGCACACTGACGCTTCTTGCTCTAACTATGATGTTTGGAATTAGTCTTCAAACAAATTTTGATCAAAACTTATTTCTTGTATTGAAGAAATTTATCGGCGGAGGCTTGCCAAGGCTGTGGCCCGTTACTTTGAAGCAAAATTGTTGCGGTTAGATGTAACTGACTTTTCACTGAAGGTCAGTGTCCACTGGGAATTTCTTTTTGTTTTGTGCTTTAGGCTTTGATCTTTGTCCTATAATTTTCTATTTTTATAGATTATTCAGAGCAAATATGGTACTACAGAAGAATATTTAAGCTTCCTGAAACATTTTTGGCCAATCTTTTCTTGTGTGGTATAGGTATTTCAAAATCGTGGATATTGAAATGCTTCAATGAATCTCTTTTTTCTTTGTTTTGATTTATATGCACTTCTGTGTCTCTATAGTTTTGTCCTATGCTTTTAATCCTGAATCCCTGCCTTCATTGAGCTGCTTGGGTCATAATGTCTTATACATAGTACGACACATGCTCTGTTTTCAATTCGGGTGTATGATCTTCAACATTGCTCTGAATCTAATCAACCTTGGATTAAGGTATATTGTTGGGTAGATGTTTTTCACCGAGCTTACCGAAACTATGTATTACCTGCTCTTGTTTTGTACACATCATATATTCATATTGTTCCCGTGAATGCATAGGAGAAGAATCTACCAATCCTCGTAAGCTTCAAAGACATTTCTCTGCATCAGCTAATATCAATAATCTTGCTTCACAAATCACTCCTCCAAATCCAGGTTTTTCCGTCCTATAATTCTTCATGCTTACATGGCTACTTTATTTTGTAAAATCCTTCAACTGCTGTAATTGTCGTATACATGACTGTTATTGTCCACGAAATTGTGTGAAATTTAATATTCTAAAAAACACTAAACACTAGTTGGGCGGAGAGGGCCTTCGGGGATCAGTCGGGAATATTTTAGAACACTGATGGAATTAAATTCGGAGGAAAGATGTTTAGAATAATAATTCATTTATCATGATGAGAATGAAATGACTGCTTTGAAGGCGTGTGAAGCTGGGGACACTTGCTGAGTTTTCATAAGATCTATATTTTATATCTGAAATATCTATTGCTTAGTTTTCAATGGATGTTATACTTGACATGTTTGGTGTGAATTTTGATTTTGTTGTGAAAAATACATATTTGTACAAAAATTACAAAATTAACCTTACAATTATTTTTTACTTTTAAATAAAAAAACGTTTTCTGAAATAAAGTAAAAATTTTGAAATATAATTTTGATGTAAATCATTTTACAACATATTTGTCATCATTTTTTGTATAAATGTACAACATATTTTTGTCATCAACCACACTTTCCTTTCTTTTTATGAACTTAGAAGCTATAGAAAACCTGCCGGCAGTTTCAATTAGAAACTGTTTTTTTTATTTCGTTGCTCAGTGAAATGTGTTGTGATGCATTAAATTTATGTGTAAACCCTACGATAAGCTTCTATCTATAACATGCTCCAAATGATGTTGCCATCAATATATTGTACAGAGTATTGTTGTTGGGGAAGAGGCTGATGGGCAACTCCATTGCAAGGGAAGCTCCAAACCATTTAGAATCTCTGTGCAGAGCTTCCCCTGCAATGGCTCGGAAAAGAATGTATACACAGAAGTAGGTAACATTAAACCTTGATAATTATAACATTACCGTACCACATCATATGTAGCTGAAACATGTATAAAACATCATTGGGAACCCAACAACACGCTAAAGGGGTACAAAGAGAGAAACTAAATTGAAAAGGGGTTCTAGACAGACAGAGACATAAATGGATATAGAAATTCACAGACCTTCCTTCCTTCACCCACACTACCAACCAAACCAGACTCACCTTACTTTGCTGCTACTCTCTAAGCCTTCTTCTTGTCCTTGAGCGACCTCGGAATCTTCTCCAGCACCTTCCTCAACACCTTCTCGTCAAACACAGCGTACTGCTTCTTGAACTCAATCATCGCCTTCTCTGCCAAGGGGTCGATCTTGTCCTCGTACTTGTCATACACCATGGGGATTGTGAACAGAGAAACAATAGCTGCATTTTTGCACATGTTCATCAAGTTAGTTGTGCTACTTCTTATAATGTTGACACTGGGGGTGTAACAGAGCAGAATCAATCCTCATTTTGTCGAGACTCGGCTCAGGAAAAAAGCGTTTTGGCCCAGGCTCGAGCGAGCTTATGCAACTAAGCTCAATCCTGGCTCAAAAGAAGAGCCAAGGCCGAGGTCAAATTTGGCTTGGTTAATGTGCACTACAAATGTTCATTTCAGTATTTATATATTATTAAATGAGCCATGGATACAAGTACAAGATTCATAATGAACATAAAGAGGAAAGATAAAAGAGGACCAAAATTTAATAAGCAAATTACCTATGTAGAACAAGGTCACAAAGTTGCACCAGTTCCCAACAATTGACAAAACCCACAGCCCAGCAATAACCTGATCAATCACAACAACAATAAGACACATATACAGCAAGTGTGTGAGGAATGAAAATACCAGTGTTCTAAAAATCCCTAGGCGCTAGTTGGGCGGAGATGGCCTTTTGGGGACTAATCAGCGATTTAACAGAAAACAAATTGGATAGAAGGATTAATTGGAAATTATAGAGAATTAATTAGGGACTAATCGTAGATTAATCGGGAATAACGATAATTGGACAAGTGGGAGATTTCTCTAAAGCTAGAAAATAAACAGATAGTTATGTCACGCACACAGCATTGAAAATGAAAATACATACAGTGAGGAACTTCTTCAGCTCCCGTCCCGATGCAATCTCCCGCAGGACAGCAAATCCCCGGTTGATCTCCACCGTAAGAGCGCCAGCAATCTCGAGAACCGAGTCCTTCGGAAGATGAACCTCAGGGATGCGCGGTGGAGACCTAACACAAATACGCATCGATAAGTACCAATGGTACGATACATTGAGCAAAATATTTTGCACGGCAAGGAAAGTAAAACCCTACTTGTTGATGAATGTCGATGCATTGGCCCATAGGAAAAGCAAAGCAAGAGCTAGTATCAAGCAGTGGCACAGCAGAGTCAAGAGGTGGTACTCAAGCAATTCAAACAGAACCCATATGGCCGTGGCAACGCCCAACACTCCGCCCGAGGCCTTCTTGTTCTTCCACAGGAAAATATCGGCCGCTGCATAAAATGACGGCGAGCTATGAGAATGGTTACTTGTTAAGTAACACATAATCTGAATGGACAATATTCAAACTCTGGATAAAATTAGAAATATAAATAACACCATCAGATATACAATCCACCATAAAAGCTTATACAACCAAATCGTCAGTTACCATTAATACAGACCATCAACACATCTGTAATACAAATTAAACAAGGATACCTCACAAATTTAACCACAAAATTCTTGTTTGGGTTGAAAAATGTTCAGCACACTTCACTTCATCAGAAAGCTCGGCATCATTTCTAGCTCAAAACCATGCATGGCCTTATTCTTCTTTTTAAAACTAAATTTTCTCAGTGAATAAACAACACACACACAAAATAAAACATAAATGCATATATACAATGGCCACTAACACATCTAGAATTCAAATTAAACAAACATATCTTACCCTTTCAGGTGAAATGTCTGGTTTGATGATGATAAATGTATAGAAAAGTAAACAAAATCAGAGAACTTAACATCATTTCTAGCTCAAAACCATGCATGAACTTATTTTCCTTTCTACAACACGCATACAAAATGAAATTGAAACTACATATACAATGGCCACTACATCATCTAGAATTAAAATTAAACAAACATATCTCACATATAGCGCACTGAACAAAATCATGCATTAAATTGTTTTCCTCTTTGTAACTATGTTTAAACAAATAGAACAGAAACAAAATGAAACTGAAAATGCATACACAGGCCACCAACACATCTAAAATTCAAATTAGACAAACATATCTCTTACTTTTGGATGAAAAGTCTGGTTTGAGGTTAACAAATGTTTACAATAGTGAACTAAATCAGAGTACTGAACATAATTTCTAACTAAAAACCATGCATGAAATGATTTTCCATTCCAAAACTAAGTTTTCTTGATAAACAAACAGCACACAAAAGACAAAATTATAACTACATATACAATGGCCACTAGCACATCTAGAATGAAAATTAAACAAACATATCTCACATACTTATCTACAAATTTTTCGTTTGAGGTTGATAAATGATTAGTGAACTGAACAAAATCAAACAACTCAACATCATTTCTAGCTTAAAATCATGCACGAAACTGTTTCGCTTTCTAGAACGAAGTTTTCTCAGTAAACTAACAGCACACAAACAAAAATAAACTAGATATAAAAACCATAAAATCAAGCACCCACGTCAAATTCGAGCTCTAACTTCTCTCAGATGCCAGACCGGCAGACCGGACTAATTATCAACTACAAAATCACCAAAATTAGACTGAAAAGCTATAAATAGATACAAAACTCTCGTTAAAAGGTAAGCAAATGTTTAGCATGCTGACTTAAACCAGAGAACTCAACATCATTTCTAACTTAAAATCATGCACAAACTTATTTTCCCTTCCAGAACTCGGTCTTCTCAGTAATAAAACAGCGTGCAAGCATGACAAAACTGAAACTACATGCACAAATCACATAATCAAGCAACAACGTCGACTTCGAGCTCCAATTTCTCAGATACCAGAACGGACTAATTATCGACAACAAAATCACTAAAAATATACTGAAGAAACTATAAATATCTACAAAACTCTCGTTTGAGGTAAGCTAATGTTTAGCACACTGAACTAAACAAGAGAACTCAACATCATTTCAAGCTTAAAACCGTGCATCAACTTACTGTCATTTCCAGAACTCAGTTTTCTCAGTAAACAAACAACACACAAAACAAAATTAAACTGAAACTACAAACACAAATAATAAAATCAAGCAACCTCGTCAAATTCAAGCTTTAATTTCTCCCTGTTACCATACCAGACTAATTATCAGCTACAGAATCACAAAAGACACGCTGAAGAAGCAATAAATATCTACAAAACTCTCGTTCGAGCAAATGTTTAGCACACTGAACTAAACCAGAGAACTCAACATCATTTCTACCTTAAATCCATGCATAAACTTATTTCCCTTTCCAGAACTTATTTTTCTCAGCAAACAAACAGCACACAACCAAATCAAAACTGAAACCACATGCACAAATCATAAAATCAAGCAACCACATCAAATTCAAGCTCAATATCCTCACACGCACCAGATCGGACTACTAAATCAACTAAAAAATCGACCGAGAAACCACAAGCACGATTAACCAGACTTACGCTTCCCGCCGCCGAGAACCTTGTGCACAGGCTTCTCTCGGCCGAAGATCCGGTAAATCTTCAACTTGATCGACGACGGCGACGCCGATTTCTCGTTATCGGAGTCCGACGACGACGAGCCGTCGTGGCCGTGGATCTTGTCCGCTATCTTCTCCATCAGCGACTCCGACTTCACCTCCTCGTGGTGGTGCTCAGCCATGGCTACGAGAGACTCGAGCACTGAAACCGAACCAAACCTCACTCCGAATCTCCAAAAACCCTAAAGAAGACTCGAACCGTCTCTGAAAATGCGAAGAAGAAAAAAAGAAACTCCTAGAAAATTTGCTCTGCTTCGTTGAAACCTACACCGTCTCCAACCTGTAGCCTAAATAGGAACAACAATTCATCAAGGATCAATCCCAGCCGTTCATCGAAAATAAACCCAATCTGGGCCGTTGAAAACGTATGGATCTGAACCTGTGGGCCCGGACAAAACCCGGAACCCAAAGAGGAGCCGCGAGTTTGAAACTGAACTGTAGTGGCGGTACCGCTTCGCTCTGGTACTGACGAGGATTGAGGACCGTTGGATCGAGGGAGTCATCTGACGGATGATCGACACGTGGCTGGTTTCGTCGGCAGGTCACCAAACTTTGAATCGTACGGTCTGTGGGGACCATGTTCGTATCGAATATATGATCAGAGGAAGCAGATGGTGACGCGTGGAACTGGTGGCCCCATCTCATTTAACGGGTTTTACACTTTAGTCACGTCGTAGAGAACTCTAGTCTAAAACTCTTCTTAGCTGATAAGAAAAACAAATTTGGGTTTGTAATAGGTTTGGCTTATTTTAATAAAATTAGTTCGAGAAACTAAGACATAGTTTGAATCTTCTCCATTTTCTTTGTTTTATAGGCAATAATGCTATTAAAATTTACAAACATAATAGGGTTGCCTAAAAAAAATCGAACCGAGAAAAATGAATCGAATCAACTCAAATAATAACTGGATAAAAAAATTGAATTGGTTCGATTCAAAATTGAAATGAACCGAAACTTTATATTTAAGACGAAGGATTTTGATAAGCTCACATGCTTTCTTGGATTGGAAATCTCGGCAATACCTTATGATTATCACTTGTCTCGTACCAAAATGTGGTTGATCTCATTACTTGGACAGACTTATTTGATAGTAAGCTTGGCTCCATTCTCGTTAATGCAAATGAGAAACTGACACCCTATGATGGAAAATCTCTTCCAGATGTCACCGTTTATTGACAACTTGTTGGCAGTCTTGTCAATGTGACTGTCATATGTTCAGATATTGCATATGCAGTTCATATCGTTAGACAATTTATGTGTGTGCCACGTACTACGCGGTACGCACTATGAGGTTGTTCTTAGAATTATGCGACATGAGTGAGGTACTCTATCTCAAGGTCTTCGTTTCTCGTGTGATGCACCTATCGTGGTACATGCATTTTCAGATGTAGATTGGGACGGTGATTTTACTTATCGGTGTTTTACTGCGGGCAACTGCTTCTTTCTCGGCAACTCTCTAATCTCTTGGAGAAATAAAACGCAAACTATTATTGCATGTTCTAGTATAGAGGCTCAATATCGGGCTCTTACCGATACTGCATCTGAACTCCTCTAGCTACGTTGATTGTGTAATGACGTGGGTGTTGTTCATATCTCGGCTACTTCTATTCAATGTGACAATCGAAGTGTTATACAAATTGCTCATAATGACGTTTTTCATGAACGTACCAAACATATAAAAAATGATTATCATTTTGTACGACATCATCTCACTCAAGACACTATCATTGTACGTGTCGTCTATTGTGATGAATAGGCTGATGATATTTTTACCAACCCCTTGATTCTTAAACGGTCTAATACTCTAGTTTTCAAACTCAATTTGTTGACACCTTCTTTAGTACGAGGGAGTGTGTTAATGTATGTAGGTAAGTTTCCTACTATATAGACATTACCTGGTATGTGTGTAAACCTTAAAGCCTATATGTGTGTGGTGTAATAATCTTTTTGGGATTCATCAATTCAATAACACCTTTATCGTATATAAAAAAGTCAAATAACAAGTTAAGACCGATTTAAAATGTGAGAATTTCATGATAATTGGGTCAAAGAAACTCAACGTGTAAGTCAAAACGTGGACGGCTCGATAAGTCAAAATAGTTTAAAATGTGAAGATTTTATAAAGTCCGATTCATAAAAAAAATTTAAAAAAAGACAACTATAATTTAAACTCTTTACCATTTGGCTCAACTTTCAACCATAATTTTTGAAAGTAATGATTACAAAGTTAATCTTGTTGTCTTTATTTCAGTATTAAAAATGATGAGTAAAGATTTCAATTTTCAATAAAACAACCAAGACCACCTGTTAGATTATATTATGTTTTCTATATTTAGTTTCCTATGTTTATGTTTCATTTCTCACATATATTAGGGTTTCCTATTCTATTCCTATTGTAACTATAAATAGATGTCTCTTGTAATTCACAACACATACATCAATAATAAATCTCTCTCTTATTTCTATCATGGTATCAGAGGAATAAATCCCTCTCTTCTTTCTATCATGATATCAGAGCTATAATCGATCAGTAGTCAAATCTCTACGCATATTTCGCTTTGCCCACTCGTCGAGATTCGTGATTCTGACGGGTGGGCGAGGCAATTCAAATCTCAATCTCTAGCCTCTCACTTCCGCAAACAATCAACTCGACAATCGTCTCTACTCATTTTTTGTCTTTTCCCTTATTATGGTATTTTCTTTCTCAAACCAATCGGTTCTTCCTTTACTCTTTACCTTATTAATTTTTCTCGCACAATCTCGTCTCTTCGTCATCAATTGATCTTGATTCCACCACTTTGATCCCGTAACTCAATCAATCTCAATCTCTCAATCCCTACTCTTTCTCTACCCTCTTGCTCGAATCAACCCACACTTGATCAAGCATTAAGCATTTGGCAATCATCGGGCAGCTGCTATCTCGCCATCAGCCATCAGGCATCTAGCAATCATCGGGCAGCTGCCATCTCGCCATTAGCCAGCAGGCATCAGGCATCATTAGGGCATCAGACATCATGCATCATCTATATGCCATCAACCGTTGTCATCTCGCCATCAGCCAGCATGCATCAGACATCATTGGGCATCATGCATCATCTATATGTCATCAGCCGTTGTCATCTCGCCATCAGCCAGCAGGCATCATCGGGCATCAGACATCATCTATATGCCATCAGCCATTGTCATCTCGCCATCAGCCAACATGCATCAGACATCAGACATCAAATATCGGCGCGCATCCTCGCCATCAGCCAGCAGACATCAGGCATCAGACATCATCTATATGCCATCAGCCATTGTCATCTCGCCATCAGCCAACATGCATCAGACATCAGACATCAAATATCGGCGTGCATCCTCGCCATCAGCCAGCAGACATCAGGCATCAGACATCATCTATATGCCATCAACCATTGTCATCTCGCCATCAGCCAACATGCATCAGACATCAGACATCAAATATCGGCGCGCATCCTCCATCCTCAATCCTCGCCGCATCACCTCGCGCGCATCCTCCACAACTCAATATTATCAAGTTTCAAACTCAATTCTTGTTTCACCGCATTGAGTTTGAGGGGGGCTGTTAGATTATATTATGTTTCCTATATTTAGTTTCCTATGTTTATGTTTCATTTCTCACATATATTAGGGTTTCCTATTCTATTCCTATTGTAACTATAAATAGATGTCTCTTGTAATTCACAACACACACATCAATAATATATCTCTCATTATTTCTATCTCCACCTATACCTTTTCTCAAAAAAAAATTTAAACCTTACTATTTTTGTCTTGTAACTATTATCTCCTCTTTTGTATCGAAAGAAAATAGTGCCAACTTATTAATGCCCCCAACCTATGGTTGATTTTGAGGATGAATTAAATCAAATGGACCTAACACACACCAACTTCCAAAATTTCAAGTGTGTACATATATATATATATATAGTATACGTTTCCTATATATTTCATCAACCAGCTGCGGAGCATTTAGGAGAAAGAAAGTGTAGGTTATGCTTTAAATTGTTAAATATTCTTTGGGTTCATATGTGTTTGTAGTAACTTATTGCATGCTCAACTTCACCGTCAATTTGCTTCATTATGTGCCTCAAAGTTCTCTATTGAACTCTACTTTTTCTTGCCACTGAGGTCAACGCGGAAGAAGTCATGTCGGCGGTTACTTCACGACCGGCGATGCAACGGGTATCAGCTCGGCTCGGCTTAAAAAATATATATATAACTTCGGGCTCAGTTTGGCTCAATTCGGTTTGTTTCCTTTTCAATACATATTTATTAAGGGATACACTCGACTACAAACCCATGTAAAACGTCAAAACTCGTGTAGAACCGTCGGATATAAGGCGCGCGTTGTCTCAGCATGCGACACGTAGCAGGGTCCATCATGTTCTACAACATTGCACTACATATTTAACAGTTTTGACGTTTTTTTTCTTTTGTAGCTAATTTTTCCTCTATTTATTAAAAATATAAATATTAAATAATTATATATATACAGTTCAGCAAATACTGAACGTGTCAGGTCGAGACTGGCTCGTCTACTTTTATTAGTAATTTTTTTAAAATTATATAATTAGATCGATATTTAACAGGTCGGCTCGCGAGTCCATCAATATTTAAAATGTTAAACTGTAGCTTTAAGACTGACTCATTTATTAAATAAACCAAATCTTGAACTCGAAAACAATTCAAAAAATAAAGAATTACGACTCTATAACTAACACAGAAAACCTAATAAAATCCAAAAAATTGAGCAAGAGAAATTTTGGAGTTTTAAAAATATAGTATAACATGTGTTGCTCACGTGGTTGAATTTGATTAAAATAACATTTTGTTAATCAAAATTAAAAATAACATGGTTAAATTGAGCAAAATAACAAAATATTTAAGCGAGTTTAAAAACTAAATTTTTATTAACCGGAGCTATCTACTTAAAGAAGTTTTCTTCAAAAAAAAATCAATAGTCATTTTGCCTTTGTTATAATCATGATCTTTAGCAATCAAGTGATAATTATTGTATTATATTTACTTAAATGACACAAAAAGCATGAAATGAAACCACCTAAATAAAGTCAAATCAGGAACATTTGTTATAGGCTTTTAGCTGCCAAACCATGCATGTGCACTACAAACAAAGGAGAGCCATGCAAAAATTAAAACCTTAAAGTCAATGCATATAAATTTTAAATGTTCCAAAATATATATATTTAATTTCATTTGCCTATAAACTAATTATGTATGAAATTTCAATTTTATCTCCTGAAGATTGAATATTGCATAAATTCAAGACCCTTAAACAGGATCCATTTGTTTTGCCATTTATGATTCATTTTCTTTGCCTAAGTATTAATAAAATGAATATTATTATGACATATATTTAAATTATTTTTGTATTTTTAAAAATAATTTACTAATTTGGAGTACATTATCAAGTTCTTCACTCCATATCATGGCTACAAAAAGTGAGGATTTGACTTGAAGGTAACGAAGAGTTTGATCCTTGTTACCACAGGCCCATTAATAGTTAGGCCCGAAACAAAACTCTTCGGCCCACTAATGATGGGCTTAAAGCCTCGTAACGATGGGCTTTGCTAAATTTTTAGGCTTTTCAACATAAACTAAAAAACTGGGCCAGGCCCATTCAAATCCATCGAAAAAACAATATGACTCCAATCCAATGATCTGATCTGATGAAACCTAGAACAAGAAGAAAAAATATTTTAATATTACCTAATTAATTTACGGTTTAACTCTGAATTAAATTTTAAAAAATAATTTACTTTTGGGGAGACTCACATGGCCACATCTGGATTTGTCCAATCTGATCAAAATAATTTATTTATATTCAAATTTCTGGCTATCAATTTTGCCGTCAATCACTATCTGTTGTGCGTATAGAACATTTGCTATTGCTGTGTGACTCACTGATTCATTTTCTTCACTCAGAAGTGTTTAGAGAGAGAGAGAAGCAAAAATGTGGATATTTGGGTTCAAAGGAGCTTCTGGGTTCTCTGCTTGCTCAACAGCTGAGGAGGTCACTAAAGGAATCGATGGAACTGGTCTCACTGCCATTGTTACAGGTCCTGTTCCTGATCTGGGTTTTGATTTTTATTTGCTTAAACTCTTGATTTTGTGATTTTTTGGTTAGTTTTCGATTATAGGCCATCTGGGTTTTTATAGATTGTACTGAATCTATTGATTATCATGTTATGAGTAATTTTGTGGTTTTGGAGCAATTTGTGATTGTTTTGTGGCTTATTGGTACTGGGTTTTGGTAGTCACTGGCCCACTGTAGATTTGTAGTTAATGAGATCTGTTTTTATGAGAATTAATGAAGTAAATAGGTTGGTAGGGTTTACAAAGCTGGTCTGGTTTGGATTTATGAAAGTCAAACCTATGATTCATGGTTGTATTCATATCATATTCCATGATTTTCTTTTGTTGGTATTAGGCAGTGCTCTAAAAATCCTTAACGAGTCTGTAATTAATCTCTAATTAGTCTAATAATCTGATTAATCCCCGACTAGCCTCTGAGGACCAGTGCTCTAAAAAATGCTAGGCGCTAGTCGGGCAGAGATGGCCTTTTGGGGACTAATCGGATTGAAAGATTAATCGGGAATTATAGAGGATTAATCTGGGACTAATCGGGAATTAATCAGGGATTAATCGAACAAGTTGGGGATTTTTAGAACATTGCTGAGGACCTATCCACCCGACCAACGCCTATAATTGTTTTAGAACATTGGTCTTAGATCTTTCAGTTGAATTCACTTTCAAAGAATCCAGAATCTGTTGATTTCTCATGATGTTATGTTCTTAATTTCAATAGAACCTTGTGCTCCATTTGGATAATTAATCTAAATTTATGGTGGGTTTTGAAGGGGAATTGATCGCCTACCGCAAATATTAATACTAACCCGATTCACATTTTTTCCCCACATTTTACATCTGAGATTGCAAGTTGCAGCTAATTTACGAATCTGACTATTGCTTAGAGAGATTCATGTTTGGCCTATTTGGTTCGTTTGAATTTGGTGCTAGTACTTATAATTCGGTTTCATCAATTCAGGAGCATCGAGCGGTATTGGTGTCGAGACCACACGCGTTCTTGCATTGCGCGGTGTCCATGTGGTTATGGCTGTAAGGAATATCGACGCGGGCAAGAAGGTCAAAGAGACGATACTGAAGGAACTCCCTGATGCGAAGATCGATGTGATGGAGTTAGATCTCAGCTCGAAGTCGTCGGTGAGGAAATTCGCTACGGAGTATACTTCATCGGGTCAGCCATTGAATCTCCTCATGTAAGAAAAAATGTTAAATTGGAAAATATTTATTTTTATTCAAATTTATCTCCCGTCCAAATAATTATGTTCTCTTCTTTGTTTGAAGTAACAATGCGGGGGTTATGGCGACTCCGTTCATGCTTTCAGCGGACAACATAGAAATGCAATTCGCAACTAACCATATAGGTATAACAATCCACCGACTCAATTTCATATAATCAGAGTGCCTTAAGTAGGCTAGGAGGATTTAGGCGAATTTTTTTAAAAAAACTATTGATTTTAAAAATTATATCAAAATCTAAAACAATTTATATTAATAACTGCTTTTATTATTTTTTTCAAAGATATGAATGTAGCAAATATTAAAATATTTATGTTTGTACATCCTAAATATTTATTTATATGTTATAATTCGTATTTTGATTATGTATGTATTTTAATGTATTTCATAAAAATTAAAAATAATAGAATTACAAATCCGATTAATCCTCGGGCTCCTCGTCCATCCATCAAGCGCATATTGTTTTTTAGAAGACTATGAAATTTGATTTAAGATTGTCGTGTTTGCTGATATGTGAAGAACTTTCTGAAGGCTATGCCATGTATGCTAATTTGTTTTTAAATATTAATTTTAATTATATCAAAAACTAAAGTAGTTTATACCAATAGGTACTTTTATTGGTTTTTTAAAGATATGAATGTAGCAAATATTATAATATTTATGTTTTTGTATCGTAAAGATTTATTATTGTATATATCATAATTCATATTTTGATTGAGTATATGATCATTTATTTAATAAAATTTAAAAATAATAGAGAAATACAAATCCGATTTGTCCATTCGTCTAGCGCCTAGCGTTTTTAAGAACACTGATTAAACCATAACGGATTTGATTAAAGATTGTCGTGTTTGCTGATATGTGAAAAACTTTCCAAAAGCTAAGCCCTATAGTTGCTTCGATTCTTGAACTTATCGTTGTCGTCTCTTGAAAACGTTATCAGGTCATTTTCTTTTGACAAACCTGCTGTTGGAGACGATGAAGAGTACGGCGCGGGAAAGCAAGATAGAGGGGCGGATTGTTAACTTGTCATCGGAGGGTCACCGGTTTGTCTATCGCGAAGGAATACGTTTCGATAAAATCAATGATGAATTAGGGTAATTCCAAAAATACCCTCTCTATATCCATCTATCTATCTATCTCTCCTTTGAATTTACTCTTATGGTTGATATCTTACAGATACAACAGCATATATACTTATGGGCAGTCGAAGCTTGCCAACATATTGCATGCTAAGGAGCTTGCAAGGCGCTTCAAGGTACTGAAATCGCTTATGGATAGTTATGTTTAAGACACAATTTAGTATGTATTGGTTCTGTTGATAATGCAATATGTACGGTAATATAAGAATAGTATACAAATCTTGTACACCTATCTCTCTGTATGTGTGCTATTTTGTGGTTAGTGAGCTTGATTCATGCGCATAGTGTTTTTCAGTGCTCTAAAAAATCTCCAACTAGTCCAATTAATTTCCGATTAATTCCTAATTAGTTCCCAGAGGCCCTATCCACCCGACTAGCGCCTAGAATTTTTTAGAACATTGATATTTTGTACAAATGTCTGCATCGTGAAGTGTTGTAGTGTGTATTTGTTCTACGGTCAAAACTTTAAAATAAACATGTATGTCAATAAGTTGTTTTCAAAGCATCATTGTGCAAGTACTGATCAAGCTCTTTTCTTTGCTCCTTTTTGTTTTGTTCCCCTTTTAACAGGAAGAGGGGGTGGAGATAACGGCTAATTCACTTCATCCCGGAGCTATCATCACCAATCTTCTTCGCCACCACAACATTATTAGCGGTAAGGATTTAAGCCTTTAAAGCCTTTTTGCTTTTCCCGCCTGGTCATATTATCTTGACTTAAGAAGTTTAGTCCGATAAATCTTGTTTCTATATCAAGTTACTCAACTATTTTTGCCTTAAAACCATTGCAAGATCTCGTGAAACAGAAAATGAGACTGGACCTAACATAATATGGAAAAATAATGATCTTAATAATAGGAAATTGCAATTCACCACTCTTAACTTTTCAAGTTTTGCAATTCACCACCATAAGCAAGTTTTAGGATGCATAATAATACAAAAATCAAAACTGCCCCTACAATTTTTGTGAAAAATCATGATTTTTAAGGTTCAAATGTTAATATTTCATTAATTTCTTCTAATGTAGAGGGGACCTCTTGGTTCAAAATTGCGGAAATGAGCCTTGAGGCATTTTTCGTTAGCAATGCGAGGCGTAAGCCTTGAGGCGCAGTGAGGCGTAAGCCTCAATAATAAGACCAATAAATTCAAATAATATGATAAGAGTAAGAAAAAATATAAAGAAAAATAAGCAAAACAAGCAAAATAGAAATCATCAAATAATTAGCAAGAATTTAAAACTAAATAAGCAATTATAAATTAAGAAAAAAATAATAAATAATAAAAAATTCAGCAAAATAAACAAAAATAAAAATCATCAAAGAAATAGCAAAAATTAAAGGATATGAGAGGGAGGGAGAATAGTGGTCGGCTAGAAAATGTGTTGTTGGATGGAAGTGTTGCTGATTTTTCTTCTAATTTATGTTTTAATTTTGTATTCCTTAGATTTGTTAGGCTAACTTTAGCTTCTTAGTTCTTACTAACTTAAAGGTCTCAATAACAACATTTAAGAGGACTCAGGTATTAAACTTTCATAAAAAGCCCATAATGGGTTTTTAAAAATTTAAATTTTAGCCTACAATTTGAGGCGTAAGCCTCAACCACCTTGATACTTAAGGTGCGAGGCGTAAGCCTTGACAGAGCTGAGGCGTTAGCCTCGGTACAGAGATGAGAGGCGTAGCCTCAAAGGCTGTTTCCGACAGCCTCACCTTGAGGCGAGCCTCAAGGCGTAAGCCTCAATAGCTTTTTTAAACTATTGCAACATTCATACTGAACCATCTGAACTGTATATTTTTTTTACGTCTTCTCTTTGGCCGATGCAGGGATTGGCAATATGGTCGGGAAATATTTTCTCAAAAACGTGCCACAGGTTCGTTTATTGCGTACCATTTAAGTTCAAATGATCCTAACAAAAACCCATCATATATTTTAACCATTTGGTCATATCACTAATCACTATAGGGAGCGGCAACAACATGCTACGCCGCATTGCACCCACAGCTTAAAGGAGTGACCGGCGAGTACTTCATGGACAGCAACAAGGCGGAGCCAAGCGTTCTGGCTAAAGACGCCGATCTGGCGAAGAAACTATGGGACTTCAGCTTGACCCTTTCGGCTTGATCCTGAGGCAGTGAAGATTTGAACCTTTGTTGTTAATGTTTGGTATAAGGATTTGCAGTATCTTCTTCTCCAAGTTACCTGGCAGTTTATGAACAAGTTCATATATTTGTGCATTGCAGACTAGTTTTAAGTTTGAATAAGATTGTGCCTACCAGGAACGATGTACTTATGAAGCAGCTATATTATTTCAATTTAATCGTAAATAAATATTGCAGGACTCGAACGTGAATCCATTTGACCAAAGTTCAACCCAATTAGTCAAACAATTGTAGATGATAATCTATAGTTTTGTTTTGTTTTAGTTTATCTTTAAAATACAGTGTTTGGTATAAGGTTTTTGAGGTTTAAGCGGTGTTCAATCAGATTAATTGATGACTAATTGAACTATTAGGAGATTATTAGAACAAGTAATGTTTTATTTCTTCAAATATCTAATTTCTTATTCATCAAAATTATTCTTGTTTAATTAGTAATAAATAGAGTTTATTCAAAAACATAATCATTGTAGTTGGATGTCAACTCAGGTGAAATTATAATACTTAATTAAATGGCTAAATTATTTTATCAAAATTTTAAACTTAAAATAATGTGACCATTTTGTCAACTATGCACAAATAATTGTTTCATATACAATTATCACATAAAAATGATACGATATAATAATAATTTTTTAAAATAGCGATGAAATATATTGATAAATGCTCACATGAATGTATATGTAATGATAAAAAAACAATACTAAATCTTGAAACAAAATAATATGAATCAGATCACCAAAAACAATGCTAAATCGTGAAACAAAATAATATATAAATCAAATCACCAACGACTTATAAATTTAAATCACTTGCACTTCAGATCCTGCACTACCTTCTCGGACACATTAAACGACACCGTACAATCCAGTTTCGCATTCTTCTTCTTCTTGATCACCTTCATCAGCTTCACCTCCCCGCTCAGCTCGGCTCGGCTCGCCAGCGTCAAAATGCCCGAGCCGATCTCGGCTTCGAGCCGCGCCGTATCCTTCAGCTGGCTCGAGTCAACGTTGACCGTCAAGCCCATCCTCTTGCTGCTCCGAGCCCTGACCCGACCCGACGGAACCGACACTGTCCCCACAGCCTCGTTCCCGTAGTAAAACGACGCCGTATTGGCCTCCCACTCGTAGTGCCCGAAGTTGGTGTTCTTGACTGTTAGTTGGGAGGTGAACCTGGCCTTGACCACCGTTGGATCGGTTCCGTTGACCGAGCCGGTCGTGGTCAGCTCTTGGACCGTCACCGAGCCGAACCGGACCGTCGGGGCATTGATTTTCATGACCGTTAGTGCCAAACCGGTTATGACAAGGGTTTGAAAAATTGCAAACACTACTATGTAAATTGCACATTTGACCCTCTTCTTTTTCTTCAGCTCCTTTGGTTGGACTGTCGCGGTTTCCTCGTCGATCTTAATATTTTCCATTGCCGTCGCAGGAGCCAATGCGGTACCTTGCTCGTGTTTCTCCGCCATTCTGGGTTTTCAACGAATTTTAAACTGGAAAATTTTAAACTGAAAATAATCGATGTGTTCCGATTTTTGTACTTTAAAAGTGAAATTTGTAGGTGTGTTTGGTTTTTGGTACCATGTTGTATTTATAGGGTACATTTATGTGTGAGGGGAATCTTGGAATTGAGAGAGAGGAGGTTGATTTTCTCGGGAAAATTAGGTGGTGTTTTGGGGTTATTTTATTAGTTGCCAAACGCGTCCGGAGTGGAATTATTGACTATCTGGGTGCTTAATTTGGGAGATTGGAATAAATTAAGTGGATTTAGTTAGACTTCTAGACGGTAATGACTTTCATATCCAACAGTGGATTTAATATTTGCGTTTGTACCAAACCAATATAACATGAAAAACCAAAATAAATAAATATAACATGTGATTTGATTTGGATTTAAATACGGTTAATTAATGCATGTAAACAGTGATGTATTATAGTGAGAATTAAAAGTGTTACCCGTCACGTCAAAATAGTGGTATAACAAGAGTTTGAAATAAAAAGAAAGATTTTTTTTTGGATTTACCACGTCAGTGTGCCTGTCAGAGCAACGACACGTCAGCACACGCTGTCAAGTTTCACGTCGTAGGTTCGTACGGTTTGCACGCCTTCTCCTAAGTCTCACATGACTACCAACCCTTATAAATATATTATATTTGCTATCTATTTATGCGGTTAACTGTATCCAAAGACAAGGTTTAAAACCCAATCATATTATAAACTTCAGGCATATATAATTTTTTATGTTGGGTTAGGGCCTTACTCTCAAATTAATTTTGGGTTCATTTAAGTTTTGGAATCACACAAAAAAAGTTAAAGAAAAAGGATAAAAACGTGTTTCATACTAAAGTGATGTGTAATTTGTTAATAGTAAATAGATGTTGTGAACGTTGTATTTTTGGGCAAAATTTGTGTATTTTTTTAAGAATTATGAAATTGCCTATAAAATTCAAATTTAAGATTTTTATAAAGTAATTTTTAGTTTAAAAGTAATTTAATTGAAAAGTTAAATCACAGTATTTGATTATATAAATTTTATTTAGATGATAAAAATAGGAAAATTGTTAAAAATTATTTATTTTTATCTTTATATAATTAATACTTAATTTTAGGCCAATTTTATCGTTTTTGTGCGCATACATATTTTGTTATTAATAGAGTACACGACACCATACAACAAAAGTGTGTTGTTTTATAAAACACATTTGTATTACTTTCTTAAAAAACAATTGAATTTTCTTTAGTGCATCATATCAACATAAATATACTCTTAAGATTATTTTGATACATGTGAAATGATTGTACATTATTTACTCAATAACAAGTATTTATTTTGATAGTATTATTTAATTAAACATATATGTCTAATTACTGGGTATATGATAAAAAATGTGTTATTTTGACTCAGACTATGTACTCCAATTTAATAAAGATAGATATAAAATTATAAAACTTGTTACGTTATCATTCTTATAAATAAACAAAATACATTTAACAAATACGTTCCATTCTATATGAGATCTTAGAATACAACGTTAACTCTTAAGTTATTATCCTTAGTTAAGTTTCGGTTTAACCAAACCTTAAGCAATATTTATCTATCCTTAGTATTATTAATTACAGAGTTGCATTCATCAAACCATAGACAAAATTTATTATCTTTAAAATTATGAATTACAGAGTTGCATTCATCAAACCTTAAGCAAAATTTATATATCCTTAAAAATACAAATTAAAGAGTTATACTAATCAATAGGGGTGGACACAGTTTCGAACCGACTAGAACCGATTCAACTCAAACCTTCGGTTCTCAATAAATGGGAATAAGATTCGTAACCATTAAAAGAGAATTGGTTCGGTTCTGACCAGTTCAATTTTGGTCATACATGGTTGAAAGCGATTATCTTCGACTTTGAATTCATGCATCGAATTTGACTACTTTGAAATCAATTTATAGTCAAATCATTAAATTTGCAATTACAAAAAAATATTAACAAAAACCAACTGTTACGATTTTATTATTACACCACAATCGTAATCTAAAGCTTGCAAACAAAAATAATAATGAAAGACAAATAATAGACGTGGGTGAACGAGAGACAGATACATTGCGATACGAAAATGTTCGGTTCTTATTGAATAATCGACAGTTCTAAGGCTCGGAACTGAACTGAAATTGAATGACTCTTAGATTTACAACTAAAACCAGATAACTAGCCATGATTGCGATTTTTTGTTTCAAATTTGATTCGGGTTTGAAGTGTCCACCCCTGCATATGTCACTTGGAGGAAACATCGGTGTGGTCCTAATGTAAATGACTTGTTGGAAGTTGCAAACAAAACCCACTTGCACACACTCAAATTTTCTCTCCTTATCCACCCAGCCTTTTTGACCACTCGGACTCACTGACTCAGTCCCTTCACTCCTCAATAATTCAATTCACAGTCCAACTCGGCACACTAACTCAGTCTAAATAAATATCCCCAAATCGCAAAACAAATAAATAAAATCCCCCAAATCCAATCCTCGAAATTCAATGGCGCGATCATCAGTTCCTCACGAACCCGAAGCTCCGCGGGCCCCGATAATGGGCCCAGGCCCAATCGCCTACTCAACCGACGTCGCCGACCTCGAGTCCCTCCCCACGCGCCGCCGCGAGGTCCGGCGGCGACAGCTCAAGGTCGTCGCGCTCCTCTTCGTCATCATCGCCGCGAGCGCCGTCTTGAACCAGGTCGTCCGGCGCGTGTTCCTCACCGCCCGCGTCCCCAAGGTCCGCATCGCCTCCGCCGCTGTCCTGAGCTCTAACACCACCGGCGGCGGCGGTGACTCCCACGCGCCGTCGTTCAGCCTCCGGCTCGAGGCGGAGGTGGCGATCGAGAACCCGAACTTCGGGCGTTTCGAGTACTTCGGCTACGGCTTCGGGACCATGAACATCGTCGTCGACGTTTATTACCGAGAATTGAAGGTCGGAGAGGGCGTGATCGGCGACGGAGTCGCCGGAGCTCGGGCGACGAAGAGGGTTGGGGTTGCTATGGACCTCAAATCCGGCGGCTTGACCGGGAGTTCCGGTTCGGTTCTCCGGAACGACATAGATTCCGGTTCGTTGGTTCTGACCGGTTCGGCGAAGTTGACCGGAAATGTTCGCGTGGCTTGGATTTTTGCCGAGACGGTTGGGCCGGAATTGAGTTGCTCGATGGCTGTGAAGTTGGATTCGAAGACGGTTCAGGATTTGGCGTGCCTGTAATTTTGGCGAAGATTTGGGGGTATTTTCGGTATCTTCGCATGTTGCTTGTCACGGGTCACTTTGTGATTTTACGGATATATGAATGTTGTTTAAGGTTTGATTTGTCGAATTTGACCTAATTATGTTAAGAATTGTACCTATTAAACAATGTTGTCGATCTAAAGTTAATATCGTGATACGCTTTGAAGTTGATTTGATATAAGTAATTATCTTTTGAAATGAAATGTGATTTTATTACTTCAACGATGAGTAGTTGAAGATATAATATTATTCGATAATTTGTAATTAAGGAATTTTAATTAGTGGGCGTGTGATGCTTGCTTTGGAGACAATTATTTGTGTGCAGGCTGCCCAAAAACAATCGAACCGACCAAACCTAGCCAAATTTTATCAACTCGTTTTTAGAAATTAAACTATAATGAGGTTTTAGTTAAATGTATTTTAGTTCTAAGAGATATAGAAATGGAGCTACACCGAGTCTTGGTTATGTAGGAAGAAAATTGATTCACTTATTCTAATACTTGTTGACTTATGTTGCTTAATGACCTAACTTTTCTAGAATCCCAAGTCAACGAACTTTTACTCAAAATGTTTTATTTTAAAAAGATAGTTAAATAAACAACGATATGATTATTATTTATTAGAGAGTAAATTTATTGATCGCAAATATTGTTTATAATAGTTATTGCTTGCTTTCTATTCAACGTGTCTTATACTCTTGTTGAAGATACTATCTTTAATTTAGGAAATATATCTATCCAAGTCCTATATTTTTGTAACCACTAATTTATATGAAATTTGAGTCTAGTAAATCAACTTGATCGTCTCTTAAATAAATACAAACTCTATGTAAATTAATTTAATTCGTTCAACAAAGAATTAGGCTTAGGAACTGAGTATGCCCCAATAGTTTGGGGCTTACTTGCTCTCGAATCTGATGATCAATGTTCGAGTTCCAGTTAGTGTTTGTGCTTGTTTATATCATGTTTATCGGTTGTAAACAGTTGGTATGAGTTGGGTCGAGGCTTGCATAATATACTTGAATAAATATGAATGACTTTGTTGATCAATAAATAAAGGGAAAATTCCACTTAAGTATCTTGAAGAATACAATTTTTGCATTTAACTAACCCGACTTTTTAAGTTGGCTTGAGAGCCACCCGAAATTGTATAAATTGGCAACCAACGACGTCACCATTTTGAGGGATATGGGGTCACGTGTCTATCTCGTGAGAGCTGTAGTTTCATAAAATACCAGGATTTCCCTTCTTCACATCGATTAATATGCGATAAGAGATTGAAGAAGCAGTGAAGCGAGAGGACGATGTCGGGAGAACGAGAGAGACGACAATGACAGCTCCCCAAGTTTGGCGAATAACAGAAGGGACAAAATTTTTCAAACCCACAAATCCTAAAAAAAATTAAAATACAAATGTTGAATGAAAAAAACAATAATTTTAGAAAATGAATATAAAACCTAATTTTTTCAAACTCATAAACCCTAATTTTTTTGAAATACAAGCGTGACTTACCACTTCCATTTTCAAATCTCTACAATACCCGCAAGACGGTGAAGAACCTTCAATACTCGATCTGAATCGCAGCTTGCACTCCTCGCGCTTCACGTTCCTATCGCTTCGCGTTCTTTGAGCTGGGAGTCGAAGAACACGAGTGAGAGTGAGAGTGATTGTGAGCTGACAATCGTGTCTGAAATGTCTTATTATATGAGGAGTATTATCGTCTTTTCACCTACGAGTTAACGCCGTCTGCCAGAGGTGCCAATTTATACAACTTCATGTGTCTCTCAAGCCAAATGGTTCTGGGTACCTAAGTGTAATTTTCTCTTGAGAAAAAAGATAATGAATTGGGCTTTGGATTTGGATTTTGTTTTGGTTTTGTGAATTATTAAGCCCAATCTACAAAAAGTCAATTAGGACATTCTATTAGAGGCTCAAATTGAGCCCATAAAGTTCTTGAAAAAAGCCCATAAAAGTGCCAAAACCCAGGTGGTTCAATTTATCGTAAATCCTAAACTATGATGGAGTTGAGACCTTAGCTCTTTGTGTACACTAATAGTTTCAACAAAAATCGAGTCGAAATGATCTATTTAAAATTACAAAATATTTATTTACTGAATTGAAGTTATGACGTTGTTGACTAATCGAGTTTAAACATATAAATTTCTCTCAACGGGCATTTAAATATGCTAAATAATAAAATAACTATTTAATATGAACTGAGTTGAGATGATTTATGAATCTAATCGGGGTTATCAATGTATCAATCGACCATATGAACTGAGAGAGAAGGTTGAAGAAAAGGTTTCACATTTCTTTATAACTTTTTAAATATGTTATTTGAATACTTATATATTATTTCAATAATGATGGTAAAACAGTTATTCCTTGTTCATCAAATAATTACATTGTTTAAGCATCATACGTGAAAAGATTTTACACTTCTTACTTGTCAACTAAAATTATCTTAAATGTAACAAAACAATTATTGAGTACTTGTAAAGAAAATTTTAAAGTTTGGTATGATAACTTTAGAAACAGCCAAACTTCACCCAACGATAAACGTTATGTTCTTGATGAGAGGGAGATAGAGAGATTGCAACTCAAAATCCCCTTGTGATAAAATATCAAGCACAAAAAAAAATTATTATTTAATGGATTAAATGTGTTTTTCAATAAACCGTGCACTGTGGTTGAAGAACCGTAGATAATTAGTGAGGTTGAGATTTTAATTTGAAGAAAACTGGTATAACTTGGTCTGGTTGAGGTTTTGTAATGTTAGAACCGATAATTAACCGCAAAACTAGAACTGCACGTGACTTGAATTATGTGACTTTACATACGCATGTTGACTTCGTCCCCATTATTGAAGAGAGCTGGGGCTTTTATTCGAATAAGACATAAGAAAGAATGAAATGAAATATAATTTGCACAATCTGAAATTCGAACTCATTTCCGCGAGGTAGAATTAGCTCTGATACCATATTAAATGATCAACTCAACTAAAAGCTTAAGCTAATAGTCGAATGATTCATTATAGTTTTATACTATAACATTTTCTATTGTGAACAATGATTTAGGTTAGGGCATTTTTTTCATCATTAATTTGTGACCAAATTCGAGAGCTCCTAGCCCTCTTTTATCACTCTTTAATAATTTTTTGACCAATAAAATAATTTAAAAAATCACGTGTTCACCATTTTAACTGTTTATGTTTAGAAAACTACAATAGATCCTTTTGGACTTGATATGTGTTGGGCTTGAAAGTGGTCCCGAGAATAATCCACATGTTACTCATGGTTGGTGCAGTGAAAACTTCAAACCGACTGAAATATCGGGCAGATTATTATAACTGTAAGTACAATTATGGTTTCCGATATGCAAGAACCGTCAGATGTGAATTGATTTCTGAATATTAAGATGATTGTGATTAACCAACCAGACATAATCACTCATTGATGTAAATGTTAACCATACCCAAATTAAATACTCACTTTGTAATTGCTTTGGACAGCTAAATAAATGTGTATATTCAAATCCAATGCTTCTAATTTCTTCCATATGGATTAAGCGTTCCATGACACTTGAATATGGACTAGTTTTAATATTTGTGTGGATGGAATTGAAGTACACTTGAACAGTTCAATCACTTTATTCCTCTGCTTCACCTACCGTTTAATTTGGCTGTTGCTACTTGCTACCATCTATATGTCTCTCGTGAGCCCAATTTATTCCACTCCAAACATTATTGCACAATCAACACATTCAAATCAAATGTCACATGTTTGTCTTCGAATTCACAGTATTGAACTTGTTTAACATACTATTTGGAGGATAAGTTGCACAACAAAGTTCAAAATAACTAAATTTATAAGTGTATTTACACGTGACTATGTCAACGTAAATTTCGATTTTAAAATGCTTAAAGTTACCCTTTTGACGATATAAAACATGTTTATAAATTATGTATGATGAGATTTTTTGATGATATTTCAGAAGTTCAAGACTGATGAAGGAGGAATGAATGAAAAATTTAACTTCGAAACCCGTCACATGCGGGTAGACCCATAGCTTTTACCCTAAAAAATCTTTTGAGTTTATTTATAAATTGAGGAGGCAAACATGACAACTATTAATAATTAATTTACATTTGAGAGATTAATTATGTAGAAGTCTTAATTTTTTAGAAGAATATATTGGTAGTTATTTCAATTCTTTCCTTTAAGTTTCGAGTTCTTTCCCTAAAAGTGACTCCTCTTCCTTTATATTCATCATCTTGTCTTCATGTTAGTTTTGTGTCTCTCCAATTACTCACTCTGATATACGGGTGCTCAAACCCGACAAATTGGAACCAGACCGTCAAATCAAAAATTGAACTAGTTCGGTTCAATTACCAAATTCTATAATCGGAACGGATCGATAATAGTTTAAACTCATAAGTTAACATACTGAGTTTGTTGGCCGGTTTTCTAGTTAAAACCGAACCGATCTCCCCTGCCACTATATCCACCACCTTCTTCGTGTTCACCACACCACCTCCGCCATTGCCGATGATATAAACAAAAAACCAACCACAAAATTGTCAGGACTCTGAAACATCACAAAAAAACGAACCACAAAATCGTTAAATCTCGATAGCTTGGTCGTCGTGGTGGCTCTTGAGCACGCAGTCATTGCAGAGGCGATGGTAGAGAGACTGGTGGTGGATGGCTGTCGGTGTAAAATTGGGTTGCACATATCGGGCCGGGCTTCACAACTAAAAGCTCAAGTTTATTAGTTGGGTTTGTTCCAACCCTTTATATACACCCGTTCTATTTTATATTCTTTCCATATAGGACTTTACACACGTCCTACTATGGCCCACGTGAGTGGGAGTGAGTTGATAAAAAGCCAACATGTATAATACACGTGAGGGTGAGGGGGAGTGTTGAGAGTATAAAGTCTCACATTGAAAGAATATGAGATCAAAGAGTTGTATATATAGGAAAGGGTCAAACCAAACTATCAGTTTGAACTTTTAGTTGTAGAGCTCGACCCGATAAGTGCAACCCAATTTTACAGTCGGGGTGGCATTGATGATGATGGGCGGTGATGGTGGTAACTGTAACCCTAGAAATCAAACTGTTGTCTGAGAGGGGAGGATTTGAGAAGTGAGAAGAGTGGATTTGCATGTGGACTGAAGCAAGACTTGTGGAAAACGAGGGACGTCGATCTATGACCGTCCACAACTAATATCCAGCCACGTGTGCGTTGTTCTGAATAATTCAAATCAGAAACGGAAATGAATGGCACCGATTCTCACAAATTAAAATTGAGATCGCGATGATTTCATCTGATTATTTTTCAGGTTTTTAAGCAATCATACTCTCTGCACTCGGTTAGAGTTCGCTCACATATGCCGTTGTATTATGTGAAACACTTTTCCATACAAGATAATAAACATTTTGAGAAAAGTGAACTACCGTACTTCGACAAAACTTGTTCTCTCGTCTCCATCCATTCTTCACGTACCTACTTCAGGTTAAGTGATAAAATAAAATATTGTATAATCGTGTTAAATATAAAATAAAAACCTATTTGTATTACACAATCTGTTTTGATTATTTTATATATATTTCTATTTTTGTTCGTATTACTCGAGTCACGTTATGAATTAATCAACATCTAAGAATGTAACGTCAATTTATTTACCCACGATTCATTAGGCATGAGTACGTTGTCATCAGTTTTTGTATTAATTTAAGACATTCTATCACTTTATGTCATCACAAATTGGGCTTTTTAGCAATAATTAAATTACTGAACCATAAGCATCTTGAATGTTAACACATTACAAGAGGTCACTATACTAATATGTTTTTAAATATATACATGACTATAACAATTAGTAACCTTAAGTATTTGAACACATAGGTCACACTCTCACATGTATACTTCAAAGTCAAAATAACATTATAATACGTAATATAAATGTCGTGTAATAATTATTAGTTCTCAAACTATACATCAACGCCAAGTTGTAGCATAATTAATGTAAACCCCGATTATGTTGCATATTTTTGTTCTATCTAATAAAAACTTCAAATAAATCGATAAAATAATTAAAGTATTAATAAAATAATAATAGAGTTCACACACTACGTAAACACCCATTTGTATCTATGTCGATTGATGAATACTAACTAAGCTGTAATGAATAATTTAAATTATTTAGTTTTTTAAGGAATTTAAATTATTTAGTTGATCATTTTTTCAACACACAATCATTAATTCGATTTGGGTTTTGTACGTATCCATGAATAAGGTTAGTTTTTTAGCGGATAATTAGAGTCCTAAGGTACCAAGTTGTAGTAGATTACGTACAATATAAAAACCAAAGACAAGACTAAATGACGTTTAATTAACAAAATATAATATAATAATATTCTCAAATTGTTCTTTAATTTGACTCTTTTTAACTTCGTTTATCAACTTGTTGATTCCATTTTGTGTAAAGCTTTCGTCATTGGTCTCCTCCGACAAAACAAGGGGCGTTGTATTGAGTGTAATTAATTATTTCTATTAAATACTCTTAATGACTTAATTATTTAAGTTTAGTAGATAATCATTTGATTAAGTCCTTGCCGGAGATAAAGAGATTGACGGACAAAACGACGGCAACAATCTCGATCTTAGAAGATTGTGCACGTGTCACGATTTCGGACATTAACTACACTTGAATTGATCGAACCTAATTATTAATGAGATTCTCATCTTAATTTAGCCAAAATTGCCTCTAATTATGAATTAAATTTAAATATAAGAGTTTAATTGGTTACTCTTAGATTTTATATATTTTCAAGAACCGCGGTACAAATGTGTAAGGGTGTTCGTCATCCGACTAATTAGAATGTGAATTAGAACCGAATTGAATTAGAGTTATCAGCTGTCTAATTTTGAGAATCATGTCTAAAATACATCAATAAAACAAATATCTAATCGGTCCAGAAATTGGGTGATCTCATGTTCGAACCATGCCCACTCGATTTAATAAAACTTATATTTTAGTCTAATTTATAGGCTCAATTTGTCATTTGTATTAATCACACAATTTATTCGTATTTCGGTCTGATTTTTTTTGGTCCGATTCTCACTCCAATTTAAACATCTTGAAATAAATGTTACATTTCATACAATGCTAACATAATCTATGTTAGTCATAAATATAAGTTTATATAAACTAATTGATTCAGTTTTTCGCGATTAATTGTCAATTATAGTTTATCAAAATAATGTATGAACTGCAATTTTTTAGTTTCATTTTTTTTATCGGTCACTAGCATGCCCTTTCCGATCGACTGACACTTAACGTTTTTTACAACACTAACCATATAGTTCAGTCATTATCTGTAACTCTCGATTTATAAATACGGTTCAGTTCGATTCTGGGTTCGGAGGCAATTCTCGGTCCAAACCAAACCAAACCAAACATACATATAATGCGTGAATCAAGGCACGCGCAAAGCACGTGTAGCTCAGAGAGATCATTACATTACAGAGATGATCTATAAAAACAAACGAATCCTCGTGAGAGCCGAAACTGAAGTAGACATGAAATTGCTCCATTTCTTGAAATCCATGTCTCGGACCGTACCGGAGGAAGAAGAAGAAGCCCACGCGCGGGAGGTTGGTGGAGACGGCGCGTGCACTCACCTGACGGTTTGGAGGAAGTCGCTCGTGATCACCTGTAATGGGTTCACGGTGATTGATTCTTCTGGGAATTTGGTCTACAGAGTCGATAATTACGTGGGCTGCAAAAACGACGTCGTTCTGATGGACGCCGCCGGGAAGCCCCTCCTTTCCATGTCCCGTCGCAAGGTAAATTATTGTACGCTTATTCTATGTTAGGTTCAACTCGGGTTTGATTCTAGACGGATTGACGGATTTGGTCCGCGTACAATGCATTACAGACGTGTTATATAACGCTTCAATCGAGTTATTCCATTTCATCTGTCATAAAAGAAAGTTAATAAAAATTACTTAATAGCATGACGATATATTTATACCCCGAGCATACAACCGCCATGTGTGAAATGGTTCGGTTCTAGCTCTGATTCTACCCATTAAAATCGGTTAATTTTTTATTTTTATTTCATACTTAATTTACTGGCCTAATTAGGAAAAATTAAGCCTACTTTAAAGGAAAAATAACATTAAAAAAAATATGAACAAAACATAATGTTAAAGAATAAATCAATAACTCAATCAAAATATAAAATAACATATAACAATAGGGTTGTTACGTTGAAATCAAAATTGAACTGAATTAATTGGTTCTCTAAAGATCATAATCAAAACTGACTATTACTTAGATCTCTCGGTTTTTTAGTTAAGGTTTGGCTCAAATCTCGGTTTGGGACCATTTTCAGGTCGAAAGTGCCCACCCTAATATTATACATTATGTTACGTATAATTGTCTGTTATAAATCTAATACCGCTTATATATATAGTATTTAGAGGTGTAAAATAATCGAATCGAGCCGATATTTGACAGGGCTTGACTCATCTTGCAAAAAAAGTGTTTGGATGGAATTCGGCTCGGGTCCGAATAATTTTATGCAACTAAACTCGAGCCCAGGTCGAAAAGAAATGGACAAGTCTGAGTGCGAGCTCGGCTCAACTCGGTTCCCTTAATTATATATATATATATTAAATTTTAAAACTAATATTAGATAAAAATATATATATAACTTTTCATTAGTTACTAAAAGAGTTAGCACGATATCAGATTGACTTGATTATCTCGTCTAATTAACTTAATAATAAATACGTAATAAAGGGTACAAACATATTTAAGAAAATACTATTGAGTTTTAAGAGATCAGGCTCGGGCGAGTCTGACTCGTTTAGTAAACAAGTCTAAACTTCGAGCTCGAATTCGACTCGAGTCTGAAGAAAATATTTAACGAATCGAGCTCGAACGGTGTTCATTAATGACTCGACTCGTTTACAGTCCCGTCCCGAGTACCTAACCGTTATATGCGATGTTCTGAATTGCAGAAATTGGGATTGGGGAGCGAGTGGATGGTCTACGAAGGTGAAGACGAAAACGAGCTCTGTCCCAAAACAAAGTCACGGAACGTCGACAGCGACAATCACACCAACCACAACAAGCCCGTGTACAGCGTCAAGAAGAACAAGAACATGTTACAATCGAACAACAACAACAATGTGCTGGCCTATGTGTTCCGAGGGTCACGTGACAGCCGAGCACACACTCACGTGATCCAAGGCTGCTACGCGAACCGGTCGTGCAAGGTGTCGGACCGGACCGGCCGGGTCGTGGCGGAGATCAAGAGGAAAGAGGCGGCGATGGCCGGCGGAGCCACTTTCGGTTTTGGGGCCGACGTTTTTGTTTTGATTGTGCACCCAAATGTCGACGCTGTTTTTGCTATGGCTCTCGTTTTGCTTCTTGATCAAATGTTTTAGATTTAGGTGATAACATTGTTTCAATTCAATTTTTTAATTTGATTTTGTTGTTGTTGTTGTTGGGTGGATAATCCAATGCTCAAAGTTGGGTCTCCTTTAAACATGGTATTAACAATTTTACAATTTTATACAATAAGCGGATTTTACATTAAATTCTTATTCTCCGTTAAATATTTGATTGTGCAGAAATTTATTTCGATCGACTAAATGGGTTGAATCTCGAAAATCAATTTATTTGGATGTAATTCATGAAGAAATGTATTTGGGTTGAACTTGACTCGAATAAAAATAATCATACTCGAGCTTGAATCGGTTTATTTCCCTTACACAACAATTTTTTATGAAAAGAAAATTTTCATGAAATAAAAACTATATAATGCGCTAAAAACTAAACAAAATGACTCGACTAAGATTCATTACAATATTAATTAAAAATAGATTAATATACTTTATTGATTGTTAAACCATACGGCTCGAGATCGGCTAATGTCAATATATAGTTTGTCCCGATTCATTACAAATTTTGATTAAAATTAAATTAATAAACATTTGATTGAATACTAGCTGACTCTTCAAACCAAACACATAATGAATCAAACTCAAATGGTTCATTTACCTCAATCATTATCAATTCTTTATTTCAAGTTAAATCTCATATATAACTATTATCATTATAATAATCCAAATTTGATTAAGGCATAAATAGTAAGAATTGAGATTTCACTGAAATACAGAATTGGTAATGATTGGGGGTAATTGCTTGATAATTCAGTTTGAACTTATTATAAAATTTAGACTTGATTATTATAATTATCTTATCTATGAGAGAAGTGTTTATTTGGGCCATCAAATGGTATCCACATAAAATGCAATGATCTCTACAACAATATATAGAAACATTACATCATTTTTGCCTGTTTTACCCTTCTTCCCCCAACGAACTCTTACACCAGTTACCTTCACTTACAAGTTACAACAATAACACCATCAACATGTATCTACAATCAACACACATTTTAGCACACAACAACCTTAAACATTATTTCCAATCCATGATTTTATCCAAGTTGCGCCAATCCACCGTCTTCTCCGCCGCCGATTTCCTCGGCCTCTCTTCCCCGTCTCCGGCCTTGCGCTTCTGCTCGATCTCCCCCGACTTCTCAAACGCTCTAGCCGGAGGAAGTACTGTAGACGAATGCTTCGTCTCTCTCCCTCCGCTGTTCCAGTCCACCACCAGTTTCTTGAGCTTATGCTCGCTGTCTCGGGTTTTCTCCACGATTCTCGATGGCGAGTGCTTTGTGATGCGGGAGGAGGAATCGGTTCTTCCCTCGTAGTGCCAGTTTGCGATCGCTATCGCCGAGTTCCTCGGCCTGTCTTCGCTGTCCATGGCCTTGCGCTTCGGTGGAGGCATTGTATTGGGCTGCTTGAAGGCGTAAGCACTAGGGTCCTTCCTTTCCCCGACTGGCCATTCAGTAATAGACCTTGCCGGAGGAGGGGGCATCATGGAGGAGAGCTTCGTGGCATTTGTGGAACAATACCTCGTTGCTTCTGCAATTGAGTTATTGGGCGATGACCTGACCGATTTCGGGGTATTAGACCAGTTGACCGATCCTTTCCTGGCAGTGTGGGAAATGGGATCCTTCTTTTTCTCGGTTACGGAGAGTTTTGGCTTCTTCGACACGAACATCTGATCGGCGCTTCTTGATGAATTGTCGGATCCCGGGAACAGGATCGGCGCTTTCGGGATTTCCGGACCTTTGTCGTTGGCTCGGGACTTACGGGCTCTCGAGGTCTTATGAGAAGCCTTCTTTTGCCATGTTGTCAATCCGTCTTTGTTTTGCCTCACGTGAAGAGCTGTCGTCATGTCCATCAGAGTCTGGGCAGCAGCTATGATTCGCGGACAATCATCGTCTGTCACAGGACAAAAGGACAGTAATTAGCGGAAAAACAACATATGACATAACCCATTATAGTAGATCAGGCAAGTGTTTACTCCATCCAGCTGGTGTTGGGTGACAATGAACAGACAGGTATTTTGTATTGTAAGGTTCTAAAACTCGAGAATGGAGAGAACTTGGCGAGGCAAAAATAAAGAGTTTTGAAATTTGAGCTGTGGGAAAAAAAACTCATTTTGTATCATCTAAATATTATACATACATATATAATTCATATGAAAGACAAAAATAATAACATTTCAGTAAATGAGATACTTTTAAACAATTTATAAAGTTGAAACAAAAGCACAAATTATAGCACAGTTTCAAATATGTCAAAAAATATAAATAAACCGGTAAAACTGAACGAGTTCCAAAACTCGCCAACTCGATTTTACCGAGTTCTCGGGGAGAACTAGGTGGTAGTCGAACAGATATTGGCCTCAAAGAACTAATCAAGAATTGGCCGAGAATTAATCTGATTCCAACACTGATCGGGGATTATTAGGGGACTAGTCAGGGATTTTTAGAACACTGATCCTATGTAAGAAACATTAACAGTGGAAATGTCCAGAAAACATACCATTTCCTTCATGCTTCACACCTTCTCCAGATTCTGCATTTTTCGAGGGAAAAAAGTTTTCATTAACACAGCAGAGTCCATAAAATAAACAAGTTCAAGCTGAAATTTAAAGAACTCATTACCTAAAGGACCAGAAGAAGCTTTAGACCGCGGAGCAGAAGACGATGAGCCCCACTCAAACCAAGGTAAGCCGCCTGATATACATGGCTCGGTTTTGTATTCTGGAGGAATTAAGTTATTCTCATACTTGAGAGAATCCAGGTTCGGAAACCAATCATTGGCAACCCCCAGAGCATTGGGAGCGCTCCCGATTCTTCCCCATCTACCTTGGCATGTATTTCTACTAGAAGATAACTTAATCATATCAGCATTAGTCCTGCTTTGCCCGCTAAATGAGTATGACCACGGAAAAGCTGGCAAGCTCGGGCTACGAGTTACTTGCTTGCCTGATCGTGGATCGGGGTTATTTCTTGATGATACAGTAGGCTTGGACGCTTCTAGGAGCAATGACTCCAAATCCTTGGGCGGAGGAAGTGTCAAGCGCTCCAAAACGTCTTTAGGTTGATATAATGGGAAATCGAGCACATCGCTGGGAGTTTCGCTGGGAGTTTCAGGCTTGCTATTGGACGCCTGGTAAAGGGTAGCAAAAAACATATAAGTTCATGTTCGGGATCTTAATCTAGAATGATAAGTGGTGCTAGAACTTTGGGTAGTTAACAAAATCTAAGATATTTTTGGCAGTAACAAACATGTATAGGAATGTCAAAATATGTATGTGTACCAACACTTTTTATGTGGAATGTGTTGGAAATGAAGATCTAATAACTTCCAGCAAATTAAGAAACAACCATTCTCCAAATCTAAGTTAATTTATGAATACTGTTCTTTAAATGGCATACCGGTATGAATTTCCAAATCGACTTACCATCCCAAATATTACACGACTATATTCTCAGATGCTAAATATCTGATTAGCCAGTTGTAGAGGTTCCAAAAGAACTAACCGTATAGCATGAAGCTGGATCTGTCGTGCAAGTTTCTTCTCTATCGCCATTCGCCCCACATGAAACCGTAGCTGAAATGCACGCAGAAGGTTTCTTATAAGTAGAGTTATCTTCTATCTTTGCAAGCTTTTGGGGATTCACGGGCTTATGGGACTCAAGTATTGATCCAGCGTTTCTAACAGAATGCATAAGAGTTACATTTGTATCTGTTTCCTTCTTTCCTTTATTCTTTCCCCAATTACGAGCCTTGCAAGTGCCATCAAGGACTCCAATCAATAAAAAGTCATCTATAAGCTTTGCGACATCAGGGGCATCTGACTTCAGTCCATAGAGTCCTGATTAAAGAAGCAAAGTGCTTTCATAAATTTCACACAAGCATATGCTGGAAATTTCGTAACACAATATGCAATCAGAACAATAAGACATAAAATCACAGAAGTAGCCAATAGGGGGGTGGGGGGGAGGGGAGGGGAGGAGGATGGTTTTTATGTAAATTGCATACAGAAAGATGACACATATACTAAGTTTACGTAAAACTGTTGTTTCCCAACAGAAAATCATATTTATAGTCAAGAAGAGTGCATCCAGACTGATATCAGTACCCACTTCTTGAGGCCTCAAACATAAGGAAAATTATAGAATGGTCCGCAACCAAGAATGGGAGCTGATTCAACCAGATAATTCCTGGGTAAAACTTAGGTGGCTTAATATGCATACAATCAACTAGGAAGAGAGCTAAAACACCAACAAACTACACATAGTCAATATGAATATGTTGGGCTGGGTTCGCCTCATTTACAAGAAAGGAAATATTTGCAAAGGTGAGTAATAGGATCAGTGACAATTCTGAAATGTAGAAAGAAGAGCGATATAGGCCAACCGAGAAAAAAAACATAAGAAATTGAACCAACACAGTTCAGTTTGAAGCATTGAGTGAAAAACTTCCCAAAATCTTGACAGAGAAAATCCAAAGGTGTAAAATAAAGCTCGTTACAACATAGTGAACAGTTCCCATGAAAATATCAACAGAACTAGAGGAGAAGAGGGCTATGATTTTCCAACAGGCTCAAATTTTATTCCTCCATATGTCTCTCGCTAGACAGATCTGGGAAGATGTGCTACCATACATGATAAACTCGAAAACTCGATGATAGGTAAAAGATAGCAGTTTGCACAGAAGAGTGACATATTATGAATGAATGTCAATGAAACTAATCAAGCATTAGGAGCGAGAAGACAAACTATAAACAATGTTATACCAAGAAAGTTGTTTCCACCAGAAGCAGTACTGAAGCTTGCTGAGCCCGGTTTCACTGGGAAAGAGTCAAATTTACCCTTCGAAGGAACTCTCGGACAACGCTTCTCGCTTCTCTTGCCATGTAAGTGGCTCTTCTGCTTCACCAATTGATTTTTTTCTGAAACATAATATTATGCAGAAAAAAAGAAGATATTAAGAATAACAGACCAAGGCTGGATTATCAATCACAAAATTAAATGTGCATGTTTCCCAAAAGGTATCAGACCATATCAGATTATTGACCAAAACTAAATACTGTATTGCCCATTGTCCTCATTGGGCTTAACAGGTAAACATTCAGGTTGCTTTATGTACTTCCTATACAACACTTACAAAGGTCTGATACTATATTCCTATTCAAATCCCTAACATTTATGTGATCTGTCAAAGTTGGTAACAGTAAAAGCGCATATGCATTTAAGAAAACGCGTTTTGAGCATTTAGTCATGTCTACATCATAATATTTCCTTGTAAGTACTATTCTGCTACCATTATTCAAAACATTATAGGTGCAAACAGCTTTAAACTCAATCGCACAGGGCCATACCAGAGTGTAAAGATTACAAAACAAGTCCATGTAAGGTATAGATGGGGACTTAAAGACAAACCGAAAGCATGGGGAGGAAAGAAAAGGTATTAGTTGAGTTTTAAGGAATGTGATCATACCAGAAGAGGTACATTTCGATGGGCGTGGTTCATGCCTATCATGAATATCCTTCACATCATCCACTCCAGCAAGGCTCGTGGATTCCAGCTGAGTAGTCCCTTGTATCGTTGAACATAAATTGCTGATTTTCAACATTTTTGTTGATGTTTGATGTAACTGTGCACTATCAGGCCTAGTAGTTGACGAAAGATGATTACTGCCCCTACAATGAACCTGCTCTGACACATGTTCGTTCTGAAAGCTGGGCAACTTACTAGATTTCCGGCAAATTTCAGTTTCCATAATCTTATCCAACCTGGCTGACTCTGAAGCATGAACACAGCTTGCCACATCCGACATAATTACACCCCCTGAAGTGGAGGGAAGCAAAAAGGCACAGTTAATGTTTTGAGCTTGCAACGAGTAAACACATTAAAATTTAATTATACAGTAAAAGACTAGTACATCTCACTCACGTGCGTTGAAATAAGAACAAGAATGATTGAAAACTAGATAAACTCCAAAATTATATAGCTTGGATGATCTGTACTATTCGATCTCAGATTCAACCACACATTCTGTAAACTAACACAAACACCATGATTACATCTGATATGGCCTCATTTGAGCCCCAAACTAATGAGTTGGTAACAATACAGGTGGTGAAATATAATCATCCTAGCAAAAGTTTCCATATCAATCAAATTAAAACAAGTTAAGAAGCACATCATGAATAATATCATTTTAGACCACTTTCACGAGGCACGTCATGAAATGGAGAAATCACTACCGCAGCATTTCACTAGGTACTTTAAGAGTTCATGACCCAATTAACATACTTCTGTTACTCACACAAAAACATGTTTTTTTCTAGAAAAGTTTACCGTCATAACTATCAATCATTTATGGGGCCAATTTCATGTTGCTGCTATTTCCATAAACTCCAATTTTGACACTAAATCAATTCCCGACACATACTTCTAAAGCTTGTCCAACCATGACCTATCCCACAATTGAAGATATGTGCAGATCTCCACACTGTTCTATATCCTCAAAGGGATTGATTAAAACAGATAATTATAAACTACAAGCAGAAACAAAACACTTCATAAAAATCCATACTTGCCCTTGACTCAATCTCCAGCTGACCAAACATACCAGAACAGTAATAATCACAATTGCCCTTTACATTTCTCCTCTTTCCCTCAGATTCCTAAACACCTAAAATCACCATGCTCTTCCAAAATGACCAAATCAAAACACAAACGAAAAGGACCAGAAATTCACCTTTCTGACTCGTCAATCGCTCCACTGTACGGCTCACCAGAATCGGAACGCCCTCCGATTCTCGAGCCTCGCCGTCCTTCACCGTCACTCCAGCAGCTCTACCAAACCCCTCCGACCCCGTGAGCTTCGGAACCGCCAGATCCACCGGGTACGGCAACTCCACCGCGTCCATCACCAGAACTCGAATCGGACCTCGAACATGCGAAATTCACAGCCAAAAACCCCCAAATTTCTCCACCAAACATCCACAGAACCACCAAATCGAGCCGTCCGTGGACGCTAAGGTCCAGATTTGGGCGGAAAATGACCAGAGACTCGCTGATTTGGCCCGAGAAAGTGAGGGAAAGTGATGGAAAATTAGGTGTTGCGGCGAGAGGAGGCGAATCGGCGATTTCTAGGGCACGAAATGGCCAGAATGAGAAGTATTTATAGTTTTCGGGAAAAGGGCGAAGCGTTTCTCCAAACGGCCCGTCGATGGGGAATATTCCGGTGAAGTCGGTGCCATCGTAACTCCTAACGCCTGGACACTTTTTCTCTGCCCCTTGACGTGGCATTATCCAGAACAGAGTGGACTTGTACAAATCCACTGATGCGGAGTCACAGGACAAGAATCGAGTTCCAAACACACCAACCAATCAAAAATCGACACGCGTCTCTCTGGCTCTGATTGTGCTTGTGTCGAGTGGTAAAGAAACCGGTTACTAGACGCGTGTAACTGGAAGTGCATGTACTAGAACCAGACTAGCCTAGCACGTGTCTCGCTGTATTTGGTTAATTTACGGATTTGCCCCCGACCATACGTTACACCACTAATTTAGGAATTTATGTGTCGATTTTTAGGGAAAAAAAAGGAATTTATGGCTAATAAATTGGCCGAATTAAAACTTGATTTGATTTTTGATGGGAGGGAGGTTTAATCCCAACAATTAGGCAACGTTTTTTGCGTGTAAAAAAGGCTATACAAAATTAAATTAAAAAAACAATTGATGTGTTATTTTCTGGAAATTTGAATATAGTGAAAATTATTAAAATATAAAAGTTTTGATCTTTTTTATCAAAATGTGATGATACTGTATTATTGTACTTACAATCCTATTTGATTTGGATTATAACTTATAAGTACAGACTTTGGAGTAATATTTAGATGAGTAGGCTTAAATCACATATTAGTTTAATTATTTAAATTGATGCACCAATAATTTATATGATTTATACTATAAAATATAAATTATATGATTTAGGAAATTGAAATAAATCATAACACAACAAAAATTGATGAGTTAATTTAGTCTAAGGATAAATATAGTTTATCATACTTAGTTTGCTGCATGAAATTGAGAGAATACGACCGAATAAAAGTCATATTTTCAACAAGTAAATTTTTCATTTTTTTTTCTTTTAGGTTTTGAATTCGCTTTCTTTATATATTCTTAACATTGTTAGAGACAAAACATACAACGAAAAATACGTCAATTGACTGTGTCTCTCGTTTGTTCCTTTGGTTGCTCTCTGCATTATAGTTAGAGTTCGATCTTGTTCGTCGTTATATCTTGAAAGTGAGTTGTTCATACAAGACAATAATCTTCTTAAAAAAAGCGGTTTGATTTTCAGGGTTTTATTTGGTGATCCTCTGTCAGATTGGACCGCCACTTCTTCCTCCGAGGGCCAGGTGGAAGTGGTGCCCTCTCCGGCACTGGAATCTCAATCTTCACTGCTTCTTGCTCCGATCGTTTGTTCCTGTGCGCCGTCTGTTGATGGTTCCGGCGTCGTTTTGTCTTCCGATGTTGGTGTCGCTTGGTCGGCGACGCTTTGATTGGTTTTGTTGTAGATTCAAACATTTGCCGAGTTTCGAGGGTGTCTTAATAGCCTCTCTTCACACGTTTTCCGCAATCAATGCTTCTCTTCTCAAGAGAATGAGTCAAGATCTAAATCCACTTTTTTTACATATGAATCAGGTGTATGTTGTTGGGCCTATAGATGGACCCTCAATGAAAAATGGAGTCACTCTCAAGCCCAAAATATCTCACAAAGATATCAAACAATCGACCAAGAATTCATGTCCAAATTTTTGGTTTGAAGCATTGTAGTTTCTCGAATCAATCAAATTTAAGATTTCTTGTATCTCAATTCTCAATTTTCATCTTTTAATTACCTCAAATCAAGTTATTAAGGTAAAATGTTGACTATCCTCTTCCGTATTAGAAAGATTAGTCTATCTTCATTAATAAATTTAAGGGGAAATTGCATGTCACTACCATGCACTATACAACTTTTGCATGTCACTACTCTCTACTTTTTTTAGTTGCATGTCACCGCTGTTAGGTTTCATTTAGTTGCACCGTCCATCACAGAGTTAAGTTTGATGTAAAAAGTCCATAATACCTATATATTAAAAAAAACAAAAAATTCCAAAAAAATATTTTTTAATTTTTTTATCAGATAAATAATAAAACATTGATTTCAAAATTATTTTTTTTAAAAAAATATTTAAAATAAAAACCACTTTTAACAACGTTTTTTTATTTTTAATAATTTTTTATTATTTAAAAAAATATTCAAATTAGTTTTTATTATTTATCCCATAAAAATATTTTTTTAAAATAAGTTAAAAAATGATTTTTTTTCTTCATTTTTAAATACAAGGGTATTTTAGTCATTTAAATATTTCAGTTTCAAATTTTATTAAATGACTAAAATACCCTTATATTTAAAAATGAAGAAAAAAAATCATTTGTTTAACTTATTTGTTTTGAATTTTTTTTATGGAATAAATAATAAAAGACTGATTTGAGTATTATTTTTTTTAAAAAATAATTTTTTTAGAAAAATATTAAAAATAAAAAAATGTTGTTAAAAGTGGTTTTTTATTTTTAATAATTTTTTGAAAAAACCATTTTAAATTTTTTTTTGAAACCAGTATTTTATTATTTATCTGATAGAAAATATTTTTTTTAAAAAAAAATTTCAAAACATATATTTTTGAATTTTTTATATCAAAATTAACTTTATAATGTACGGTGTAACTAAATGAAACCTTACAGTGGTGATATGCAACTAAACAAAAGTAAATGATAGTGACATGTAGAAGTTGCATAGTACATGACAGTGACCAACACCTTCCCCTAAATTTAATTTGCTGAGAAAAAAAACTTAAGAAAATCGTTAAGATAATTTTGTTTGAGTGTACCTACCTCCAATCATACATGGAGAATCAGAGGAGAAGAAGCCCTAAGGAGATTTTCATTTGGGAATGACAAGTGAGAAACCCTATAAATTTTCCGGGGGTGAAATCAAAATGTGGTGTTTGTTTCCCGGGAAACGGCGGTCGAGAAGATGTTGATAACAGTATTGAGGAGTGACTGTAAGACAGTGCGGAAGAGGAATTAGGTGAGTCTGTGCATGTGGAGCGTGGGACCCACTTTTATTTCATGTTTGACAGTTGGGAATTCAAAATGGCTCATGTACTGTCTCGGGTAAAGAAGATGACTTACAGAAAGGATGCTTTCGAACCGAAGGGTATTCATTCTCTTTTTCTGGCAATTCAATCACTTAGATAGAGATGAAATGAATCTCTCTTCTTATTGCTTTCTGAACGAAAGTAGGACCTGCATCGTAGAGGAAGTCCGGGCAGACGTGAGCCCCTATCAAATAGGAGACGACCCATCATAGTCCGGCAGTTTAAAGTAGCAATCATACATGTTTTAAACAAAGTGTATATAGAGTTTCAAACTTAATCTGGACTGTCCAAGTGGACCCACACGTGCAAGCCGCACGCTTCAAATATACTGCAGATAGGGTTCCCACAAATAACATACATATATATATATATTAAAAACAAAATAAAAATTGGGTCTCTTTAACCTCACTCCGTCAACGGCGATCGGTAAATCGCCGCCATCATTGCCTCCCGTTGACTCTCTCCTTCTCCGTCTTCACAGCTTCTACAAGCACAAACTCGCCGTCAGCCGTTAGATTTAACCCGAACCGACGGCCCAGATCTCTCCACTCCCCGCCTATTTCGCTCCCAGCAGCCATCGGATCCTACTACTCGATTCACGCGAGAGAGAAGAGCTAGGGTTTGCGGCGGAGCGGCGATGGAGGTGGCGGCGCTCGACGGTATCATACGGCGGCTGACGGAGGCGAAGAACGGCCGGACGGTGAGGCAGGTGCACCTCACGGAGGCGGAGATACGGCAGCTCTGTGGAGCTGCGAAGGAGGTGTTTCTCAGCCAGCCCAATCTTCTCGAGCTCGAAGCTCCCATCAAGATTTGCGGTAAAGGGAAAACCCCAGAATCCATGGCACGAATGTGGAGATTTCATCATTTTGACATTTTCTGTGCTTAAATCTGATTTGTTTTGTTTGTTACTTTGTTGTGTGTGGTTCTGCTGACTGTTCTGGTTCATTAGTCTTTTGCTGCGATTACAGGGTAAAGGATTGAGATTTATCTGTTTTGTTTTTGAAAATTTTGATGAAATCAAGCCGTTTGTGGTTCGTTTGAAGCTGAATGTGATGTAGACAAGATGCAAAAGAGCATGCTTGTATAGAAACTGACTAGGCCGGAGAAAAATTAACCTCTGAATCATAAAATGTAAGTCGTTTTATTAGCTTACGAGAGTTAATCATTAGTCTTTTGCTACAATGACAGGGTGGAGGGTTGAAATTTATCTGCTTTTTTTGTTGAAAATTTTGATGCGATCAAGCCATTTGTGTTTTATGTGTCTTTTGTGGTTCATTTGAAGCCGAATGTGTTGTAGATAGGCTGCAAAAGAGCATGCTTGTATAGACACCGAATATGTCATAAGAAAATTTTACTGCTGAATCATAAAAAATTAACTCTTCAATCATATATGTTAACTTTTTGAATGTAATGAAATGCTATGGACAATGGGTCTTCATGGAAGTTATCAAAATGGCCTCCCTTTTGTCAAGTTTTGACTTTTGAGAAGTGAGACCGTGTTGCAATGTTTTCTTATGAGTGTGATTTCACTGGGTTGAATATAGCTATACACGGCTGGTAATATAAGGGGCTTCTTCTGTACATTTTTGTATTGTTTTTAAAGTTTCAAGTGGTGGAATTTTTCCCTTACCATCCTCCTGGGAGTTGAGAACATCAACAATGATTCATACAGTTTTTTAGTGTGATATGTATCATGCAATTTACAGGTACTGGAAATTATGGGTTTCTTCACCAGATTGAGAGTATTTATAACTTATTGATTGTTGTATCGATGTGCATTCTCTTGTTGATTTGAGCCTCCAATATTTACACTGATGTCCGTAAAAGAATTCAGGATTGCATTTAGCCAGTTTTGTTCGTTATTCTCTCGCAGTAAATTATGTTGATGTATTTTGAGATGGGAAGATGGACACGTTATGTATCCCTTAATATTAGATGGAGTTTCTTAACATAAACAGTAGTAGGTGGTCCAATATTTAGGATAAGTTTTCTGTACTTCTGTTCAGTTCTTTGAGATCATTTATGGCTGTTTTCTACTTATTGAGGAAAAGAAGTCTGTGGTGTCCATAGAAGGCTCCACATCACTAACTTATATACAAGCATTGAGACATTTAGAATCTTATACACAGGAACATGCAATAGAAAATTTGGCAGTATGATTATTTACTCACTTTGCCCAGAGCTTAATGTTTGTATTAAATGACGGATATCTCTTCTTTTGTTGAGGTGGGTGGCAGGAAAAGAAGCAAAACAATCTATTATTTGGGTCCACCTCCTTTCTGGATAAAGCCAAAGAATCATTTTAACTTGGTTTTGGAAGTTATCCTTTGATTTGAACACAACTGATGAAGGTTTCTTTATATAACCTGAACCCCATAAGAATTTCAATGCCTAACAACTTATGTATAGTAGTTATTAATAATATTTTATGTATGCAATGAACCCTTGGAGTTGCATAACACTACGAAAATGTAGTTTTGAACTTTTTTAGCATGTGGTTTTCGTATACATTTTGTTGCATCTCCTTGTAATTTGAGGTTTACCTTCTTTTTTTTGTTTTGTTACGCTGTTATGGAATATGTGGCTACTTTATCTAGCCAGCTTAAAGAGCGTCTACCAATATTTGTATGATTCTGAGGTGCTCTATGATCTTTGACAAGTCCTTGGGGACTTGCCTAGGTCTTCAAAGTTTGAGATGTATGTGAGTGTTTGTTGGCCAGTTTGGTGCTTATAGTGGTTACAGTATGTTTGTGGATTTTGTATACAACTTGTTGAAAATTCCTTGTGCAGCATGACTTACATAAATTTCATAGAAGGTTTGTATTACAGACTTCTAAGATAGGTAACCGTATGTTTGCTTTACTGCTTCTCCAGGTGATGTTCATGGTCAGTTTTCAGATCTTCTAAGACTGTTCGAGTATGGTGGGTATCCACCTGAGGCGAACTATCTATTCCTAGGCGACTACGTCGATCGTGGCAAGCAGAGCATAGAGACAATATGCCTGCTCCTTGCATACAAGATCAGATACAAGGAGAACTTTTTTCTCCTCAGAGGAAACCATGAATGCGCATCCATCAACCGCATCTATGGGTTCTATGATGAGTGCAAGAGAAGATTTAATGTCCGCCTATGGAAGACCTTCACTGACTGCTTCAATTGCCTTCCCGTTGCTGCTCTTATAGATGAGAAAATACTCTGCATGCATGGAGGATTGTCCCCTGATCTGAAGAACATGGACCAGATCAGAAATATTTCTCGCCCGGCTGATGTACCAGATCAGGGCCTTCTTTGTGATTTGCTGTGGGCTGATCCCGATAAAGAAATGGATGGCTGGGGAGAGAATGACAGGGGCGTGTCATATACTTTTGGGGCTGACAAGGTTGCTGAGTTCCTTCAGAAACATGACTTTGATCTCATTTGCCGAGCACATCAGGTGAGAATTAATCAATTTATGTTTTCTTGATTTGCTGGATCACGCCTCTTACACGCTATACCTCTGTCATTGATACTGAGTCAACATTAAAGCATGACACACACACACAAACTTTCATTCATTCTGTGAACACTGAAAAAATATGAACTGGATAATGGTATGAGAACCAAGATCTGTTATCTCTGCTTGTACACATTAATTTTTGAAAAATTGCAAAAAGTAGCTCTGAACTATTCAATTTTTGCAAAAAGTAGCTGTGAAATTACCAACCTTTTGCAAAATGTGTACTTTTGTCCAAAAATAATGAAAATATTCCTAGAATTGAATTTATTTAAAAATAAATTATTTTTTCCAACTTGAGCTCGTCGCTTTTCCTCTTCTTCGACTGAATATTACCGTCCCGTGGCTTGATAAATCGACAATGTAAAGGGGGGGTCGGACCAACTTGGCGGTTGGAGAAGAGAAAAATAGGCGAGCTCAAGTTAGAAAAAAATATTTAATTTCAGGGTTATTTCCATCATTTTTGGACAAAATGACACTTTTTGCAATTAAAGGATAAGTTCACGGGCACTTTTTGCAATAAAGGAAGTTCACATGCACTTTTTGCAAAAATTGAATAGTTCGCAGCTACTATTTGCAATTTTCCCGTAATTTTTTAATTTGTTATTTGACACAAGGGTCTTCTGTTTGTCACAGAACATTGCAAGTACAATATGCCTTTGAAATTAATGTTTGTTTCTTTCTGCCTTTATGGCCATAACTTATCAGGTTGTGGAAGATGGATATGAATTTTTTGCAGATCGTCAGCTCGTGACCGTATTCTCCGCACCAAATTACTGTGGGGAGTTTGACAATGCTGGTGCTATGATGAGCGTGGATGATACATTGACATGCTCCTTTCAGATCCTCAAAGCTTCCGAGAAGAAAGGAAAGGTTGGTTTCGGGAACAATATGTTTTGACCATAAACTACACCCCGTAAGGTACCAAAGCCTCGGAAGTCATAAAAAAGATCGATGCAGAAGGGTAAAATCAGGAATTAGTATACTATGTCGTAGATAGTTTGTTACTTCTGTGGTCATTACGCTTAGGAGTAAAATCTAAGTTTCAACCCATTTTGGTCTATTGACATCCTTTGCATATTAGTTCATTTCTTTACCTTTCTAAATCCTTTGATGAGACTTGAGAATACATTTAACATCAGATAAAAATGGGAAATGGACAAATATAACCAGAGATTAGTATACATATGAAAACCACTCTTGTGGTGTAAACTAAGAACTCACATACAAACTGTTGGATGGACAAAATAGACGCCTAAGATTAAACTCCTCACTTGAACCTATATGTATTTTCTGTGAATTTAATTTATCATTAATGTCGTGTTTTAATCTTAACCAGTTAGTTTATCAATCAAACAACTTAGAATGGTTCTTGGTTTGCACCTTGAAAGTTGGTTTTCACATGAATAGCCCTCTACTATGCTATAGATAATTTGTTACTTCCATGGTCATTATGCTTAGTAGTAAAATCCAAGTTTCAACCCATTTCGGTCCATTAACCATATAACCAATGTTTCTTTGGTAGGAGCGATATTTAATAGTATACTATTTACATAGATAGTTTGTTACTTCTATGATCATTGCGCCTAGTATTAAAATCCAAGTTTCAACCCATTTTTGTTACTTAATGGTCATTACGCTTAAGGAATAAAATCTATGCTTCAACCCATTTCGGTCTATTAACTACAAACCAATGTTTTCTTTGGTAATAGACTTTGATTACAAGTCATTCCTCGTAAACACCATTCCCACTTAATTCACATCTTTACATTTGATTTGAAAACGTTACAAGCAAGTAACACATCGATCTTTGCTATATGATTTTGAATCTTGAATTCTTTTCATTACAGGGAAAGGGATGATCGATCTTCCCGGGCCCTCGGCTTCATGCTTGACCGAGCACAACAGGCGTCTTGGCTACTTTTGCGGAATCATCTTGCCGTCTAGTGTAATTCTGAATAGCTAAGTTCATATTTTATAGGTTCTCTGACATCAAAATGAGTAGTATTAGCTCAGAAAAATTCACTAGGTGCAGCTAAAATGAAAATTCTGCTGTCAGATGGACTATATTATTGTAGGTTAATGGGGTTTTTTTATGTTATCTAAAATTGTCATACTTTTATTTTATACTTTTTCTGCTAATTGACCCTGACCCAATATGCAATAGTTGAGATTTTAATTGATGATTGTTGTTCAATGATTGGTGCTATATTAGGATCTGTTTACACATCCATTTGACAGAAATTTTGAACTTGATTGCTTTTGTCTGGGGCTAACACAACTTGGTTTTGAGGAAATAAAAATTGAAACTAAAACGATGGAATTCAGTTTTGTTTGATTTTGAATATATTTGTTTTTGGTACCGTTTGGTTTTTTTTATAAATTAAATTGTATGAAACACTTACATTTGAGGTCGGTCTTGACTTATTTTTGTTGGACTAAGATTTTTAAGTCCAATTTATAAATATCGATGGCTTGAAATGAATCATGCGTCTTAATCAATAAATTTTCGATTCAATTTGATTTTTTATTAGTTCTTATTTCAGAATCTGAAGTTAATGGGAGAATTATTTTGGTTCGGATATTTATCTATTTGGGTTGATTTGGTCGGTTTGATTATTTTTGGCTAACCCTACTTTTGTTAATATAAAAATAAAAATAATTTTGTTAATATTGTTATAGAAAGTTTCCCTTCGTCGTGAGCATAAGCCAAATATTTATACGTGCATTTAATGTTAGACAAGTACAAATATGGTTATAATATTTATGTTTATTAATTAAAGAGATTTTTGTAATCCATTGAATTTACATACGAACATGATTTTGATAAACTTTGAGGCCGCGGTTAATAATGTTAAATATCATAATAAAATAAATGGCAATGACATATTGACTGGACTGACGAAATGAAATTATTTTAAGTCAAAAGGTTCTTAATTTTAGAAAAATTATTGCAACTTCATTGAAAATAATGTCGATGACGATAAAAACATTTCTAATTTTTGGTGCAAGTCGAGAACATAACATCATGCTTTTTACGCCATAAATAAGGTTGGAGATGAAATCAAACAAAACCTAACTTCTTTAAAAAAATAAACAACATCATGTCATACTTTATTAAATTGTTTCAATTCGTTTAAATTGAGTCATTGAGTCATTGATTTATAATATTATCGAGACCCATGGCTTAAAGAATATCTGTTAGCTTATCAAGATTTATTAAATATTATGAGACTGAAATTGGTATAGGAGACAAAATTATGATTTTATTAATTTACTGAACATCAATATAAAGAGTATACTATAATTACTATGCTAATGCTTGAGAGTATTACAAGTAAATATTTGAATCGGGAGTGACTATGGTTACGGAATCGAATTGGACCGGCTATAACATAACCGAAATCTCTGGTTTTCTTACTTTTAAAACCATATTTACAACTACTGTAGTATCTATGATAATGAAACTATTTAATTTTCAAATTTTAATTTTGCTCAACTTATAAGCCAAGTTTGGCGATATTTTGAAACTTACAATTATAAAAAATAAGAAAAAAAAAACAAACATTCAAATTAAATTATGACACCTCAATTAAAATGTAAAATTTACGGACATAATGACAATAATAAGTAGACAATATACAAGGATGGATGAGAGGTGAATTTGGACAAGCGTCAACACAAACCAACCTCTTTCTCATTGGTTAATCGACAATTTTGAGTTTTATGAACCAAAAACGAATTGGAATTGATTTTCTCAAATTCAAAATCAAAACCATACAATTAACCATAACGTTCAGTTTTTTTCTTCGGTTTGGGACTAGTCATGGGTCCAAAATACTCACCCACATTGTCAGGGGTGTAAATAAGTTGAATCGAGCCTTAATTTGACAATGCTCAGCTCGACTCGTGAAAAAATATTTGGCTCAAACGAGTTTAAGTAACTAACCTCAAATTTGTTTCAACAAATAGACAAGCTCAAGCTCGGTTTACTTATTTTTTAACGCACATATTCATTAAAATTTTGAACCCTACGTATTTGGTCGGTTGACCGAAGGGCGCTCAACCCTGTATGTAAGGTAGATTTCAAAGCCCCACAGAGTAGGGTTGGTATGGGTTGGGTTTGGGTTGAAATATGGGTAATAAAATAAACAAAAAGTTACAATTTAGTATTAAATAAAAAAACATGTAACTCATTAAAAGACAAAGATGAATAACTATTCTCAGCTACACTCTATTTCTGCGTAACCATTCTTAACCAAGAAGACTCGATTTGGTTCGATTCACTTAAATTTCAATACAACTATTTATTAAAATTAAATATTAAGTAAATAATAAATGAGCTAATCAACTTGAAATGTCAGACTCGAGTTGAATCTTTATCAAACGAGCTTAACTTTAAACTCGAACTCGATTATAACAAGCTAAAATCGAATATTTAACTAATAACTTCTAACAGCCCGTTTATAGGCCCTGCCCACCGTGTGCAATTAAACGAAAAATGTACACATTTTGAAAAAGAAGAATAAGTCCAATTCAAGGCCATTTCTTGTAAAAACGAAAGTTAACCGGCACTTCTTGCAAAATTGAAACAATTTTGGGTAACTTTTTGCAAATCTCCCAGAAAATAATATATATTTTTATTTTTAACTCAGAACCCAAAATCATCGCCGCGCTGCACCAATCTCCGTTTTCGCGCTGCAACTTTGGTTGTCTTCGCGCTGCGCCAATTCGAAGAATTAAACTATACATATAAAAAGCGGCCCAAAACGAAATTGAATTTTAATAAAAAAATAAAATAATTATTTTTGTTTTTGGCCCAAATCACCTCTCCAGAAGAGAAGAGACTCGCTCGCTGACGCTCGTCGACACGGAGCGGCCTCAGCGAATGGCCGGAACGGCGATGACTCCGGCGATGGGCGGCGCTTTCGCCGGCCAGCTCGCCTTCTCCGGCGAACAAGTCTCGGCCTCGTCCCTCAACTCCTACCGAGTCACCGCCGTCGCCGAGCGTTTGTCCTCGCTCTTCGCCTCCGGCCAGGTCAACGATCCCAAAGAGTTCTTCCACCTCTGTCTCTCGCTCTCTCGGTACACTCTCCTCCTGTTTCTGTGCTCGTAGCGTTGATAATCTGTTTATGGTTCGGAAATTGAGTGTGAAGTTGAGATTGAAGTGTTTGAGTTAAGGATCTGAGTGTGGAGTTGTGATTTTTGCCCGTTGGATTTTGATTGTTTTGATTAGGAGATAGCAATCCAGGTCAATAATGCGGGTTGGCTGGTTCAGGAGAGGAATTTGATGTTTTATGAATAATTTTGGTGATCTGAATGAGCAATTGGAGTGTATTGTACAAGAAAAGAAACCTAATTCTCAATTTGCTATAATTTCTTTGTGTGGGATCAAGATGTAAGATGGATAAAAGAATTCTAAGTTGGAGTTCAAGATTTGAGTGTGGAATTGTAATTTTGCCCGTTGGATTGATTGTTTTGATTAGGAGATAGCAATCCAGGTCAATAATGCGTTTTGGCTGGTTCAGGAGAGGGATTCGATGTTTTATGAGCAATTGGAGTGTAATGTACAAGAGAAGAAATCTAATTTTCAATTTGCTATAACTTCTTTGTGTGGCATCAAGATATAAGATGGATGAAATAATTATAGGTTGGAGTTCAAGATTTGAGTGTAGAATTGTGATTTTGCCTGTTGGATTTTGATTGTTTTGCTTAGGAGATGGCAATCCAGGTCAATAATGCTTTTTTGCTAGTTTAGAAGAGGAATTGGATGTTATATGAATAATTTTGGTGACCTTATGAGGAATATAGATATAATGTACAAGGGAAGAAGCAATTTAGGTTTAGACTAATTTTCAATTTGCTATAATTTCTTTGCGTGGCATCAAAATATAAGATGAGCAAAATAATTGTGGGTTGGATGCTGAGTTTTGATGGCTGTTGAACAAGTTAAGTGAAATATGAACACCCACATAGTCATCGAAATTGACTTAAAATGAAGCACTATAATTCTCGCTATCATTTTCAATTCTAGTAGATTAGAGGGTACCTGAGTAATGTAATGGCTTCGATTACACTGCAAATTGTTTTCCACGTGATTTTTGTCTGCTGAAGGGAATGCTCGCAAGACTGTATTATAACTTAGTTAAGGAAAATATAATTTTGAAATCTTTATTTATCTGTTTCTATTCCCAGTATTGTTTCCTGATGAACTATGTGTATTGTTACGGTTATTCCTTCATAATTTTGCTTATCACCATTTCAGGGAGAAGTATAGGCTCTCGTATAAATCTCTTGCTAGTTACTTGTTCGTTAACTCTACCATGCAGTTGATGTAAACATAGGATTTGGCATAAAACTATCTTATAAAGAGTTAGGGAAGCTTAAGTTGAATATAAAATGAGGGAAAACCTCTGAAAGATTATTTTTTTGGACATGCACAAAGTTGGGAAGTTGTGGCCCTGTTAAGATTGTCCAGTATTGTTTGAACCAGTTCATGTTATTATTACTCCAAACTTCAATTGTTTAACTGTATTCACTTTGATAAATACAGAGGCATTGATTATGCAGTTGCAAACAGCCAGGTTCCTGACACCATATGGAATTTACCTGTATTGTTGAAACAGGTGATTTCCTCCCTCATACCACGTGGATGTAAAGTTCTGGATTCCACCTCTTTATATTTGCAATCAATCATAGACCTGATGACTATTATCACACAGAGACACTCTGGGGAATATAAGAAATTGTATTTTAATTTTCCCATACTTCATTGATGAATACATGATGGGCACTGATACACTGAAGGGAAATGTTACACGATCATCACTCTATAAAGATATATCATGTGATATATATATATATATTCTGAGCTTCTGCAATACTATCTGCATTGTGTAGTACACATTATTTTGTATTAAAAGTAGTAATGCATGTCACAAACGTTGATTTGCCAAAACTACTTTGCACAATTATTGAATTGATGATATATTTTAAACCTAGGTACAAAAGAAGAAAAGAAATGCCATGTGGGAAAACTAATCAAAATCTATTGTATCATATTTTTCCATCTTGCATTTGTAGTCATATATTTGCCAATTCGTTTTGCAAAAGTATCCTTCTTGATGAGCATTGTTTATACTCAAACTCTATCTGCATATGCATTTTCTTTTAGAATGAATTTGTGATTTAAAATGAGCAACTATTCTTATTCTTACTATTGTATCCGGTGTAGATATCTCAACATAGAAGTGACCTCTTCTTGCAAGCAGCTATCATGGTGCTTATGATCTCTGTGAAGGTATGTTGTAAATGCATTATATATACATGCATCTCTTCTCTTGTTAACCAGGTTCACTTTTCTGGTTTTATTTATATATTATGTTTTTGGAGTTTTTTTTTTATGTTACAGCCTATTAGTTAACCCCTCTTTTCCACATTAATTGTTCATTTTCCCTATGTGGTAATAAATGCTATTTTTCTTCTTATCGATATCGTCTTGGAAACTTTTTATTCATACAATAAAAAGTGTGTAACAATGAGGGCAGTTGTGAAACTGGAAAGTCAATCTCTAGTCTACAAACAGTATTCTTAATGTCTGCTAAAAGCATAACAGGATAATTGTGGTGAACTGCTGAACCCTATATGGAATACTATTTTCACTTCGCTTTTGTATCACATGTGCAGTCCTTGGATTCCAAATTTCTTATGTATTCTAACATCTCCTTTGTGTGTATGTTTCTGAATCCTTAAACTGACCTTTTCCCTGAAAATGGTAGAATGCATGTAATGTTGGGTGGTTTTCGAAAAAGGAGACAGAAGAACTCTTGACTCTTGCAAATGAGGTTTGCTGTTAATTAATTCATATATATACTAGATCTTGATGTTATGCATGCACTATGGAAGATGTTGGTAATAGTCATCATACTGTATATTATAGCTTGGGAGCAGTTTTTGCAGTCCTGGAGCCATGAACACTGAAGGAAATCTTCTTTTTCCTACTATTTCAACAATTATGGCGAGGTACTGGATTTGCCTTATATTGAAACTGGTTCAAAGTTCATGATAATAATACGTGTAATAATGAATCATGTTAGCATGTGGCACATACAAGATACAATATCTCTATCTCACATTAGGAAATTAAGAAACCTTGTATCAGTGATTCGTCTCATTTCAAGATGAATGGGTTCCATACGCTGAGTTTTAAATTTGTCACCTGTTTTTAACTTTTTATGATGTCCATTATGTCTCAAAATACTAAATGTTAGAGCTTCAATCTGTATACGTGATAATTAATATACATAATAAACATGATTATTAAGTACTGTTGATGTGTGTATCATACTGTGATAGTTGAATGATATTGAAAGATCTTTCTCTTTGTAGGTTCTACCCTCTAATGAAGATGGGTCATATTTTGGCTTCTCTTGAAGTGAAGGTGATTTTCTTTGCATCTTTCTTTTCTTAATTAAAAAAAACATAATGCAGCACTTAATCCATAGTTGTCTATGTTTGTCTGGATGCAGCCTGGGTATGGGGCACACGTGACTGATTTCAGTATCTCCAAGCAGACAACACATTCTGCGGGAGAAAAAATAGTAAGCTTGTACCTGTCCATTAGTTAAGGCTCGCTTAGTCATATGTGCAATGCTGTTAGCAATACCCTTGTAGGCTTGCTCAATTCAATCTTTTACTCCCTTTGTTCCGAAATAAATGTTCACTTTCCTAATTTTGATAAGTTACTTAGCAATAGACTTTTGCCGACATATCCTGTGTGCTTTTAACAAACTAATGAGAATTAGCTTATGCTAGAGATATTAGTGGTAATCCATGCATAACTAACTTACTAAAAAAAGGAAAGTGGACATTTATTTTGGAACAATTTCTTTTATATAGAAAATGGACAATCATTCTTGGATGAGCTCATCTGTTCACAAGTGTTAACCAAATATTAATTAAATGTACAACCCGCCGTCCAAGGAAAGCAATGGCAAAAAGGAATTGAAACAAACCCTAGTTTCTTATTCAACCTTCTTTATCAAAATACATCTTAAGCTGAATACTAGAGTCTGTATTAACACATTTATAACCTCTAAATCCTAATGGAATGGGAAAATCAGACCTAATAAATGAACATGCGTGCCCTAATGGAATAAAAAAGAAAATCAAATAAACTATTAATTCCACAATAAAATTCTAAGATACTAAAATGTAAGTAAACCTTATATTTTAATATTGGAAAGAATACAATAACACACACACAAGCACAAACTATCTCATGGACACAAAATTATGAATACATTCTCGTTTTAGTTTCCTTTTCCATCTTAGGTTCTGCACTCTTTATTTTTCATTCATATGATCTCATAAATACTTCTTAAAAATATACTTTTGCGGCTCACTTATTTTACGTATTTGGTTTTTCCTGCAGCGCCTGTTTGTAGCTCAAAAAGATGACATAGAAACATCTGCATGTATTATAAGTCCCCAACAAGTGAAGTATGAGTAATCTCTTTTTCTATTCAAATAAGTAGAGGTATTTTTAGTTGCATTCTGACCACATTTTTTCTTCTTCTATAGCTTCCTTTTAAATGGAAAGGCTGTAGAGAAAAGGACTAATGTCGCGATGGTTAGCTTAGTTGCCCTACTTTCTGAATAAGTAACTACGTCCACTTGATGCAAATAACTAGGGTTCGATCTAAATTCTGTGCATTTCATTTTTTGTTATCAGGATCTTGGACCACAGTTGCCTACTAATGTAACTCCCATGCTCAAATATGGATCAAATCTTCTTCAAGCTGTGGGTCAGTTCGATGGTAAGCTTGAATCCACGCCTAAAATCTCTCTTTGACCTCCTTTTGTTGTGTTTTTGCTCTGATCATCACTTCAATTACTGTGAAGGTCATTATATCATAGTTGTTGCCTTTATGAGTATTGCATCATCACCAGACACTCCAATTTTACAAGATTACGTTTCTCCTGCTGTTGCTTCTCTTCATTCAGGTATGTTGAAAGATAACACAGAAGGTTAGATGTTCAATCGCGTGATCATATGTGTGCCTTATTTTTTTCTTTCTTTCACGTGTTGGATCTAGATTCTGATATAATCGAGGGGGCATCCCGGATATCACTTAATTGTCCTATAAGGTACACACTAATAAGTATGATACTTTATGACTGTTTGCACCTTATGAAAAATGATCATGGTTTTGATTTTTGGCTTCTCCATCTTAAACAGCTATAAGCGTATCAAAACACCTGTCAAAGGACTTTCTTGCAAGCATCTTCAGGCAAGTGTTCTATTCAGTATAAAATATAGAAAATAATTTTCCATGTTCTGTTATTTTGCCTACTTTTTTTTTCCTTTAACAATGGTGCATTGTAAAGTTATGATCTATGATAAGTTACTCATTCTTCCATTAAGTGTCCATTATTTGTGATACTGCTCCAATAGTGTTTGAACTTCATTCAATGCTTTGCTGTAAATTCGGATCTAAGAAACTTCAAATCTGCTATTAATGATGAATTTTAGTAGTTTTTTACAATCCATATGTTTGTGATGTGTGCTGGCTATATTTTTTTAGAAATACAGTATTTGGAACATATTAAGTAGAATTTTGGATCCTTGGATCCTTAAAGATGGTCCTCTTAATTCATGTTTAGGTTTGAATTTGAAATCTGGAAATGTTGATTGTTTACTATTTTTTACTTACATTAATTCCAGTTTGTCAGATGTATCAACTATATATCTAGTTGAAACGTTCAGTTTGCTTCAAACAATACACTACAGTTAAAATATTGAAAGGTGGTTCATTTCTTGGCGATTCTGTCATAATTTTTGTTGTCTCTGACTTTGTTGGCTCCAGTGTTTCGATTTTAGTAACTATGTTGACATAAACTCAAGAAGACCATCCTGGCGCTGCCCAAATTGTAACCAGCATGTCTGCTACACTGACATCCGTATCGATCAAAATATGGCTACAGTAAGTACCTATACTTTTGCATGTGCTATGTGGTAATTACTAATTGGGAAAATGGCAAAAGGGTGCTGTATACTATCACACTTTTGCAAGAAGGGTTGTGTACTTTGTTAATGACCAAACAGTGACGTGAACTCTGATTTTTTTATTTATGCAAAATGTATGTATTTGTACAAAAACGACGAAATTGCCCATGAAATTAAGAATCAAGATTTTAAAACAATTTTTGACTTAAAAATATGTTCACAAGAAAATTAAATTATACAATTTGATTATATAAATTTTAGTTAAAAGATATTTTCAGAAAAACTCTTAGGAACTTTTATTTAATTTTTCTTAGAAAATAATTTTTTAGTTTTAAGAGTATTTTCGTCATTTTGCACAAAAAAATCAAAGTTAACACCTTTGTGCCATTAGCGAAGTACACAACACCGTTTTGCAAAAGTGTGATAGTATACACCACCTTTTTGTCATTTTCCCTACTAATTTTCATATCTTAAGAAACTTGTGATATTTTATTCTCCACAGATCTTAAAAGAGGTTGGAGACAATGTTGAAGATGTGATTATCTTTGTTGATGGATCATGGAAGGCTGTTATGGAAACCAATGGCAATGTAGATCAAGCACGCACCCTGGAAAAGAAGCAACAAGAGCCTAGTAGCGCATCAAACGAGCTTTCTGATGTTCTGGATCTTACAAATGACGGTGATGAGGACATGGCTAACGTGGACATATTTGGAACTGAGGACGTGAAACCTTTCCAGACGAACCTTTGTCCCCAATCCGCTACTCCAAACACTAACGGGATTATTGAACATCTGACCGCTCAAGTAGATGATGACTTCTTTTCTGGTCTTTGCCTTCCCCGTAACGCTAATTCCTTGTCAGCCCCTCCATTGAGCGATGGGAGCGCTAGTCTGTCAAACTTGTCACATAATCCTCTACTCAATAGTGAATTTGGGAGGGCAGCGCTGGTACTGGGACAAGTAATGGGAACTCCAGTGGCGATGTCCCAGTTACCGAATTTACAACAAAGATCCAGAGTCAGTAATTTTCCTATCCCCAGCAGTATGTACGTCCCCCCTCAAAATTCCCTACCTAGAGCCTCCACTGCAAATGAAAGGCCACAATACCTCGCTAGATCTCATCTGAACGGTATACAGGTACTGAACTCATTTTCGTTTCTGCTACTCATAGATATCTGAACTCGTCTTCATTTCTCTACTCATTGATATTATTGTTCCATTCCTAATAAGTGTCCGCCTTTTGTATTAAAGAGATAGCTGTGCCTGAATTACACATAACAGCCCTCCTACAAGTTAGTTATAACTATTTATCGGGTTAGAAAATGATGCCTGTAGGAGCAGCATAATTAAAAAGGGAAAATTGCAAAAAGTAGTTGTGAACTATTCAAATTTTGCGAAAATTGAATAGTTCACAGATACTTTTTTAGAACACTGAAAGCCTTAGTTTTTGTAAACGGCTAGACATTTGTTATGGAATTGATGGGTACTGTTTACATTTATTTTTTCCGGGTTTCCTTCATTTCCCAATCTAATTATGGGTGTGTTTCAAGACGAGCACGGAGCACTATCTCATACGAGATGCAGTGTTTGAATTCTAGTGGGCGCACCTGCCAAAAAGCAGGCGGGAGTAGGTTAAGAACCTTTGTTAACCTAGTTTATGGTTTGGTTAGATTTCCTGCTTTATCGCCTATCAACAATATTGCATGTGTGTTTTTGGTTAATTTATGAAATTCACTGTTTTTCTTTTGCGGAAATCACAAGTTTAGTCTTACAAAATCTGACTTATTTGATTAATTCCTGATTAATCTTATGCTAATCTCCAAATAATCTCTAACTAGTCTCTAAAAGACCCTCTTTGCTTGATTAGCGTCTAGCTTTTTTTAAAACACAGGTTGATATGTTTTCCTTTTCTTCTTTTCATGTGGTGAAGAATCGAGGAAATCACGAGCATCCATTCATTCCCGGTCAACCAGGCCAACAAGCCGCCGTCCTTCCGCTTCCATCTCCAAATCAACTTCACGAATCATACAGAATGCCAAGCCGATTCACTGAATTCCAGAACTCCCACCTGCAGCAGGCCTTTAACCAGAGGACGCCATATGAGTTCCCTAATCAATCCCAAACCTCGGCGAGGTCATCCGCACACGCCCCCGCCGCGCAAACTCATCTTCACCAACCAGGAGCAGCCGCTACTGCAAATCTTCAACAAAACACAATCACACAGTCCATGGCCGCTGCAATAAGAACAGCCATGCAGATAACCCGACAACCTCAGACAGTGCCACCCTCTTCAACGAACGGAGACTCATTCAGGGTGCCCCAATCCGTCTCGAGGACAGACGACTTGGTGAGCACGGCGGCGGAGCAGAACTGGCGGCCCACGGGGAGGATGCGCGGGAGCCTGCAAGGTTCGGCGTACTCCGCGGCTCTCAACCAGTTCATGACGCAGAAAACACAGGCAGCAAATCCGACGCCTCCGCCTCTCCCTACTCCTCCTGACCTGCCTGGTGATTTTGGTAATCAAAGATCGTAGGTACAGGTACCACCATTTCCTTTATTCCTCTTGGTCGCCACTATAATTTATTACAGAAAATGGCAAAAGTGTGTTTTATGTCGCATTTGCAAGAGAGTGCAGTGCACTTCGTTAACGGCAAGAGAATGATGTGAAATTTGATGTTATTTGTCCAAAATGTATGAGTTTTCTGAAAATGACAAAATTGTCCATAAAACTATGAATTACGATTTTAAATTTGAAAAATTAATTCTTGATTCTAGGATTATTGTCCTTTTTTTTCTTCGAAAATACACACACACACACATATATATATAAGTACACAATGCTTTCTCGCAGTGTCTTAATGTAAGACAACTTACCATTTTCCAAGTTATTATTATTCGCTTTGGTCTTGTAGATGAAATAAGGTTTCTTCTGTCCATTCATATGTTGTAGGGTATGAACTAATTATTATTGCAACCTAAGGGCCAAGGGAAAGAAGTATTTGGGTGTCTTTATCCACAATCCGATAATAATATCCGACATGTCCCGTCAAAGGTTGCGAGTGAAGTGACAGAGATTTTTGATTTCAGGTATTATTATTTATATTTTTGGTGGTAAAACAAGTAAATATCCCAAGCATCTCTTAAAGAATTAGGTGATTATTCTTACAAGTAAAGTTGTAAGTATTGAGTCTGTCTTTTAACTTCTTTTCTTCTTATTGGGTCTTGCTTTGTTTGTTTTACCTATTGTCTCGTTTAAACCTGCACAATTAAGGGTAGATTAGGAATTGTTGATCATAAGAAGTTATGGTGACTAACCAAAGTTTGTTTGGTGAACTGATAAACACACTTGAATTTAGGTTACAGTGACTCTAGTTCGAGTCCCAATAACAATACTTCCTTTTCAGTTCATGTTGAGCTATTCTCTACCAGTAAATGTTAGTAAGGATGGAAACAGAGCGAGACCGGGCATGTTTTTATCTGCTTGTACCCCTGACTCGCCTCGTTCCCAAATTATTGTTAACGAGTCTATCAGATAATGTTGGGAAAATCTCTGACTTATTGGATTAATTATTAGATGATTAGCGTCTAGTGTTTTTTACAACATTATTTTCTACTAATCTTTGTTGGACCTCTATTTAAAATAGAGCTATTTTCTTTGAGACCATAAGAGATGTATTGAACTCAAATCTAGATACATTGTTAATGAAAAAGTGGCTTGAATTTGAACAAGTTTACCTCAGAACCGGCTAACGGGAACCGGTAGCCCAAATTGAGAATGTGACCGGTTAGCTTTTAGCTCAAAATGAAATTGAGAATTGGACCGGACCGGCATGGTAATGAAACTGACTAACCTGAAATTTTGGACGGTTTTGACTTACATTTAGGCCTCAAAAATAGCCCAATTACCTTGGAAAAAAAATATCAGCTCAAATTAGGCCTTATTTGTAAAAAATCAGAAAAGGTAAGAATTTGGTCCTCAAAATTGGCTCAATTTTTAACCGGTTAACCACAGTTTTGTAAAATTCAAACCGGGAACTGAATCGAATGTCATCTGTTCTTACAAATTGAAACCGAGACCGGATTGATTCCATTAGGTTCCAATAAGTTATGGTCTGGTTCTGACTGTTTTTTTGGTTCCTGGTTTAATTTGAGCAGCTATTACTCACATGATTAAGCTTGAAATTGGCTCGATCGTGTTTGGCTTAAGCTTAATAAGTTGGATTTAATCTCAATTAATAATTATAATGAGTTTAAGGAGTGGCTTAAGCTCAATAAGTTGGATTTAATTTCAATTAATAATTATAATGAGTTTCAGGAGAACTCGAGTAACTCGTTCAATTTTGTTTACATTTACAGTCCCTGAGTAAGTTTGACTGATATTTCAATAATTAAATTTCTTTATGGGAATATTATTATATAGAGAAAAGAGTTTAAAGCCACAATTAAATAAAGAGATAATGGGTACTTTCAAAAAATAAAAATAAAGAGATAATGGGTAGTGACATTCCATCTATGAGTTAATAAGCTAACCAACCCTTTATTTCTATTTAAAGCCAAAATCCCACTATTTTTTTTCACTAAATCAATCAAGGAATAGTCATCTCATAAAGCTAAGCATTCAAATTTGTGCAAACGGGTTTTAAGTTAAGCAAGATATCAACCATTTAAGTAACAATTCTCACTTTTTAATTTATTTATTTTGGATCAAATTGTTTCTTAAATTTGTTTGCATGTCTTTGAATTAAGGTATGTTTAGTGTTTTAAAAATGTTAGGTGCTAGTTGGGTAGTAAAGACTTTCTAGGAATTAATTAAAAAATAAATTAGATTGAATAATTAATTGAAATTATAAAAGATAAACTGAAGACTAATAGAAGATTAACTAGAAATAGTTGAACACGTCGAATTTCTTTAGGACACTAGGTACACCAACTCCAATTATTTATGATACAAACAAGACTAAATTTGAAAGACAATCTAAATACAATAATCTATTGACAAAAATCTTTTTCTATTTTGAGTTTGATAGTTGATAGATTTATAAAATCTCACAAAAAATACAAATGACTCTTGTGAATTGAGATAACAATATAGTGAATTTTGTGATTTTCGTAGCTTATTTTGTGAAATTGAGGACACTCAATCTCTATTAAGTGTGAGATTATTTTCTCTATAGGATGTCGACATGACTAGTTTAGTGATTCATATCTCATGTTATGTCTGATTAAGGGCATCAAATCCCTATTGAGTTTAAAATTTTTTATCATCTCTAAGTTTGAGATGATATTACTTATCTACATTTTTTACCTTGTTAGATTGGAGATATTTCTATCGAGTTCACAATATTTTATTTTTATATAAAATGAGTTTACGACGAATTCAGAGATTTTCTTCTTCTACCTATCAAATAAAAAATATTATTTTTTAGTTCAATTTCTTTATTATCTCTAAATCATAAATCATGTTACATACATACTACGAGCTTCAATATTCATACTCAATACACAAAACTTTCTCTGATTTTAGAAATAATCATTCAAATGTTAAAACGGGACAGTGAAAATCCAAAACAATCCAATGGTAGGGCCCGAATAATTAAAGAGCAACCAATGGCTCCTCCTTAAAGCTAAATATAATCATTTGATTTCTCCTATTTTTTACAATTCCTATAAACATGATTTGCTCATATTTTTCAACATACATAACTTGCGATCCATCCAAGCAAAAGTCATTTCTTATATCAATTCACATCAAATGTGGTGAATCATTTGCATCAAAACTTGTCCCTTTCATTTTTGTGTCTCTCAAAATCTCATTTATTTACTTTTCAAATTTAGACAAATATACATTCATTCTTCTTCATTTTATTAATTACACTTCTATTTTCTTATGAATAAGCTATGCTTAATTGAACGATAATTATTATTATTGATTATAGAGAATGATTGTGCGAAAGTAAATTAAATATTAATAAATCACCTTAAATGTGTACAAATAAATAAGACAATTCGTAGTTAAGTGTACAAATACGTAGTTAATTATAAACATAGAAACGTGCAAAACACCATAACTAAACTATTCTATAAATTGAATCTAGTGGATTTCTTAGTATGTTCCTAGTTAGTATCGTCTATTTATGAAAAATATGACAAACAAAGCATAATTGTTTTATTAAGAAATTTAATATTTAAATTATAATTTTTCTTTTACTTTTACTGGTGTATACTTTTTTATTAAACAATTTTAGTGTAGAAAGACATTCAACCCAACATTTTGACTAAGTTTTGCATTGTAACTATTAAAAAATATATAAATTATTTGATTATGATAGATCGTGACTCGAGAACCTCTAGTCTTAACGTAAATATTTTAATTCGAGATTTCGTGAAATGGACAACATAATAAATAAGAATTGTGATGATTTAATTGGTGGAATGAATTTTGTGATGTTATATGAGCATGTCAAGTTGAGTAGAATAGAAACTCAAGAAGTGTCCTTAATTATTTAGGAAATTTTTGGATTAAAACACACATAAAACTCCATATTATTAAAGCAAAAGCAACGGCTTCACAGAAAATAATAAAATAATATGAAGTATAGTCTATTTTCTTTAGATCAACAATCAATTTGAAGGGGATGATGCTCCCACATGCTTTGCTAGCTAGCTATAACTATAATTTCTATAAATGTTTTGATTTCCCTCGACAATTAGAAAACACTATTTTCTTGTTATTTAAGCAAAGATTTAATTAATATAATATTAGAGAAATTGTAATTTTATTTTATATTTTGAAACCAAATGACGTAAATTAATAGAATAACATCGTCTAAATAATTGCACTCGGCTACAAACATATATAAAACGTCTAAACCATAGAACCGTCGGATCTGAGATGCGCGTTATCTCTGATTGCGACACGTGACAGGGTCCAACATGTTATACAACATTGCACTACATGTTATACACGACTTCAATTTTGCACAGATCCATCATGTTATACAACATTGCACTACATGTTCTACGTGGTTATACAACATTGCATTGCATGTATACAGTTCGGACGTTTAAATATTTTTAATTGGGTTGTAGTTGATATCCCCTCTATGTATGTATATAAAATATAGTGGTATAGTTATGATTACGTAACTTGATCTAATCTATGTATTTAAATTCTTTTAAGTATGATGTTTGTTATTATTATGTGAAAACTGAATAATACAATAATGTGTAATTTCTTTGAGGTATATATGATGTTGAAGATATGGAAAATGACAATAGTGTCACAAACAAACATAATTAGGAAAATGATTCAAAACCAAGTGATCATTTTGCCATTATATACAGGTACTAGTTGAATAAGATATGGATCATATTACAACAATACCTTTTTCAATTTCTTTTCACAATATACTCCTTAATTAATAATTATTTAGTCTTTATACCTCCTCCTTATAATTAGTCTTTATATATATATATGTATGTATGTATAGGTCGAGCTTTTAGCTGAGTTAATAATTAAATAATAACGACTTTCATATATATGTTAGTTATATCGCATAAACCAACTAATTTTTTATATATTAGATTATAGGTAAATTCCACGTGACCCCCCTTAACTATAAGCTTGTCTCACATACCCCCTTAACTACAAAATTAATCCGTAAGGCGCCTTAACTATCCAAAAATCCAACTTTACCTTTTTTTGTTGACTTTTTCCAAAATTCTGTTAAGTTTATGTGAAATGACGAAAATACCCTTGTATATGAAAAATTAAAATAAATAAATAAAAATGATTTTGAACTTTTTTTTTCTAATTTTCTCGTTGTAGAAAATAAAGAATAAAAATAATACTTTAGTATTAATTTTTTATTTTAAAAAATTATTTATAAACATTAATAAATAAATAAAATGTTTAAAAGTATATTTTTATTTTTAAATTTTTTTTATAAAAAAAACTTTTTAAAAATTATTTTTACTATTAACAAAATTTTATTCTTTATTTTTTACAACGAGAAAATTAGAAAAAAAGTTCAAAATCATTTTTATTTATTTATTTTAATTTTTCAGATACAAGGGTATTTTCGTCATTTCACAAAAACTTAACAGAATTTTGAAAAAAGTCAACAAAAGAAGGTAAAGTGAGATTTTTGGATAGTTAAGGTAGGGGTGGCCATATACGGTTAACCGGGACCGGACACATGAATTGTTAACCGAACCGGTCGCGACCGGTTTTTAATTTTCAGAACCGAAGCCGATAATTTTTTTGTGTGAACTGGACATCCGGTTAACCGTTCAGTCCGGTCGGTTAACCCGGTTAAATCAAAACCGAATATATTTTGTAATTGGGCCTTATAAACAGGCCCAAACTGAATGTAAAAACAAAAATTAAAAACAAGCCCAAAATTTTCAATTTTTTTTTCATTAATGGATGAAAAACCATTAAGGATGGATCAAAGAGTGCCAAAGCCACTCAATTTGGTCTCTCCCTAATGATCAAAAAACACCCCCTAGAACTAATACCTCAAAACACAAAAGTTGAGACAGAGTTACAAATACAAGCATGAAATTACAAGCATGAAAAGCTATAAACACAAGTAAATCAAAAACATTCCAAGCAAGCTTCTTCTTCATGCTTCATCATCTCTATGCTTCATGATCTTCAAGTTCACATTAGTATAGGAGCACCAATGGTACTTGCAGATGCTCCTATTTCTGCAAAATCAATAAGTAAACAAAATGATTACAATTGATATAACTTATAAGTTTGAATCTCATAGTTCAATAAAATAAATATATGAAAGGCAAAAGAAAATGAAAAGCGTACCTTCTTCAACAATTTGAAGCTTTTCAAGTTCTTCCTCCAATGCCTTTGTGTTAACAGGCACTTTAAGCCAATCTTGCGTGCACACAAGGCATTAGACAACAGTAGGGCTCAAAGAACTCCTAAAATCATTGATAATTCTGCCCCCAGTGCTAAAGGCTGATTCAGAAGAAACAGTGGAGATGGGAATGGCCAATATATCCCGAGCCATGTGTGAAAGGACAGGATAACGATGGCCATTCTTACTCCACCATTGCAGAATATCTATATCACCTTCTTCCTCCTCATCTTTTAGATAACGTTCAAGTTCAGATTTCACACTTCCCTCTTCAGACAACCTTTGTTTCTTATAATCAGCGAACATAACTTGGCTGCCCGGGTTAACACCATCAGTAGAGGTGGAAGTTTGTGACAGAGTATCATGAACAACACCATACAATTTCACATACTCATCAAATAAATCATTCAAGGCTTGTGTAACACATGGTATAAGTTCATCATAAATTGCATGAGAATAAAGATGCTTGATCATGTAAATGACACATTCCAATTTTTTGTGTGGATCTAAATCAGGTGCGATGAATGTATACATGTTAAGCATATCCATATCAGCAAAATACTTATTAAACTTAAGTGCCATTCTAGATGTCATGCTCTTCATGTCCCTAGTGTCACTAGATAACCATATCTTAATGAAATGAAATACATCAGTAATGTCATCTAATATTGTATGTGCAATTGCATAAGAAGAACCAGAAACACGAGTAGTGATGTCATAAAAAACTTTCAAGAAAGACATAAAAGCTTTTAAGTCATTCCAATTTGAAAAAGACAAGGGACCAAGAGATGTACCGTCTTTTCTCAATTTTTTTTCCATCTCAATCACTAAACAAGGGTCAACAATAGTATACCTCTCGAATGCTTTTTCCAACCTGCAAGCAGAATCAAGCAGTAAATAAGTGGAATTCCAGCGGGTAGAAACATCAAGGCACAATAATTTTTTAGTTTCAATACCAGCTTGCTCAACAGCAGATTTAAAACGATCCAACCTCATAGGAGACAGTTTTATAAACCTTACCGCAAACTGAATCCTTTCAACCGATAATCCCAACATACCAATACCATCGCCAACAACTAGGTTTATTATGTGAGCAATGCATCGCATGTGCATGAACCTGCCACCCAAAATATTGGTGGACAACAAGTTCATGCGACAACTCAAGTACTCAACGGCCTTGTCATTGGCACTAGCGTTGTCAACAGTTACCGTCATGATATTATCAATGCCCTAAAAATTTAAACATTCCTCAACAGCTTTGCCTATCTCCTCACTTGTGTGAGACTTAATAGGACAGAAGTTGAGGATCTGTTTGTGTAAGACCCATTCATCATCAATGTAATGCGCAGTTAAAGTCATGTAGCTTACCGCCTGATTCGATGTCCAAGTATCAGTAGTTAGAGAGATTCTCGGTTTCTTGGAAGTAAAGTATGCATACAGTTTAGCTTTCTCTGCCACATACAAATAAAAAATATAACGCAAACATGTTTTTCTAGATGATATATGAAATGAGGGACATACAGTTTCCATAAACAGTTTAAAACCCACACCGCTCACAAAGTTAAATGGTAGTTCATCAGTAATTAGCATCTCGACAAGCGTCTTGATCACAATGTCAAGATGTTAATTCACCGGTGCCTTCACTCCTAAACAATAAAACTTTATGTTTTTTTTTATCAAAATTAGCCTTATTTTTCAAACAAGTTCTAGAATGTGTTAAGAGTGAAGATGTACCATTCAAATTTGAATCAGCAGCTAATATACCCCCACAGTGCATGCATTTAGCCTTCTTTTCCCCATTAACATCTAATTTAGTAAAGTGATCCCAAGCCTTAGACTTGACCTTACCATCTTTCTTACGAGGTCTACGGGGACGGGTTTTAGGCGGCTTACCTTGGGATGCAGTACCAGCAGCTGCTGCTTCTGGCACTGCATCCTTTTGTACTACAGCTGCATCTCCTCCAGCTCTAGCTCCAGCTCCTAATGCAGGTGGTGCTCCCAATTGTATTCCAATGACATTCTAAGAATGAACATAGCAAAGAAAACACATGAGTGATTATTCAATCATAAAATAAATCATTAACTGATAAATAGAAACCCTAAATTGATATACAGAAAGTTTAAATTAAACAGAAACCCCAAATTTCCCAATTTTTAACTTAAATCAGAAACCCTAAAATAGTATACAATTAAAAATTTGTAACACAAATTTTGGGAAATCCGAAACCCTAAAATAGTAAATGAACCCTCAATTTTTTGAAAAAAATAAACAAAACCCAAAAATTCTTCTTAAAATTCCGAAACCCCCAAAATCTTGTAAACCCTAATTTAAAAATTGAAAAAGATAGCATGCATTCACTTCACCTCATGTTGCTCACGAGTCTCCATCTTTGAATGTGAAGTTCATATCTGAATTTGAAATCAGATTTTGCCTTTTATTTATAGAGAAATCATCGACCTCGAGGTCTCTCTCCTCCTGAAGCTTCATCTCTCATCCGCTCCTCTCTTATGCTTCCAGTCAGTCACCACCAACGGTAGGAAGATTAGACTGATATCTCTGCATTAAATGCGGAGGATTTCTATTCAAGCACAAACGGCGTCTGATATCACCGCATTAAATGCGGTGGACCGATTGTAGATGGTGAAGGACGAGCACAGAGAAAGAGAGGGAGAGGAAACTGAACTAGGGAGGAGTGATGTAGAGAGAAGACTTCCCTTTTTGTAAAGGTAAACATTATCGATCGAAGGGTGGGATGGGATGGGAGGAGAGTTTTCAGATCGAGTTCAGAGGAGGATGGAGGAGAGGAGAGCCAAGAGTCATACGAGATGCATGCAAAGAGTAGAGAGAGAGAGAGGGGAACCCCAAACCCTAGATAATTTCATGATGAAAGTGATTTGGGGAAGAGGAAGTGATGTAAGTGTGAACTGAAGAGGCGCGCGTGATGAGATGAGAGGGAGAGAGAAGGTCAGATCAGATCAGAAGGCTGAGAGTCGTGAGGGTTCGTGAGTGTGTGTGAGTGTGAGTGGGTGGACACGTGTGGGTGTGTGTGGCTGATAATGAGTGAGCAACGTGAAAACTTTAGGGCCATTGATTTATGTTGACTGAAGAGTTGATGGACGGTGTAGATTACAATTCTATTCAAAGGTTAACCAGTACCAGTCGGTACCGGTTAACCACGGTTATTGAAACCAATAACCGCAGACCGGACCGGTTCTTACCAGTTTTAACAAATTAAAAACGAATTGATCCCGGTTTGTGTCGGTTCTGATTATGTTCGGTCCGGTTTGTGTCGGTTCCGGTCGGTTTTTCGGTTTCCGGGTTTATATGCCACCCCCAAGTTAAGACACCTCACAAATTGATTTTGTAGTTAGGGGGGTATGTGGGACACGCTTATAGTTAAAGGGGGTCATGTGGAATTTACCCTAGATTATATGATTATACTTATATATATTTTTAAGTCGAGTATATATAAGAAATGACGGAACTTTCGTTTTATCTTTATATAATTATATGTTCAAAATTTCAAACTTGTAGTTATTAGAATGCTCTAAAATAATTAATTTTATCTAAACTCGGTAGTCTTTATTTTCTTATGACGTTTTTGAACATACAGTACAGAACCACCAAACTTTAAATAATCAAAAGTTGTTAAAACGTAAAACTATAAATGGTTATTACATTCAATATTCAACTATTCAAGTGAAAGATAGATACTTTAATTTGATGCATAAATAATATATCAAAGACTAACTAATATATTAGTTAATTATAGTTAGTTACTACAGTTACTACAGTTAATACAAAATTGCCTACGTACACAACAGTACATAACTTAATCACTAATTAAATACACATAAATAAGCAGTCATATACAGGGGTGTTCAAAAAAACCGAACCGATCAAAACTGACCGAACCGAATCGAACTGAAAAATGATCGGTTTTGGTATATTCGGTTTTAGTCAGTTCGGTTTTGGTCCGTTCGAGCGAATGTCAGTTTGGTTTCGGTTCAGTTATCACAAAACCGATGGATAACCGTACCTTCTCTTTTGTTTTGTCGCTCTCTTATTAAATCTGAGCAATATTTGGGCTGATAATTTTTCATTATTTGGACCCATCGGTTTTTGTCGGTTCAAACCGAAAATCGACCGACTGGTCGGTTTAACAAACCGACCGAATCTGATCGGTTTGATTTCGATTCAATTTTTTAGAGAATCAAATTAGTCGGTTCGGTTCAGTTCTAGTCAGTTCGGTTCGGTTTATGAACCGTGAACACCCCTACTAATATATATGTGTGTGTGTGAGTCTACAGTAAATACTAGCTAGTCTAGGCAACATATAATGAAATCGAGGAGTGTGATGAAACGTCGTTTTAAGGTTAGATGGGAACACATATAAATGGGCCCATCAACGGTCCAGATGTCGGCTCCATCATAACACTATTAGTCCTTAAAAGCAGAGGATCACAAAATAATCAACAAAAATGGGTCATCATTCATGTTGCAACCAGCAGAAGGTGAAGAGAGGTTTGTGGTCTCCTCAAGAAGATGAGAAGCTCATCAGATACATCACCTCTCATGGCTATGGCTGCTGGAGTGAAATACCTGACAAAGCTGGTAATTTAATTCATTTCTCGTCTTCGCTCCGATAATAATTTCACCGGTATTTTACATTATTGTTCAGTGTACTGACCGTGTCATCTCATGAGTTTTCTGAATAAAAAAGTTGAACAATATTTAACATTTGCTCACGGGATTAACTGGTCAAATGATCTCCTGTCAGTATAGATGGAGTAAAAAGAACTCGGTACGTTAAAATATATATTAGTTTTAATTCATTTATTTATTGAAATGTTACTAAATTCACGACAGTGAAATATCATAACTTTTGCGTTGAATCGACAGTAGAATTGTATTTTGGGTTTGATAAGTTGTTAGAATATACATATATATATATATATATATTTGTTTACTGAATCGTTATACCTGTTATTGATGAATATTTGAAAGTTGTATGTACGATAATTTTTCGATAGATACTGTTGGGTGAGAAATGATAGAAAGTTATGTTATATGATCACTACAAGTTTAAAAATTTCAGTGATCGCTCGTGAGAATGTTTGTGTATTTTTTGTTATAATTATTTATTATATATTGTTTGTTTTTTATGCGATCGTGTACTCAATTTTAGGACTTCAAAGATGCGGAAAGAGTTGTAGGTTGCGATGGATCAATTACTTGAGGCCTGACATCAGGAGAGGAAGGTTCACTCCCGAGGAGGAGAAATTAATCATTAACCTTCATGGAGTTGTGGGAAATAGGTAATTGTATAATTACTTAATTGCATTCCAATTATATATTTTTTAAGAAATGAATTTCATTAAACCAAATAAGGTTTATCATATAGTTCTATTCATTTTATTTTGTTTTGATGATATATATTTTATTCGTTTACATTATACATTGCATTCCTCAAAATAATAATATAAAAATTATGTTTCAAAAATCAGATGATGATTTATGTTAACATGTAAAATTATTAATTTTATCTTTATATATAATAGTGGTATAATTAACTTAAGTGTAGTTTAGTGATTGACATTGCTCGTTCCTTAACTTTAAACCAGAGTTCGAGAATATTTTAAAAAATGATAATAACAATATAGAATAACAATTAATTATGATCATCACTGTACCTATATATGCATTTTTGGGTGTTAAGAAGGCAATATCATAGCTGGTTGAAACACAAGTTTCGTCACTTTTGACTAATCATAACTTGTACAATTAAATATCCAATTGAAGTTTCAAATTACACACTCTAAAGGGAACTCGTACCAAACTCTAATCTATTATTTTATTATCAATGATATTATTATTAATTAATTATTTGAAGTTTCAATTCTCTAATACACACAAGTTGACTTTTTAATGTTCTAAACAAGTTGTATCATGTAATTCCATTTTGATCTCTAACATACGCGTTGTTTTTATTATAATTCCATCTATATAATTTTATTCTCTAAATTAACACTTGTCTTAATTAATGATATTAGATTAATTAAGTTAGAGCAACATGACATATATATTCCAAGAGTAAATTAATTGAAACCAAAATCAATTACACTCTAAATTATAATTTGGTCTCGATAATTAGTTTAGTAGTGTTGATGTACCAAATACTCTAGCTCTTCTTGTAATAACAAACAAATAATAAATAAATTGAGCTATGTCTCATTTTCCTCAAAATATATATATTAAAGTATAATAATTGCAATATACATTGAATCATTTTCTTCATTTTATTTTTTATATAATGCCTTTAAATGTTAAGAGTTAATTGTTCATTTTTTAAGATCCTTTTCTCTATTCATACCAATAATATCAAAAAATTGTTGATAAAAGAAACTCGTGCTATGTTCTATGTTAATTATTTAAGCTATGACAACGATTTCAAACACTTTTTGTGCCAATGCGTAGATGGGCTCACATAGCGAGCCACCTGCCGGGGAGAACTGATAACGAGATAAAAAATTACTGGAACTCCTGGATAAAGAAAAAAATCCGAAAATCTCCACCATCATCCACACCGTTGATCACCACAACAGCCGCTCCCACCAGCACCATCAACGGCCTCATAAGCCAATCAGGCTGCGGCTTCACAAGCCCACACCGTATCAGCGACGCACCGAATCAAGAGTCAACGACGACCACATCCCTATTCTCCGCCAATCCCATCTTCACGCTCCAAGATATGAGTATGCACCATAACGATGACGCTGCGGCTGCATCAAGCTTCATGGGGTCTGGCTACTTTCCGCCGTTGATCGAGAACGGGAACAATCCGACGGTGCAGATCAATCACGATGATCAGATGGGGGTTGACTTTTTTGGGAGCGAGTGGGTTGACTCGTCACAGCACTGTTCTGGTTTTCTGTTATGGGACAATAATGGAGGAGAAATTGGTCAAGCTTCGTCAACGCTAGCTTCTTTTCCATAATTGGAATATATATATATATATATATTAATTAAATTTATGTTTATTGATTTGTTTTATTGATGTGTTCGTTGACTAAATCACTCAAAATATTTGTTGTGAAGAGCTTGATTTATTTTTACAATTATAGTTTCATTGGTGAGAGGTTGTGATTGTGTGAGGAGAAAAGGTAAAATAAACTAACACAAGTTTCGATTTTACGTGTCTTGTTCGTGATCACAAATTTTTTTAATTATTTTTATGAGTAAAATTATGAAATACGTTTACTTGTTATTTGCTGGATATAAAACATTTACCATATGAAACATGATCAAACTATAATTGGAATTTTTTCTTTTAAGAAAAAGAACTTGCATAATGATAGGTCCGCGATGTAAATATCGACAATGAAAGACGGGACATTTTCTCTTCAAATTAACAATCAGAATACGAAAGTATAGCTTTAGTAAATGAGTGAATTACCCCATTCTTTGATTGTCTTACAAACACAACTAAGACAAAAGGTAATAAACCCAACAAGTGCATGTACTCTTTAATCGAGAATCAATCATGTACAAATCGGGTGAAGTGTCCAAACTGTCCGAACAGATGAAACTTTTTGCGCGGAGGATGGTATGTTTAGGTTTAGGTAGAACTTTTGCGACCCGAAAAAACACCACGGGACAGCCTTCCAGGCCACATGTCGTGTGCTGGAACAACGCACACGTAGATTTCTACTGATCGACGCTTGAGATTGGTTCGGACGTTTGAGCTGGTTTATATTAGAGTGTATCCTCTCTTTAGTCAATAATCTAAAATATATTGGAAATATATTTATAACTGGTATATAAGAAAAAAAATTTATGGGGGACTGATGGATTATATTTAAAATACTGACTAACTTTTGTGTATAACACATGAAGGGTTTAGATTTTTAATTAGTTTAATAATTGCTTCAAAATTACATCTAATATTAATATGGAAAGCACTTCAGTGCAAACTACGGAAGTGAGAAATATAAAAACTAACGTAGATGCGTTACATGGTAACACATGCACACGTGCGATTATTATGTTATATTTCCATAAAACAATTAGTCAATGCTTTTATAATTATGAAGTGTATATTCATAACATGAAATTTTGTTTTAATATTTAACTATATTGAGGGAAACATGTAACAAGATCCCTGCCATTAACAAGTAAAAACTATTGCAACGAGAGTTCGGGCTGATTTTGAGTGGTTGTCTTAACAAAGTCCTCATGTGATAGTAGTTGGGACCGGGACAAAGTCTCTCATGACAGTGACGTGAGGTATTCCACACTATACCGTACGAGTGAATCTTTTTAGGAGAACTGTAATGTAGGGGAAGAGTTTTTACTATATCATATACGTGAATCATGTTATATGAGATGTGTAACGAGAGAGTCGGGTTCCATACCGTACCTTATATAAATAAATTATGTTGAAGAAGATGTGTATATACCAAGAACAAAGAAATAATATTTAGGGGGTTACAAGTCAACTTAATGTTGTAAATAATTTGAATTTATTAGTTATGTCATCAAAACAAATTATTATATTTATACGTGTTTAATGATATAGAATTAAACTTTTCACTATTATCGGCAAAAATTATAATCTTGTTATGGAGCTTAAAATTTCTTTGATGATCATGACGAATATTGACGATCTAATTATTAATTTTGTAGCGTAATCTTTAGTAATGATGACAAATCATTCACTAGCAAAACAATTTTAGTGTACGTTTTAAATAATTGCTCTTTGTTAATTATGGTAAAAGTTTTTTTCCGCAAACTAGTTGTGCAAGTCTAGTGACTCTTTAATTCAATGACTTGTTAATTTAATGATAATTTCAATTAAAATAATTATTACCAGTAATTATAACCTGCTTCTAATAGGAAATTGCTTCCCTCTTTAGTTTAGCTTCGTGTTTGCTCATATCATATAAAATAATTACTCCTTGTGACGTTAAAATAGAAAAGTTAAGTGACATTAATCAACTCCACAGACATTAGATACATTTAATAATTAAATTTTAAATATAAAGTCAAAATCTTCAGTTGAGATCGAGCTGATCGTATAACATTTAAACCATATTTAGATCTATCAAATTGGACACGTCGATAATTGTTATGAGGTAAGCATTCTAATGAAAATCATGAGAACAAATATGAGGACGCTATGTGGCATAGAGGACGGGTTACATAATATAATCTAAAAGTGAATCATGTCCGAAGAGTGGTTTAATGAGGGAGCTGTGAAATTTAAATAAAAAAAATCTGACGCCCGCGCCATGTGTCCTCCACTGCCAGTACAACGGTCATGCACCACATGTCCCCTCCACGCTGGTTCCCACGAGATGAAGAGGTTCTCGCCAAATTTCACCTCACCCTTATAACTAATAATTTTTTTATAAATAGAGATGACAACCCGGAAGATTTTGTGCACTCTGAAATATATTTTAAAATGATATTAATGTGAATTTTTATATTTTAAGCACGGGAGGGGTGGAGCATGGCTGTTCGATTATGCCCCAATATCCAACAAAATTCTCAACTGAACGAATTGATAAGATTGAAAACACATAATTACATTTAAATTATCGAGATTGTTTAGGTAAAAATCACTCGAAATACAAATTAAGAACATATTTAGCCGTTGAATTAATAAAATATATTCCAACCCTTGTTTGAACTTAATATGTACTTTTGGTGAACCTTCGTGAATTAAATCATTCACTTTATCAATCTATCAGTTGATGTTTATATTCTTAATAATAATTTCCAGATAAACAATTTCATAATATTTTGTCATCTTATCACAAAACACGTCCAGTTTGTAGGCCCAAATGAACCAAATCAAGGCCCAATGGAAGCCCATTTATTAGTATGGCCTAATTCAATAGAAAATTTCTTAAATGGTGAGCCCAAAATTTGGGCCATAAAATTTTATAAATGGGCCAATCATCTAAACGGGCCCACTAAAAGGCCCAGCATCGGTACAGCCCAAACAGACAAAAAAGCAACTGATCGAAGCACGGACCCACGTGGCACAACCGCCCCGTCAAGTACATTTGCGGATTTGGCGGGAACCATTGTGTTCGGACATCATGGGGTCGGACACGGAGACAAGTGTCTTAATGAGTGGACAAGAAACACACACCGCACGTGCGTTGTCGTAGGTTTTCCGGGAACTGAGGAAAGTTGACTTTTGTCCAACCACAACCATAACCTCTTGCTTTAGACCGACAATGGATCACATATTCCAACTTTGGGTTCAATTTTAAGTTTCAACTCTTCCTTTTTTTGTTGCAAAATTATATTTATGCTCAAATAAGTATTGTTTAAATTATGACTGTAAAATGTTTATAATTTTATTATTATTATTACAATCATAAATTGGAAAAATGATCAGTTCATATATTTAATTTTAATCAAAATACTTAATTAGTTGAGATCATTAATATTTTAGAAGTGTATAACGAGGAACATAAGGATAAAAATGTACTAAATTATATGATAAATAACATGAAGAAAAATTTATGATAATTACATGATATCATAATAATCTACACGGTCTATTTGAATATTTATAAACTTTATATATATCCGCTTTAAATAGTATATATATTTAAAGTGTTTAAAATAATATATTTAAAGTGTTGATTCAATTCAATTGCTCAACATCCTAATTCTATATTTATATACTAGTTTATGATAAAACACATATCCTTCTCAGCCCTTTTTAACAAATTTTCAGCCCTTTATAACAAATTTTCTGAACTAAAAATACAGTAATAATCAAAATAAATATTCTTCTTGTGTTTTGTGAAGATTTTAATCAACAAATAACACACATTCAGAAACTTAAATACTAAAAAGAAAAAACGATTGTACCTCAAGATTTCACCACGTTTCCCGATAGTGGATCCAAGCACACGACAGTCGCTCACACGAACTTATTAGCGTACGAGCGGCAACACCGAAAGCCCGTAAGAATCTGTTACTAAAAATAAACAGATAAATACAAAATGCGATGTTTTAATTTTCCGAGAATAGCTCTGTTTCGGAGAGCTCTGCATGCTCTTCGCAAGAACACCGATCCATCGATTTTCAATTCACTGCAACGAATCATCGATTTTCACTTTTCTGGGCATTTCCGATTTCGCATTGGGTCCTCGAAAAGTCCCAAACTCGATCGATCAAATCGATTCTCCATAGAGATCTGGAAATCACGACAACAAAAAAAACAAAGACCCAGGAAGAGTCGATAAATTACGAAAAAACCAGGGAGGGTTTCGATGAAAGTGACACACCCGTCGTCGACGGCGAGCGCCGCCGCCGGAGTGCCGCCACGTGGCCTGCCGAAGCTGCTTGCGTGGCTGCTGATATTTCTGCTGGTGACGTACATTGTGTACACGGTGAACCTGGTGGCGACGACGCGCGCGTGCGACCACTCGCTGCCGTACGCGGCGCCGAAGAGGCTGTCGGGTTCGAGGTTCCTGTCGAACCTGACGATAACGTTGGACGAGCCAGAGGCGCACCACAAGAAGCACAGGTCGGTGGTCGTGGACAAAACGGAGATCAAGCATGTCGTTTTCGGGATCGCCGCGTCTTCCAAGCTGTGGGACCAGAGAAAAGAGTACATCAAGCTATGGTACTCAAATTTTTTTAAAATTTCGAATTACCCATTTCTTCGATTTCTGTTTCGTTTCGGAAATTTCAGCATTTCTCGATTTTGGTTAGAATGTGTTTTACTGATTTTACCAATTTCTATTTCGTTTCTGAATTTTTGGTATTTCCCAAAATTTTCTTGTGGTTGTGTTTGATTTTGATTAAAATGTGTTACCCACTTTGCTTAATTTGAAATTGATGTATCTTCCTCTTTAATCTCCCAAATTTCAATTTGTATTTATAATTGTCAGCTCCATTGCGATTAAATTGTAACACCCATTTCCGCAAATTCTCTTTTAATTTGAGCTTACTATCATTTCACATTTTCACTACTATAATTTGTTCATTCCATTTGATCCTTTTCCATGACATTGCGCTCGTATATGTAGTTGGCGTTACGTTTATGGACTGACCAGCATCTAACAGGTACAAGCCGAACAAGATGCGGGGCGTGGTGTGGATGGAGGAGCCCGTGGAGTCCCACCGGGGCGACGGGCTCCCCCCGGTCCGCATCTCGAGCGACACGGAGCGGTTCAAGTACTCGAACGAGCACGGGCACCGCTCCGCCATCCGGCTGTCCCGCATCGTGTCGGAGACGCTCCGGCTGGGGATGAAGAACGTGCGGTGGTTCGTGATGGGGGACGACGACACGGTGTTCATCACGGACAACCTGGTGAGGGTCCTGAACAAGTACGACCACACGCAGATGTACTACATCGGGAGCCTGTCGGAGAGCCACCTCCAGAACATATTCTTCTCCTACGGGATGGCCTACGGCGGCGGCGGGTTCTGCATAAGCTACCCGCTCGCCAAGGCGCTGGTGAAGATGCAGGACGGCTGTATCCAGAGGTACCCTCAGCTCTACGGCTCCGACGACCGCATGCAGGCCTGCATGGCGGAGCTCGGCGTCCCCTTGCACAAGGAACAGGGTTTCCACCAGGTTTTCACTATTTCTTTCTTTATTTCTTTCTTTAGGGATTTTAATTCCGGTTCGGTTCTAGTGGGTATCTGAAATAAGGCTGTTTACGGTTTGGTTTGGTTTTGAACCGAACAGATTGCTTACTTCTTTCTTTCTTTCGGGTTTTTAATTCCGGTTCGGTTCTTTTACAGTTTGGTTTGATTTTGAACCGAACGGATTGCTTACTTCTTTTTCGGGGTTTATTTAACTTTGGCGCTTGTCGGGTGGAGAGGGTTTTCTTTGGGGGACTGATTATGGATCGGTAGCAAAATACTTAAGAGATTAACCGAAAATTGTAGAGGATTAGTGGGAGATTTATGAGACGTCTGTGTCGTTAGGTACTGAAATTTTGGATTTGGGCAGGTTTTGATGATAGGGATATGGGAAAAAAGCTCGAATCCATTGTTGTTCTCGAGCTTATTAGAACAGGAGAATTTGAAAATAAAACGGGTAATGATTGAAGACCGTGTCATACCTAATGTCCCTGATCAAAACGGGACTATCTGAAAACGAACATGTGACGGTTATTTAAGCTAAAACCGCGTTGATTTCAGGGTATTTTCCTTCTCCGGGGTGTTTCTAAGTTCAATTTTCAAAGGTGTCGTATTGGGTCGGGTCTCATGACTGAAGCCAAAACCGTGTCAATTTAAAATTAGGGATGACAACATGAAATGTTCGAACAATTTAAAAATCTCTGTCTCTTGTCCATTTGATCAGAGACATCAAACTTTTATCGAGTTTGATGTATTTTCCTTCTCTATAAGATGTCAATTGGGCTAGTTTGGGGAGAATTTTGTGACATCTCTTGCCCAATTATAGTTAAATCAGTGAAATTACATCTTATCGTATTCATTTATAGAACTTGCTACGAACTGGTCACTATCATTTAACGTACTACTCAAGGACTTGTTATTCACACCATAATGTGTGAACAATATTTCAATTTAATTCGCATTTTTTCCAACTTTTGTCCATGGTTTTATTTTTTGATTATTCAATTTAATCTGATATGAAATGTGTTTATTGATTTTCTCAGTACGATGTATACGGGAGCTTATTCGGGCTCCTCTCGGCCCACCCGGTCGCCCCCTTGGTAACCCTACACCACCTCGACGTGGTGGAGCCCATTTTCCCCGACATGACGCGGGTGGAGGCGCTCAGGCGCCTCCTCGTGCCCGCGAAAATAGACTCCGCGGGCATCATACAACAATCCATATGCTATTACCAGCCGAGCCTGTGGACGGTCTCGATCTCCTGGGGATACGCGGTCCAGATCGTTCGGGGGATCCTGACGGCCCGAGACATGGAAATGCCGACGAGGACGTTCCTGAACTGGTATCGGAGGGCCGATTACACGGCCTACGCCTTCAACACCCGGCCCGTGGCCCGGAGCCCGTGCCAGAAGCCCTACATTTTTTACATGACGAATATCACGAATTCCCCGAAGAACCAGACGTGGAGCCGGTACGATTATTACCCGACGGATCACCCGTTTTGTAAGTGGAAGATGGACGATCCCGTGGTTGTCAGGGCCGTTGAGGTCTATAAGCGCCCCGACCCGCTTCTCTGGAACAGGGTAAGTCAGTCTGAGCTTCCACCTATCGTTAATAATTTGTAGGGATGGTGACTGGGTGGGTTTAAAATGGGCTTTCTTTGCTCCGGGCCAAACCCGCCCAGCACTGAGTTTTCTTGGGTTTTTCACGACCCGCCCGACCTTGACTAGGGTTGTTTAATAAACAAGCTTAGAACCTAACTTTTCAGACCTTGCTAAATAACCCGTTTAGTATTTGAATAAATTTTTTATTGAAATATTTTTTAATATTTAAAAAATATTAATTTAAACAAACTGAATCGACTCTATCCAGTCTCGAGTTGGCCAGTTTAGTATTCAATAAATTATATATGTTTTTTATTTAATATAAAATATAACTTTTCAACGAATATTTGTCGTGAATCGAATTAAGCTTGTTTCACTGTTTTCTTTCAAGTCTGATTCAAGCTTAGTTGTATAAACTCGTTCGAGTTTGAACAATGTCGAGACTCATTTTAAAAATATTATTTTATTTCGGGAATGTGATTTCCCGCTCCGATCAGATCAGAGACATCGAGTCTCCATTAGAACTAAAATCGTGACATGGGTTTTGTTGCTTTTTTAAAATTTGATTCGGGACAGGGTCCTCGGAGGAACTGTTGCAGAGTATTGGAGTTGCAGAAGGCGACAGGAACAATGGTGGTCGATGTGGGACAATGTAAGGATGGTGAGATCGCAGGTTTCTAGTAACAGACTTTGTTTCAAAACCAAAAATGCAACCAAATTTATTCTTAATTCTTCTTCTTGATTTGTCCTTCTCATTTCTATAATTGATTTCCCATTTTGTAAGCTCATCGACCGAATCGTGTGTTGTTTGTTAATATATATGTAGTTCGTTCGTCTTGTTAATTAGGTTGTTTTATTTCTTTGTCCTAAATTTCTGAAACACATAATAGATCATCACAAATGCTTGGTGCTTAATTTATTTTGAATATACATAAGTTATTAAGTATCCTTCTGTGACATATTTATTATAAAACCGATCAAGTTTAGTGGTGGCTCGGTCAATTATGTAATTAAACGAGCAAAACTCACCGGCCCGTCAACCCAAGAAAACAAAGTAATAGCTTCAATGATGCGACGTTCAAAGTACTCACTTTCATTCATAATGTGTTATATCTTAATATTATGTATCATATACTTTTCCGTTTCTCTGAAATATAGATCACATACTCTTTGTTATTATAACTGATCGATCAGTAAAAATATGTTTATTCATTTTAAAAAACTAAATTTATTATTGTATATATAATAATAAATATTTATAAAATATTTATTATATCAAACATCTCTCACACCCACATGTAAAGTCATATGATAAGATCCACCAAACAAAAACATATATTCCCATACAAAAGGACCCTATGGTTCACTTGATAGTCAAATCTGAATATCAGACAACATATGACAAAGCAACAAAAACTAAAAAACAAAACCCAAAAAGCATATGACCCTAGAAAGCATGTAGACATGGCCACTGTTCAATAACGGTCAAATTTCCATTGCCATATCAAATAAGTGACTTGACTTCTTCTCCAAGCATAATGCCAAACACATCACCCACCTCTACAAGTCCCTAACCCTAATCTTAAATTTAGGAGAAGACCCTTGAAAACATATAGGCATGTCCATTACCCAATAATGGTCAAATTTGCCTACATTGCTTGCCCTTTCAAACAAGGAAGTGACTTGCCTTCCTCTCCAAGCATAAAGCCAAACACATCATCAACCTCTACAAATCCCTAACCCTAGCCTCAATTTTAGGTACTATTTTGTTGGCCTAGTTTTGGGAATGAAGAAAATCCACAAAAGAACCTTAAAAACAATCACAAATAGTGTAAAAGAGAGACCAACCAAACCAATAGCCTCCAATATCGTCAGACTGTTCACGGATGCTCGATCGCTGCATTCGTTACTCGAATTTTCCCTAACCGCTCTTCCTCGCCATTACGCCTCCAGAACGCCCGTCTCCACCAGACCTCGAATCCCCTCTGGATGTTAGGGCAATCCTCTCCAGAGTTCAGGAACCGGTTGAACCAGGCGAGCAGGATCTCCTGCTGGCAGGCGAGGGGCAGCGTGAGGATCGTGTTGCTGAGGCCATCCTCGATCAGGTTCCGGTCAAGCCCCTTCGCCGCCCTCCTCATCCACCCGAAGTCATCGTAGAACGGCCCCAGCCACGTCTTGAGAAGCAGGAGCCTCGCCTCCTTGGAGGCGAGCAACTGGCCCTTCCCGATCCCCACGAAGAGCCTGGCCGTGACCCTGCTGATCTCGTGCCTGTGAACCGCGGGGACTTTACAGTGCGACTCGGCCAGTTCAGACTCTGACGCCCACGTTTTCAGGAAATCCTCCGCGATCTGCCTGTCGATCAAGATATCCAGGATCCAGTGCAGATTATCCGCCTGCCTCGCCACTTGGCCCGCCTCCTCCCGATCAGGCGCCCGCGAGCGCGCCACGCTGAGAAAACTGCGGCGGAGCAGATTCAGGCACGCGTCGCACGCTGAGTACAAATCGCCTTTCCTCAAGTCGTTGTGCGACGAGTTCTCGTGGAGCATCTTCGAGACCAACGACTTCATCTCCCGACGGGCCTTCTCGTCCTTGCCCTCGAGAACGACGTTGATGAGCTTGAGAAGCACTCCTTCGTTTTCATTACCGGCTTCCCCTGCATCGGGAGCTTCGAGGGAGACTCTCTTGAGAACCTCCCCGGCCCCGACCCCCTCGAGCCGGAGCTCGGACAGCAAAGAAGCAACCTTCTGTTCTTCGTCCTCGGCCCACGGGGCGGCTTCTAAGAACTCCAAACAAGTGAGCACTCCTGCGTCGAACCCGATTGCCGCAGAAACCTGGTACAGAAACAAGAGAATGGCCGATTCAATCAGCTCAAACCAATATCTCTATGTCCCGAACTCAAGATAGTAAGCTAAAACCATATTTATATGTCCCAAACTCATGACAATAAGCTAAATTCTTTGTCTTTCCGTCCCAAATTGAAGATAATAAGCTAAAACTATATTACGTATAAAATCTCAATTACTAAGCCAAATGGGTGATCTAAGACATAAACTTAATGGGGGTTATTGCTGTTTTCACAATCACCCAATCAAAATTCCCAATTTAGACTTCAATCAAAGCTTCCAATTTGGAGCTGAAACATATATCACCAAATTTGGAGTCCGGTTAAAAATGTTGTAAGAATTCCCAACTTATTCAATTAGTTCCCTATTAATCTTCTGTTTTGTCCCGTCTAATCCTTTATAATTTTCAATTTTTCGATTAATCTCCGACTTATTCTCTCAGACCGACCACCACCTAAAATTTCTTATAACTCTAAGAGATGCAATGAGCTAAATGTGATATGGGTTTATTCTTATTGCAATTTTCTCAATCACTAATTCAAAAACCCCTTTAATTTTCCGACTAACCAAACAAGGGGATAGAAACTAGAAAATTGCCACAATACCTTCAAAATTCCCAAAACCTTGGACACATCCTCCTTCATGAGCCTCCTCCTCAAATCCTTACAGTACATCAAGCGCAGCGTCTCGATGTACACCTCCACGTCATCACAATCGGCGATCTCGACAACGTACGGCGGCGACGGCCTCTGGTGGGCCCACCGGTCGGAGAGCTTGACGGCGAAGAAGCGGCTGTGCGCCACCAGGATCTGGCGGTGCACGCTCAGCGAGACGCTGACTCCGTCCTTGGAGCTGAGCGTGAGCTCTATGTCGCTCGACGGCGCGTCGTTGAACTGGTTCCCGGGGCTCCGGGAGGCGAGGATCTCCGCCACGCGCCGCGCCGTCAGGGCCTGCTTGTCGTGGATCGAGACCTGATGGGGTTTTGGAATTGGGTTGTTGTTGATGTTGTTATTGTTGTGGATCTGGGTTTTGATCTGGATCTCGGGCTCGTTGGCCATCATCTCGAAGAGGGTAGGGCTCGATCGGGTTTTATCGGTGGTCGCCGGAGGTGGCGGCGGCGACATGGGGTTGAGGAGGCCGGCGGTGAGGGCGGAGTTAAACTTGTAAAAACCTGAATCGTGGCCGTTGGTGAGGCTCCTCGCCGCCGTCTGCGGCGGCGGAGACGCGGCGGCTCTGGCGAAGTCCATCGCCGGCGAGAGGGTGCCCGGAGACGACCGGATAAGGAGCGAATCAATCCCCGAAGAGGCGCGTGAGGGACACGCGCCGCCGTGTAATGGGAGGGACAGCCGGAACGAATCGTTCGCAGGCGGGGCGCGTGATGGAGACGCGCCTCCGTGTGTCCGGAGGCTGCCCAGGGACAAGCTGACCCGGAACGAATCGCTCCCCGGTGATGCGCGTGGGGAAGACGCGCCGCCTTGCGAGGGGACGCTATCCAGAGACAGCCGGACCCGGAATGAATCGCTCCCCGGGTGGGCGCGTGAGGTATACGCGCCGCCGTGAACCGGGTCTTGGCGGGGCCTAGTCGGCGGTGGAGGAGCGGTGGGGCAGCACCAGGAGTTCTCGGGGGAGACGACGGTCGGCTTGTCGAGGCTTCGGTGGCGGTCGCCGTCGTGTGCGGCGGCGGAGATGGTGGTTTCGCGGCACTTGTTGCGTTTGTGCTTGGAAGGTTTGGTTTGGGGATTGAAATGGGTCGTTGAGACAGTAATTGCTGTACTTGTAGTTGTAGCAGCTGCCATGGAAAATGATAAAATTTTATTGTATTGTCCTTTAGCTTAGAGCATTGGCATCAGAAACAGACCACAGAGAGAGGCAATGGAAATTTATTGAGCAGATAAAAAAAGGTAATTTTTTAGTGTAAATTTTGTCTGAAAATTGAGGAAAGCAATGAAAAATCGGCGGTGGAAACGAGGAGAGATTGGAGTAAAAGACATGAAAAACAACAAAAACAATGACTAACAGATAGCATTCAATGCAGAAAGTTTGGTAGATGAGAGGTTTTATAGAATAAAATGGTCTGTTTTTGTTTTGAGCTCAAAATCTTTGGTGATTTCACATACAAGGTTGGTGTTTTATGGGTTTTAGAGAAAATTAAGAATCGAGGAATGGGTTTTGTTGTGAGTTGTGATATGTTTTGATAAAGCTTTGGAGTTTTCATCAACAAGAGAGAAAGAGAGAGTGATAAGCACAAGATGTCCCCACTATGTTTGTTTGCTTCCTTTTTTTGTGGATACATAAAATGTCTTTTGTTGTTCATACCTTGAATAAGAGAGTGGGTTCGAGTCAATTTTTTTATTTATTTATCTAATCGACAAAATAAATATTAATTTTTTTTGATATTATATTACTTTTCATATTTATCCATAAACTTATCTCACATAAATTCTTTTTCCGTGACAACAGTAGACCACAATCAAACTGGTAAAATACATGTTGATATTGAATATGATAGTTCAGTTATGTTAGATATATTATATTAGTTATTAATATATAGGCCGAGCCCCACTACACTTTGTATTTCTACTTAAACCCTAGCCGTCATACTTCATGTAAACCCTATCTTATCAAGTCTATATTAGTTTTGGTCACAACTTTTTCATCGCGTATGGCTTTGCCCACTCGTTAATCATGATTTAACGGGTGGGTGAGACAATTTTTTTTTCTTCAATTTAATGTTGTCTCTATGGCCAACTTCGAGGCATTGTGTGTTTATCACTCTCTCTTTTATCATTTCTTCTCTTCTGTCTTATTTTCCACTATTATTTGCTCTCAACCCTTCTTGAACATTCAACACCACTATCTCTATCTCTATTTCTATTTCTATTTCTTATTCTCAAATTAATTTTTCTTTCATCTATTAATTAATGTCTTATTCTTTTCTTTCCGTATCTTCCCATCTCTTTTAACCCTTTTTTTTCCTTTTCTTTAAATCTCTATTTTATTTTTATATTAGTCTCTTCCATTATTAAATTAAATTTCTTAAATATTCTCTATTATTCTACTCTACTCTTCCAAAAATATATATATTTTTTAACTTTTTTTTCTTACTATAATATTGCACCGTCGTAGTTGCTTGAAATTGTTTTGCACCGACGTAATTGCTTGTTTTGCACCGTCCTTATGAGACGTAGTTGTCGCACCATCATTATATGATGTAGTTGCTTCTTTTGCACCGTCCTTATGCGACGTCGTTGTCGCACCGTCATATATGACGTAGTTGCTTTTCCTTCCTATTTATTCTTATTTCTTTCTATATCAATCTCTCTTAGTCAATCTTCCTCTCTCTCTCTCTCTCTCTCTCTCTCTCTCTCTCTCTCTCTCTCTCTCTCTCTCTCACTCACACACACACATATTTTATTCAATCTCACACTCTCTTCTAATTATCTCTCTTTACTTCCCGTCTCCCTATACTCCTCACCTCCCTCAGTTTCTTTTCTCAATCTCGATTACTACTATAACTCAAGTTATTGCATATCAAGTTCATCTCTCGAGTCTGCAGATATATTCATCAAAGGCTTCCCGACTGCTCTCTTTGAAGACTTTTGCTCCAGTCTAAGCATTCGGTCTCCTCATGCTTCGACTGCGGAGAAGTGTTAGATATATTATATTAGTTATTAATATATGGGCCGAGGCCCACTACACTTTGTATCTCTAATTAAACCCTAGCCGTCATAGCTCATGTAAACCCTAATTTATCAAGTCTATATATAGAGGCATTTGTATTCTATTGTAATCATCAATTATTCATCAATATAAACACTTTCAAGTTATGTATAATATAAATCAATTAGAACATCATTTCAAAGAAAAAATATATAATTGAGAGTTTAAGAGAGCATAAAAATGACTAAAAATAAGTGACCATAAATTATATATAAAAATATCACTAATAAGTGGAAAATATGTACATGAAAATTATTCGATAGGATTTGATTTTGAGTAATAAATTAAAACCCATCTGGATTGAATAAAATAAAATTTATTTAAGTTATTGTCGTAACATTGTGATTTGTAATCTTCTTTTTCTAATTTCTATATCCTTTTTCATCATCAACCTCACAAATGACAATAACAAAAACAACATTAATCATTTGCAATTATTTTGAACCCTAACATTGATAAGCATCACATGACAAAAAGGGTATGTTTTGAATATACACTTTTTGTAGTTTTTTTATTGCATCACAACCCATGCTTGTGTTTGCTTGGATTTTGGGTACCATGTGTAAGTACTGATGCACATATATATCTCTCTCTCTCTCTTCACAAGAGTGCATATGTAATAAGAATCTTTATGAAATGGTGAACATGTGTATTCATTCTAGGAGATGTAATGGCCTCTCCTTTTGTCTTTCTTTACTACTATTATTATATACTATAATTACCCTCCTCCCATTTTGTGAGTGTAAAAAAAGTATATTAAGTTTAATTTTGTTGAAACTTGATTCTATAAAGAAATTGTGTTTAATTTAAATAAGATTATATGGTTAAGTTAGAATTAGGCTAAGAATATATACTTAAATTTTAAATTTATCTGTCAATTCACATTGTTCGATATTTTATTTATTTTATATTTAATATAAATTATAGTTGCAATTTTGTATTTTGTATTCTAATGATATTTTGGTTTTAAATAATTAACTAAATACAAAATAAGTCGGTTTGCATATTTATTGGTTTTTGATAGACTGAAAACGAATTCGATTTGCTTATTTAATAAGTCAAACCTCAAGATTAAATTTGATTATAACAATTGTGAGTCAAATATATAAATAATTGAGATTAAGCGGCTCGTTAAATATTCGGCTTGTTAATATATACCCTTAATTTTCAGATTACAATTTACAGCTCATTTTCATATTGGTAACATATGCAATTGAATGGGATATTTATGTGCCCACTCGGATACATAAGGTGTGTTACGTACGTGGGCCCATTAGGCCCACTTTGCCATTAATTGACTGGGCCAGATTTGGGCTTTTCTCTGTTTATGGTCATTAATGGGCTGCTATTTCGTTCACCAACTGAACAGCTCATGTTGGTGTGGGTGTTGATTTTTACAGTGAGCCTGAGATGGGCTTCGTGTCCTGTGTTTATGGTCATAAATGGGCCTTTTCTTTTCCCTATCTAATCCAAAACCTTCATAGCCAATTGATGGTTCTTATTTGGACTAATATCATCACCGATGGGCCTTGGCCCAGTTTCTCGTTTGGTTTGACCTTGGGCTTTCTTAGCGTCTTTGGTTTGACCTAAACGGTGTGTTCAGCTACGAACTAATCTTTGAAATACAAACCTACAAATCATTTTTGAACTACACGATATTGCATCTATAGTGGAGATTTTATTTTGTTACGGGACCTTCATTACACCTCTCTTCCAACTAAGTTCACCCATCGATAATAGTATGAGATCTGGGACCCTCGTTACACCTCTCTTCTAACAGGGTTCGCCCATAGGCTATAGCGTAGAATTCGGGACCCTTCTTACAGTCTGAAACATGTAACACTCAGTCCCTCTTGTTATAACCGGTTTAGCATCTCGTTACATTGCGGAAAATTGAATATATTTCAAAAAACAAGGTGAAAAATGTGAATTCATGATGATACTGGAAAAATGGAACATGTTTCAAAAATAAATTGAAATCAATATCGCGAAAGTAATTATTTCAGTTGAAGTCATTCAATCTATTGACTATTTTCCTCTTTGTAAATTTAATAGAATTATTTTATAATAAAATTATAGTAAAACAAGGGTTTAATTCATGACTTGTAAATTTGTATTTGAAGCATAGTTTGTAAGGAAAATTTTCTCATTACCCCATTTTATTATACACATAATTTAATTAAAAATAAGATCGAAAATGAAACCCGACCCGTACCCGCTCTCTTGCCATCCACTTATCACTTGCCGAGGCATGGGACTACCCAAAATATTCCTCCGAATAATAATCTTTATAGGAGTGTGTTTTGGACTAACCAAAACGTGGGTTTTACAGTAATGTCTACAAGAATATGCTGACAATAAAGCCAAAAGCCAAATAGTACAAAACCACTTGTCTACAAAGCACTTCAGATAGAGGGGACACAAAATGCTATTTTCATTTTTTTAACACACCCTTTATTTTAAACTAATTGTAATTATAATCAAAACCACAAATTAATTTACCCCATGCCCTAAAATTATCTGTGATTCCAATTGAAAAATAGAAGCATCTCTCCGGCAATCACTGGGCTATGCTTTGGTGGGAATGTGTGAACATAAAATAGAGGCCTTTTATGGCTTATTAGGCATTCTTATTATAGGACACACAAACACATCATGTGACATTCTCAGACCAATTTGGTTGATGATGAGTTGGTCTGATTCTTACATGTCACACCTAGTTATTTGGGTACTTTGTAAAATTGAAATGAAACCAATCAATTTAGCTTTTAATCAATTATTATTTATTTTTTAAAATTACATTGTCTTAAATTTACCTTTTAATTATTTTTCATCTTAATTATAACGGGGTTCGAAATTCAAACCTCTTCATCAATAATGTGAGGCTCAGATAGTTGTAGTGTTTTATTCAAATAATAAATTTTGATTTTTTGCTTATGTTTTTCACTTGAATTTACGTTCATGAATAATTGTGAATTTACTTTATTTATACAACTATATTTAAAAAAAAATAATATTACCTCCATTATAATATTCATTGAGAAGAGTTTTATGAATAGATGAAGATGTAATTTTAAAAATAAAAAAAAACCTCTAAATCAGAAGTTATTTCAGCTCTAAATCAACAATAGAATGTTGCTCAATGTCATTTTTGAGTTATTCTCCAACTCATAAAGCTATTTTCATGAAAACTCAATCTTATAGTATTTTAATACATAAATTAAATGAAACTGAAAAAAAACTCCCTCAAAAAAAAAACTCTCATAACCAATATGATGATGAGTTTGGGTTTCATACTTATTAATTAATATTATGATTAAATACAAATACACATTGAGTTTGTAAAATTGAGTAGCTACATTGCTTTAAATTTCAATACATTAATTTTGTAAAATTGAGTAGCTACCAAAAATTGGTGAAAAAAATACAATTGACAAGAGAAAAATATAGTGATAAAAAGCAATGATTGGGCAAAAATTGGGCAAGACATGAGCAAGAGAAATGCCACATGGTTCCTGGTCAGTGTCTACATGTACCTTTCTCAATGATAAGTGTGCTCTCACATGTCATTTACATAAAGCCTGACCCAACTCAAACCCAAAACTCCTTTGCAATTTAATTAATTTACTTAAACAAAAATAATGTAAAGTATTGCCACAAGTTGGGTCCTAATTGTCTCATTACATGAAAAAAAACAAGACACTACCACTCTTAGGTTGGTGTTTTTGTCCCATGAAACACCAGACATTTTCTGGGGAAATAATGGTTAAATTAGAGCTTGATCTTGGACTTGTAATAGACAGCCTGTGATGCAACATAAATTGTTGGAGGATTCTGAAAAAGGGTTTTGGAATTATAATTCAACTCTTTTTTACTGAGTTTTGTCAGAAATTGGAACAAAAAAAATGGGTCCAAAGAATTGCAAGTGGGGTAGTTTTTGAAGGTTAAAAATATTGAAAATGAGCTTGTGATTTAGCTGTCTTAATTGTTAATGATATTGTTAAATCTCAATCTTAATAGGGCCAAAGAGGCTATGAGCTTGCAAAAGCATACGCACTGTCCTTGCATTTGTACTAGTTGGGTTCTTTTTGGTTTAAATTATGACTTCACTTACTCAAGTTCCATTTGCTTGGGAGTCAAGTTTTGATGATTATAATAATTAAAAATGCACTTTATTGTTTGTTTTGATTATTAAATAAATTTTTAGATATGCACTTTAGCCTTTTGACATTTCTTTTGATTGAAGTTGTGATATTAACTTCAAAAGAGAAAAAATATTGTCCTAATATATCTTTACATGTTATCAGCATGTGATATTTATCAATATTTGAGGATGGTAATTCATTTTGAAAACAAAAATACATAAAAGTAAACTATATGATTACAAGTCAATTATATCCAAGTTTTTTTTCTACATATGAAAAGAAGAGTAGATAAATTGATTTGGACTTTTTCGTGATCTTTATTAAAAACAAGAGATATACGTTGTATTTATGCAGTTCACCAATAATGTGAGCATGCAGTTGAAATAAATTGTTATTAAAAAATAAACTGAATTTACCGAATCACGAAGTATGTTATACCTTTATTAGAATTAAAGAAACGTGAATCTCTAATTCAACAAGGGACCCATTTTAAGCTTAGATGATTAAAATTCGAAAATCAGATACCGTGGGCCGAAAACCTCTGCACGCTCTCGATCTCTCAAATTAGACATTTTTCGATCAACGAGATTTTAAGTAGACTCAAAACATACTGGACAATGAGTATTGAACTAGACTCATCGTTGGAGAGTCAAACTGGGGATTTTAAGTAATTTTTATATTTGTAGATCCCGACTCGATATACATTCTCAGAAAACGATGAAGGTGGTGGAGGGTCGGCATCGGGCGGTCGGGGTGGGACAAAAGTGTCGTGGACGCATAGGGCAGTTGGTCACATTGAGGCCTTTGTGCTTCTTCACTGCCCATATTGCTTTGCCTCTCTCCCAATTCATTTCTATCTCCAAATCCAAACCTATCCTTATCACCATCACATTCACTACCCTCATCCCTCACTCCCTGTTCCCTCTACTCTACTTTTCTACAACTAAATCCATCTTTTACCAAAAAAAATACACAAGGTTTCACGTAAAAAAAGTCGTCGTAACTGATTATATTTTAAAATTTTACGGACTATAAAAATACGATCGAAATGGGTTTTTAGGTATTCAACAATATGATCAATTTTTACTGTATCACTACTCCATTTATATTGTGTTCAAGGCTGATAGCGTTGTGTAATTGAATCAGAATACAAATATACTTTTTAGAAAATTAGAGGAAAATCTATATAATTTGATTGTAAAATTAAAGAACATTGAGTTCAATCAATTGATTGATTTGTGTGGAGATCTAGCCTTGTCTTCAAATCAACTTCTCAATGGCATTAGTGTAATAATGTGTGGGTCAATTAGTGGTGCCCCTCCAATTTGAAAATTTGAAGCTAAATTATTTATGACCTTCCCTTTCCTATTTGATCTCTATGTATGTGTCTTGTGATGTGGGCTTCTCATTTGGACTCATATGACATATTGGGTGGGGCCCAAATTGCTCCCACTTATTTTTGTCTATCCCATTTCAATTACACAACCACTATTTACTCTCTCTTTTTCTTTTCTTTTCTTTTGATCCAACATTCATAATTTACATATAAATTATACAATATTTAATTTGGAGTTATAAGTTATAATTAGTGAAATTAAATAAAAATATGTTTCTTCTCTTTTATGGAACAATTGATTAAACCTTGACTCATGATTGATTTTCTTCATAATTTTGATGATACTCTTAGATTGGTAATGAGAACAATTTGGACAAAATGTTTCACATCAAATTCAGTCAAGTGGGTCCAAATCCAACAAAATGTTCGGTAAAATTGCTTTATTCGTAGTGCTAAAGAAGATTTATATGTCCCCTTTTTTTGTTTTGGACATTTTGTTTACTCAAAATCATTTATGATTTACCACTAGTTCAAACTTTTTATCTATGGACATTACCAATCTACCCCTGCCTAATTAACTTCCACCATAAATTAACTTCCAATTTTTTTGGAAGAACATTTTACTGGTGTTTTTAGTTCAAGTGTAGCATAAATTAAGGTTGTCTGTTAATTTAAGAACATACTTAGTTGGTTAAGACCACAAAATCTTTTATAGGACACAATGTTTAAATTCACTCATTAAAATTTAATCCCAATAAAAATATTAATTTAACCCAACTTTCAAATAATATAATTATTAAAATCGTAATTATAATTATTTATATCAACTCAAACTAAAGTCAGCTACGTTATTAGAAATTTAATCAAGTGCATAATTAAATCGAGATTTTAACTTTTGTTATAAGTATTTACGTCATGTATAATTTTATGAGTCCGAAGTATATTAAGCTATGATCCGATCTCATTTATCGAAATTAAACCAACCATTTAATGAAAATGATACCTTTTTTTTACATGAGCACAGTGAACCTAAAAAGAAGAAAAAGGAAAAAAAAATTGAAACCTGCAAGTGTACATGAAGATGAAAAATGGGACAGTCCATGTTCTGTAAAACAGAGAAAACAGAGGCATGAACAGTGGCAGTAACATGGAGACACAAACAGAGGCTTTTGTCTCCTTCCACCCCCCGTAATTAACAACAATCCCCAGGCCCTTTTTCGTCTTTTCCACACCCCCTCGCCCCCATTATATACTCCACAACACAACCCTCCTCTCTCTCTCACAATCACAAACCACTGGAAAAACCTAAAACCCGTAATTCTCCACAACCCACATACCCATTCTCGTCATTTCACGCCCCCTCGAACCGGGCCGGGTCTTCTTCGCCCGCAATTCTCCAGACAGAGCTCAATCGAACCGGGTCGGGTCATGGGTTTTCCGGTCGGGTACACGGAGCTGCTGCTCCCGAAGCTGCTCCTCCACGCGCTCTCGGTCCTCGGGTTCGTGAGGAAGCTCGTGACGGTCCTGTTCGGGCTCGCGGGTCTCTCGGACTTCCTCGAGCCGGACATCTCCTGGCCGGACCGGTCGGACCGGGCGGCCGAGCCGCAATCCGTCTCGGCCGTGCTGATCCGGGAGATCCTGCCGGTCGTGAGGTTCTCGGACCTCGCCGACCCGCCGGAGAGCTGCGCGGTGTGCCTCTACGAGTTCGACGGCGAGGACGAGATCAGGCGACTCGCCAACTGCCGACACGTGTTCCACCGGAGCTGCCTCGACCGTTGGATGGGGTACGACCACAAGACGTGCCCGCTCTGCCGCACGCCGTTGATCCCCGACGATCTCCAGGACCAGTTCAATCAACGGCTCTGGGCGGCCTCCGGGGTCCCGGAGTTTTACGGGGATTATTACTCCCAGGTCCCCGGGTTGTAGCCAGGCGCTAGTCGGGCGGCGAGGGCATTATGGGAATTAATCGGAAAAGTCGGGGATTTTTTAGGGCACTGGTTATATGGTTACAGGGGTTGGATTGAATCTTGGGTTTTTGTTTTGATTTGTGTATATATACGATGAAAAAAAATTAATGATGTAGAAAAAAAATTGTTCGTTTTGGATCTGATTTTTGTGTGAAGAGTTTTTTTTAATTAGTTTTTTTTATTGATCTTCTCGGTGTTGTTGTGATTGATTTGTTCAGTTTTATATTGGATCTCATGATGGAACCTTAAAAATGAAGTGACAGTGGTCTGAATTCCAAGAATCTTTGTTCAATGTTTATTTCTGGGACTTTTGTGTTTATGTATTTGTTAATTCTTGGGTTAATAAGCTTCTGGTTTTTTTTCCTTTGTATTATCTGTAACTAATGCTTTAAAAAATTCTAACGTGTACGAATTAATTTTTAATTAATTCCGGATTAGTCGTTCAAGCTTAAAAGGCTCTTACAGTTTGAAGTGGGTTTGGTTCTTTCTCTACCATAATCTTCATTACCAAGTAAAATCGTAGCAAGCGCAGTGGAAATTGAACTGCTGAGGTGTAAACAGTGGTTTTCACTTTGAATAGCCCTCTGATGATTAGTTATTAATTTAAAATTAAGTTTATAAACAATAAGGTAGCATTTAGATTAAGATGGTTTGTTATAATAATATTTACGAATAGTTTAGTTGCTAGTTGGAATTCAAGACGTGATGAAACAATAATGTAACAAACAGGTTTATGATATTTTGTTAGAGTGCTGTTTGGGTTAATCCAAAAATAGTAGGTTAACTAATTTTAAAAAATTTCTTAGAACATGATTATGACCTATGGTTTTCATAAAATTTTATGAAAGTTTTTAGTCTTGAAAAATAAAAATAATGACCTCTTTCGAACTTAAACTAATAAGGACTTTTTTTACAAGCCGAGCACCGGCAAACTGAGTCTCGATTTTGATTGGCGTACATCACATCCTGAGCCTGGATCAGTTTCATGGAGACATTGTTTACTGTGAAAATGGCAAAATAGTGCTTTACACTATCAATTGTACTTTTTACTTTGTTATGACAAAATATAATGAGAACTTCAATTTTTGTGCAAAATTTATGTTTGAAGGATATTTTCATAAGAAAATTTCAAAAATATACATTATTAATTTTAAGTACAATTGCATCATTTTTGTTTGAATATACATTTTGTACACACAAAAATCAAAGTTCAGTATAGAACACAATTTTGCCATTTCCCTTATTTATTTTCATATAAATAAATTTATTATTTATTAATCAATCAAGTAGGTGGATAGATTTAGATGAATGGAACAAAACACCAATTATTAACAAAAGCATCAACATGAACACCGACCTGTAAGTGCCATGAAAATTGACATGTACACACACAGTAGAGAAGCTAAGTGCTGTTTGAGTATGTTACAATAAAGTCAAATAAAATCTGGATTTACCGGAGACATCTACATGTGATGGGATAGGAAAAGAAAGATAAGGGTTCATGTTCAAATGTTCCAGTTCTTCGGAACCGCATATGATGAGTCACAAATCAAATCACACAAACTGTACTCATAAAATTCCAAGAATCATCAATCAATCATGCAAACCAATGAAGAAGATTGTTAAGGTCTGTGACACGGTGATCTTGAAACTACTCACATTGAGGTCAAGCGAACCCGAGAGTTACTGATGGTAGCCGGGAGGCGGGTACGCAGTCGCCGGGGGGTAGCCCTGGGGAGCGGGGGCAGGAGGGTAACCGTAGGGCTGCCCGTAGGCCGGTGGCGGGTAACCGTAGGGCTGCTGCTGCCCGTATGCTGGCGGAGGGTACCCGACTGTGGGCGGAATCGGCTGGTCGATGCGAGACATTTGCTGAGCGGGAGGCACTGACATCGGCTGTGGCCCGAACTTACCGTCTCGCTTGTCCATCTCTACTTTGTGTTGTGTCTGCAGAGAACCCAAGTTTAGTTGTACCAATATATATTTTCATTTTTGTGAAATGTTGTTACTATTATGGGTGTAAACGAGCTGAATTGAGCCTCTATGAAGCAGGGCTCGGCTCGTTAGAAAAGTGTTCGGCTCGGGCTCGAAAAAAATGGGCAAGCTCGAGCTCGGCTTGGCTTGACTCGGTTTGCTTAATGTTCAATATAAATATTCATTACAGTTTTAACTAAAATGATATATATATATATATATATATATATATTTATTTCATTAATCACTAAATGAGCCCGTTCAAGTTTGGCTCGGCTTGATTTGGATCGTCTAATTTCATTATAAATATTTATAAAAAGCTATAAAACATATAATTAATTAATGAGCCCGAACCGAATGATTAACGAATCGAGCTCGAGTCGCTTTGTGACTTGTAATCTTCTAAATAGTAAATACTCATTGGAAGAATGTATTTTGTGAACATACCTGCATGCATGCACAGACCCTGCAGAGATAAAATCCAATGTTGAGATCAGTACAATGTTTTTAATTAACTTGAAATTGAAAAGAACAAAATGGCAAGGTTGTAAAACTCGGCGAGGAGATAAATAAGGATTTTTGAGAAACTGGCAAAACTCGTTTTATATTAATGACAAAAATAACCTAAAAAATAATTTCAAACAACGGTAAATATAGGTAGCACTTAGCAGTTAAAATAACATGCGACTTGGTAGGTGCTGAACAGGTAGTGAACTCTATTACTATCTCTCACAGCAAAAATCTCACATAAGGGAATAAATAATAGCCAAATAAGAGAATCTTTAATGTAAATAATCAGTCAAGTAATTATTTTCATGCAAATTACAATTATGAGTGACTTTTTTATAGACTCCAACTGGTATCAGATTTCCTTAATATCTGGTCTACTAAAATCTGACTCAACAAGTAGTAAAATAGGCCTAATAAAATGCAACAGACTCAACAAATAAATAAGACTCAATAACCCAAATAAAGTGGAGTATTTAGTCAAATTAACTTCTTATGTGAGTAGGTGATGAGGACCTTATCACGACTACTCCAAATGGAGAAGACGAGGACTACTCATCGACAATATAATAGTTTTAAAGCATAAAAAAAAGTTGACCAACTTTGGCTAGGTTTGACCGACTGAGAAATCAGTAAAACTGAACCACAGAGAAGGAGAAGTGAAATTGGTTCAAAATTCAGTCAATCTCAGTTTTACAGAATTCTCGGGGAGTATCGGGAATTTTAGAACACTGTAAAGTGGTGAAAGAGAGGAACGAAAAGGACTTACGTGCAATACACCATATCGGATAAACAAGACAGCAATTGAGACGCCTCTGAAATCTCTTCGCTCCCGACAATCATTGCGACTATGGAAAATATGCAGGCGATTTGTTGGAGGCAGAACATGAAACCCTGGATGAACAGAGGCAATATGTTTCAACAATTGTAGAAGAATGTGTTTTTTAAATGTGCAAGTGTATAACAGAGAGAAAGGAGAGGGAGAGTACAATTATGCAATTATCACATTTTGTAGTTTGAATGTTGAACTCGTCTTGCAGCAGAAAGCGGGTTGAGGCCACTGAATTTCCAAAGCAAAGGAAAACCTGGACAAACATTTTACAATGTCACACAATGTTATAGATAGAAGTAAACGAAATCTCAAATAAAATAAAATAATGTTCAGACATTCCAATATCGCAAGCAGATAAAGAAGCCCTATATTAAGCAGTATCAATCACATTCTGCCGAAGTCAATAGAGGCACAGGTTAGAAAATAATCCATAGGAGAGAACTTGGCTGTTGACACTAACAAGCAGGATTCTGAAAAACACTAGGCACTAGGGCACATAGGAATCCGGGAATTAATCGGATTTATATTTCTCTTTTTCTTAATATTTATTGAAGAAATTATTATACATGCACAATCAAATTATGAATTATAGTATATAAATATTTAAGATATATAAAAATATTTTAATGTTTCTTACATTCATATCCTTACAAAGATTATAGCAATAAAATATCTATAGTGTATATATATATCAGAATCAGTTTTTGCCTAAATCCGCCTAGCCGACTTAAATTGCCCGATTATATGAAATGGGGCGGCGGTCATCTAAATTTCATTGCCTAGCCCGATTTTTAGTGCACTGCTAATAAGCATCTTGAAAACATCTTGAATAGCATCATGCGTGAAGGAATAGATTAATTGCAGCACTACCACCAGTCTCAACTAAGCTGCCAATCCATAGTGCCAAGCATGAGTTCACTCTCACAGACTCAGGGACCTCTATATGCAATAAACAGGATATGAACATAGGTATACATAATAGTTGGGATATGATCTTTAAATCTGCAGTGAACGTGGTAAGGAAAAGGTTTGATGCACAATTGACTCGGAAGCTCGGTTAGTCCAGCAAAGCATGTGTTTCACATGTCTCCGGATGACACGGTAAGGGAAGTAACAACGTGTTGACCGCTATCTTGAATTTCTAATAGTTACGCAGGCATGTATCTACTTAACCTCTACAACCCAAAAAAGAAGCCAGACAGGAGATGAGTGAGGCACTTATCAGTACTGAACAAATAGGAATTTAGTCAACATTGAACATGCTATTCCTAAATCTTGTTATCGGTTTAATAAAGCTGTAACCGAAGTCACATGCCACTACAAATTCAATGGTGAAAGCAGCCCAATTCTAAAACTCAGTTCAGGATCATCAGCTTGAGCCATACCCTAGTAACTATACTCAAGCTACAAAGAAAAAAGGTCTGATCTCATTGACAGGTTCTTTCCGGAATCATCCCTGACTGACTCTCTGTTCATCAGGGGCCAGTTTGCCCTTCAGAGGTCAATCCAAATACGGTTAGAGTCAGAAGAAGTGTACTTTAATAGGATACTTCTGGTCAAACAATCAGAGATGGGTATTATTCAAGCTAACTGGAGACTTTGTAGAAATGAAAATTCAGCTTCAGAGAAAGGAATAATCAGAAAAGGATTTTAATGTTCATTTCAATCTGAGTCTTATGCTCAAACACTAGATTAAGAGTGTACCAATAGAAATATCATAGTTGGGCATCTTTGAACCAAGCTCTATTTCCACCACAACCATTGATTTATCGCTAATAACAGCAAATAATCAAGCAAATCATGAACTGGTACATCGAAAACCATCTTAAACTTCTTACCTCGGTGGCAAGGCAAAATTCAGGGCATCGACTTTCTCCGCACCTGCCACTGCAGGGCATGTAACCAGCACAACATACATACCTACGACAAGCAAGAGAGTACTAGGTCAGGCAAGAAGAACATGTCAATATATCAAACCTTGAGGGGAGAATTAAGAGCACAATTTACCTTGTCATGTCATTGTAAAGGGCTCTTTTGCGGAGCAAGTACGATGCACATGGTCCACTACAATGAAACAAACATACATTATTTTGACTCATTTAGAAATGTAACAAATATCCTTCCTTACGAAAGAGGGGCTTAAGAAGATAAAACAAACATTGAAAAAAGGTATAAGACAAGCAACCATCTAGTCACCATTGCATAATACCAACAAAAAATAATAACCACATCTACATTGCAGTTGCACAATTCTAATTCACAGTTACCAGCTAGGTCTCTTTGAATTTACTCACACCCTCCAGAAAGGCGTTCCACCTATACAAATACAATCGCGGACGTCTAATTTTCTTGGCTAAACTGTAAGAACAGCACAAACTGATGATAGTAAACCGAAGAACCTCACCTCAACAGTATAAATAGCGTCCAAGATATTACGTATTGTATATACAACAAGTATTTTGAGGTAAATGACTAGTCAGTACTTAGAAGCAACCGACAACTTAATCCCATTTCGGTATTGAGATGAAAGCATCAAACCAACCTTATCAAGCAATAGCATACTTAGTACCAAAATCAGGTTTAGACATATCTAACAATTAGATTATATGTATCTTCTCAGTTGTCATTTGAAAACATAACAAAACATCAACAGTCCATGGAACTAAGTTAGACGTGCAAGTCCTCGATTAAAATAAATAATAGAACCTCAAATTTCATAGATCAGATAAGAAATTACTAGCAGAAATAAGTTTGGAATGAAAATTCCCCTACTAATCTGATATATAACTAACAGCATTGATCAGCATCATCCAATTCTCAACATGAACATGAAAATTCTCAAGGTCAACTCAAGTCTAGGCTCAATTCTAGTCCAGCCAAACAGCATTAATCTAATCATTCTGAAGAACACCTAAGATCTATCTAGCAAATCAAACTAACCAATAGCCAAAAATCTACACACAATACACCGCAAAACAGTGAAATCGAACCAGATCCGAAATCGACAGAAAATACTGAAAACGAAACAAAACCTTAACAGATCGGAATCACTCACCACCAGAACGCGAAGCAGCAATCTGCAACCACACAATCACCACAACAAAACAGCCAAATCAGAGACGATACACACACAGATACGTACAGAGATTCAACGAGAGCGAGCGAGAGAGAGAGAGAGAGGCTTACATGGAGTATCGGCCTGAATGGTGCTGGTGAGATCTGTGTGCCAGAAATTGCGATAGTTCTGGCGGAGCTGCATCTTATCGAGATTCGCCTGCGACGACATGGCTGTGCGATTGAGTTGACCCTCCGCTCACAGAGCTCTAGCTTCGTCGGAGACGACGATCGGAGATCTCGGAGAGAATCGAGATGAGCAATTCTCTAGAACCTTCACAACGAGAACGACGAAATGAGTCTTCCACACTATTTTGAAACTTCGAAGAAGAAAAGACAATGGCACGCAGGACAAGGGCATTTTTTGAATCGATATTTACGCGAGGGCAAATTTGGAAATAACGTATCTTATATTATACGGTGGCGCTGTGTAAATACGAACATATATGTGGTAAGCGAAATAATACAAGGGAAATTAGGGGTATATTCGAAAATACAGAATAGTAAAGGGGGGAGAGATGTAAAAACAATAATATGAAGGGAAAACGACAAAATAACATGTTTTATACACTCATGCAAGATGATTTTGTCTATTAATTCATTATTCTAATTAATGTTGTGCAAATATATGTATTTTATGAAATAAAAAAAATTTACTTTTGAAACTAAGAACTATTTTTTTTGTATGAAATAATTTTTCAACGGTTTTTCGTCTCATCTATGTGACGTGATTCCCGCTTTAGCAAATTGTTGTTGGTTCAGAAAAAATTATTTGATCAGAATTGTTGTTTTGTCGGCGATGTTATGCTTCTTTGATCGGTTTGGGTGGGGTGAGACGAAGTTGTGCGGAAAGGTGCAGATTTCTCGATGACTCAGACACGCTTCAGAGCCTTCTCGATGTGAAGGGATTGGAAGGAAACTCAACATCGAAGGGGGCGTTTTGAAAGCCTTTGGTCCACTAGAAAGCCCCGCCGCCATGGTGATTAAAAATAAATGTAGACGACGATGTTGATGTGAATGAAAGGAGATGGATGTTATGCAGAAACAACGTGGGAGGGATGCAAGGTGGCTCTCGTAATGAATTTGTTGGGAGTATCAACCCATTTGAGTTAAATGTCGTAAATATGTTAAGGGCTATTCGTTGGGTTATTAATATGGGTTTGGATAGCGCCATCTTTGAGACAGATTACCGAATGGCAGTGAAAGTGATTCAGTCCAGGAGATTTCTAAACGATAGAGTTGGAGGTTTTCTATTAGGGATGGCAAAAATACCCAAACCCGACGGGTAACTCATAGATCCAACCCAATTAGAAGCGGGAGAGTCAGTAATTTCGGGTAACGGGACGGGTAATGGGGCAAACAAGCGGGTATCTAGTCGGGTCAAGGTCGGGATCGGGGTTACCACTACCCGCCCCACCCCGTTGTATGTTAAAAATAGTAATGATATTAGTTTTATATTTAAAAGAAAACATTAGCAACTAATTAATCCTGATTATGTTTCTCAAAACAAATTATACTTAAGTTACGAATCCTATCCGTTTGTTTCTCTATAAATACTTTTCTATTAATTTTAATATTTTGCGCAAACATGGTCTACTGAGCTCTCATAAATGGTTTTGGTTGCACAATGAGAAAACATCACACACTATGATTTGAAGACTTCAAACACGATGTTACAGTAGAAATTTTCTCTAAAGTTAGAATGAACCCTGAATTAATTTGTGATATTGCAATGATTATTTAAAAAAAAAAATTAGAGAACGTGCCTTGAATTGATTTAGTGTTTGCTTTATATTTCACATATTATAATCATGAGAAACCACGTACTTATTTTTTGGCAAAAATATGTTTTACTACATCATGTTTTATGTATAAATTTTGTTATTTGTATGTAAAACTAATTGAGAGATGATCATATAATGCGGAACGAATTGTAAGAGAAAATTAGAATTAAATATGATTTCGGGACGGGTCCTAGACTTGCAAATTACCCGTACCCGTCGGGACGGGTTTGAAAGCAAAATATTGGGGAACGGGACGGGTTCGAGACAATGACCTAATTTTTGGGTTGGGTCTGGGATTACTAGACCCGGCCCAAACCCGCCCCAGTGCCATCCCTATTTTCTATTAGATTGTGTTCATTTGTTATCTTTGTTTCTCGCTTTTTATACGTTTGTTTCATCTATACAAAAGATTGACGTGGGGTTTTGTCTCTCCAACTCTAACTGTAGTGTTTTTGTATGATACCCCTGGAGTTTTATAAAGAACAGAATTTAAAAAAATATTTTTTTTCTTATAAAATAAATATTAACTTTTAACAACAAGTAAAATTACAAAGGGTACATATCGGGTCGGACTCCACGACTAAAAGTTCAAGTTTATTAGTTGAGTTTGACCATTTTCTTCAAATTTATTTTACATCAACACTCCTTCGCGGGTAGCGTTGTCTACACATGGACCAATGACCATAACAAGATTGGATTTCTGCAAATGGGTCAGAGTCCACATGGGGCGTAGGCACGAAAAACCACCAACACATGCCTAAATCAGCTTCCTCTTTCTTTAATATCATATTACATATCAGCTCAGACTTCACAACTAAAAATTCAACCTTATTAGTTGTGCTTGACTCTTTCCTTTATATATACTTATATATACCCAATTTATTTCACTTATTTTTCATGTTGGATTAACTTATATTCTCGCTCTAATGCTTTATGTATGTGTTGAATCTTATTTTTCTTTCATTCTCATGTATGTATTGGTCTATACTTCAACACAGTGCTTATATCAATTAGATATTTTATTTTATTTTTGTAAAGATTTATTTCTAAGTTTTAAAGGTATATTCGTAAAAATACATTTTCTATTTTCCCTAATTAAAATTTCAGCTCTCTATTTATAATAAGGCCATTGTCGTTTCTTCTGTGTCCTATCTGAAGCTTTCTGTTAAACAAAACAGAGCAGCAACATTCATGGCAGTTTCGAAACCGATTTCTCGGGAAAATTAGCAATAAATTCCTCACTAATTTTTTCTTTCGAGTCCTTTTGTACCTGAATCGAGAGAGAATTGGGTCTGAAATGTCCTCTAATCTCTGCAAATTCGACGAGTCTCTGTTCATAAACTCAATCCCAGAAATGGGTCCTTCTGGTTCGGACATGAATTTATGGTACAACCAGGAAGAAGCCAATTTCGACGATTCCTATGTTCTTGACCAGTTCATCGCCGGTCTCGTTCCGAGCCATGAATTTGAAAATCTCAGTGTTTTGGGGAATGGGTTTGGAGACCAAGTCTTCTTCGATCCTCGTAGTCCCAAGAATGCGACGAAGACGATGCAGATTAGCGACAGTAGCAACTACTTTGTTCGTGAAAATTCAGGTTTTTGCTTTCAGACACGGTTTGATTCCGTCGGAGAATCTCCGAATTTACAGGTCAGTCTTCACTTCCCCTGTTTTTTTTCTTCTTCTCTTGCTATAGAGACTAGTTTAAATAATTAGTTTGAGCCCAATCAAGCTTATATTCGCTAATGGTTGGCCAGCTCGGCCTCGTATGAGATTGCATAATAATTAAGCTTGAGTTTGAGTTCGACTTGAAAAAGTAGTTAAATTTGAATTCTAATCGATTATGTTCGAATTGCATATTTTTAATATAAATATATGTTAAAAATAAACAAACAAATTTATATTTTATTATAATTAATTAAACAAAAGAGTTGGTTCACGGACTTTCAATAATTAGCCTTGAGCCCGATTTATTTATTAGTGGAAATAACTTTAGAGTTTGTATTTGTTGAATTTCTAAAATACAATTAAATTCTTGATAAACATTTTATTATGAATAACAGCAGGATATTTCTTTAAATAGAGAATTATTGAAAATAGACTATATAAAGAAACGTAGTACTAATAAGAAAATGTGATATTAATTAATTATTCTAAGCAATATTCATCTTGACTCGCTCGTTATATGTTCGGTTTATTTATCATCTTCAATAAGAAAATGGGAATGGATTGACCAGTTTAAATAATGAGTCTAATTGTTGTCATTTTTGTAGAATATGAGGACGATTCAAGTGTTAGAGAGATCGTTCATGGAGGAATCGATCTCAGACTTCAAAATTGGGCGTTACAGTGCAGAAGAGAAGAAACAAAAGATTTTAAAGTACCGAGCCAAGAGAAATCAGAGAAATTTCAACAAGAAAATTAAGGTTAGTTTCTTCACTCCGTCAATATTCCGACAAAACATGGGAAGGAGAATCCGACATAATTATTAACTTCCGTATAGTTTTGATTGATCTGAGGTTGTTGTCTGAAATTTCGCAGTACGAGTGCCGAAAAACACTAGCAGACAACAGACCGCGCATACGTGGCAGGTTTGCACGCAGCCACGTAGGTCATGAGACATCCGAAGCTTCTTCATGTTCGACTAGAGACAAAGAAGATGATTTCTTGGTAGAGTTTCTTTTCCTCGACGCTTAATAATCAACACAAAATTTAATAATTAGGTAAAACTATTACATATCTTAAATAGTGAAAATAAAAATTGTAGTGAGTAATTATTTATATAAAAATAGATCATATATCAATTAATAAAAATTGATAATAATTATTTATAAATTTAAATTTATAATTGATAGAGACTTACTCATGAAGATCATGAAATCAAAACAGAACAAACACTTTATTTGCTAAATTAAAGTGAGCATAAGAATGTACGCGAATTGAGTCAAGCTTAAATTTGTCAATATGCAGTTCATTCAAAACGTTTTAACTTAAATTTGGATAAAGTTATACAACTACGTTTGACAATAATTTTAAAAAAATCTTATAAATATATGTTAAACTTAGAAATTATATTAAATAATCGTTTTACCCGATTATTTGATAGAACTAATGAGGGATATATTATTGATGTGTGTGTTGTAAATTACAAGAGACCTCTATTTATAAAGGTAATAGAAATAGAATATGAAACCCTAATATATGTGAGAATTGAAACATAAATATAGGAAACTAAATATAAGAAACCTAATATAATCTAACACTATTGAATCTTTAAATATCGAGTTTGATCTCGGGTAGTTATTAAACGAGTCAAATTTTGAATTCGAAATAAAATTAAAGTTGTTTGCTAATGTAATGATCCAATTTTGTGTGATACAGGTTGATGGGTTTCTTGGAGTTGAAACCGAGCAATCCTATGAAGCCTGCATGGGTTTAGGAGGAGTTGAACAATTTATGAACTATTATGGTCAACAGACACAACTTCAGTACTATTGTGGCTTCTAACAGTTGACTTTGAGCTTTCGATACTCCTAGGTTGTTTCAGGTGTTTTGGTACTTACATTTCACAACAATGATGAGGCCTTTATTGAGCAAATAATAAGCCAGGTGATGAGAAATCAAATAAATTCACCAAAAACTTAAAATGTGTTCCAAGAAGTCGTGAATTATTTGCAAGTGTAGGTTTCAAGTTGTGTTCTCAGTTGTTGTAAACTTGATTCGATAAGACCGAAATAAATATAAAGTACTTGTCTATAATTGTATCCAGTATGGTCCGATTATTGTTTTAACTGTTTGAGCAGTTTAATAATATCAAAAGACGGTGAAGTTATTGCTAAATATACAATTGTTTTTAATAGTATTGTAAAAATATAAATTCAGTTTGATCACAATTTTGAGTTAGTTGACAAGACAACAGATTATTAAGTCACTTATGTGCAAATAAGTTTTTTTATTGAGTGTACCTAATTGTAATTCTCTCGTTATTAAGTTATGAATCGTTGGTTAAAATACAATTATAAATTGATTCTCTCTGATAATATAATGGGGTGTATTCAATTAGGATTTTAATGAATTTTGAATAACTTTTAAAAGTTCATAAATTTTTAAAATGGTAAAATGCACATATCTATTCTTAACTATACTCAAAAGACACATAGTTATCCCTAACTTTCAAACTGGACACCTAGCTACACCCAGAGATTGAAAAATGGACACTTATCACCTACCGTTAGATTTTCTGTTAAAATTTTAAGTAAAAAGACGAAAATGCCATTGGTCAGACTTCAAATTTTCAAAACCATGTCATTATAAAAAAATTGTTCGTCGGAGACTTGGCGGAGCCATCGAAGGTCGAATCCGGTGCCGGCGAACGCAGTGGGAGGGTCGAAGATGAGGCCGGCGAGGAACGTGGTGGTTGTGGAGAAGCTTGATCGGAAAACGCACCAAAACTCATAAATTGCATGTTTTGAAATTTTGAAGTATGATTAAGGGCATTTTTGTCTTTTTACTTAAAATTTTAACAGAAAATCTAACTGTAGGTGTTAAGTGTCCATTTTCAATTTATGGGTGTAGCTAAGTGTCCAGTTTAAAAGTTGGGGATAATTATGTGTCTTTTGGGTATAGTTGGGGATGACTATATATAGTTTACCCTTCTTAAAATCCACAATACTCCTTCAAGTCTATAAAGAGCGGATAATTTTAATGGAATGATTTTGCAAATCTCATGATTTGAGATGATATTTCTAAAAGAATTTGTTATGTCTATCAAGACTTTTAAAATCATTGAAAGTCATCCATTTTTCAAAATCACTCAAAGTCATTAACTTTTAAAATACATTTATATTTTTAAAGTCATGATTGAATACTACAATACCTTAAAAATGTTTTTAAAATCATGATTGGATATATACTACGATACTTGAAATTTTTTTTTAAATCTATTAAAATCATGATTGAATACACCAGTAAAATTAGTTTGATTTTTAAAACATAGATTGGACATTATTGGAGCCTTTATTTGGAAAGAGCATTTTCGTACAACTGTACCAAAGAATAATGGGAAAAATGGGATAAAAATATTTAAATAAAGAAATTGGTATCAATTATGATGCAGCAGTCAAAAACTTTCCAAAGCTAAGGGAATGTTTTACATTTTTTTTATCAGTTATCATAATTGAAATTAAAATTAAAAGTTTATAGGTAATATATGGCTTATGTGTTAGGCCTTTTTAGTGTTGTCAAATCCTTTTTAATTATATAATACTTTGCAACTTTCAATTGCAAAGACCACTGCACTACATTACACACCCTCTTGCACATTTAATTGTGCTATTATGGAATATTTGCAATTGGGTTTCTCGTGCAATTGTTGTTGATAAACTTGTATTACCGGTCAAGGAAATCAATTAATTATAAATTATAATGATATAAACGAAAATAAATAGAAGAACTTGCTCGCACTAATCGTTCAACTCGAAAATATTAAGAGTTGTTATTGACATACAGTGTATTTTAATTACAACGACGAAAGCAAATATTTAAATGTAACGACAATATAAATGACTATCAGATATATCAATATGATTTAACGAAAATTTTTAAGTCGAGTATATAAATTTAACGTAATATGAGAATTATTATTTAGATATTTTTATTTAAAACTTTAAAATCAAATGCAGTTTTAACATAATGTTGAATTATGTTTCATTTACAAGTTGATTACCCTAAATTAAATAGGTGTCAATGGCTATGAGTTGGCTTGTGATTGACTAAACCAAAAAGAGTTCTCTTAGCACTCACAGAAACCATCTTTACAGCAAATTATTTGTTTAGTATGGTTGTGTCAGCCACTTGGCTTTATGAGTGATTATGTGATGATCAAGCTAATTGCTAAACAAACCCAATTAGCTTCTATGTGATTCCTTTTGACCCTCCCTGCCTTGTTGGGAACAATATTTTCTTGTCCTTTCTCTATGGCCAAGTTGTGTGCATTGGACATGGATGACAAAATATTCGGTTCTGGATCGATTATAACAGTGATATGATGTTCTCGATCTAATTGAAATGGGATGGAGAACTCTCATCTTAATTCGTTTGGGACATGTGAGCTATCTCGTTCATGATATATTAAAAAATAACATTTCGAACTGGTGAAGGGTAGGCTACCCAAAAATGACCAAACCAAACCGAAAAATATTCAAATTGTATTTATTTGTTTATGAACAAAATTGAATCTTTGTTGGTTTTGTTTTTATTTATGGATCTATAAGAGATAATAGATCGAGGTGAACCGAATACCGATCAATTTGAGCACGTGCCTCATTTTATTAGGTCATCGATATTTATTAATTTGACATAAAATATTAAACCATTAAATAAATAAGTCACGACCAGCAAAAATGTTAGAATTGCATGAAATCCGGTTAAAGCACCAAACTAAAAATCGGTAAGTTAAAACAACTTAAAATGTAAGAATTTCATGAAATCCAGTTTATAATAACTTGAACCGAAACAAAAAATTAACCGGTTTCATAATCAAGCTGAAGTTCAACAGTTCAATTTTTATTTTTTGTGACTGAACTGATCGGTTCGATTCGATTCAAATCCAAATTATGAAAACCTTAAATAACGGGCGGATAAAACCGATCCAAACTCAACATGTTATCAATCATCAGAAGAAGTGAAAAATCCAACCAAAACTAAAGAAGAAAGCAATGCAGAGGCAAATTGTGTGTTAAGAAGAGCACAAAGGAATGTCCCATAAACAAAAGCAGTCAAATTGGGAAGAAAGTGTCTGTGTCATTGTGAGAGAATTAAGAATCCATGAAAGACACTTAATCATGGTCACCAAAAGCTTTGTCTTTCTTCTTTAAGTATGATTTAGATTTACAACACTGTGTCTGTGGGGTCACACACAACTTCATTTTAGTGATCATATTAGTTCAAACCTTCTTTCTGTCTCATAGAATCTCTTTATTGTGTTCCTGTTGCCCAAGTTGAAGATGGAACATTCAAATTGACTACATATAAAAATATTAAATGTCTTATCAAATTTGATTTAAAGTGTTTTAAAAAATGATAAGCGTTAGGTAAAGTAAAACTTATTTTATAAAACTAATAAGAAATTATTAAAAAAATCTAATTAAAATTTAGTTAGATAAATTATTTAGAGACCCTCAATTTTACATATCTAGAATTATGTCATTCGTTTCCTGTTTTATGAGTGTGAGTATAATATGCCTGAAACTGAACTATTATACTTGGTTTACGTATAAATAAATGTCACCATTTCTAACCAAAAAAAATATACATAACTATTTTTAACAAAGTTTTGAGGTAAAAAGACAAAATGTCTGACATTCAAATAGAAAATCAGTTTTCTCGTGTATTTTATCATTAAATAGAAAATGATACATTTACCTTTAATCAAATAACACATTTGATTTCTGACTTTTGAGTAAATATGTTTTTGCATAAAAGATTTAAAACTAATTTATTTTGATTTTTTATTACGTTGAAAAGACCAAAATGCTCTCAAATCAATTTTAAAATTTCAAAATTCTACCATTCCACTCTCTTTTCTTCCCATATCTCTCAGCCTATTCTCGTCGTCAAGCTCTGGTTATGGCTCCGGCCACATTCATGCCACAATGAAATTGATGGGTCGACCCATTAAGGAGGATTGTAGCACGTACGATCAATGTCGTTAAAGCCAAGATCTAGAACAGGGAGCGAATTCCCCCACACCGACGGATAATCTAAAATAGCACATACATTATATCCATTTTCGTTAATTTTGGTCAAATGCACGTAGCCTACAAAAAAAGGTGATAAGTTCATATCCATTTTATACAAAAATAAATATTTACCGTCACCTTTTACAATTTACCCAATAATAATAATAATTGACCCAAGAATAGGGTCAAGCGAATGATACCATATGAATAAAAATCATTAACACGTCAGTAATATTTTGTATGCAAAGTAGCTTAATAAGCGGTATTTTCGAAGGTACATCATAACGGTTTGAGTCTTATACTATTAATAAAAAGTTTTGAGTTTCGACCCGTTGTAATCAAGACATGTAAGGGTTGAAAAAGATAAATTGTAATTAAAAAAAATAAGCACTGCCCTCCAAAACAGAGATTATCGGACTACTAACAAAATAAATAGCAAATCAAAGCAAAGAAATGAGTTTGTGAATCATTGGAATAAGTTTTGAATTTGATGAAATGCAGGAGGTTGATTTGAACCGTATTGCAAACACATGGTAACTCCAAAGCCTACAAAAGCTGTACACAAGACATATAGAGGAGATGGATGGTCAAGCTGTTGATTCTAAAAAAATCATTACATTACGTGACATAAACAGGTTATTTATTTCGAATACAAAATCTAAAAGAAGTGAGTACATTCACTTAGTCATATGATTTCGGAACCGGATTGAGCCACTCAAGAACCGAATCGAATCAGACACAATGGTTCTTGAATTTGAGGACCATAACTAGAATCGTGTGACAGTAGACAAATCGGTTCTGACAGTTTGGTTCCTTAGATCTAACCGGTAGAAACCGAGTCCTTAATAATTTGGCTTGATTTGTAGGCCGAAATTAAATTTTCAGTTATAATATAAAAAATTGAACAATTACCGTAGCAGACATGTGGAAGGATAAAATGGTGACATGTGTCCTCTTAATCAGCCCGGTTCTTGAACAATTAATTATAGTTCTTCGATTAAGAGAACCATAACCAAATCATAATTTTATGGCTATCTAAAATTTAAAACAAAAGTCGAACTATTATCTACTATTCTCAATTTTTTTCGAGTTCAACTTTGGTTTATTGATTTTAAATCGATTAAGTATAAAATGAACACTTTTATCCGCATGCGTATTTTGTAGTTCAAAAAATCCCATAATTTGGCGCACCCTTGAAGTGGATATTAAATTCATGAACGTGGGGTGTATGTATATATTAAACTAATAGGCATAGATTTATACTTTTCATAAACCCATAAATTCCACTCATAAACACCAAAATCAAATTCAGAGAAGAGCGCATACTGATTACATGTTACAAATTTAACCTTCTCATACCTATATTTTGGTTTGAGAATGTTAAGGTGCCATATGACCCAATATTCTGGAAGGAGGGAGAGACGTGTATAAGACAGAATTATCATTTTTCATAACTATCCATAAAGTTGAATGTTAAAAAAATGACAGAGCGAATTGAATCAAATTGAAAATAGACCGATTTACTTCATAATAATAAGGCCATCAAGATATGTAAAATCAGTTCTACAAGTATAAAATTAACCGTAATTAGTTTAAGTTAAACCAAATGAGTCAAATAAAAAACTGGACGATTTAAAATCAAACTGAACTATACTCGCCTAGTAAGACAACACGTTATATATGCCCATCCAGTAAGACAGTATAGTTAAAATTTAAATTTCTTTAATTAGTTATTTTCAAATGGATTTAGCTTGTAATTTGAAGATGGTGTACCAAAATTTAGAGTAACTAACCTCATATAGTAAAAACAAAAGGCTATTCTTAAATTTACCAAATAAGTTGAAATTATGAGAAGTTAAGAACATAGTTTATTTCAAAATATCATTTGAGTTGGGATTTTATTGAGAAAAATATTAAACTTCATAAAATCACATGAACTAAAATTCCCAAACATATGCTAAATAATTAAAAAATTTCTCTCTAGATTTTGTTTGTGCAAAAATCTCAAAACCCTAGAAAATTGATCTCCCAAGATACTAACAAAAAAGGTAAGAAAATGGCATGTTGTGAAAATTGTACTGAAAATTAACAAGGATAAAATTGAGGCGGGTAAATCCCGTCCCACCGCTACTATTAAATTGGGATACCTTAATCTTGTCAGATTCGAAAAATTTGTTTTTCTTAAAAGACAACACAAATGAATTTATATTTCCAACCCCATTCTGATATGATGGGGCATTCAAGGTTTCGTTGGTCGGAATTATTTTGTTATCCAAAACAAAAACACGTGAATCATGCACAAATAAATAATAAATAAACATCTTTAATATATAAACGACTTGTTCATAATCCACAAATGATAGCTTTAGAAGAAGTAAAAATTACTCTATGCAATGATGAATCAACCATATCAGCTTCTTCTGGATGATCCATCTCTCAAAATTGAATGTTGACAATGACAAGACCCGAATAAGAAACACACAAAATATTGGATCTTTTTCAAAAAAAATTGTGATTAATTAAAGTATTTACATAAATATGCTACTGCTGAAAGTAATTACCAAATTGTGTTTTGGACCCGCAGGCATGCCATGTGTCAATCAATTATAGCTTTCATTTATTTTGTACTGTAGCAAACTGTTATTGCTACAATAAAAATATTTTAAATAAATAATTACACAAGCGTGCCACATGTCAATTAGTAATAGGAGAGGTTTTATTTTTTTACTTTGCTATGTCACCACTAAAAATATTTATTTTATCTTCAAAAGAAAATATTTATTTTAAATTGTATAATAATTTTTTAACAGCAAAAAGAATTAATATTTAATGATAATTTATTAATTAACATTTTATGTTAATAGTTAAATATATATACTATTATATTAAAAATATATCACTGTCAATTATTTTATATTATATAATTATTATTAATTTATAATTTATCAAAAATAATTACAAAATAATTTTTTTAAATCACACAACCTCGCAGGACGGTTAGGCTTGCTTCTAGCCACCTCTTGTTCGACAACGACGACACGAACTTTTTCTCCTCCTCACCTCCGACATGAACTAGAGATTTAAATGAATAATTCTTATTTTTCAGTTCCCAACAAGTTTTATTGGAATGCTAAGATGGTGGTGATCATATCATGAAATTTGAAAGAATTTTATTTTGTAATTATTTTGTAATAAATTTAGTAATAATTATATAATGTAAAACAATTGATAATAATATATTTTTATTAAAATTATAATATTAAATATTAGATTTTTGCTGATAAAAAAATTATTATTATAAATTTCAAAAAAACTATTTTTAGTGGTGTTTCGGAAAAGTAAAAAAAACTCCTATATATTACTGGCAAACACACTTTGTGGGCATGTCAATTTTTTAAAATCACAAAATCAATGGCTGCTACTGTAAAAAAATTAAAAAGAAAACCTACCTCTTATCTGTGGTTGACACTTGGCTGCGGCCCCAAACACAATTTTGTAATTAGTTTCAATAGTAACATATTTATGTAAATACTTTGATTAATAACAATTATTTTGAAAAAAAGTCCAAAATATCTATAATCATGCATTTTCTTTTTTGAAAAACATAATAATTATCTAAATGATTTTATTAACCATATTCGTTCAAATTAGAAGCATTAATCTTTTAAAAAAACAAACGTATCTAAATGATTTTAGGTGTATCCATTCAAAATGTTTCGAAATGATTTTCCACACCTGTAGCCGGCCCAATACGTATCAAGCCCATACATTAGGTTCCGTGAGGCCCAATAGTTTTGTATTCACATGATGGTCCTTCTTGGTCCAAACTCCAAAGAAGCCCAATATAGGACTCGCAAAACCGGTCTCTGCGCATATACACATTTTCGGGTCTCTGGTCTCGCATTGGCCATCATCACCATAGATTCTTCTTCTTCTTCTTCTTCTTCTTCATCGTCTTCATCGTCTGGAGCGCGCGAACCAGAGTCAGAGATGAGCGGTCACGATTCCAAGTACTTCTCCACCACGAAGAAGGGAGAAATCCCCGAGCTCAAGGAGGAGCTCAATTCTCAGTACAAGGTCTCGTTTCTCTCTCTCGATCTCTGTAATCGATGGTGCGACTGTGTGAATTTGCTTTTCGGTGTCTGATCTGGAGCTCTGATGAGTTTTTCTTACTCGTGTTATGTGATTTTGTCGACAATTTACGAGCGTTGCTTGCAGATCTACTGTTTTTTTCACGCCGATTTGAAATTAGGAAATAATAGTGTGATTTCGTGTTGTCGAATTGTGATATGTGTCTGTCGCGTTTCTGGATAATCGGGATCGAGGCTTGTGTTCTGTTTGTTTTCCGAGAAATTGTAGGGAAGTGGAGTGAATTTTGTGTGTAGATTTCTGGTTTTGACTGCCTGTGTCCTCAGTGTGGTAATCATATGAAGAGGAATTGTGGATTCTTCTGGCTAATTTCCAGTTTTTTGTGCTAGTTGTGTAGCATTTACTGTGTTAACCATCTATATTGTGGAGAGTTTAGATGCAATGATAAGACTAGTAATTGAAATTTGCTATGGTATTCAGTAACTGAGGTACCTTGTTGTGAAACTGAGTTTAGAGAAGTTCTCTGTAAAACACAAGTCCAATATAAGTAACAGTAGGATCTCATAAGAGAGGGAAAGGGGCCATGTTGGTGTGAGCTTGTAGTCCGTGGACTGAAACTTGAAATGGTGCATTGATATTGATATGTGTGAGTGCACACACAAACATATTTGTTTGAAGTCATATTAGAACATTAATATATCAGTGTACCATGTTTATCCAGCATTACATAGTGATTATATACTTACAGGTAACTTCAGCAGAAATGTTTTCCTGACTGACACAATATGGAACCTTTAGACGTTGCCTCATAATAAGTATTGATGCTTTTGTTCCTAATTTGTATTCTTTGTTTTCTTACAAACCCACTAATATATGTTTATCTTCCCATTATAATATTCCTATAGATTTCTACCAGTTTCAATTTGAAATGGGCCTTATTTAATATGCTATGCAGGATAAGAGAAAAGATGCTGTTAAGAAAGTGATTGCTGCAATGACAGTTGGAAAAGATGTTTCTTCATTGTTCACCGATGTAGTGAACTGCATGCAAACAGAAAATTTGGAGCTCAAGAAGCTTGTTTATTTGTATTTAATTAATTATGCCAAGAGCCAGCCAGATCTAGCAATCCTTGCAGTGAATACATTTGTTAAGGTAAACTTGGTCAATATTTATTTATTTATTTATATATTTTCATAACCATATAAATAGGTTTTGGTATTAAATGGTTGGATTTGGTATGCTGCCTTTTGTTGATTGTTCCTATACTAGTCAACATTCTACCAATACCTCCGTTGGTAAAAAGGAATTTTTTTTTCTTCTTCAAATTTGTATATGATATTTAGTAGTCACTGTCTTTGTCATGGATGGTTTAGAGCTTCCTAGTGTATGGTTACAGCCCACAAGAAGCAGTGTTATATTAGTCCAAGCATAAGATGTAGCTATGACGATGATGATGATTACTGATTCGAATGCACTAAGTCTACCTTTTGCCTTACCCATTATCCTCAAATTTGTTTGAGCCAGCCATGGACTTCATGTTTCTATAAAGTTGTTATTTGTAATTCACTTCTAACTTATCAATATATGTGCAGGATTCACAGGACCCAAATCCTTTAATCCGTGCTCTGGCTGTACGGACAATGGGGTGCATTCGTGTTGATAAAATTACAGAATATCTTTGTGATCCCCTGCAGAGGTGTCTTAAGGTTGTTTTTTATGACTGTTAATTTTAGATATGTGACTGTTGGAGCTTTAAGTTTTAGTTGCTGTGTTGAAATACAGGAATACTATTTTATCATCATGGTGCTCATAAAATATGCCAGCATATCTCTATTACTTTGTAACTTTGACTAAAATGGTTTATTATCTTATTTTGCAATTGACAGGATGACGATCCCTATGTTCGCAAAACTGCTGCTATATGTGTTGCTAAACTTTATGATATAAATGCTGAGTTGGTTGAGGATAGGGGTTTCTTGGATTCTCTCAGGGATTTGATTTCTGACAACAATCCAATGGTTGTGGCTAATGCCGTGGCAGCTCTTGCAGAGATTCAAGAGAATAGCAGTAGGCCTGTTTTTGAGCTCACGAGCCATACACTCTCGAAGCTCCTCACTGCTCTCAATGAATGCACAGAGTAAGTTTTCATATGATTCATGTACTTTTTTGCTTATAATAATTTAGAACATTTTCCTTCGGTTCACAATTTATATGTATGACATGACAAGCTATAGAGAATGCAGCAGTGCATTCTTTCTTCATAATATTCTCTTATCCATTAATGACTAGTAACTGCGTCTTAATGTGCTTATGTCTTAACCACTAGTAATTTCAAATTGAGTTCGCTCCACAACAGATGCTGTTAAATCATTTTAGGGAGTAATTTGTTTGGTGCTTGTGGTCTGGGTTTGCCTCTCCACATAACATTATATGTACATTTTGATATTGTACAAATTTGAAGGAAATGAGAACGAGGAATGAGAATCCTTCAAACTAACCTTTTATTGTTTTTCAACAATTCTTGCTCAAGGGTGTGCAAATTGTAATCATAGTAAGAATCTCATTTGTTCTTCTTTTGGTGGGAATGAATATTGTTTGATGGGGGATGCCTGATTCCCAATTAGTGGTTGTGTTGTTTTGGTATTTGTTGTTGCAATGACCTTTTATACAACCCATACTCAGGTGGGGTCAAGTTTTCATTTTGGATGCACTTTCAAAATACAAGGCCGCTGATGCTCGTGAAGCAGAGAATATAGTGGAGCGAGTTACTCCAAGATTACAACATGCAAATTGTGCAGTTGTGCTATCTGCCGTGAAGGTGACACATTTTTTACTATAAATAACTAATTGGCGTCTTGCATCGATTCTTCTATTGTTCATTCATTGAACTGTAAACATAAATGTCTATTGTTCTTACCTTGTAGATGATACTCCAACAAATGGAACTCATAATTAGTACTGATGTGGTTCGGAATCTTTGCAAAAAGATGGCTCCTCCTCTTGTAACATTGTTGTCTGCAGAACCTGAGATTCAATATGTCGCACTGCGAAACATCAACCTTATAGTACAGAGGCGGCCTACAATCCTTGCCCATGAAATTAAGGTGCATTAATACGCAATTGCATACAGTTTTGTATATGAGGAAATTTCTAATTGTGCTCTATGTCGTACCCCATCTTTAGTAAGGAGATTGCTTATTAGATACTTCTTTTGCTGTTAGGTGTTTTTCTGCAAGTATAATGATCCGATTTATGTGAAGATGGAGAAGTTAGAAATCATGATAAAACTGGCTTCAGACCGTAATATAGACCAGGTAAGTAATTTTTCACAGCCAGCCAATATCTTTAACAAGTATTATTTCCGTGATCAGAATAAGTTATTGGTGCCATGTGTGCTTGCTGAATTCGACAGGTTCTGCTGGAGTTTAAAGAGTATGCCACAGAAGTAGATGTAGATTTTGTCAGGAAGGCTGTTCGTGCAATTGGCCGTTGTGCCATCAAGTTAGAGAGAGCCGCTGAGCGGTGCATCAGTGTTTTGCTCGAGTTGATCAAGATTAAAGTGAACTATGTGGTTCAGGAAGCAATTATTGTCATCAAAGACATTTTTAGAAGATACCCTAACACGTAATGAAAATTCTCTTTCTTCCGTTTATCTATCCTTACACTTTTATTGCATATTGAAGAGAATACAATTTTCTTTTGCATATACATGACGAACTTCAGTTTATCTTTTCAGTTATGAATCCATCATTGCGACCCTATGCGAGAGCTTAGATACTTTAGATGAACCAGAAGCCAAGGTAATTCTCTTTATATTATTTTGTTAAATAACACTCATTATATAAATGCAATAACTCTCCTGTCGGCTTCTTTTTCTTTAACAGGCGTCAATGATATGGATTATTGGGGAGTATGCTGAAAGGATTGACAATGCCGACGAGCTTCTTGAAAGCTTCTTGGAGAGCTTTCCTGAAGAGCCAGCACAAGTTCAGTTACAATTGCTTACTGCAACTGTCAAGCTTTTCCTTAAGAAGCCAACTGAAGGCCCACAGCAGATGATTCAGGTTGTTTTAAACAATGCCACTGTGGAGACAGACAATCCTGATCTGCGGGATCGTGCATACATATATTGGCGTCTCTTGTCTACTGATCCCGAGGTATGATATATGCATTAAGTTTAAGTAGGCCTTATCTGACAGATATTTTGTTACATTGATCATTGACATATATAGGGTTTCATCCACGAACCCTTTCAGTCCTTGTGTCTGGCAAAAACACTGTCAGTAGATTTACGATAAGGTTCTAAAACTTGGGATCAGGGAGAACATGGCGAGGCAAAAAAGAGTTTTGAGAACTTGGGGAGAGATCTGCAAGTTTGTACCAATTAAATTTATATATATATATATATATATTCAAGTATAGTTTACGCGAAAGATAAAAATAACAACGTTTTAGTAAAATAAGATACTTTCAAACAACTTAAAACTAAAACACAAATTATAGAACAATTTCAAAGTATACGTAAAAGAATAAAAATAAAATTTGCCCAGGACCGAGAAGAACTCAGTCAACTCGATTTTACCGAGTTCTCCGGAGTATAGGAGAGTTTTAGAACACCGATTTACAGTATTGTGTCTGATTCGCACTTGTAGAATAGACACGTGCTGGAACACAGAATGTGAGTTATATAACTGCTGTTAGTAGATTTACAATATCGTGTCAGATCAGTTTTTTGTAGAATAGACATGTGAACAAATAAAGACTGAGTTACATGACTGATGTCCTATTTTTTCTCAGGCGGCGAAGGACGTTGTGTTGGCCGAGAAGCCTGTTATAACCGATGATTCCAACCAACTCGATCCCACTCTTCTCGATGAGCTTCTTTCCAATATCGCCACATTGTCATCTGTGTATCACAAACCTCCCGAGGCTTTCGTAACCCGTGTTAAGCCCGCAACCCAGAAAGCTGAAGACGAAGACTTTGCCGATGGCGAAGGAGGATATTCCGAGTCGCCTGCTCATGTTGCTGACAGTGGCGCGTCACCACCGAGCAGTTCGAGCAGTGTTCACCATGCAGGTGGACGGCAAATAACCCCTACAGCAGCTCCAGTGCCAGATTTACTCGGCGATTTGATAGGTCTGGACAATAGTGCTATTGTACCTGTCGACCAGCCCGAAACTCCCAGTGGGTAAGTATGCCGGAAAATTCAAAACTGTTCATGAATGCTATGTTTTGGTTGCTAGCGCTGAATGGAATTTTGTTTATCTTGACGGCAGCCCACCGATGCCTGTTCTGTTACCAGCATCGACCGGTCAAGGACTGCAAATCAGTGCACAGCTGACAAGACTCGATGGCCAAGTATTTTACAGTATAATGTTTGAGAACAACACACAAACTGCACTCGATGGATTCATGATCCAGTTCAACAAGAACACATTCGGACTTGCAGCTGCTGGGGCTCTACAGGTATGTTCTCACTCACATGGTGTACTCTACTGAACTTTAGGGGTGTAAACGAGCCAAATTGAGCCTCAATTTGTTAGAGCTCGGCTCGTAAGAAAAGTGTTAGGCTCGAGCGTGGATTGAAACGAGCTTACGCAATTAAGCTTGAGTTTGGCTCAAAAAAAATATTCAAGTTCCAGCTCGGTTTGTTTAATTTTTATTAAAAGAGATTATTTTTCAATAAAAAAATATAATTCATTAAATACTTAACAAGCCTGCTCGACTCGACTCGATTCGTTTAGTTATTTTTATATGTATATTTATGCAAAGTTAAGAAATATATAATTAATTAAATACTAAATGAGTCCGCCCGCGAGCCTCTGAAGATTTTGCTTAAGCTCGATTATAATGAGCATGAACCAAATATATTAACGAATCGAGTTTCGAGCGGCTCGTTAAAAGCTTGGCTTGACTGAAGGAGAACTAGATTATTTTACCATTTAAGATGCTAATTGATGTTTTATCCTCTGTTAGGTTCCTCAAATCCAACCAGGGACATCTGCTAGGACTCTTCTACCAATGGTTATGTTCCAGAATCTGTCTACTGGTCCTCCAAGCTCTCTTTTACAAGTTGCCGTGAAAAACAATCAGCAGCCTGTTTGGTACTTCAATGATAAAATCCCAGTGCATGTATTCTTCGGCGAGGATGGAAGAATGGAGCGTTCAAATTTTCTCGAGGTAAATTGGCAATAAACTCCACCTCTCCTCTAGGAATCTTACATGCAACAAAAGTTGATTAAACTTCACATTCATCTTGACCATGCTTAAGGCTGTGGATGAGCGAGCCTTTAGTGAATCACTCAAACTCGGCTTGTTAAGTATTTGGCTTGAGCTCGTTATAATTGAGCTCAAGCTGAATTAATAAATGAGCCGAGCTTGAGTTCAACCATTTAAGGCTCGTGCCCGGCTAATTTATATGTAATTAATTAATATTTTTTCTAATACGATAAAACATGATTATTTATATATAATGAATATAGTAAAAAACATATGAGTGAAACCGAGTTGAGCCGAATTCAAGTTTGACCAATTATATTTTAGTCGAACTTGAGCTGGACTATGTACGCTCATTCGATCCCTAGTCGAGCCCCGACAAATATAGTCTCAATTTTACTCGTTTACACTCCTAAAAGTAAGTACCCTTTCATTCTCTAAATAGGGTGTTCCATAGTAAGTGTTCACTTTCACTCTTATTCTCTATTAGAAAATAAGTACCCGGTCATTCCCTAAATAGCAGTGTTCTAAATACGCTAGGCGTTAATTGGGTGGAGAGGGCTTTTTGGGGACTAATCGGGAATTTATCGGAAAGTAAATAGGGTTGAAGGATTAATTGGGAACTAATCGGACATGTTGGGGATTTTTTAGAACACTGCTAAGTAGGATGCAACATAGTAATTGTTCACACTTTTGTTCTTAGGAAGCTACTTATGTATGGACTTCCTACAATATTCTTGTGTGAGTTTGGTATTTCCACGAGTACCTTAGGGAGTGTCAACATACAGGGAAAGTGGAGGACCAACTCCAATAGTTGATGAATTGGTTTTCATCGGAGTTGAAGACTGCATATTTGACAATGGTGGTCTGCCAAAAGACAAATTTATTTTCCCAATTTTTTTTATCAGCAATGAAACGATTATATTTAAGAAGATTTAGTCAATTGAATTCCCAAGTTTGGAAAAGGAAACTCTAGGTGCAGTACAAGAAAAATGAAATACATAATTAAGATAAAACAAAGAGCCTAAGGAATAACTTGGAGAGAGGATGCTTTATTTTTCGCATGGATTTGTTGGAATGTTTGAATTATAACCTTGTAGCTGGCCTTAGAAGTGAAACCCATAGATTTACAAAGTTCCCAGGTTTTACTGGCACTTGCAATTTATTTTCCTGATTTTGATCATCAATTGTTGTGTTCTAAAACTATATACTGCTATCGCAGACATGGAGATCGCTCCCGGACTCGAACGAGATCTCCAAAGACTTCCCCGGCATTGCGGTGAACAACGCTGACGCAACCCTGGAACGGCTAGCGGCTTCAAACATGTTCTTCATCGCAAAGCGCAAGCACGCCAACCAGGACGTGTTCTACTTCTCGGCCAAGATCCCTCAGGGCATACCCGTCCTGATCGAGCTCACGACCGTCGTCGGGAGCCCCGGAGTGAAGTCTGCTATCAAGACTCCCAACCCGGACATGGCGCCTCTCTTCTTCGAAGCCATCGAAACCCTCCTCAATGCTTGATTGTTCGATTGATTGATTCTGTTGTTATTTACATGCCTGGTTTTGTTTTTCTTCCAAGTTTTTGGACAGCTTCTGTAAAATCTGTCTCTTGAGGACTACCTGAGATTTTTTGTTGCTGTCTTATGTTAATGTTCTAAAATTCTATTTTGATACTTTCCTCTAGCTTGTGAGCCACTTGTATTGACCTTTTAATTTCACCATATGTTTAGATTGTTTTGTTGCATCGACACTACGTACCCTTTCAGTGCACTAAAAATCTCCGACTTATTCATCTCCATGATTTTATTAGCATTAATTTATAATTGGTCACTTAAAGTCTTTGCTGCTTGCCTACCGCCAAGCATTTATAGATCACTGTTTTTGTTTGTAACGAAACTAAGCCAAAATCGAATTAAAATTGACATTTGTTTTAGTTCTATTTCAAATATAATGGAAATTTGATACTTTCAACTAAGATATAGATGAGATTACAAAACTTAGTTTGAGCTTGTCATGTTGATATTTGTCTGAACTCACCTTATTGCTATCCCTCTAATTTCATAGTTTATTTTTGACAAGATTAATGAATCTTATGTTTTAAAAGGTGAAAGTACAATAATAAATAATTATTTTCAAAATTTTCAAAAAGGGAGTGTGATCCAAAGAGTATAATTTGGTACATTGTTATTACAAACTTTTTCATGTAATATGGGTGGTTGGGATGAGCTCAGGTAAAAATTAACTCATAATAATCAATAGCTATCATTAATTAATTGATTTATCGTTGCAATAAATATAATAATAGATGAAATCATATACAGGTAAATTTAACTAATACAAAAAATAAAACATTAATTGTTCCAGTCGTTTCCTATTTTATACAATACACCAAAAATAACTAATACTAAAAATAAATCATTAATTTTCAATAGGAATAATCATTTTTTAATATTGTGTTTCATTTTCATATAGTTAATAAAACATATACGGGAACATATATTCCGATGAAACCACAAGATTTTCATATAATTTATGAAACATGAACCGTTCAAACATATATATTGTTTTGATAAAATGAAATATGAATCAACATAATGAAAATGAAACACATGTGATTGGAAATAATGAAAATGGTCAAAATTTGTGTGATTCTTGCATTTATTAAAACAAAATCATGGAAATTTAAATGTAAAAAGTATGTATAAATCATATGATCGAAAAAAATAAAATATTGAAATTGGAAAAAAAATTAAATCATGAAAGAGTAAAAAAAAAGTGTAAATCTTGTATTTGTAAAAATAAACTCATGAAATCATACAAAAAGTAAATTATAAAATCATACAAATAGTGAATTATGAAATCATTTTATTTGTAAAAAAAAGTAAATTAGGAAATAAAATTAATCACAATTAATTAAATTAGATTGGGTAAATGACAAGAAATAATTTAACGATACAAAAATACGAATATATCCTCATACTTTTGTTTAAAGACAAAATTTGTTCGCACGTCTTGTAATAAAGTGGCTCACGAATTGGCCAAACATGCTTTAACTAATGAGATTACGGTGAGGGGTCAGTACCACAATCTGTAGCTTCAGCTGTCCGGCTTGATGCCGGGTTAGTTGCTTTTATCTAATAAAATTCGCGTTTACATTAAAAAAAGAAAGAAAGAAAGTTGTGAATAATTATAACAAATTGTCATTAATGAGTCAGCAAAAATCAAACCCGTCAAAATATTAATCTAACGATCTCAATTGATTCTAATTTTCTCATATAAGCTATGAGTTCTCACTTGATTACGATCCATGGGTTGTTTAACCTTAATTTTGTTGTTCCAAGTGATTTTCTGATTTATTATTTTCAAAATTTTCACGTTAACCATATGATATTTGTTGATTAGGCATGGGCCGTTACGGATGGGCTGTCCCCAAACGGGCCTCTTGGACCAAAAGTCCAATAGCCGACTGCTACTGCTGACTGCTAACGTACGCCGTGCGCGCATCGGTGCGTTCACACACAAACTTTCCCGGAAAATATTCCAATTTTATATGAGGAGAAAAATCCATCAAAAGTCATTATTTCACGCACGAAAACACACACACAGAAAGAGAAGAGAGAAGCTTTTTTTTTTTCTCATGGCGAGACCCAAAACCTCCTTCTCCACTCTCCTCTGATTCTCTGAAGCTCAACAGTTCCTGCAAAATTCTCCAATCCGATCTCCAGGTAAATCAATCTACACTCACTCCTTTGCTCTGATCAATTCGATTTCGTCATCGACTCGTTCGGATTTGAATTCGCCGCTTGCTAGTTTCTGTTTGGCTTCGCCTGTGGTTCTAGCCGCTTCAATTTTAGCTGAGTGTTGGATTATGTAGCTCTGGTGGTCTCGCGAGTGTGGAATTCGGCGATTTTTGTTTGGATTTGGACTTGCCTGCTTGATTTTATCGAGAAACACCGATTCGCGGAGCTGTTTATACTGATTTCGTGATTCGGGAGTTTTTTGTTTGTTTGTTTGATTGATGGTGGCTGTGATAAGGTTCTTGACTCCTCTGTATTGATTGTTACTTCATTGCTGTTAAGATTGTTGAGTGAGGTGCTGAAGTGTTAGCCCAGGTTGAGCTGATTGATTATGATCTGTTGAAGATAGTTGTTCTGTTGATTTGTTTGTTTTTTTGTCTATCAATGACTGTTAGTGGACTGGAAAGTGTGAGAATGAGTGATCCATGAAAGGATCTTCAAATTGATGGAGTTTGTGAATTCTATTAGAAAACCCAAGCATATGTGTAGAGAAGCTGATCTGAATTCAGTTTCTGTAATATGGATGGTTTTACAAGATGGATGGTTAGTTGTTAAATGTCTATGATAGTGGATTACAATGATCAACGATTCGTACTTAAAAGAAAATTTCCTTAAATTGTAGCTGCATTAATTGCACATATTTGAAGCATGCCGTGTATTGATTTCCATATTGTGTTACTATTTAATATTCCGTATTTATGTTTTAGCATTGCTTGTGTCAATTTTACGAGTCTTTAGAGACAAGGCCGCCATTTTGTTGAATTTTGTTTTATGTCAGTATGTATTGATGCATCATTTGGCTTGTATTAGATGTGTGAACGTGTTCATTTAGATATTCTGTAATTACATAAACACTTATGTGCATAGTAATGTAATAGAATTCTATTCACGTTACTGCTGATAATATCATAGGTGAGTATAGGAGATCGGTGAAGGGAGATGGGAGGCTGTTGCTGCTGTTCTTCCAAAGGAGCTGAATTAAATCGTAGACAAACATACTATTATGTCAGTATCATCTTTATCCTTCACATTAGTTACTTCCTTTTTGATTTTTATCTATCAGTTTCAAGATATATTTTTCGTTTTATGCTGCGTGTGTACATACCAAAACTCATATTTCTCGTAACAAATATGGTAAATTAGCAAGGAAATCTGTATCATTACAGTTCAATCAATTAACTTATTGCTGATTAGGCAAATAGATTCCGTAGAAAAGGGGTGGCCTTTCTTATGTTGTTTCCCTCTCTAATATTGAAGTTCTTGCCTAAGTTTAACTGTTCTTCTAGAAAGTAGTTAACTTTTTGATTGGACTAGCCACAGCCTCGCCTCTGTTGCTTGTACTCTATTAGGCATTAGTCCAAGCTCCATTTCCAATCACAGTGTTATGAAACTCTCGAGTTCTCCCCAATTTCTCCCTTAGAATTCGGTAAAATTGAGTTGACCGAGTTTTGGACAGAGTTTTAAACCTCCTCAGTTTTTCAATTATACCGAGTTCTTACTGATCAAAGTTGGTCAAATTTTATTTTTGTATTTCACGTATGCTTTGAAACAGTTCTATAATTTGTGTTTTTGTTTTAACTCATAAACTTGTTTAGAAGTATCTTATTTTACTAAAATATTGTAACTTTTGTCTATCATGTGAATTATATATGGATATCTTAGTATTTATTTAGCAGAAAACAAAATTTCTCCCCAAGTTCTCAAAACTCCTTTTTTTTTATCTCGCCGAGTTCTCCTCAATTCCGAGTTTTAGAACCTTGCAATCACGACTTCTATCATAATCGCCGGTTTTATAGCATAGCTTCCAACATTTTTGTGTTATTTTCATGCGATTTATTGTTTTGCAGTACCCTAGAGCACCAGAAGAGCGGGTGCCGTTGTCACCTCACCATGGAGCAGCATCTGGACTCTCTACAGGACTCCTGGTTGATACAAACCTGGATACGTCAATCCCCGATACTTACAGGCCCCCTCCAACCCCTATGCCCTATGATGTCGCTTTAGGGCATCCTCAAACTCCTCCAGGTGTTCAAGAAATCCATAGCAATAAGAGTGATGCTGGAGCGCAGGCGATCAACTCTGAATCTATACAAGAAACAGCTGGTGGCATCGCTCAAGAAGCTTCAGCGAAGTGTGAAAATGTGAAGGAGTCGAACAACAAGAAACTGGAAGCCGATGTTGAACTCGAATCTGCGAAGGAGTCTGAATTCGAGCTCTCGAAGTCGATCGAACGTGCTGTTTCAGCAGCGGAGGAGGAGGATGTCTGTCCTACTTGTCTGGAAGGTAATGCCCTTTACCATACAAGTAACAATCTCCGTGATAGAACAATGAGTATACCTTTTCTTTGTCCAAAACTGCAGAGTATGACTTGGAGAATCCAAAAATCGTGACAAAATGTGAACACCATTTTCACCTCTCGTGCATTCTCGAATGGTTGGAAAGAAGTGACACCTGTCCTGTTTGCGACAAGGTTTGCCCTCTTATCATTCTTTTGTTCTTTCAGCGTTTGGATGAGGAATTATTTGTGCTCTAAAACTCCCGAGTTCTCTCCAAGAACTTGGTAAAACCGAGTTGACCCGAGTTTTGGAACTCTTCCTTGGTAGTTCAGTTTTGCCGAGTTTTCACCCGGTCAAATTTTGTCAAGTTTTATTTTCATTTCTTACATATGATATTGCTTTCAAACTGTTCTATTATTTGTTCTTTTGTTTTAACTTATTAAGTTGTTTGAAAGTATCTTATTTTACTAAAATATTGTTATTTTTATCTTTCATGTGAATTTTATATGAACACGCACGCATATAATATTCATTTTAATACAAAAAAAAGTTTTGCCAATTTCTCCCCGAATTCTCAAAATCCCTTAATTTTCATCTCACCGAGTTCTCTCCAATCCCTAGTTTTAGAAGCTTGAGAAGCATCATCCGTTGTTATGATAATGAAGGATCTTGTTCTTACTCTGCTACAGGAGATGATCTTCAGCCCTCCTATTGATTAATACCATCATCAACTCCAACAATGTCTGGTTTCTTTCTGGATTGACTATATATACACAAGAGTTACTGTTTTCTCCTTAGATCCCCTTCCTTTTTGGGTGCTCACTGCCTTGTGATAGCCACATATCAAGTTCTAGTTCGGTTTTGATGTCAACTTCATATCATTGGAGAGAGATAGAGAATGAAAGAGAGACGGCCAATCCTAGTTCTGTCCAAGTTCAAGTTTTACAGAAACAAACGTCGCATACATGAAGAAGGTACTCACTCTCTATCTTTCTCTGTCTCTCCCTTGTATATGTAGCTTCTTAAATTTAGCCCCCTTTTATTCGGTTTTATGTAAACATGTGCATGCACTCGTGTGCCATGTTGTTTGATGATACGAAGTGAATGGCAAATGATGGTATGGTGTGGTTTTGATGAATATTTTTTGTACATAATAGTGAGATTCTTGCATCAAGTTGGTCTTTGTAGTCAATGTCTAGATTTCAGAAGACACAATTTCCTATAGGATATGATTTTTGCTGTTAGTTTAATGCATCAAAAGAGTGCGTAAAGTAACATGTCTAGATTTTCTCCATGCATCAAAAGAATGAAATGTTTATTGTTGCACATGTTTTGGAACATTGGGAAGTTTGTGCAATTTGAGTTTGGATGGTACTGTGTTGGAAAAATTGTTAGGCGCTAGTCAGGCGGAGACTAGTAAGAGTGTAAGACAATTAATCAAGATTAATTGAACAAGTCCAAGATTTTTACAACAAGCACACTATCTGTGGAGATTTGTTTAGAGAGTAGATGCATGGCATGGGTGAGTCTTGCTTAAAAGATTGTCCGAGGGTGTTAGTGATTCTTGTCCTCTACCTTATGTCGGATCCGGGTCATTGTCAAGTTTGGGGATTCTTTTTTATGAAAATGGAAGGTAAGTTTAGTAATCCTCGTCCTCTACCTCGTCGGATTGAAGACAATGAGTCCTTGTTGGGTTCAGTGATTTTGCCGTCTCTACCTCGCCTCATCGTGTAATACTATATTACATGTCCTAGCCAAACACACTTTTCGTGATTTTGGGACCGATCTCTCTGGATAAGAAATTTCTCTCTATCCGTGATACGCTTATACATTGTCAGTGAACCACGTAAACTCGCGGTTGATTTCTCTATGTAAGAAGTTTCTCTTTACTTGTGAATGTAGTTGGTGTATTGTCTGTGAACCAGGTAAATTAAAAAAAAAAATTGGTTTATTCTGATTGCTTGTCTCTTTTATTAAGAATCATTATAGTTTTGGGTTTGTGTATAGAAAATAGGTAAAATGTTACTTACCTCCCTCGTGGTATAAGCGATTTTCATACCTTCATCAATTTTCACTTACTTTTCTCGATCTTTCACAATTTCTCACGGAGGCCAAACACCGTTAGTTTTTAGTCAAAAGTCAACGATTTTTGTGAAAATGACAAAAATACTCTTTGGAGACTTCTCACTTACCCACCTTGATTTCTTTTCTCTCCAATTCCGGCTATTTATAGCATCAAAATCTTCAAAAATCAACATAGTAATTATCGATACCATTCAAATGCCTATTTTACCCATATTCACTACACCAGCTCTGAGGTCTAATCTCTTGTTTGGATTCCTTTGCTCAGCCTCGTGTACAGCTTGGTCCGAAGGTCCCTCCCAGACTCGACCCCCTCCATCGCCGACTCCTCGCATCCCCTGTTCTCCCACATCTCGAACGGGTATGGATCACTTCCAGACTGCGAAGGAGGAGATGGAGTCGCCGGAAGTAGAGGTGGAGGAGAAGGGGTCGGTGGAGGTGGAGGAGAAGGAGTCGTCGGAGGGGGAGGTGGAGGAGAAGGGGTCGCCAAGCAAAGAAGAGTGAAACATAGGGACCTCTGCGCGACGAAACCGAGCCGACTTCGGCTCTGGCAACCTCTACGCGGCGGCGGAGGAGCTCTGCTCTGATCTTGAGGAAGAGAAAAGGACATAGAAGAGGGTAGCGATTTTTTAAAAATTTAATAGTTAGTTGAGGGTATTTTGAACTTTTCACAAGAAAATTAACGGTATTGGGCTTCTGTGAGATATTGTGAAAAATCGAGAGTAAGTGAAAATTGATGGAGTTAAGTGAAAATCACGTATGCTAAAAAAAACGCAAGAGACATTTTCTCTAGAAAATAAGAGGAGAGCACCAAACCCAAGAATGGGTGGGGTGACTTTTTGGGGTATTAAAATGTGTCTTTATAAGCATAAGTAATTAGGTAGTGGCAACAAGTTAGATAAGGATAGCGATAAATAATGTGAAGGGCAAAGCTATGTGGATTGATTGATTCTCTTACAACCAACACTTTCTTTTCTCTTCCCTCCCACGTTGTTCTAATTCTTCATGTGCAATGTGCATTCATTAAGTAAAAGCGTGTAGATTGATATAGAAAAGATACTATATTTTTGGGATGCATTAATTTAAAATCTCCTTTTAGATACAAATGTATAAGAACCATTATTTTTCATTTGACGGTAATGATCCAACGATTCTAATAAATATTACAAGTTTCAGTTTTAGTAAATATTATTTTAAATAAATGTTTATAAGGCAGTTTTGCAAAATCATCCTAATTTGTACCACCCAACCTCATTCTCGTTGTGCGCTGAACTTGAAGCACAATGCCTTCATGGTGTGGTGATAGCGATTCGACGACGACTCGGTGATGACTCGCCTTTGGCGATCTTTGCCGCCGGGTAGATTTGACAGTTGAGAAACTAGAAATGCTCGGCATCATCGAATAGTTCGGTTTTTACTCATGAGAAGGAAAAATTGCAATCACTTTGCGATTTGGATGTTTTGAGTTTTTCTTTGTCAAATTCGTTTGATTTTGCTGTTTCATCCAAATCGAAGAGTTGTAAATTGGTTTGGACTACTTATATATGGGGTTATGTGTTTGGACTTAGTTTTTGTAAATTTGCTAGCACCGCGACCACAACGCGGTGATTTGGCTAGTCTACGTCGACGCATATCATCAAACTGCATCGAACAAGAGTGCTCACAGTTGCCATTGACGCTTATGGCCACCAAATCAAATTATTATTGGAGAAGAATAAAAAGGGCAATTCTCGCGACCGAGGGGAATCGAGAATCAAATGTGGTTCAAGACCATAATCGCGGTTGAGAAGACCGAGAATTATGCATATGATAATTTATTAGCTTCATCTGTAGATAAACTAACACTTAACTTTTATTCATTTGGAGAGATGGTATAAATAGAGAAGTTAATTCATCTTTATATGGTGCCTATTTTTTTTCTTTCAGTTTGGGCCATTTCATAATCTATGTTTGAGGCAAAATGCCTAGTTCCAATAGAGACTGGACATTGTTCCGATATGGGTCGACGATTTGAAGGAATTGTTGGAGTATGTGAGCATGGAAGCTTAGTTGCCGCATCTCCAATCGAAGAAATTAACGTCAAGTCGTGAATGCAATGAATGCGTTGGTATTTTGGTGAGCAATGACTCGTGAAGCGCACGCGTATTTTGTTTATTTATGATATTTTTAATAAAAAATAATAAAATAACGGCATTAGTAAAAAAAATTAAATTGTTGTTTAAATGACCTATAAAATCAAAGATTACTTTAAATGACGCATATGAAAAAAGTAACGTTGCCCGATGTGCTCTACTCTGAAATTATCTCCCTTAACTTTACAACCTGACATAATTTTTTTTGTTTTAAAAACCCACTCCAAAATGGTTAGTGTCAAACTATACTTGTTACAAAGTGAAAATATGGAGTTTTAAATTAATAAAAGCAAACATTTAATAAATAGTTAACGATGATTGAAAATTATTAAATAAATACCAATAAAAGAAAATTTAAATTTAAATAATTACCCCACAAATCACGTTCAATTTTCTGTCCATATTCAGATAAAGATAATAATAAGACTTGTCTAATAATTTTTAAAAAATAAAAAATATTAAATACATGTCGAGTTTGAAGTATTTTGCTTAAAATGCTGAATTCATGCATCTCAAAAAAAGTAAATGAATTCTTCTCTCCCACAATTGATTTTAAAACTTTTTCCCCAAGGAAAAGCTTGAAATTCTTATACTTAAAACCCATAATTTTTGGATTCTCTAAGCGATATTAATCATGGTATCCATTAATTCATACCTATATTGATAAAAGATAACAAAAGACCATAAACATAACATTTAGGCACAATTAATTAAAATCTGATAAAATAATTAGCAAGAAAATTAGAGGACATTATTGGTTATTCAATGGGTAAACTACTCATGGGCATCTCCAACAATGCCCAAAAGACACATAACTATTCTCAATTTTCAAACTGCACACTTAGCTGCACCCAGAGATTGAAAATGGACATTTAGCACCTACCGTTAGATTTTCTGTTAAAATTTTAAGTAAAATGACGAAAATACCCTTGGTCATACTTCAAATTTTCAAAACATGCAATTGATGAGTTTTGGTGTTGTTTCCGATCAAACTTCTTCACAATCACCACATTCCTCGTCGGCCTCGTCTTCGACCCTCCCACTGCGTTCGCCGGCACCAGATTCGACTTCCGACGGCTCCGCCAAGTCTCCGGTGAACAATTTTTTTACAATGACATGATTTTGAAAATTTGAAGTCTAACCAAGGGCATTTTCGTCTTTTTAATTAAAATTTTAACAGAAAATCTAACGATAAGTGCTAAATGTCCATTTTTCAATCTCTGAGTGTAGCTAGGTGTCCAATTTAAAAGTTGAGGATAGTTATGTGTTTTTTGGGCATAATTGAAAATGACGATGTGTATAGTTTACCTTAATTAATTAATACATATATATAGTAAGTGTAATTGAAATTCACTACTACACACACACCGTCCTCGAGTGTATCTATCTCTCTCTCTCTCACTCGCTATATATTCGTGGACTCCTGTTTTCACTCATTCATGTCTAAGCGCTTTTTTTATTTTTCCTAGAAAAAAGCTAATTTTTTTCTCTCTCTAGCCGCACCGACCCTTTTGCCTCCGCCGGAAAAATGTCTTCTCCGAGCAAGCGCCGGGAGATGGATTTGATGAAGCTGTATGTGATTTTCCATGTTTTGATTGATGGGTTTTCTATTTTGTTGCTTCTGTGTGGTGTTTTTGGTGAATTTGACTTCTGGGTTTTGCTTGATTGGGGTTTATTAGGATGATGAGTGACTACAAGGTGGAGATGATCAATGATGGCATGCAAGAGTTCTATGTCGATTTCAATGGCCCCAAAGAGAGTAAATCTTCTCTGCCCAAATCGATTTATTTATTTGTTTATTCATTTTTTGTGGGATCTGTTTGAGTTTTTGTGATGTGGGTTCAGTGAAGCAATCTGTGATTTTTTCATTTCTGGGTTTTGTGTATTTTGTGCTGATTTTTTTAATTTCTAGTTTATTTTTCTGTTGATTTGGCTTTAGCTGGTGCTGATTGAGTAATTTTGTAACCTGCTTTGGGTTCTTAACTTTTGTTTTGATGATGTAATTGAAACATACAGTCTATATATGAACTTGAAAATCCCAAGTTCATTTTGTGTATATTTTCTCAGTTTTGTGTAGTTTTAGCTGTGATGTAAGTTTGTTGTTCAATGATTTGCCTGGGTGAACATAAGGTTAGCTGTGTGTACTGAAATTCTGAATGAATGTATAGTTTTCATGTGTGAGTAATAATTTTTTTTTCTTGGTTTTTTTTTCTGACTATGGCTAGGTCCGTATGAGGGAGGTGTTTGGAGGATGAGGGTGGAACTGCCCGATGCTTATCCGTATAAGTCTCCTTCCATTGGCTTCGTCAACAAAATCTACCACCCAAATGTCGATGAGATGTGAGTTAAAGGGATTTACACTACTGGGTCTTTTGGTTTGTTTCTATGTTAAATGCTTATGGCCCTCTATGTGGATTAGTTTTGAAAATGGTTTCTGAATCTTATGTATTTTGGTGTAACTCGAGTTTCAGGTCTGGCTCAGTGTGTTTAGATGTTATAAACCAGACTTGGAGCCCCATGTTTGGTAATGTTCTTATTTGGTTAATTGTATTTCATTTCTTCTTCTTGCATTGCGTTGTAATGCTGCATTCTCTTAGTCGGTTCTATTATTGTCTTGTGATTGTGAATACAAGAAGTTGACTTGGGTTTTTCTTTGCTTTAGATTTGGTTAATGTATTTGAAGTGTTTCTTCCTCAACTTCTCCTGTATCCCAATCCGTCGGATCCTTTGAATGGAGAAGCTGCTGCTCTAATGATGCGTGATCGAGCTACATATGACCAAAGAGTGAAAGGTAGCAATCAATCCTTGTCAATTTATTTATTTTTAAAATCTTTTGTGTGTATATTTATGTTGCTGATGAAATTTCTGCTCTGATCTGCGCTAGCAATTTGTATTCAAGTCCTATTGTCGCAAGTCATGAACTACATTTCCATCTAATACTAGTTTGTTTGTTGGTATGCAAGTAAAAGCTTTTTTGATGAAACTATGGAGGTGGGAGTTGGGGTTCTGTTAAATACCTGATATAATATGTTTTGTCGTAAGAAAGAAATACCTTTTTCTTTAGGCCTCTCCTCTTCTTCTTTGCCCTTTGATTTGGATGGAATTATTCTCCACAGTTGGTGCATTTTGTATGCAACTATTGAGCGGATTTAGCGATCTCTACCAAATGCAATATGCTATAGATTGTCCACAAAATGCATTTTGTGTAACTCTTATAAAAATGCACTGTATAGTTAAACCCAGTGTTCTAAAAATGCTAGGCACTAGTCTGGCGGAGAGGGCCTTTTGGGGACTAGTCGGTGATTAATCGGAAAATAAATAGGATTGAAAGGATTAATCGGGGACTAGTCGGACAAGGCGGGGATTTTTAGAACACTGGGCTACCTGAAACTCCTCTCCGCCTCTCTTTTATCTTATGGAAGATACATCTCCTTTATTCATAAGCATGCAGTTTAATTCTCTTAACCCGACATGTCATTGATTCAATCTGCTGGCAGTCCATATCTGTTTTTCATCTCTATTATTGTCTTGCCCACGGGTCCATATCTTTTTTAGTTCTATTATTGTCGTGCTCACATATAAACACCGTGTCCATGCATTTTTTTTCAGAGTACTGTGAGAGATATGCCAAACCAGAAGACATTGGCGCTGCCCCAGAGGAGAACTCTAGCAGCGACGAGGAGGAGTTGAGCGAAGACGATTACGACTCTGGCGATGATGAAGTGGTTGGAAAAGCCGATCCTTAGGTGTGCTCAATGCCCTTCCCTTTTTCATGACGTGTTTTCTGCCTGTACATTATATCCAGTCATGGAACCGTAAAATATGTCAAAAAAACCGAAGGCTACCAGGAAAAAATAATTCTGAATCTTTCGGTCTATTTAGGTTTATCCATGGTGTTTGTGAATATTGTTTGAAACAATTTCTTCTACATTTCAGATATTCATGTAATGTTTGGGAGTAGAGAACCTGCAAAAATGGTTATATGTATGCATTTCTTGGTCTCTATTCTGTGATCACCAATCCTTCTTGAACCTCTAATTCATACTTCATAGTGGAATTGTCTGATTGGGCTTGATAGTTTTTTTTTTCCAGCTAACACTATATTTCAAAATAAGATAACAGAGTAGGAAAATTTATATTTTAAGAAGTATATAACATCCAATAATTGGACTTGTAAATTCACATAAATAACCTACAATTTTTTTAAAAATACCTGAATAATATATTTGTTTTTTATTCATACACAACATATATAAAGTGAACAAATTGAAAATAAATTTAATAAAATAACATAAATATTAAATTTGGCGGAGTTATGTGAAGTTATCTGATAATTAACAATATATAAAATATTGGAAGCTATCATTTATTTCAAAAAGAATAATAGAATATATATGGATCACATAACAAGATGAAATGTTAATTTTTAAATGAAGAAAATCATACTAGTAGGTTTATTTATTTTAAAAGGGATTATATTAGTATTTTAAATTAATAATGTGTCTAGAACTTTAATCATTAGTTAAATAATAAAACATAATAATCTTAATATTAAAAGGGATTATATTAGTATTTAAAATTTTTAATGTGTCTTGAATTTAAATTATTAGTTGAATAATAAAACGTAATAATCTTAATATTTCCTAATCTACATATGTGGCTAAACTTTTATATTTATATGGACCAATTGCTAACAAGCAAGCCCTTATAGCTCAGTGGTAGAGCGCCAGTCTTGTAAACTGGAGGTCCGTAGTTCGATCCTGCGTGAGGGCATTAACGATAAATTTTATTTATTTTATTCTCATTTTCTGAGCCCACTGTTTAATGCCCAACAGGCCTTGGCCCAAACCATAGCCAAACGTTACGAACCCAAGATTTTTCAGCCCACTGTTTATTACCCTCAAACTAAACAGGCCTTGGCCCAAACCAAAGCCCAGTAACGATGGACAAGAATCTATGCAAAAGATTTTCCAATACGTCACGTTCGGACAGTTTTGGCGAAGTCAGAAGCTGACGTCATCTTCTTGTCTGAAGTATTTTCCTCGTAACCTCGTTTATTGCACGTGTGGCGCCACTCAGACGCACTCTCTGTTAATTGTCCGCATAAGACAGTTCTTTTTTTATTGGAATTTTTTTTTTGTCAATAAGTCAAGTCACATTTAAAATTATATTAAATAATTTATGAAATAAACTCAGTGTAAATTTTTTGAATTGATTTTCGGATGAATAAAAATATACGTTACACATAAGAAATTGAATAAAAAAAATATTATAATTATTTCTAAAACATTGAAATAATCTTATAATGAAGTCAAAAATTGGTAATTTGTGCTCAACATCTCACACTATATGTATAACATAAATAGTATTAACTTTTTTTCACTAAATATACTCTAAACACGTAAATAATAAAAGAATATTTTCCCAGAAAAAGAAAAGAAACTTAGCCCCCAAAAGCAATTCCTATAATTATTGTGTGAATCTAGATGACATATCTACAAGCCTAAAGGTCAAAATATTATTATTTATTTTTGAACATGAAAAGGTCCTTTTTAATTGTGAAGATTGATGCTATCAATTTCACAAAAAAAGTAACAAAGAAATTGCAAGGAAAATCCTATGGTGGCTTACCCAATTTTCCAAATAAAAAAATTCACAAAAGTATCATCATTAGATAGTGACAATGCACTGAGATCTATCATTTGTATGCATATTTTTACAAATAAATAATCATATCAAATATGTGTATATTCCTTTTCATTTTATTAAAATAAATATTTATTCAATCATAAATTAACTCATCAATCAGTCGATAATTTATCTCTTGAATGAATCATAATAACCAATCAACTTAATAAATACAATTAAAAAATAAATAAAAAATAGAGGGGGAGCTGGAGGAGCAACGGTGCAAGTTAGCTGAGGTGGCGCTGGCGGGTAAAGAAGCAGGAGGGTGGGCCCTAACTTACGCAGTTGGCGATGTGCGCACGAAAGTCTAGGATTGACACACGTGCACACATTTTTCTTTAATTTAAAAAAATCTTAATTATCCAACCTAATCCATCATTAGCTATATATACTTCATTTATTTATCATCTGTCATCACCATATCTCGAAAAGACTAAAATACCCTCTCTTTTATCGCATAATCACGACCAGTACCGCGCTCATGGATCATTTTGTTTGGTAGCCAATAAGTGGTAGTTTGGTAATTCCGAAAGTCATTACCGTGTTTGACACAAATGCGTTACTAAAATAAATAAATAATTTGTTTTTTGTGCGTGGTCTATAAAATTAGATCTCCTTCACTTTCAGTGCTTCGTCTATTTTCTCTTTCAAAATTTTCTCGGGAAAATCAGGACACAGTGATCTGTGGTTTCTGGATTCGTTTTCGTTTTCTGTCAGATTTGATTCCGATTAGCTGAAGAGAAGCGAGCCTCGTTCCCTATTTTTCTCGTTCAAAAATTTTCTCGGGAAAATCGGGACAGTAACCTGTTGTTTTCGGTTTCGTTTTCGTTGATTTGATTCCGATTCGGTGAAGAGAAGCGAGAATCGAGGGATCGAGGAGAGGAGGAGCCATGAGAGGCGTTAATGGAGATTCGAGCATCGCATCGGAGACGATAAACGCCGCCGTGTCGGCGATCGCTTCGGCTGAGAGTCGCGGAGCTCAACAGTCTGTTCAGGTGAAGATAAATACAAGAAAATCGTTTTCGTTTTGATTAGCTTTGGTTCTGGTTTCGTTAGTCTTGATTGGTGATGATTTGGGGGTTTTGGTTGATTTGATAGTGGGTTTGTGTGAAAATAGGGGAAATGAGATCATTATGAAGTTATTGTTGTTTATAGTGTCTTAGATTTGAGATCTGCTGGTTGGGACATGAAATGATTGAGAGATGATTCATTAATCATTGTTGTGGTAATGACTTTTTTGTTGAATCCAAAACTTGAAAATAAGTTTCTTTAGGAGAAAATTAAGAGGAAATTTGTGCTTTAAGGAAACAATGAAAAGTGGTTTCAAAAGTTTGATTTAGGGATGCTATGGTTTGTGTTGCTATTTTCAGGAACACTACTTTGAGGGATATTGAAAATTGGATATAATTGTAATGTTTGTGCTCAAGTCTGGTTTTGCCTTGTAGTTGTGGTGAAAAACTTTTGACTTTTGAGTGTTAGCTTTTTGGTTGCATTATTGGATATGATCTACTGATTGTTTTATTTGGCTGCAATTGGAAAGGAAAAAACTAATCAAAACTTGAAATTACGCTTAGTGAAAATCAAGTGGAAATTGTGTTTTAAGAAGAAGGTGAAAGTGGTTTCGAAAGGTTAATTTAGAGATGCTATGTTTTGTGTCATGTTGCTACTTTCCGGAGCACTACTTGAGTGATATGGATAATTGGATATAATTGTAGTGTGTGCTCAAGTCATTGGTTTTGCTTTGTAGTTGTGGACCTGTGGTGATAGACTTTTGAGTTTTAGCTTTTTAGCTTTCTAACTTGCATGATTGCATATGGTTTAGTGATTCTTTATTTGGATGCAATTGGAAAGGGAAAAAAACTAGTTTTACTTGGATAGTGATGATGAGAATCTTGTTTAGTAGTGCATAGTCAGTATATACAATTGGTTGTTAGCTGATGAAGAACTTCAGTATTGTGATGCCTCACTAGTTCAGTTCACCTAAAAATGTTTTTTTATCCACATTTTCACCTACAAATATGGTAGCACAATGATCAAGATAGGTCCTTAAATAAGAAAAAGGAGACCCGAAAGGACATGTTGGTTTTATCGATTGCCTTTTAAAGGGTGAATTTTATATGCTGTCAGGACTTGAAACCTGATCGTCTTTAATTTGGTTAGCTGGGCGGTTTTCCAGATTCTTGAGGGTTTGAAATGCGTTTGTGATCTGCTGATTTGTTATATAGTCTACTACGTCTCATGTTCTGAATATTGAACCAAACAGATTTATATTCCTGTCTTTCGCAAACAGATCAACCATACTTATCTTCTTGTATTATTTACAGTAAGTAGCTAAGCTATATAGAGAGAGATCACCTAGTTTTATGTGATGAGTCATATGTCATATAGAGATCACCTGGTTTTATATAGTTCACTATATCTCATGTTGTGCATAATGAATCAAACAGATTTACATTCCTGTGTTTCACGGCAGATCATTCAATTCCATAATTATCTTCGTGTGTATACTGTAAGTAGCTATATAGAAAGATTACTAATTTTGTGTAGTGAATCATGTTTTCTTATAATCTTCTTGTTTTGACTTGCAGAAAAGAATATTGTAAGTAGTGAATCATATTTCTTATAAAATACTAAAATCTTCTTGCATTTCCCGTAAGTAGCTATATATAATGATTACCTAGTTTTATGTGATGTGTCATGTTGAAATGTGTTTGTGGGCTGTTGATTTGTTATACAGTTCATTATATCTCATATTGTGCATATTCAATCGAACAGATTTACATTCCCGTCTTTCACAGCAGATCATTAAATTCCATAATTATCTTCTTGTATTTACCATAAGTAGCTGTATATAGTTTTATGTGACCGAGTCATGTGTCTTATATAGTGATTTGTTTTTAAGTTGACTATATAGTGTGATTACCTAGATTTGCATTTGTTTTGTGCGTATTGAATTGAATAGATTTACACCTGTATTTATAGAGATTAACTGGGTTTATATGGTGAATCATATTTCTTATAATCTGTTGTGTTTTGACTTACAGAAGAGAAGATGGGGAGGTTGGTGGAGCATATACTGGTGTTTTGGATCATACAAGCACAAAAAGCGAATTGGACACGCCGTCCTCGTTCCCGAAACAATAGCCCTAGTCACCGACGCCCCCGCACCTTCGAATCCAAATCAAGCGCCTACAAATCTAGTGGTTCTCCCGTTCATTGCGCCTCCCTCCTCGCCCGCCTCGTTCCTCCAGTCGGAACCTCCTTCCATGACACAATCGCCGACTGGGGTACTATCCTTCACCTCCATGTCTGCTGGTATGTACTCGCCCGGGCCCGCCTCCATTTTCGCCATCGGGCCTTACGCCCATGAGACCCAACTCGTGTCCCCGCCCGTCTTCTCGACGTTCACCACTGAGCCGTCGACCGCCCCCTTCACGCCCCCGCCCGAGTCTGTCCACCTGACCACACCTTCCTCCCCTGAGGTTCCGTTTGCTCGGTTGCTCGACCCTAACCTCCGAGGCCCCGTTTCTTACTATGAGTTTCAATCTTACCATCTTCAGCCCGGGAGCCCGATTGGGCAGCTGATCTCCCCTAGCTCGGGGATCTCGGGTTCGGGAACCTCCTCGCCGTTCCCCGATCCTCCTCCGAAGGTTCTGAACCTTGACGGGTTGTCCAGCCACGACTGGGGCTCGAGGCGAGGCTCTGGCTCTCTGACGCCGCCCGATGCTGCAAAGCCCGAGTCCAGTCCCGGGTTAATTCTCGACCATCGGGTCTCGTTCGAGCTGAGCACTGAACCGGCCACCTCCAGAAGAGATCATCATTCAGCAAACACGGTGAACGCTCCAATCGGGGAAGATGGTGATCAACGGCATCAGAAGAGCAGGTCGATCACGCTGGGATCGATCAAGGAGTTCAACTTTGACAGCAGCGTGGAAGGAGGTGATGATCTTCCGAAGCCAGCGAATGGGCACGACTGGTCGTTCTTTCCCGTGGTCCAGCCCGGCCTTAGCTAACCCCTAAAGCCGCCTCAGTTCTTGCTTCGCCGGGTGATTCCTTCCCGTGAGAACCCGAATTCCCGGAAATGCCCCTTCATGAAATTTGTACAGAAATATTTGGTTTCTTGATGGGTATGACTGTAGGAGTTGTTGACCAGAACCAGAAGGGTGTTTTTGTCAAATTTTCCAGAGGGGATTGTATGTAAATATTAAGAAGTATGGTGTATTAGCTTCTTCCCCAGTTTCAGAAACTTTGACAAGATTGATTAGCTTTTTTTGTCTCGGTCTATGGCAATAGTTATTTTTCTAGAGAAAATCCATCAATTCCTTATCAATTTGATATGGGTTTTCAGATCTGACTATGATTAGTATGGTTGCGATAGATGTGGGGTGTTCTTGTTTGGAGGCGTTGCTGTTCGACGACGGTGGAGGCTGGACCGGTGGATTTGGCGCAGGGAGAGGTTCACGTCATGCTCCGTGGCGAAGTGGCAGAAGCGGGAGTTCCAAGGAGGTTTTCGGTGTCTAAGTGGTGGTCGGAGCTCCATACGGTGGTCATAGCTTCTTTTCGGCTTCAGATTGGCCAATCCTCGCCGTCGGCGTTGCTTTATGGCCGGCGACATGGGTGCGTCGTGACGCTTCACTTTACTCAGGCATTGTTTGTACTTCTTTCATGTCGATCAATTTTTCTTGATGATAAAAAAATCTAGACATGGACTAAAATTTTGAGATGAAATTCGAAGAGTATGAATAGTCGAAATAAAAAAAATACGATATTGTCTATTTATGAATTTGAGATCATGATTAAAATAGAAAACAAGTCTCCAATTATACTCTAAGACCAACTCCAACTCAAGATCTCCAAAACCCCCTACATCATTACTCAAATTGTAAAGAAAATTTAAGTCCACATCCCAATCTATACAACTCTAACACAAGTCCCTAAAATTAATATAACTTTTCAATGTTAAACTGAATTAAGACAATTTATTTAATTTATTTTTAAAAAAAAGTCAGGAATGAGTGAAATAAAAAAAATTATTAAAATCATGAAAATTTGCTTTACGAGTTCTAGTATTTGAAGACTTTCTTTAGAAAAGTCTTATAAATATGGATAGGGATGATACTTCAGAGTTTGGTTTAGAATTTAAATTCTTTAAAACAAAAAATATAAAGTTTTATAGTCTGATTAAAATTGCTCTTGAACCTGTATTTTTTATTGACAAAAACAATCATTTTATCATTCGATCTCATATCTTTATTTAATAATTATTAAGTTCTTATTAATGTTTTCACCTATCAGCATAAATTCTTTGTGGGAGTTATGAATTGGGCCATTTACTTTTCGTATGTAGATTATAATCTAGAGGGTCGACATGAAGAGTTGACTTAGAAACCAAGCTTTTGTGTGAGATTTTTGCTCAACCATATGGTTGTAGCAAAAGTACAACGTGAGGCTATAATTGGTCTCACTGGCTGTTCCATAAAAGTCTTGTACAGTTGGATCCAAATCCTTGATTTCACTGTCCTAAAGATCATGAATTTTCACAATTATTGCTTCCATCTTTTTTGTCGTCCCTCTTGATTATGCTTTAAACATCACATGTGCACATTCTTGGTTTTTTTCTTCATCCCATAGATCAATGCATATACTAATTAAACTCGGTTGTTAATGTGAAAATTATTTCTTGTAATGCAGATTAATAAATCATTTAACTAGTTGAATTTATAAAATAAGATGTTGAACTTAAACCTATCATCAATGATAAATAAATTTATATATTTTATCTACTGAAATTTAATATTTGACATTTTACTAATTAAGCAATTGAGATAAATTTTTAGTTTATATCAAATTTTCTACCGTTATAGCAGAAATTAGGGGTTGCCACGGTCTGATTATTCGATCCGAACCTCGGGTCGGTCCTCGGACCGACTTCATTGGGTTTATAATTTTAAGACCCGAGACCGGGATTGACTATAGCTGGATTTATTATGTCGGTTTTGTCTTTATGTCAGTATGATCACTGATTTGTCCTAACAGACCGAAAATTATGGGCCTCACAATTTTGGGCCCAAGTTTGACACTTAATCCTTGATTTCATTTAATTTTTTATCAAATTATAACTATAATATTATTGTTTTTTAATCAACTATAATATTATTTTTTGGTAAAGTGTTGAGAATTAATTTTGTACTTAATTATACTCGTCCTTTGAATATCTTCTATCTCTACTCTTAAATGAATTAGTTTCATGTTTTGGGTTATATGATATACAGTAGATGTAAGGTGGAGACCTAAACATGTGACATGGTTCAATTTCGGTCCGGTCTAGTCGGTTTAACCGATGGTTTATGTATCAAGAACCGTGACAGGACCAGATAATTAATCAGTCCTATTTCAGATTGACCGATTAGACCATAATGTTACTGGTATGATTTTTTGGACCGTGGTTCGGTCAGTTTAACCAGTCAAGTTGGTCTGCGGTCAATTTTGGCCAACCTTGGCATAAATTATTTATTTTATTGTTTTTTGAGAATTAACGACAATTGTTAATTTGTTAGGCTAATTTATTGGTTTAACCCACCATATTTCAATTGGTAAAACCTTTTCCATAAAAAATATTATTAATATTCTACAAAATTTATGCTTACTTGACCAGTTAGTTAAGTATTTGAACTTGAGTCCAAAAATCCTGAATTCGAGTAGCGTTGCAGTATCCTCTTGAGCTCATTATTAATACAATAATCTTAAGAATCACAAGTACAATTTTCCGATAAAAAATAATCTACAAACTAAGGAATATTTTTGTGTGCATCATTTTTTACCGTAGTGATGTCGTATTCTATCTGTCCTAGGGGCAGACATTTCCATATTTTTTGCTCGTCGCTCTTGTAATTCAGTGACCTATAAATTAGTCAGATATGCTTAACTAACAGTAGTTCAGATTATAGTGCAGGATCTATCCCATCAAAATGTCGCCTCAACTGACAGACGTCATGTCAGATTAGTTGTTGATAATATCAACATTTGTTTAAAAAATATATTCTACAATTTTCATTTTGTGTGATTTAAAAATATACCTATTTTTTATTATTGTCGAGCCTATAATGGATCACATGTAAATATTTCAATACCGTACATTTGACTATATATATATATATATATCTGACAATACTCGATTGATTTTCACTTAAGTCTGATATTAATAATGTTAACCAATGAGAAAATTTAGTTATGACGGCAAAAATGGATCCAAAACATAAATGCCAAGGAGTGACAATTGGGTGGACCGAAAGGTTTGATTTAATGAGGATATATATAGCTTCATTGACGTTGACTCTTATGAGTTTATGATATAATTCACATCAATTAATGTGTCATATGTAAGTCGTAAATTAGCATTAATTTGAAGCAAAAGTGTTAGACCAGCCATACATAGAAAATTGGGAGTGAAAAGTTACATTTATTTAGGAAGTTGCAAAACCTATTTGTTTGGTGCTCTCAAAATCATGGGTTATTAATATTCCAATTTAGAAATATAATTTTAAAAAAATTAGAACTTCATACTTGTTTGTTTGGTTTCAATTTTTACCTATCCAATTTGTCACTCAAATGTAACCCACAAGTTAATTTAAAAGAACTTATCACAATTAACTCAAGCTCCATGAGAAAACAAATGTTTTGATGAGAAGAAAATAAAATAGAAAGTGACGTAAAATTGTTAGAAATAATTATGTGTAAATATCTTTTACAATTTTGTGTTTACTTGTTTTTAATTTTGGGTATGCATGAGATCGTATAAATTATGGTGTTTAAACTATAAAATATGATTTAACAAAGGTTTAGGAAATTTGAAATTGATACTTGCTTGTTTGGTTACCATTTTAACCTATCAATCTATCACTTTTGAATAAGTTACACTCAAAAATTGGTTTGAACAATTTGTCACATTATTAATTCGTTTAAGTTATGTACTTATGTGTCATGTAAATTTTGGGTTGTATATGTTATATATTTCTAAATTCTTTGTATATGAAAACTGAAATGAGGTTTTTACTGTATTTGTTTACATGTTCCAAAGAATATATATATATATATATTTTTGAAGAATCCAAATAATATACTAGACCTTCGATTCACGGTCGAAAATTACATTAAGGATTAATGGAACAAAATCGACTTGAACTCAATCTAGATTAGTTAGAGCATAATAAACAAGCATATGAGCTACACCATTGTTTCTTCTAAAGAAAACTTTTAATGTTGATCCTAAAATAAAAAATTAATAAATACAAGAAATAACATGGGCGAATTAAGTTAATTTTGGTCTTTAGAAATATGTTGATAACAAGTTTTTCTTTTATCATCTTGTATTTTATTGATGCCGTTGACGTCTACGTGCACGCTAATTAGATTTAATAATCTATATTTAGCTACATATTAATTAAAGTCATAATGATTCCACCGATTAACTTGATCAACTATAGGTTTAACAATTACCTAAAAACAAGGCAATTAACTTCGAAATATAGGTATGTATATATATGGTTTGATAGATTGATTAGGCCTCACCTGTTAAATTCTAACTTTATAGTTAAAGCCTTCTATAATATTTCAGAAATTATGAAATATGAATTAATACAAAAACCTGACATGTACGGGGTGAGCACATTTTATCCAAAATCGAATTCGAACTAAAAAACTAAGAACATTTGAGTTTGAAAATTAAGAATCAAATCAATTCGGTTTGAGTCTGGTTCTTAGACTATAGAACCGCCAATTAACTGGTTCAGAACCGAACGTGTTCAAGAGATTTTAATTAATATTTTTTGTAGTTGTGATTTAAAGTTTTTGCCTACAAACGAATTTAATTGTGTATAATTTTGCTCATAGATTGAATAATATATGAATGTCACGATAATTGAATCAAATTGGGCATAATTAGAAAACTAGACCAAAGCACCCGACCATAAATCTCACTATTAAGAATTAATCATGTAATCGAGTCTAATTGTGCGGAAACAAGAACCAGACTTAAGAATCAGACATAAAAACAAACCGTTTCTTACATAATGAGTCCGAGCTTGGATCTCTGAAATCAAGAACTGGTAGGTCAAGTCCGGTTCTAGTCAATTCAGTTGGTTTCCAAAACCGTACCCACCTGGACCAATCTCAAGAGAAGTGAATATATATACACACACGTTAGTATATTGGGTCGACCAAAACGATCTAAGTTAAAATCAAACATTTTATATGTCTATTATCAGGAGAAACTCATTAATTTATAACTTAAAAAAAAGAAAAATCATTAGTTTATGCAGGAAAAAAAATTATTTTCTGGTTTTAAATTGACATTTGGCATAAGGGAGTAAATAGCATCACACGACACCGTTTAAGTAGATGGAACTAGAAATTGACTATTAAATGTTGGTGGGTTGCTCAACCAACCCCAACAAGTCACATGAAGAAGAAATCTTATACAATTATTTAATTTTCTTCCAAGAAATTCAGATTAATTTGCCAATTCACCGTTCTACTCAATTTAATGTAATAAAATTTTAATTACATGAGCATTTTAACATGTTACAGACCAACTAATACGTCTACACTTCATTTATCAATGATCGAATTATTTTTGTTCACTCGATCACATAACTTGACATTTTGTTGTTAATGATCGAGTTATTTTTAAAACACCAATTCTCAAACTAAGACAATAAAAATATATTCTTAGCGAGTTCAAATTTAATAGTTTTAGTTTCGATAATAACACTACAATTTATTATTATTTCTTTAATATCATTTAATTTGAATATTATATTGATAAATAATTTGTAGGCAAGCAAGAATTTCTCAACCAAATTCATTAACTTGTCTACTTCATTGGGTTGTGGAATTTAATATGGCAAGCTCATTTTGTTGATAAATTAGGTGAGCCTTTTTTTTCCATCACAGACAGACTGGCTCAATTTAGCCAAACAAATAATATAAAGTAACTACATTATTTTGTGACTTAATTTTGTCCTTCCTTGCATGCCTCTTCCTATATTTTGTCATGAATGCTCTACAATACATGAAAATGACCTCTTAGCCTAAATTTAAGAGAAAAACTTTCAAACTATGCAAAAGTTCTCGAGATTCATACTCGATTTAACTTATAAGCTTTGTTAAATATTGTTGAATTTTAATTTCATTTATAACTAAGAACGGTTTTGAAGTATTGATTATATAATACCTGAAAATAAAAGTTGGTTTATCCTAATTTTCTAATAATTTTGCAAAAGTAACAAGTAGGGATATAAGTGTTATCTACTCTCATCTTCCTTTTTCTACCTTTTAGACTAAATTTAAGAAGAAACAAAATTGACCAAGCAAAAGTTCTCAAAATCTATATTTGATTAATTAACTTATGGTTTTGTGGGATATTGGTGACCTGATACAATTTATGAATCAGAACGATTTTAAAATACTAGTTATATAACATCTGATAATCAAAATTGGTTCGTCATAAATTTCAGATAATTTTACATAAGTAATAATTAGAGGCGAAGTGATCTCTACACTCCCGTCTTCCTTTTCTCCACCTTAAATTCGTCAATAATACACCCAACAACTCATGTTGGCATTAATGGTTTGTGATTTGAGAGGAAAAAGAATCTCTATATCCATGGCCTTATTTACTCCATTGTTGAAAAATATATGTGAAGTAGACTCAATTTTGAAGTATTCAACATCACTCTTCCTTGTTCTTCATCTTCCTCACTCTTTCTTTTCTCCTTCTATAAAAATAGCTTATTTTTCTTCTTTTTTTCTTCACTTCCACTCCCTCTCTTCTATAGATGTTTTTGTACCAAATCTGATTTGGGTTTTGAAAATAGCTGAAAATTACAAATTTGAGCTCAATTACAATGCCAAATTTTTGGTTTTTGATCTAAGCCAACGGTTCATTTTTTGTGAATTTATTTTGTTATAAGAGAAGGTAGCGATCCGGTGGTTCGCGGCGATGGTGAGACTGGGAGACCACGTGGACATACCAACGGCGGTGATGATCTTCTCGGCGCTCGTCGCTTACTTCATGTGGTTCAGATTCGTCACGCGGTCTCTGAAGGGTCCACGTGTCTGGCCGGTATTGGGCAGCCTGCCGGGGCTCATAGAGAACGCGAACCGCATGCACGAGTGGATCGCCGACAACCTGCGGGCATGCGGTGGCACGTACCAGACGTGTATCTGTCCGATCCCGTTTCTGGCGCGAAGGCAGGGACTCGTGACGGTCACGTGCGACCCGAAGAACTTGGAGCACATACTGAAGCTGAGGTTCGATAACTACCCCAAGGGGCCCACGTGGCAGGCCGTGTTCCACGATCTGCTCGGGGAGGGGATCTTCAACTCTGATGGCGACACGTGGCTGTTCCAGCGCAAGACCGCCGCATTGGAGTTCACCACCCGGACGCTGCGACAGGCCATGGCTCGGTGGGTGAGCCGAGCCATTAAGTTCCGGCTCATTCCTATCCTCCACGCGGCTCAGCTCGAAGGCAAGCCGATCGAGCTTCAGGATATTATGCTTCGGCTCACTTTCGACAACATCTGCGGCTTGGCTTTCGGTAATGCATGTTTAAATAGTTTTACTTATAGGATTGTTATAAGAATATGGGAAATTTGCAAGAAATAGCTCTAAATTATTCAATTTTTTGCAAAAACTAATTTTGAATTTATAAATATATTTATTTTCAAATGTGTAATTTTTTGAAAAAATAACATTAAAATTAATGTTTTTTAATTAAAATTATTTATTTCAACTTGAGCTTTTCAATTTTATTCATCTTTGATCAAGTATTACCGAATTCTAATTTGATAACATGATGATAAAAAGAGAGTAAGACAAATACTCGACAGTTGGTGAACACTCGTTCACTCCAATCGGCACCAAATCCATATAATCCCTCAATCGCCAAGCGACTCAGCCCAAGATAGATATATATCCTCTAAAGAGAGGGGACCCGGGAGCCCGTCTCGCAACACCACATTGTCCGGGTCCAACTGCACTCCTAGATATTTATTAGCTACACTAGCCTCTAATAAAAAAGCAGTCCAATGCTATTGTTGATTAAAATTGGCAAGCTCAAGTTAAAAAAATATTTTTTAATTTTAATATCATTTTCATAATTTTTACCACAAAGTTACACATTTTGCATAAAAGTTATAAAGCTACCTCTACTTTTTAGTTAACGAATGCTTTTTATTATTTTTCATTATAACATTCACGTATTTTTTATTTCAGTTTATTTATATTTATTTTGATGCATGTCATGTATATTTCTCACTTATCGCATTAATTATTAATATTAATAATATTATTTTCTACGATATTTTTATAGGTAAGGACCCACAAACCCTCTCTCCGGGCCTTCCCGAGAACGGCTTTGCTACGGCCTTCGACGGCGCCACCGAGGCCACGCTGCAACGGTTCATCCTCCCCGAGTTCGTCTGGCGCCTCAGGAAGCGTCTCGGGCTCGGGATGGAGGTCGGCCTGAGCCGTAGCCTCCAGCACATCGACAAGTACCTCTCCGGCATCATCAGCACGCGCAAGCTCGAGCTGTCGAGTCAACAAAAGGACAACCTCAGCGGGCCCCTCCACGACGACCTCCTCTCCCGCTTCATGCGGAAGAAAGAGTCCTACTCTGACACCTTCCTCCAACACGTGGCGCTCAACTTCATCCTAGCTGGCCGCGACACGTCATCGGTCGCGCTCAGCTGGTTCTTCTGGTCAGTCAGTCAAAACCCCATAGTGGAACACAAGATCTTAACAGAAATATGCACGGTCCTGATGGAGACACGCGGCGGCGACACCTCCACGTGGCTCGACGACCCGCTGGGGTTCGAGGAGGTCGACCGGCTGACGTACGTTAAGGCGGCGCTGTCCGAGGCGCTGAGGCTGTACCCGTCCGTCCCGGAGGACTCGAAGCACGTCGTCGCCGACGACACGCTGCCGGACGGGACTTTCGTCCCGGCCGGGTCGTCGGTGACGTACTCGATATACTCGGCGGGACGGAACGAGGCGGTATGGGGGAAAGATTGCTTGGAGTTCAAGCCGGAGAGGTGGCTGACCAAAGACGGCACGAAATTTGAGTCACATGATTCTTATAGGTTCGTGGCGTTCAATGCGGGCCCGAGGATCTGCCTAGGTAAGGATTTAGCGTACCTGCAGATGAAGTCGATCGCGGCGGCGGTTCTGCTCCGGCACCGGCTGTCGGTGGTTCCCGGCCACAAGGTGGAGCAGAAGATGTCGTTGACTCTGTTCATGAAGTATGGGCTGAAGGTCAACGTGGAGCCGAGGGACTTGAAGCCTGTGTTGGAAGGGATAGCTAGAGGTCAGGCTAACGGTAACGGTAACGGTGAAGTGGTTGAGAAAATTGCTGCCGGGGCGTAGATACGGTGTCGTTTGGGGTACAGTGAAGTGGAGTGAAGATAGTGTCACGTGTATGGGTGTGATTTGTCACGACGGAAGTGTTAAATTGTTGCTTATTTTTCGGTTTGTTATAAATTATAAAGTAATAAATGTAAAATTAAAGAAAGATGATGTTTATAGGCAAGTAAAAGGGGTGTGCAGGGATTTAGAACCGGATCGAACTAGACATACCGGTTTCCAAAACCCAAAACTATTATACTGGTGCCGATTTGGTTTTGGGCTTGGTTCGTTGGATCTACTATTTGAAATCGATTAATTCTCAACTTTTGTTAACCAGTAGATTTATGGTTTGAATTAAACGATTTTGGTCTCAATTTAAAAATAATAATTTTTAATTAAAATTTTTGATAAAAATAAAATGATAAAACTTAATTAGTACAACTCAATCAAATCATAAAATTTGCAAAGAAAATACTATTGAATGATAAATTTTATCTGAAACCGACTATGACTTTTGTCGTTCACCAAACCATTCTAGATTTTATGAACCAAAACCAAACTAATCTAAGAACTAAAATCAAACTTTTTGCCACATTTCTTGGTTTTGGTTTCGATACCAAATCAGTTCTCAGTTGCACTCTTAGAAAGCCCACCCCTGCTAGTAATATATTAATAACAATAAACGATAACATCTAATTATTGTGAATTTTAGCGCGACGTGCAGTATTTTTGTCAAAATTTAATATAAATTATTATTGAGTTCTTGTAATTAATTGTTATTATGATTTCTCAGAAAAGTGTCATGTGCTTGTCGATGATACAAATATGTCTTAAACTTTATAGGTCTCCACTGTATGAGCAATTCATCATCAACCAAACTTCAACACCAATACATTTATATCTTAATTACCGCCCAACCATATATATTGCACATTATAAATAACATTATTACAATCTTATTTATTTCATGGTACCGACAAGAACTTGGGAATGTCGCGAGACTAATTCGAGAGTGGGAGTATGGGCCCACCGTAGAAAAAGAACTGCTGCATGACACCGCCGGCGTTCTGTACCGGCGTCAGCTTGTAAGGGTATTCTGGGAAAGTCTTAAGGTTGTTGGGTGCATTGACCATTTGACCATCTCTGTTTTGGACCTCGAGCCGTCCGCAATACGCCGTCAGATTCGAAGTCCTGAAGAATTTACGGTACCCGGAGCCCATTTTCGGATAGAGCTCACCATCAATGTGGCTCACTTCAACTCCCCATTCGATACCGGTCGCCAGTCGCCCCAGCCCGGTCTTTGTAAATAGATTCTTTGGCCAATACCCGACCGCGATGTTGCTCTCGTTCGCCCCGAATTTCAAAACCCAGTTCCCGTTACTCTGATCCTACATGTTTACACGTGACAGTGCGTTAGAATACTGCATCGGAAAGTTATATGAGTTTGTTAGCATTTCAGTCATTTTATAATCGAAAAATAAATTTGGGGTAAAATGAAATTTAGCTGATATAATTTTAGTTGTACGAGAAACTTGTTAATTAATATATTGCTGATTCATGTTCACATGTGATATCTACTTACCTATTTAAAATAAGATCGGATCATATATTATGTGATTAATTGACATATGTATGTAAATACAACAACGGGACTTGAACTCATGTTTCATAGACTCAAGTTTAAGCGTTTAATCAATTGGTCAAATAAGCCTTAGCACATAATCTTAATATATAGTGTCTTATATACATGTTGTCTTAATTGTTTTTTAAAAAAAAGTTATATATTTGGATTAAAAGATGGTTATTCAGACAGAGTAAAAAGAATTTTAAGTTAATGAATTGATAAAATAAAAGGTTATTAAAACACGTTATTATTAATGAAATTAATTTTCATACTCATATTCACATGAACATAGTTTTTATTAAAAATTTAATGATAAACATTTATTTTCTTCTAATCAAACAACCGACGAATTCTTAATTTTCACCGGACTGATTTTTTGTATAAAAATTTCACCATATTTCGAGTGACATAAGATGAATTATATTTTTAGATAGAAAATAAATATAAAACTATGCTTTTTGTTATATTTCGATCGAGTATAAATAAATAAAATTAATGGTACTTACCAGAGAAATCTTAAAAGTCCAAGAATATGCTTCCCCACCCAACACCGAAGTTTTTTCGAAAACAAAATCGATAGGAATTTTAGAACTGTCTCTTACGAAGCCGGGACATAAATCATTGAAACAAGACTTATTATTCATCTGCACAATATGTATACGAAATTATTAATATTGTTAAATAGTTAATTCTTAATATTATTGCATAATAATTAATAAGCAGGTCGACAAAAACTTACCTTGGTAAATATAAAAAGTCGAGTGCGATGATCACACGGATTTACCTATACATATTCAGGTCACACGTAAATATATGTTTGATTCAAATTCATAAGTACATCAGTTCGGTACACATGCATGCCATAAATTTTTATATACATGTGTAAATATATTTGTCTTACCGTCCAACCAGTTTGTAAAAGATCATTTCCCGCTATAATCTTTATTTGACCCGAACTATATTGAGTTTCAGATACGTTTGGATTATACAAACTTGATTCCATTGCGATATTCCACCATAGATTGGACCTTCACCATCTCTATTAGTAGCTCTCCCATGCTATGATGAAAATCAAAGTTAATTTTATCCAACAACAAAAGAAATTAAATTTTACATATATGAATAGAAAAGTTATTGTACTCACAAAATACACAATTTCTTCGTCACTGCTCGGCACATCGCGAGTGGGATTTAAATTGGAGGCATGGATTTTACTTATCTTTATAGCTCTGATTAAATGAGCTTTTGTGTATCTTCTTACGGGAACTGTGCCGCTCGGACAACCTTTTCCATTTTCCCATATCTTAGCAGCCCATATATCTTGAGAAGAAACTGAATTCGATCCCATCTGACGTGAAACAAGATGAAATGAGTGTGTCACAAACATGCACTGATTTATATTAACTTCGTGAATGACATTAGTTCAAAAATCATCAGTTAAAAAGAAAATAAAAACTAAATAGAGCTATTTAACGGGTTTCGAAAAAAATATATTACATACCTTGAATTCGAATGCACGGTCTTTGAGTTTGGGATGATCGAAAGCAGGTTGGTCGTGAAAATCCACGCAGTTATATTCGTCACCATACTTAGTCTGTAGATAAACAAAACACAATTTCAATATAATTTATCAGTACCCATTTTAACAACATATAGTTCTTTTTAAGTGAATTAACTTTTAACGCGGACCATAAAAACGATACGATAGAAATGACCTTAATAGTGGTTACAACTGGCTTATTGTGTAGTTTAAGAGCTCTTCGCAATTCTAAATCTTCATTTTTCGACCATAATTGAGAGCCGAACACAAATTGAGCACCACAAAATATCACAAGAAGCCAAAGAATTGCTCGAGCACTCATGTTTTACGATTAAATTTGAATTTGAATTTGATTTGTGTGAATAGCAATGTTGCATATATGCTAGTATTTATAGAGACAATGATATATAGTACCAATTAATGGTGAATATTAACGTAATATTTCATGATTCCATAGCAATTATTGGTCTGGATTTATTACTTTATTTAGCATTGAAAACATTCACGAACTTAATAAAATTTCACCAGATTATCAGACATATGATCAGGGTGAATTAAAGAAAAAGAAAAATAATGCCAATGTATTGTGATTTAATCATTCTGATACAAATTTATAATTTTATTATCACATTATCTCATGTTTAAATTCATGATTTTTTTCCTAAATATACTATTTAGGATTAAATTATTTTCAAAACTCAGGGGAAAAATAATTAATTCATTTCGAATCTTTAAATACATGACAATCTGGTTCTGGTCCTACAAAATAAATAACATACAATTAATGTTTGGGATAGTGACAAAAAAATGTCTTGTTGTTTGTTAATTACAAAAAAAAGTCATGTTGTCTACGTATTTTTGTAAAATGTGTTATCTTTATAAAAATAACGAAATTGTCCTAAAAATCTATTTATAACTTGATTGAAAAAACTTAAAAAAATGATTGTAAAAGAGAATTTTATTAATTAAAAAGTAACTAACCCGACATCAAGCCGGGCAGTTGAAGGTATAGATGGTGGAACAAACCCCTCACTATAATCCTACCTACTGTTAGTTAAAGCAAACTTGGGCAATTCGTGAGCCATTTGATTACGAGCAATAGTGGATAGTACGCAATACCGTTCGCTTAATATTACTCCAAAGTTCAACTCGACCCGTTTAGCATCATGTAGAGCCACAGCCTCCAACTCATACAGATGGAGAAATCTCGGGATCTTGCTGTAGAATGTTTTACATAGGCATCCATGATAACCCCAGAGACCAATCGACTCGAACCAGTAAGCATCATGCAGAGCCACGACCTCCAACTCATACGGATGGAGAAACCCCGTGATCTTGCTGTAGACCTCCTTAAACTAGCTTCCTCGATCAACCTTAAGATCAATATGGGCATCGCGAAATTCAAATCTTCCCAGCTCATTGGGTTTAACCAGATCAACCCTTCAACGCCAGTGACCCCCCGTTTCCTTCCAGTGCCGATCCCAATAGGACACCCAAGTGACGTATTGAATTTTGAGCAAGCCGAGGCCCCCTAGTTCGGTATGCTTGCATGAGTCTTCCCACCGACACCAGATAACTCCGGTTCCCTCCCAGTACCGGCCTACCAACCAACCAAAGTCGTCCCTTCTCTGTCCAACCCCAAATACAAACCCCGACCCTACCAGTGACCTCCCTTCCTCCTCTAATCTCCCGTCGCCCTCAGCCGTCACAACCCAAGCACGACCCGCCTGCAATTCCGGCCTCAACCCCCGCCTCGACCCCACTCCCTTCGAAATGAGAAAAAATATTAAAATATTTTTTTACAAAAAGTTGATTATTAAATTTATGAACATTTTTATAAAAATGTACACATTTTGCAAAAATATGTAAATAATAAGGCACCTTTTGATAATTAACAAACAAAATAAAACTTTTTTTACAAAAGTGTCGAAGAAAATACTTCTATTTTGCAATCCCTTAATGCTTACAACTTTGTTTACCGATTATTTGTTTATTTATTACCATCTAATGTAAGTTGGGCTGTTCAAAAGAGTGGGCTGCGAGTTCATTGTATTCCAAACCGAGCCCAATGGTGCAGCCCAATGTTTCTAGATCTACCCATAAGATCCTTAATACTAGGGGTGGGCTCTTTAGACCAAAAAAAGAACCAGGCCTCGAATAAAATATAGAGAATTTCGTATAATGAAAGATTCAGATATAAAATTAGAGAATCGTTTAATTTCGGCTTGGATATGGTTCTTAGAGTGCAAAACTTCAAGCTAACCGATCATGAACAAAACCGGTTCAACGTGCTTACGTTTTGCTCTCTGGACGCGTCACCGGTACATCTTCTACTTACGTGTCTCGACCTCGCTACTAAAGTAGAAATGACAAATGAATTGAATTGTCTCTCTTGCACATTCGACTTATAAATCAAGCTCCATTTTGTCTAATTCGACTCGTAAATTAAGGATGAATTCAAGATCGAAATTTAATCGGTTTCAATTGGGTAGAGCCACAACCGTGTCCACTCCTACTTTATGCATATAGGGATGCACTCAAGCATATCTAAGCAGTTTTTTGTGAAAAGTTTCAATTTAAATTTACTCAAATTTAGTTATAACGAATTTAAACTAAACGAAAATATTCGCTCAAATATACTCGAACATGAACTTGTCATCTTTAATTCATGGCGTGTCGGGTTCCCTGTTTTGATTGGGGGGGAGATATTGGCTACCCGTCATATTTTAAAAAAACTTCCTTTCTCAATCCCTCGGCTCTACGTTGACTTTTTGAAACCATATATCTTATGAATAAAGTCAATAACATCTTTTGTGAATTGAAATTGAAATGATCTGTAGTCGAATTTAATTATAATCGAACCAGACTACTTCCGTTTTACCCATTTCAAATTTTTTCATGTCAGTTCGGATATTTTCTTAATAATCCTAATCGTCATTAGGTGATGATTAATATAAACTACATGAATATTAAATACTATATCTTTAAATATGGTGGGCTATTACATAATGCTTGTCGGTCGATACACTCCACCATGGGCCCACAGCCAGGCCCATTAAAATAATAGTAAAAAATGTCAACGAACAGAAAGGCACGAAACAGGCCTCTTCTCTTTAGTAGTCAAAATAGCAGCAAGGCCCATTATTTTTTCTCTTTTTCAAGGTTAAAAAAAACGATTTTTACCTTTATTTTTATATTAAAAAAATATTCAAAAGGTTACTTTTAAGTTCGAGCCTATGATTCAAATTAATCAAATATCTCACTAATTAAACACAAAAAATGTTGAGACGAAGTCACTATCAAAAAGCACTGTGTTTCAATGGGTTAGTTAGATTTCCAATTTCCAAATCTCTTTTCCAACACTTTTTTCTTTTTAATTTCATGGAATATCAAAATAAATTACGCGCTAAAACTATTAAATTAAAATTATTATGTGGTTGATGAACTTTTTATTCGTTTTTAATTTAATTTTTATCTATATAAAAGCTTTTTCGTGTATACAATTTTAATAATGTAAAAATTAATTCTGCAATAAAAACGACGTATCAATTGATTTATTTATTGTACAACTATAAATAAAATTTGTTACACACGGCACCTACGTATTCTTTTATATATCTACATCTATCTTTTTGATTTATAAAAGGAGAAAGGATATATTCGGGTATGACGAGGACGTAACTTTTATTTTATGACTGAAAATTTAATATAGAAATAAATAATTAGCAACACAAAGCCAATTGTATTTGGTTCTTCACATTTTCTTATTCTCTTGTGAATACAACATGAGTTTATTTTTATCAATTATAATTAAACTAAAATCTATTTAATGAATCATGACAGTGGTGATGATGATGATGACACAGTGAATTTACAGAAATTACATTTTTACCCTCCTACTATGCACGATCATTGCCAATCAAATAAAGAAGAGTTCAGTGCTATTAAAATTTCAAAGTAAAAGCTTCTTTTTTATATTCAATTTTTAATTTTAAATCTCATACGAAATCGAGCCAGCGCGATCGATTTAAATTCAAAAAAAATCGGCACAAAAAATCTCGAAATCGAGTTGGGTCTCATTATCATTATGGGAGCGAAGTTTCTGAGCTGCATTCGCCACGTCAGCGCCGCCGGAGACACGTCTCCGGCGGTGGCCGAGCGCCCGAGAGGCGGGAGGTCGCCGGGGAAGTCGCCGGGGGAGGAGGCGAGGGCGGTTTTTACTGTTAAGGGCATGACTTGCTCGGCCTGCGCCGCGTCGGTCGAGAAGGCAGTGAGGCGGCTTCCCGGGATCCGGGAAGCCGCCGTCGACGTAGTCAACGACCGGGCACAGGTCGTGTTCCGTCCCCGGTTCGTTCACGTAAGTAAAAATTTTAGTGGGTTTTTTTGTTACGTAAGTTCAAATCGTTATGATTTATAAGAATGAAATTGGAACCGTGGATAACGGTTTTAATTCTGATTCTGAAACTGAAATAACCGTAAAATTTAAGATCGATTCCGGTTTTTAAAATATAAAACCGTTGTGTACCCTAGAATTGAACCGGTTCTTTAATTTTACTTACTTATCTTTATATCTGTATTTTATTCGCAAGTCTTATAACTCGATAGTGTTGTAAAAGGTAAGTCTTAATGTTTTATTTTTGTCATAACTTTTATTATTAAAATCGTCTAACTCATACCAAAACCCACGTAACTAACAGAAAATTGAGAAACTAGCCCTTTATGTAATGGTTATGGATCCGGTTTTTGAAAATTGAAAACCGTTAGGTCCCGTTTTGAACCCGTAGCAACTAATCAAATCAACAAGGAATTAAATAGATAAAATTGAGAATTAATCGGATTAATCAAAATAATTGAAAATTAATTAACTGGTGTAAAACCAAAAATTATCAAATTAATCAAAACAATTTGAGAAGTAATCAGATTAATTGGAACCTTGTTTTGAACCCGGTGGAATTTTTTAGAGCCTTGTTTTGAACCATTTAAATGGTTTCAGCTTAGTTAATTGCTGGATCATAATGTACAAACAACATTAAAATATTAACATGCTCTTTGTTTGTTTGATTGTTCGTTCATTTATTGGGGTGGTTGGTTTTGTGATGTGGTTTCATGAATTTGTTGTGATTTTATTCGGACTGATTTTTGGAGTTATGTGTTTTGAATTGATTTATAGGTCAGTTGTTGATGCCAGATAAGGAATGTTTGTTGAATTTGGGGTTTAGCTTAACAATAAATTAGGCTTTGAGAATTGGAATCCAAAGTTATAGCATTGTTTTTTACTTCTTTTTTTTGCAATCTTGTTTTTTACTTCTTCGAAGTGTTAAGATACGAATTTGTTCTATTTTGGTCATAGTTTTGATTAATTGGTTTTAAAAAATTGGGGAAAAATCTAAGTTTAAGACTAAGTAAAATGAAACTCAGGAACTTAAAATTGATTTGTAACATTATTCTCCAAAATTTGGTAGAGCTTCATATGGGTTTTGAATTGAGTTGGTAAATTCTAGTTTCTGAAACTGCACAATTGAACATGTTTTTGCTTAAAAGCACATATGTGTTGTTGTTGTTGTTGAGTGATAATTGTCATGATTGAGATTCTCACGTGATCATAATTACTTTTTGATCAATGGAGTTTTGGTTTGATTTCAGTCTCAAGAAATTAGGACCACTTGACCAAACTTGCTCCTTTTAATATTAGCGTTTTAATTATTTCATGGTTGGGGATCAATCAGATTAACCAGTACGGTAGTCTTTGATTCAGGGCACGAGGTGGTCTCTGACACGATAGTATGCTCTGTTTGTCTAAAGAGTTGTCGCGACAACTCGTTCGACACACTGAAATGCTACGATTGTTAAGGATCCTGCCGTGACAGACCATTCGATAAAACTGGAGATTACAGTTCGCGAATAACTTGAATTTTTATGTTTTTTGAATGTATCATTATCTTGTCTTATTAGCTGTTCTATTTCCATTTCTAATTAGAAAAGAATAACATTAGTAAAAACTAATTAATGAGACTAAACATAGCATAACTTAGTGTATATCGTTTTTCTCTGGTAAAATTATATTTACTTATCGACACATTATTGACGGACCACATAAAATTGTTAACTTTCTTAGGAGGAGACAATCCGCAAGACTATAGAAGATGCCGGTTTCGAAGCCACATTGCTCGAAGATGAGATCACTTACGAAAGGTCGACACAAGTATGCAGAATTCGAATAAAGGGAATGACGTGCACTTCTTGCTCCTCCACGGTCGAATCGGCTCTACAATCAATCCATGGAGTGCAAAGAGCCCTCGTGGCCCTGGCGACCGAAGAGGCAGAGGTGCGTTACGATCCAGCCCTGGCGAGCCACGACGAGATAGTGCAGGCCGTGGAGGCCGCTGGATTTGAGGCATTGTTGATTAGCACGGGCGAGGACACGACAAAGATAGCGCTTAAAGTCGAGGGCATCAAGACGAACTATGATGGCGTCGAGAAGACTCTACGAGCGCTCCCGGGGGTGCTAGGTTTGGATATTGATCCGATTGTCGGGAGGTTTTCCATTTCATACAACTCCAATGAGACCGGGCCGAGGAGTTTTATCCAGGCGATTGAGTCTTCTGGGTCGGGGTGCTTCAGGGCGACGATCTTCCCCGAGTCGGGAGGGGGCGGGAGGGATGGTCATAAGAGGGAGGAAATCAGGCAGTACTTCAGGTACTTTTCGCTTTTATTAAATTTATATCGTATTAGTTGATCAACAATATCATAGTCCAGTGGTATGATATGCTTGGCGAAAGACTTGTCACGACAAACAAAATATTAGAAAAAGTTGGCACATCAAGATACTATGTACGTCGAAGGTTCTAAGGTTCTGTCACCACAAATCATTCGATAGAACTGAAAGTTACAGTCTGGGCGTGAACTTAAGTTATGTGTTCCATTTTTTATTTAGGAAAATGTAGTATTACAAATAACACGTATAGTCGACACATCGTCAACGAAGCACTAAAACTCTCGGTGTTCTTTTTATTTTCTTTATTTTCTTTTCAATTACTTTTTCTAGTTTTCACGCTCTATCTTTCTCGTTATAACACCAACCTTCTGGTTTCAGGTACTTCTTATGGAGCTGGGTTTTCACTATCCCAGTCTTCTTGACGTCCATGGTCCTTATGTACATCCCCGGCATCAAGCAACTTCTAGATTCAAAAATCATCAACATGCTCACCGCCGGAGCGGTTCTGAGGTGGGTTTTGTCTACTCCAGTACAATTTGTCATCGGCAGGCGCTTCTACACCGGGGCGTACAAGGCACTACGCCTTGGCTCCGCCAACATGGACGTCCTCGTCGCCTTGGGCACCAATGCAGCATACTTCTACTCCGTCTACACCGTCGCTCGTTCGGCTAATTCCGAACATTTCATGGGAAAAGACTTCTTCGAGACCAGCTCGATGCTCATATCCTTCATTTTACTGGGGAAGTACCTGGAGGTCTTGGCCAGAGGCAAGACCTCCGAGGCCATCGCCAGGCTCCTGGACCTCGCGCCCGAGTCAGCAACTTTGCTTACTCGGGACGGGGAAGTGGAGGTAGACAGCCGTCTGATACAGAAGAATGACGTGATCAAGGTTGCGCCGGGCGGGAAGGTGGCGGCGGACGGGGTAGTGGTATGGGGGGAGAGTTTTGTGAACGAGAGCATGGTGACGGGCGAGGCGCGGCCCGTGGGGAAGAGGGAGGGGGACGGGGTGATCGGAGGGACGGTGAACGGTAATGGGGTTTTGCACGTAAAGGCTACTAGGGTTGGGTCGGAGAGTGCTCTCTCGCAAATTGTTAGGCTCGTGGAGAGTGCTCAGATGGGTAAAGCTCCCGTTCAGAAGTTTGCTGATAGGATTTCAAAGTACTTTGTGCCTTTGGTAAGTTGAAACTGTCGGTTTGAGCTTTTAGTTGAGCTGATTACGCGTGTTTGTGTGATGTGAGATATGAGACTCGTACTTGTACTGCTAAAAACAGAGCCAACCATAACCATACAGGGATGATAACACGGTAGGTTTAGTGATCCGTACCCCTGTCTATCAAATTCAACGACTCTCTGTATAGTAATATAGAAGGTTTAGTAATCTTCGTCTCTTAGCCAGTTGAATTAGGGACACTAAATTCTCATCAAAACTGGTCAGATCAAACCGATGTAAGAAATTATTAGTTGTGGATGGGTGGAATCAAGAAATAAATGTATAGATATCAGTTCATGAACAGTAAACCAATCAGTTAACCAAAATAACCGAACCAACTAGACCGAGACACGCGTCGCTTCCTCAGCCCACACGGAAATACTAGTCCGATACATATACCATCTCTTCTTTAACCTCGTATTTACTTGATGCAGACCCTGAACTCACATGTGAAATCCTAACAATATGCAGGTCATAGCCCTGTCTTTCTCGACCTGGCTGGCCTGGTTCCTGGCCGGAAAGTTCCACCTATACCCGGAAACTTGGATTCCAAGCTCCATGAACAGCTTCGAGCTGGCACTTCAGTTTGGGATCTCAGTGATGGTGATAGCATGCCCTTGTGCTCTTGGCCTGGCAACACCAACCGCAGTCATGGTTGGTACCGGAGTTGGTGCAACACAAGGTGTGCTCATCAAAGGAGGCCAAGCATTGGAGAGTGCTCATAAGGTACATCAACTTGGCTCACTTATTTCCTATTTTTTAGCATTCTTTGAGTTTGAGGTTTGATACTTTGTTGTTGTGTTTTAATGGTGTTGCAGGTCAACTGCATTGTGTTTGACAAGACTGGTACTCTCACAATGGGGAAGCCTGTGGTTGTCAATACCATGATCTTGAAGAAGAATATGGTACTTGAGGAGTTCTATGATCTTGTTGCTGCAGCAGAGGTACTAGATTTACTCAACATTTTATATGATTTCAATGTCTTTATCTATTAGTTCGAGCTTTTAGATAGGTTAGTGTGTCTACCCATTTGTTCGAGGCTTCAAAGATACAAGTGAATCCTCTTAGTAATATTAGACCAACATTAGTTTGGCTTATAATGTTGTAAGAATCTCTAACTTGTCTGATTAATTTTCGATTAATTCTTTAATCTAGTTTATTTTTCCATTAATCACTAACTAGTCTCCAATTAGTCCCTCGAATGCCCTCTTCGATAGATCAGCAGCAATTTTTACGATGTTAGTTTACCAACAATTGTAAAACCCCTATCTATTATCATGTGGCTTATTAGCTCAGTTGGTTAGAGCGTCGTGTTAATAATGCAAAGGTTGCAGGTTCGAGACCTGCATGGGCCAATCTCAAACTCAACTATATAAGCTTGTGTTTAACCCTGATTCGAATATTTATTTTAAATTAGGCTTGATTTGTCTTGTTTATGTTTACATTTAATATTTAATTTAATCTATATATTATGTGTAACAGGCCAACAGTGAGCACCCACTAGGCAAAGCCATTCTGGAGCACGCCAAGAAATTGAGGCCCACTCAACAAAACCCAATATGGGCCGAAGCCCAACACTTCCAATCCATCACGGGCCATGGCGTGAAGGCCACGGTACTTAACAGAGAGGTAATCATAGGTAACAAAGCCCTAATCCTCGACCACAACATCCTCATTCCCTCCGAAGCCCAAACCATGTTAGCAGAAACCGAGGAAATGGCCCAAACCGGAGTCTTGGTGTGCGTTGACGGTGAGGTGTGTGGAGTCGTGGCCGTATCTGATCCGTTGAAACCGAGTGCTCGTGACGTCATCAGAATTCTCAAGTCTATGGGCATTGAGAGCATTATGGTGACAGGTGATAATTGGGGAACAGCAAATTCTATTGCCAGAGAAGTGGGGATTGAGGTTGTGATTGCCGAGGCAAAACCAGGGGACAAGACCGACAAAGTTAGGGATTTGCAGGTACTTATGTTTTAAAAAATGTTAGGAGGTAGTCGGCTTATAAAGTTTATGTTAACTTATCGGAACTAATTGGATTAACTGAGTACAAAAAAATTAATCGAGATTTTAAGAGAAAACTGTCTTGACTGGTCGAATCGATCTGACTTTAATTTATGCGGTCTAAAACATAAGTGACAGTTTGATTCGCGGTATTTTGACAATTACATTAGACCCTAACCCACTCGTTAAACCCTTCTAGCGGGATTGAACACTCGACCACACAATCACGAACGAACAGTGTGATGTTCAACCGTTGGAATGTCCCCTTGGCCCCGTTTGGTTCACGGTTTAAAAAAAACAAAACCTTGAAAATGATAGATCTGATTTTCGGGTTGATCTATCCACATAGGGATGACAACGAGTGAGTTTTGTCATCTCCGTCTCTACCCAGTTGGATCGTAGATACCGAGTCTCTGTCGAGTTCCAAGTTCTTGCATCGATATAGGATGAACACAATGACGAGTTTAGTGATTTTTATTTTTTACCCGCTCACGTCGGAGATATCAAGTCCCGTCAAATTCAAGGATTTGTGTCATTAGTTGGATTTAAGAGACTCAATTCTTGTTGAAGTCAAAGGTTTGATAACCCTAAAAGTTAAAGGGTGACCCGTGACAAAATAAACCGTTTGATCCGTAAAATCCTGACATATTCTGAAGAAACCCGACCCGGTCTCATAACTATTTAAATAATTGGTTTGGCCAGGCTTCCGGCCGTGTCGTGGCAATGGTCGGCGACGGCATCAACGACTCGCCGGCGCTGGCAGCGGCCGACGTCGGGATGGCGATCGGGGCGGGCACTGACATCGCCATCGAGGCTGCCGACGTCGTTTTGATGAGGAGCAACCTGGAAGATGTGATCACTGCCATAGACCTTTCACGGAAGACATTTTCACGGATCCGGATGAACTACGTTTGGGCCTTCGGGTACAACGTTCTCGGGATCCCGATAGCCGCCGGAGCCCTCTTTCCAACCACCGGATTCCGGTTACCACCGTGGGTCGCCGGGGCAGCCATGGCGGCGTCGTCGGTTAGTGTGGTTTGTTGCTCTCTGTTGTTGAGGTACTACCGTAGGCCTAAGAAACTTGACAACCTTGGAATTAGTGAAATAAGAGTCGAGTGATGTAGTTATTGTCACTCTCTGATCCTATGAATCAGTTTTGTTTGTTTTGTATAATTATTGATTTTTGTGTACATGTAAAATATAACAATAGTGCCGTGTAGAAAATATTGTAAAATTGTAACTTGGGACAGAACTGAAATAAATAAAGAAAACGTGAATTGTGCAAAAGAAACTTTGCTCAATCTGTTTAGTTTTTGCTACATTTATCAAAATAATATTTTAATTATATCAAATAAAAATTATAATTTATTAAATATTGGCTCACGAGCCCATGGAGTCTTGATATGTTGGACTGGAATAAACAAGTCCAACCTTAAGCTCGAATTCGGCTTAAATATATGACAATATGAGAACGAGCCGAATATTTAACAAGTTGAGCCTGAGCGGCTCCTTAATAGCTCGGCCCAAGATCAATCTTACATAGTTAAGCCTGAGTTCAGCTAAAAAACTTAACTAAACCCGAATTCAGACCGACTCGATTTAACGCATAAATTTCCGCTAGAAAATAAATATTATAAAACTTATATTTTTAGTATATTCAACAAAAAAGATTACTTAAATATAAACGAAAACACAAGTAGTTGATCTCAAACTCGACTCGTTTATTGAATGAGCCAAACTTTAAGATCAAATTTAGCTCGAACTTGATTATAAAGAATTCACACAAACCCAGTTCCTGGAAAACATTCCTATGATCATACAAAAGTACAAACAACCTCAGTTCTCAAGAGTTTAGAGAAGTGTAAATCAGATTAAGCTTGATTTCATTATTTGAATACCATGATCAGTGAAAGTATCTGCTGAACTCTTATTGTTTAATTACAGAACAACCGTTAAAAAACACTTACCTCATAGAATTCTGGTTTTTCCTTACATCTTCGCTTTCAGAGACCGTTGTTTTTGAAGTTTCATCTTGACAGTGAAGAGGATTTCATGAACTTCATCGAAGTGAGGCGTCATTGCCTTTCTCGTGTTCTCCATCCACTGCTCGACTTTCTTGTATGGACTCAGTATCCGATTTCGGTCCTCCTCATCCACGAGCTGTATCAAATCAAACAAGTAAAATTTCGTTTTATGTATAGAGAAAATCGTAAAAAGGTGCCTTATTATATGATATTTTTGCAAAAGGTTTTGTGTTGTTTGTTAACGGAAAAAAGTGATTTGTTGTTTGCATTTATTTTTTGCAAAATGTGTATATTTTTATAATAATTATAACGAAATTAATTCTTAATTTCAGGGGTAATATTGTCATTTTTATAAATTATACACATTTTGCAAAAAAAATGCAAACACCCCATTAACAAACACAAAAACACCATTTTGCAAAAGTGTCATAAAATAGGGCAACTTTTTGCAATTTTCCAGCGAGTTCGGGTCTAAGATTTTAATTTACTTACTTGTAATTGCATGATTTCGCATACTAAGCTGAGATCCGCTATAGACGGTTGAGAGCCACCCGCCAAGAATTTCCCGCTCCCTTTGAGCCAAAAGGACTCGATTGTTGATAGGGACGAGACCAGAACTTTCTCGGCCTCTGCAGCCGCTTGTGGGTTCAGGGGACGGCCAAGCGCAGGCGCCAACGTGGAATGTAAAACAAACCCAGCTGAAAATTCACGAGTCGGAACAAAAGTCAATAACTGAAACCCGTCATAGCAGAAAATCCCCAGATTACCCTATCAAACGATACTAGAAGATCACACATTACACAAACAAGTTCCAAGTCAGAAACACAAACCATATTTCAATGAATTACTCCAGAACTGAATTTTTCATTCCCGATAATGAATCCTCACCTTTTATTTTTTTGCAAGAATTAAGGATTAGGGGAGTTAGCATTTCCTTTTCCATTGCATGCCCTCGTTATCCTACTAAGTAAAACCAGTGTTCTAGAAAAACGTTGGGCAGCAGTTGGGCAGATAAGGCCTCTACGGACTTATAGAGAATTAATTGAATTATTTGGACTAATCAAAGATTAATCAGACTAGTAGGGGAATATTAGAACACAGAATAAAACCAGGGAACAATTGGTAATTTTAGGATTCCGACGAAAATATTTAGAAAATGGGGTGATTATTTTAGGACGGGAAATACCATATTATTTCCAAGTCACTTCCACGTGAATACTTCCTCTTATGTGAGGTATATGGCTACTGTTACTAAATCAATTTATTTGCATACAGAATTTGACGAGAAACAAAGGCGCAGAAGATAACATTTTAACTATTTAAGTAATTGGAGAATTTTCATCGGCTGAAAAATAAATCACCTGCTCCAGAGCGTAAATTCGAGTGATGCCAATCCAAAACCGAGTGGATTTTAGCTCTCCTGGTGAGGTCAGCCGGATACCTTAGAAAGTAATATACATTAGGTCTTATGTTACATTTTCTGAGACAGATATTGCATCAACATGCATTTCAAGGAGCTTACACGATACAAAACATACACATAGGATGCAAACTAGCCTTACCAATTATCGGCTACTCCGGGGAAAGCACAAGCCAGATAGATCAAGATCGCGTGACTGCAATGAATGAACAATCACACCATCTCTCTTAATGCAATATTGATAAAATGCTGCTTCTGAATCATAGTTATCGATTTCAAAATATTATGGCAGTACCTCTCAAACAGTTTAAATCTTCCATCAGCAATAGCTGGAACTTTTCTCATGGGGTTTATACCTAAGAGAACAACAATGTAATACAAACATATAAGATCAATACATGCATACACTAAGTTATATTCGAGTTTTTTAATAAAAACCCACTTGATGTTTTAACACGAAACTAATTACAACAAAAGAATGTTGATTGAGAGAGTAATTTAATTATAAAACTATAGTCACTGTCTCAAAAACCCATCTCAGTGAGACTATTGAATTTTCTGAATCTTTAACATCTACAGCTTTTTTTAATGCATGCCACAGACCCAAACAAAAGTATCCAAATTCCAAAACACACCCATCAAACAAAAAATGAATCTTGAGCTGAACCTGAAATGACCCACAAATCTCAAAACCAAATTCAAGGAAATTGTACCTTTAAACTCAGGAGAAAGGTGCTGACGCCTGGCCAGGTCAACCTTAATCTCCTCAAATTCAATTCCATTAACCCTATTAATCAAACAAAAAAAAAACACAAATCTCAACACATCAAGCACCCAATAAATAGAAATTTCACAGAAATGACCAAAATTGACGAAAAAAAATTACTTGCAGAAGATGATGACAGCACGAGAAGGCTGTGACATGCGATCTGCAAAAACCTTCAGCATCGTTTCTGAGTCTTCTTCTTCTTCGTCTTCGTCTTCACTCTGGTGAGAACTGTGAAGTTCGGTCAAGTTTCGGTCTCACCCGCCATTAGCGAACGCGAAGAAGATAATGGGAAAAGTCAACGCCCTCGGGTCAACATATTTTTAAATGGGTTTTTATTTCAGTCCATTGGGTCTAGTATTGATTGATCCATGTAAGTGACTTGGGCCAATGTGACTCAAAGCTTCATGTATCGGAGCCCATACCTATAGGCCCAATAGGCACTGAAATCACTAAAATGATTTGAGATGATCCAATAAATGCATTTTTTTTTCTAATTCACTTTTTAACTTATTTTATATTGCAGTTTGGGCTCGTTTTATTCCGATTAATATTTATAACTGAATATTTAACCAAAGAAATTTGAATTTGAACTCATAAATCACGTCATTACACTTTAATTTAAGCTCATTTTTTTATATTCTTAAGTAATATTCATATATCAATTTACAATAAACTCGAATTGAATATTTAACGAATGAAGTTCAAGTTTAAAATATGAAATTATGTTATAATTTAATTTGGACACATTCTATTATGAATTAATATTTATATACCACTTTGAAGCAACCTCGAAATAAATAATTAAACGACCGAAGCCCAGATTAGAACAAATTATCATTAATAAACTAGAATAGTTTAATCTAAGTTCACAACTCACACACAATCCAGTTGAATCCTAAAAACATTTATTTACTGATTTACATGATTTGATCGGCTACGAATCAAATGCATATACTAATGAGATTTTATTAAAGATTTTACTAGTACAGCACAAGGAAACATAGTTCACACCTCGTACAAACAAAAAGAAACATAGTTCACACAACCTCGTACACACAAACAACACAGTTCTTACAACCTCGTACACACATACAACACAGTTCTTAGAGCCTCGTACATGGTTTTTTTGTTCTCAATGGCCGCGGAGTTTTGCCTTGAACGCGAAGAGAACTCCATGAACTTCCTCGAAGTGAGGTGCTATGGATTTTCGGGTATTTTCGATCCACTTCTCGACTCTCTTGTACGGACTCAGTATTCTCTCGCGATCGCCCTCGGGCAGGAGCTACAGATTGCACAAATACACAGAAAAATTGGACTTTGTACTGCAATAACCGATAAATGCGGGAGAAATATCACTTACCTCCAATTGCATGATCTCGCAGACCAAGCTGAGGTCCGCTATGGATGGCTGAGATCCTCCCACCAGGAACTCCCCGTCTTCCTGAAGCCAGTAGGTCTCGATCGTCGAGAGGGACTTCCCCAAAACTTTCTCCGCCTCAGCGGCTGCTTGTGGGCTCTGGGGGAGACCCAGAAGAGGCGCCAGCACGGAATGTAGAACATACGGAGCTGAAAGTCAACGAGACAGAGCAAATCAACGACCGCAGTCATTTTAACAGGAAAATTAAAATCCGGGTTATACAAAAATAGACGACATCTCAAAAAACTATTCGGGAACTGAAATTTCCATGACACAATAAACATGAGGTCGTTGGTTCCAATCTCCATGCTAACGGTAATGCTATTTAAATTATTGCTGATAAAAAAAGAGCATAAACCTACCAGCTCCCACACGTAAATTTGAGTGATGCCAATCCAACACCGAATGGATTTTAGCTCTCCTCTTGAGATCAGATGGGTACCTTCAAGGATGATCAAGAGAACATAATTCAAGAGACTATTGACATACAACAGATCTCGTAACTAGGCAGTGTTCTAAAAAGTGTTAGGCGCTTGTTGGGCAGATAAGGCCTCTAGAGACGATAAAAAATAATCAGATTTTAATCATATTAGAAATTAATTGGAGACTAATTGGACTAGTCTCTGAGATTTTTAGAATACTGAAACTGAGTACTTTCTCCATGTTCCAAAATAAATATCCCAATTTGACTATTTGGGAGAATTGAGAATTTAATTTTTAGAGTTTTCACTGTAATCCCTTACTCCATGTCTGTTGGCCCCGTCTTAAAAAAATTAAAAAATGAGAAAATCATTTCTGGATACAATTCATCAGCACACATTTCAAGGTGCTTACACAAAATAACACGTAAGTGTAAAATAGATTTACCAATCGTCAGCTATTCCTGGATATGCAGAAGCTAGATAGATCAAGATCGCGTGACTGCAAGAAAAATAAAACAAAAATCAACTCTCGTCTCTCATAAAAGCATGATTATTCAGTATACACAGTAAACATGAACTTGAAGCAAGTCTTGGGATACCTCTCAAACAGATTAAAGCTTCCATCGGTAATAGCCGGAACTTTCTTCATCGGGTTTATATCTGAGAGGCCATCAATGTGATCAGTGCACTATACATCATATCCGTATAACTAAAAATCTAGTTCATGTTTTTCACTCAAAAGCACTTCACTGTCCATTTTTTTCCCAAATCACTCTAAAGATTAAGAATTCTATTTTTTAGCGCCACAACTAATAGTAACTAATGAAAAGTGCAAACAAAGAAACATTTCAACCTCAAACAACTTCAATAAGGTCAATATCAAGGTCAAACTTTTCAATTTGTCAACAATCTCTCTTGTTTGAAATTGATAACTACTGAAATCTAGTGTTCTAAAAATACTGATTAATCCTTCAATCCGATTTATTTTCGGATTAGCCCCTAAAAGGACCTCTCCGCCCGCCTAGCGCCTGGCGATTTTTAGAACACCGCTGAAATCTCCAAACATTACCAAAACCCAATAAGCCTCTGACCCACCAATACCATCTCAGTGATCATTAATTTTTCTAAGAGATTGACAGCTCCAGCTCTTTGACACAATCCAAAAACCCTAACAAGCAAATCCAAAAACCAACCCATGATGCAAAATTCAATTCTGAGCCGAACCCAAATCCGAGAAACAAACATACCTTTGAACTCAGGAGCCAGCTGTTGACGTTTGGCTATGTCAACCTTGACCTCCTCGAATTCAATCCCATTTGCCCTTAAAATCCAAAACACCCAATTCAACACACCAATCACCCAACAACAAGCAATTTCCACAGAATCGACCAAAATCTACAACAAATCATGAAATCAATTACTTGCAGAAGATGATTATGGCGCGAGATGGCTGGGACATCCGATCTGCGAAAACCTTCAACATCGTTTCTAGTTCTGGGTCTTCCTCTTCGTCTCCGATCTCTGATTTTTACGATCCTCCGAAACCAAACCGGTCTATTTATAACCTCAATTCTCATGATCGGTGCCTCTGAAATGGACCCAGAGAGAGCGATGGGCACATACGGTTCGTGAGTTACTGTCTCTATCGTCACTGCGAACGCAACGTGACGAAGAACATAACAAAATTCGCCGACGAAGAAGACGACAAAAGTCAACGCCATCGGGTCAACGGTTTTGTTTAATAATTAAAAGGGCCTTTTTTTGTTTTTGCACCGTCCATTGGATCGATCTTGATGGATCCAAGAGAGGGTCACGTGGGCCCACATGACTCAGGCCCGCGAACGTCGGGGCCCGTGGCTTTAGGCCCAATGGGCATTAAATTGTGAGTGGTGGGAGTTTTGTTCCGGTGCGGTACGGAGCATGGTGTGTTACATGAGGATAAGATCTGACACGTTATGGTGTGGATCTTCTGGCTCTCTGGCTTTGATCAATTGATCCTGACTCCGATCTTCACGTTCAGTTGATTTGTATCATAAATATCACTTCTGATTCAATCATATAAAAATAAATAATATTCAATCCCTTTGCCAATATGATCGCACCATGTTGAGCCCATTCCTCTTAAATGTCAAAAAAAAAAAAAAATTTTTTAGAGCTATGAAGTTAAATCATGCTACAACATGTTTTATTTTTTTTTTTTATTGTTACATGTTAAATTATGTACATTTTATTAAATTTTGTATTTACATATTATCAAACCTACAAGTCTCTGGCTATTTAGACAAAAGTGTGGCTGAGTATTTATGATGTGTTAAAGAGACACTAATTATAAGTGTGTAAAACTAGCTTGAGCTTATTAATGTATTATTTTAAAATAATGTAAGTGTGTACAATATTTCCTTGTATAAATAAAATATTTATAGTGGAGAAAAAATGGTTGATTACTTAGCTAAATTTAATATGAACAAGTGTATTGGTGGAAACATCACAATTGTTGGGGTTTTTTTTAAAGACAAGCCATATATTACAAAACACGACTAAGAGTAATAATAATGATAAGTGAGACAACCTTACATTTGACTCACAAACTGAAAAATCAAGGTTAAAAAACAAAGGTCTTGCATCATGACCTCCACCTCATCTAGATGGAAAATTTTGTGAATTGTTTAGAGAAAAATCTCCAAACCCTAACAGATCTTACAACATCCTCGCACTGCTGAACAACTGCCACAAAAAATCACAACTGCAAATTGCTGGACATATCGCAAAATGCGGGACACACGTCACAAAGACGAAAATTTATAACAAAACCTAAAAAAGAAATGAAACAACAGAAAAGAAAACAAGCATAACAGGAAAAAATTAAAAACAACCCAAATCTCCCAAACTGGTCACGAGCAAACCTTACAGTGATGCAGTCAGGATGGTCGCGAGAAATCATGCACGCCTTGGAACGCCAGAGACCCAAACCAGAAATCCACCCCTAGGACCAATTATTGTTAAAGGCTCAACCACCATCTCTACCTCCTCTTTCGATCTCCGTGTGCTAAGAAAATCCCCAATAAAAACAGCTCATATTCGAAAAAGTATATCTGGTTTTCAATGAGCCATTCCTCTTCTTTCTTCGCCCAATTCAGCTTGGGACCCTCCAACAAACACAATAAAAGGCTAAAACAACATAAAGAAAAGAATGGTCATCAGAGAGTCTAGCGAAAGATGACGCTCATCCAATGACCTAGATAAACTCGAGAGTTGTGAGGGTTTTTTAGAGAGAGGGGAGCCGCTTAGTTTATCTTTTGGGTATTGGAATTGTAATTTATTGGTTTGTTAGTTATTTAATTAGTATTTTATATGCAGTTAAGATATATTGATCGAGTTAATTTTTTTTTTCTACTTCGTAAGTAAAATTTGTTATACTTTTCACATTAAGTTTTGGAGTCCGAGTTTAGTTGAGATTCTTTGTGATAAGGCCAATTCGAAATTCAAAATATCTTAGCAACCAAAATTTAACTATATATAGATGAATTTTTTTTGTACCAAAAGTGTGATACATTGCTTAAAGAAATAACTAATTATTGTAATTATTTAGGTATGGGAATGGTTGGGTTGGAAAAAGATGTTACATTAAAGAGGGATGAGTTGTAATAAATTGCTTGAAATTGGGTGGCAACAAGTACTAAACTATGATACTGTCTGAATCTGAAACTCTGAAATCAGTTCCATTCCATATCTACAACTCCATCATGCCCAAATCAATCTGGACCACTTGTGGGCCATAAAAATCATCAATCCTACAAATCACATGATCTTGTCAGATCTAAACCAATCAGATTGAAGTGTACCCAGTGTTACAATACACTCCACCACACAGAATCATATAATTTTTTCTTCAAAACCACCTCCTCACTTCACTCCATTGCTTGTGTTTCCATTGGAGGGCCTCTTGATCTTCTTCATTTCTTCAAAATGCCCAATTTCTGATTTTCTCTGAAGAGCTCAAAATTGATCACCAGGTGAATTTTCTCTCCAAATCTTGTTTGTTCATATTTTGCTTCATCAGTTGTGATTGAAAACATTTTCTTGTGTAAAAACTGAAACTTTTTTGTGGGTTTGTTGTTATGTTTATTGCAACGGTTAAAATTTTGATTTTTTTTTTGTGGGTTCCTTCTATTTTCCTGAATTATTGAATATTGAAGTTGTGAATTTGGAACTCCTATAATGTTGAGCTGTTTGTTTGTGTAAACATCTGTTTGGGTACCGAGAAAGCTGAAGGAAAAAAAGGAAACCACATTTTCTTGTATGTCCTAAAACAGTTGCTAGTCCCAGTAGTGATTTATCAATTAGTTTATTGTTATTGAAGCAACCAAACTGAACATGAAAGTCAGATCTTTAGGCCTCATGTGTCCATAGCGTACTTTAAGGATCTTAGACTTGAAGCGTGGAGTTTTTATTCTATTTTTAATTTTCAACTCATCTTTAAAAAATTAAAATTGTTACAGTCTAGGTTGGCACATGGATCTGTAGAAGTGATTTTTTTATAAGCAATCTGTAGAAGTGTTGACCTTAAAAAATGTACTTTTGAGAGCTCTAAGCAAGTAACTTAGATACAAATGCCAATAACGTTATTGGATTGTTCTTTGTTTTGTCTTTGGGTATGCTATTCGGACAAGAAGTGAGTATAGTTAGTTTGGCATTACCCGATTCAACGCGTTTTTTAGGTGGATAGTGTGTTATTTTAGGATATTGTCGATATTCGATTCTTGAACTGTGCACAACAGGCGAGATCATTTATTTATTATTTGGTAGATCCAATCCAAGCCAATATGCTTGTCTCTCAAGAGTTTTCAGACCCAGATCGCTATTTACTTGTACCCACATTCGATCTTTATCTTTTGTCGCTATTTAGTTTTTCACCGAGAAACTTATTTTCTTAGTATTGAATAACATTGAGAAGCTTATATCGTTTATTGGGTAGTTTAACATCTTTTCTTGAATTTGTCCATCAATTTTATTCATATGCGAGATTTAGTTAATTCATTTAGCTTATGATGTCTCATTCTTTGTATCTACTTTACTTAAATGTCTGATTAATTCTTTTTTTACTTCATGTTTTGTAATCTTGAGATTCATATTATGTACTTTCATTATGAGGAAATGAGTTTTTAAAAAATTACCTCTGAAAATACTTTTGTTGTCTTGAGAATTAATTGTGGTAAACTGAAAATGTTATTTCCTTTTTTAAGGTACAATGAACAACCTTAAATCTAAGTTTTTGAATTGGCAATTCATGGTAGAATCTAAGTTTTTTTTGTTATCTTGAGAATCATATTATATGAGTTATTGAATTTTTCCTCTAAATACTTTTGATATCTTGAGAATTAATCATAGTAAACTGAAAGAGTTGTTTGCTTTTCTTAAGGTACGATGATGAACAACCTTAAACTAGGAGTTGATGTGATCGGCGCACACAACCTCCTGCCCAAAGACGGTCTGGGCTCGTCGAGCGCCTTCGTGGAGCTCTTCTTCGACGGGCAGAAGTTCCGAACCACCATCAAGGAGAAGGACCTCAGCCCAGTGTGGAACGAGAGCTTCTTCTTCAACATCTCCGACCCTTCCAACCTCCACTACCTCACCCTCGAGGCCTACGTCTACAACAACGTCAGGGCTACCGGCTCGAAGTCCTTCCTCGGGAAGGTCTCGCTTGCGGGGAACTCCTTCGTTCCCCAGTCCGACTCTGTCGTCCTTCATTACCCCCTGGAGCGCAGGGGGGTCTTCTCCCGGGTGAGGGGCGAGCTCGGGTTGAAGATCTACATCACGAGCGAGCATTCCCTGAAGTCAGGCGCCCCAGTTCCTCAGGGGAAAGAAACTGGGGACCACCAGAAACCCGACTCCAGGCACACCTTCCATCATCTCCCCAACCCGATCCACCATGGTGGCCCTGGCGCACCCCCGGGGAGCCACCAGGATCAACATCAAAACATCTCGTACGCAGTAGCCAGCCACAACGTGACTAAATACGGGGTTGGGGAGATGATGAAGCCCCCCGAGCTCCCGAACCCTGGGAGGCTCGTCAGGATGCACTCCTCCTCGTCGGCACAACCAGCCGACTACGCCCTCAAGGAGACGAGCCCCTTCCTGGGAGGGGGGCGGGTGGTCGGTGGGCGAGTCCTCCACAAGGATAAGACCAGCAGCACCTACGACCTCGTCGAGAAGATGCATTTCCTCTACGTTCGAGTCGTGAAGGCCCGGGAGCTCCCCGCCATGGACCTCACCGGTAGTTTAGACCCTTTCGTCGAGGTCCGGATCGGGAACTACCGGGGGATCACGAGATACTACGAGAAGAAGCAGAATCCGGAATGGAACCAGGTCTTCGCGTTCTCCAAAGAACGAATGCAAGCATCGGTCTTACAAGTCGTGATCAAGGACAAGGATCTTATCAAGGATGACTTTGTCGGAAGCGTTAGATTTGACATCAGCGAGGTTCCGCTCCGCGTGCCCCCTGACAGCCCCCTAGCGCCAGAGTGGTACCGGCTCGAGGACAAGAACGGGGACAAGATAAAAGGCGAGCTCATGCTCGCCGTCTGGATCGGCACCCAGGCCGACGAGGCGTTCTCCGACGCGTGGCACTCTGACGCCGCCACGCCGCCGGACAGCGCCCCGGGCGCCTCCACGATGATCCGGTCGAAGGTGTACCACGCGCCGACCCTGTGGTACGTGCGCGTGAACGTCGTCGAGGCGCAGGATCTGATCCCGGGCGAAAAGACCCGGTTTCCGGATGCTTTCGCCCGGGTTCAGATTGGGAACCAGGTTTTGAAGACGAAACCGGTTCAGTCGAGGAATTTCAACCCGATCTGGAACGAGGACCTCATGCTCGTCGCGGCCGAGCCGTTTGAGGATCACCTGATTGTTTCCATTGAGGATCGGGTCGGACCGGGGAAGGATGAAGTCATCGGGCGGGTGATAATCCCGTTGAATTCGGTCGAGAAGCGCGCGGATGATCGGTTAATCCACTCCCGCTGGTTCAACCTTGAAAAACCGGTCGCGGTCGATGTGGACCAGATCAAGAGGGAGAAATTCTCGAGCCGGATTCATATCCGGGTCTGCCTCGAGGGAGGCTACCACGTCCTCGACGAATCGACCCATTATAGTAGCGATCTCCGGCCATCTGCCAGACCGCTCTGGAGGCCCCCGATCGGGGTCCTCGAGCTCGGGATCTTAAATGCCGTCGGGCTCCACCCGATGAAAACCCGAGACGGGAGGGGGACATCGGATACCTATTGTGTAGCCAAGTATGGTCGGAAATGGGTCAGGACCCGAACCCTGGTCGATAACCTAAACCCTAAATACAACGAGCAGTACACTTGGGAAGTCTTTGACCCGGCCACAGTCATAACTGTAGGCGTGTTCGACAACGGCCAGCTGGGGCCGGTCGCGGAAAATGGCGGGAGAGGAAAAGATTTGAAAATCGGGAAGGTTCGGGTCAGGATATCGACCCTGGAGACGGGCCGGATCTACACGCATTGCTACCCGCTCCTCGTCCTGCACCCGACGGGGGTTAAGAAGATGGGCGAGGTCCATTTGGCGATCCGGTTCACGTGCATTTCGTTCGTGAACATGATGTACAAGTACTCGCGCCCGTTGCTGCCCAAAATGCATTACGTGAGGCCGTTCAGCGTAATGCAGCTGGACATGCTCCGGCACCAGGCCGTGAGCATCGTGGCGGGGAGGCTCGGGCGGGCCGAGCCCCCCCTCCGGAAGGAGGTGGTGGAGTACATGTCGGATGTGGATTCACATTTATGGAGCATGAGGAGGAGCAAGGCTAATTTTTTCCGGCTCATGACGGTTTTCTCCGGTTTATTCGCGGTCGGGAGGTGGTTCGGGGATATATGCGCGTGGAAGAACCCGATCACGACGGTTCTGGTCCACGTGCTCTATTTGATGCTGGTCTGCTTCCCCGAGCTGATCCTCCCGACCGGGTTCTTATACATGTTTCTGATCGGGCTGTGGAATTTCCGGTTCAGGCCGCGGTACCCGCCGCACATGAACACGAGGATCTCGCAGGCCGAGGCGGTCCACCCGGACGAGCTCGACGAGGAGTTCGACACGTTCCCGACGAGCCGGAACCCGGAGCTGGTCCGGATGAGGTACGACCGGCTGAGGAGCGTGGCGGGCCGGATCCAGACCGTGGTGGGCGACGTGGCGACGCAGGGCGAGCGTGTCCACGCGCTGCTGAGCTGGCGGGACCCGCGCGCCACGAGCCTCTTCGTGGCAATGTGCCTCGTGGCGGCGCTGGTGATGTACGTGACGCCGTTCCAGGTCGTGGCGGCCCTCGGCGGGTTCTACTCGATGAGGCACCCGAGGTTCCGGCACCGGCTACCGTCCGTGCCGGTCAACTTCTTCCGGAGGTTACCGGCCAGGACGGACTCTATGCTTTAAAATGTTATGTATCAGTGTATTTTGGACCGTATCGTAGTGACTGGTCATGGAATAAATTGTAGCTTATCAAGATTGTAGTAGAAAATGTGATGTTGAAAAGTTGACACGTTTGATTTTGAATCTTGAAACATTCTCGTTAAGGAATTGATGGGTACCGAAACCTAAGTGAGTTTTTTTAGTTAATATGAATTAAGCGTATTGTAACTGTTACTGAGATCCTTTTGGAGGTTCTATGGGAACGTGTGAGTTTTTGTTGTGTGTGGCATGAAAATTAAATGAATACTGAATGGTATTCGCGTGATTTCATTTAATTTAAAAATAATTTATTTATTCTGAAAGGTATTTTATTCATTTCACATGTCAAAAACTAATGGAATGAATGACGGTGAGAAAAATGAAACGCTAAGGTAAATACCGTCTAAAGTATATCATGTAATAATGTGACATAACAAGGGTACCCATCTAAAATTATCTCTAGTGATTCTAGATTTGAATATATCTTATTTTTTATGACCACTTGTGGGCCATAAAAATCATCAATCTTACGAAAACAAGGCAAATGATCTTGCCAGATCTAAACCAATGAGATTGAGGTGTACCCAGTGTTACAATACACTCCACCACAAGGAATCATATAATTCTTTCTTCAAAACCACCACCTCACTTCACTCCATTGCTTGCGTTTCCATTGGAGGGCCTCTTGATCTTCTTCAAGTCTTCAAAATGCCCAATTTCTGATTTTCTCTGAAGAGCTCAAAATTGATCACCAGGTGAATTTTCTCTCCAACCTTGAATTGTATGTTCATCTTTTGCTTCACCAGTTGTGCTTGAAAATAATTTTTTTGTGCAGAAATTGAGTTTCTTTTTGTGTGGGTTTGTTGTTATGTTTATTGCAATATGGTTAAAATTTTGAACTTTTTTGTGGGTTCTTTTTATTTCCCTGATTTATTGAACATTGAAGTTGTGAATTTGGGATTCCTATAATGTTGAGCTGTTTCTTTGTGTAAAAAATCTGTTTGGGCACTGAGAAAGCTGAGGAGAAAAAAAACACATTTTCTTGTATGTCCTAAAAACAGTTGCTAGTAGTGAATCTAGTGATTTATCAATTAGTTTATTGTTATTGAAGCAACCAAACTGAACATGAAAATCAGATCTTTAGGCCTCATGTGTCCATAGCATACTTTAAGGATCTTAGACTTGAAGCATGGAGTTTTTATTTTTCAATTTTCAACTCATTTTTTAAAATAAAATTGTTAGAATCTAGGTTGGCACATGGATCTGTAGAAGTGTTGACCTTAAAAAAATGTACTTTTGAGAGCTCTAAGCAAGAAACTTAGGTATAAGATCTTTGGACTCTATTAAGTTGTTGTTCTTTGTTTGTCTTTGAGTAATGCTATTCGGACAAGAAGTGAGTGCTTTAAGGTCGATTCAGCCCGTTTTTTAGGTGAATAGAGTGTTATATTTTTATGATCTGTCGATATTCGATTCTTGAACTGTGCACTGCTGGCGAGATCGTTTATTTATTGTTGGTAGATCCGATCCAAGTCAGCGTGCTTGTCTACCGCGGGTTTTTAGTCACATATCGCTATTTACTTATACTCACATTCGATATTTATCTTTAGTCGTTATTTAATTTCTGCCCGAGAAACTGATTTTCTTAGTATTGATAACATATGTTCATCAATATACTAAATTAATCATACACCAAGTTTATAATCACAATTTTGCAAGAATATGTAATATTACTCTTATACAGTTTTTACTGTTAAAGTCCTTAAATGGTAGGGGTCATATTACAAAAGGTGTATTATTTTATTTTTTAAAAGAATATTCGTAAATTTTGTTATTACAAAATGTAACCATAAATTATTTAAAATTCTGTAATAATATTTGCCAAAATTCTTAAGAGAGAAGAAAATGACATTACATCCCCGGGAATAAAATATATTTAAAAATTAAGAAGAATTTGTTTTTAAAATTTTAAACGAATTGTAAATATTTTTTATAAGTAGTTTTAAATACTTCTATATGTAATTTTTAATTTGAATAGTATTTTCATAGTTTAATTCAAGTTATTAGCTTGCAAGAAATAAATGTATGCCAAGGTTTTATTGCTACGTATCATCTCTACAAGAGTTGACAATTTTCTGAGAGATTGATGTTGTTGTGTTGTCGGGGAAATGAACCTAAAAATCTGTTTGGATGCCGAGAAAGTTGTGAGAAAATCCATTTGGTATAATATTCTAATGCCACTACCACTTCATTACCTTAATTGGTATTTATTTTATTGATCTCGAGTCATGAGTGTTCTTAGTTAGGTACATTTATAGACCAACGTGCACCCAAATCATGGTCAACGTAGAACCCACAACCAAAAAATCATCGGTACGTGCATCCATGTTTAAACTTAGTTCTTGCTTATATGAATGGAACATCGTAGGTTTGTAATGAAACATTGTATAGTTTTGTGAGAGAAAAAATGGCCATTTCTATGTCTAGAAAGAAACCTAGGCCGTCGAAGGAAGTGGAGAGAAAGAAACTTTGTTGGGTCGTTTCGTTTTTGTTGAAATGTCTCTACCGTGTTCCTGCGGTGGTGATGTTTCTGGCCCTCATATTTTTGTGGTCTTCCTCCACGACCATGATCTCCGGCAACATTGTTCACCTATGTGTCTCGTCCCGGAAGCTCAACGATCTTTTCTGTGTCTCCGCGGGTCACGGGGCGAACCCTAATTTCGAAATCCCGATCCCATCTCTCAACGGGAGCTTCCCGGGCGATTTGGAGGTCGGGAATGGGAGTGTCGATGCTGTGGAGGCAAACCCTAATTTTGGAATTCCGATCATGTCCCTCAGCAGGAGGTTCTCGAGCAATTCTGAGGTCGGGAATGAGAGCGTTGATGCTGTGAAGGGAAACCCTAATTCTGAAATCCCGGTCACATCCCTCAACGGGAGCTTCTCGAGCAATCCTGAGGTCGGGAATGAGAGCGTTGATGTCGTGAAGGCAAATCCTGATTTTGAACTCCCGATCACTACATCCCTCAACGAGAGCTTCCCGAGCAATTCTGAGGTCGGGAATGAGAGCGTTGATGTTGTGAAGGCAAATCCTGATTTTGAAATCCCGATCAATACATCCCTCAACGTCAGCTTCTCGAGCAATTCTGAGGTCGGGAATGAGAGCGTTGATGTTGTGAAGGCAAATCCTGATTTTGAAATCCCGATCACATCCCTCAACGGGAGCTTCTCGAGCAATTCTGAGGTCGGGAATGAGAGCGTTGATGTTGTGAAGGCAAATCCTGATTTTGAAATCCCGATCACATCCCTCAACGGGAGCTTCTCGAGCAATCCTGAGGTTAGGAATGAAAGCGTTGATGTTGTGGAACCAAACCCTAATTCTGAAATCCCGATCCCAACTCTCAACGGGAGCTTCCCGAGCAATCACGAGCTCGAAAGCGAGAGAGTTAATGCTATAAGGGAAGTTGAGGAGCACTTGAAGGTTCATCGCTCGTGGGTATCGAAGGATTTTTCGAACCGTGAATGTGGCGGGAGAGGGATTTATGTTTATGATCTGCCGCCAAAGTTCAACAAGGACTTGTTGGGGCAATGCAAGGGGATGTTGCCGTGGACGGACTTCTGCAAGTACCTGAGCAACGACGCGATGGGGGAGGCGATGCCAGAGCTCGGGGAGGAATGGTACCAGACTCACCAATACTCGCTCGAGCCAATCTTCCATTCGCGGGTATCAAAGCACCGATGCAGGGTTTACGATCCGAGCGAGGCGAGACTCTTCTACGTGCCGTTCTACGGAGGCCTGGACATCCTGAGATGGCATTTCATGAACGTTTCCAATGATGTTAAGGATAGTTTGGGGTTGGAACTAATCGCCTGGCTCAAATCTAGGAGCTCGTGGACTCGAAGTTCAGGCAAGGATCATGTTTTTGTGTTGGGGAAGATCTCTTGGGATTTCAGGAGACACCCTGATTATTCATGGGGGACGAGGTTTCTTGATTTGCAAGAAATGCAGAACCCCGTCAAGCTTCTGATCGAGCGACATCCCTGGCACGAAAACGACATAGGGATCCCGCATCCTACGCATTTCCACCCGCGATCGGGGGACAGCGTCGCTGCCTGGCAACGCAGGATCATCAGCTCGTACAGGATGAGCCTTGTGAGCTTCGCGGGCGCGGCCAGGCCTGGCGATCCTGACAGTATCAGGTCGACCTTGATCCAGCAATGCACTTCGGCACAACCCGAGAAATGCAGGTTTGAACTCGATCCGTGATTTATACAAAATAAACACACAGAAATAGCAATTTAGAATGAAATAGAAAAGGTCACAAAAACATTATATTCACTTGGGTCGATGATAATGTCAATGTCTCGTCTACATGACGTACTATTTTATATCATAACATCAGACCCCTAATAGATAAACAGAAACAAGAAACTCATAGTCGATAGGTAAACAGAAACATATACAAGAAACTCATGTTCTCTTGCACACTCTCTCTTCAGTGTATTTTTGCAAAAACTCTCATTCACTCATGTTCATTTTTGCAAAAACTCTCCCTTACTCATATTTATTTTTGCATTGTCAATGTAAAACTGTGAAAATTAATACAAGTGTCACGCATGTAACGGTTCTGGTTCTAGTTCTTAAAACGAAGACTCGGGAGTCCGGTCCGATTCTTGGCCGGTTCAGTCCAGTGCCCACTCCTAAGCGTGCTAACTCAAACGTTTAGCACTTAAGTGAAACTTCCGTTAATTTTCACAGATTTGCACAGACAGTGCAAATTTGAATATAAGTGAGGAAAAGTTTTTGCAAAAATACAGTGAAGAGAATGTTTGTGCAAAAACATAATTATATGGAGACTTTTTGCAATTTTTCCTAATCTAAAACCATAATACCAAATCCTAGTATCAAGGGCCACTTTAGTGCCCCCAAACCGTGGATGGGGTAACTCCCCTGGACCCGACTCGCTGGCCACCTTCATCGGAGTAATGTTCTAAAAGTCATTGATTAATCATCAATTAATCTCCGATTAGTTCTCAATTAACCTTCTATAATATTCAATTAATTCTTCTACCTGATTTATTTTATGATTAATATTCGATTAATCACTAAATTAGTCCCATAAAAACTCTCCAACTGATTAGCGTCTATCGTCATTTAGAACACTGCATCAAAGCCACTTTGCACGCTCGAACCCCCAAACAAGTGGCATATCCTAACAAACCTTTTACTACTTGACTCAATTTATGCCGGAAAAATGCAGGTTTCTCGATTGCGGCTCGGGAAATTGTAGCCAACCCGAATCAGTCATCGACCTGTTCACGAAATCCGAGTTCTGCCTCCAGCCCCCCGGGGACAGCCCGACGAGGAAGTCGATATTCGACTCCCTCGTGTCGGGATGCATACCGGTCATCTTCGACCCGTTCTCGGCCTACTACCAATACCCGTGGCACCTGCCAGAGGATCACGGCAAGTACTCGGTGTTCATAGACCAAGGAGAGGTCAGAGACATGAAAGTTAACGTTGTGGAGAGGCTCATGAAGATCTCTATTAAGGAAAGGGACGACTTGAGGAGGTACATTGTGTACGAGCTCTTGCCCGGTTTGGTCTATGCGGATCCGAACTCAAAACTCGACAATTTTCATGATGCTTTTGACATAACTATTAACAATTTGTTTGAGAGGGTCAATAGAATATTGTGATTAATTTTGTACATCCTACCAATTTATGTACTTGTATTTTCGGGTATAATTTCATTTATTGAAGTTTAGTTTCAAAAACGAAGAAGCAAATGTCAATCAAATCAACCTAATTTCTTCCAAAAGTAAGAACTTATAAACATTAGAATATAATTTATTACTCTCTTGTTGATAAGAAAAAATAAGGCAAGTGGTATATTTTACCTATAAGTCGAATTGGTTTGGGTTTTAAGAATTTCTAAAGATGCTATTTTACGATTCAATCATATTGTATTATTTTTCATTAGAAAATGCGGTACTCTAAACTATATAATTATTTATACGGAATAATTATTATCATAGACCCATTTAAAATATACAAACACAGTACAATTATTATTTATTCAAATAGAAAAAAGAAACTTTTATATATGGATTGTGACAAAACGTACGAACTCAAAAACATAAAGAAAGGGTCAAAACCCAACGTCTTAAATCAAATTGGTTTGAAAAAAATGTGTACGATGCCTTGACCTACAAGCTACCAATTATGTCTCCGTCTATTATGTGTCACTCTCCAATTTCAAATTAAGGTTTTGTTTCTTAATTTGGTGGTCCTATATGGTCCTCACAATCAGACTTTGCTTACAATATCATGGCCACATAAATATATGTTCTAAAAATTATTAATTGTAACAAATTGTGTTATACAACATATCGATACGTGGAACTAGAAAAATCGACCATATCAAATAAGCATCTCATAACTCAATTTGTAAAATATAGAGATATGTTCTTACTTAAGTTTAAGTTTTAATTTGTTCCAATTTGATCATTTTAGTTTGGGGTAATTTCATGTCAATACCCTAGTTTTGCCTTATTTTCAAATCAGTATCTCAGGTTTGAAAAGTTTTTTGCCGATACCCGAAGTTTAATTAGTTGCAGATAAGTACTTAATCTGTTAAATCTAACAGAATTTGGATGTGAAAAGACCAAAATGCCCCTAATACTTATAATAATTAATATAATATTAAAACTTTTGAGTGAAATAACTCTCTCATACGATCTCCGTTTCGGGCTCATAAAATATCAATCGAAGAGAATCGGAAAATAAACAACTTTGAAAAATAATATTAATAATTAAATTAAAATAATAATTAATATTATTTAATTATGAATTATAAATATTATTTGATTATTAATAATTAATAGTTTTTATTCAATTATTAGTATTCTTCAAATTTGTTTATCTTCCGATTTTTTTCGATTTGATATACTATGAGGCTGAAACAGATGTCGTATGAGAGAGTTATTAAATTTGAAAGTTTCAATATAATATTAATTATTATAAGTATTAGGGACATTTTAGTCTTTTCACATCTCAATTCTGTTAGATTTAACAGATTTGGTACTTATCTGCAACTAATTAAACTTAGGTACTGACAAAAAAAATTTCAAACTTAAGGTACTGATTTGAAAATAAGGCAAAGTTGAGATACTGACATGGAATTACCCCTTTTAGTTTTATTCTATTTTAATTTTGTAGGTATTCAAATTTGTTATATAGAAGTTTGGGCTAAGAATAAAAGAACAGTCAAAATCGAGTTTGGTTAAGTTCGTCTTGATTTATTTAGTTTTCGTTATATATATTTGTTAAAAAATAAGTTATAAATAATTAAAATGTGAATGATATATAGAGTATACATATAGGTTAAGTTCAGCACGAACTTATTTTAAATTTCCATAATTCATATGAGCAGAATATTTAACGAATCAAATGAATCATTAGTTTTATGTGAAATTACAGTCGCAACAATTAGATTTTAAGCCATTATCCAAAAATAAAATTAAATAAATAAATAGTGGCTGCCTCAAAATTACAAAAACATTTGTCATATATTCACATTGCACGAGTCCCCACTTCACACGATGAAGCGATCCGCACCGTCCATTGAGACCGCTCCCAGAAGCGACACATGGTCACCGTTTCGCCACGTGGAGAACCATCGTCGCTGTGTGTATGTATGATATATATCCACTTCACAGCTAAAGAACAAAACAAAAAATCGCATTTTCTCTTCTATATATTGAAAACCGATCTGTTTCTTCTCTTTCAATCCTCAATGCTCTGTTCTTCAGCTCGCGCTCTCGCCGGAAAAAGCCTCGCCGTCGCAGCCGGAATCGCCGCCGTAGCAGCCTATCGGTCGCCGGGAAATCATCTCCCATCGGGTTCGAAGCAAACCCTTTTCCCCTCTTTGCGAATCTCTCCGTCGATCGGGGTCGGGTTTTTGTGTTCTCCGGTAAAGCCTTTTGCTTTGAGATCGGATCGTGCCATGGCCGGACAATCCAGCGCCACGTCGATCTACGACTTCACTGTTAAGGTTTGGGTTTTTTTTTCGATTTTTGCGAGTTAAGAATTAGGGGTTTTCAGGAAAATATGGGAAAATCGCTCCTTGAGCTTGTTTGGTTCTTGAGAAAATGAGGGGAATTGCTCCTTGAGTGTGTTATGTGGATGTGTGTAAATGTTGATGGCTTAATATGAAGTATGATGTGGTGAATTGTTGTTGTTGTTCTTGGAGAATGAGAGGGGGAGAAGGAAATTTTCTCCTTGAGAATGTTTGATGAATTTGTACACTGTTGATGGGTTTATTTGAAGTAATGCTGACTTGAAATCATTGTTGTTCTTAGGAGTATTAGGGAGGAACAAGGAAAAATGCTCCTTGAAAATATTTTATGAATGTGTGTAGTGTTGATGGCTTAATATGAAGTACTAATTAGTTAGCTTATTGTTGTTATTAGGAAAATGAGAGGGGAAGAAGGAAAATTGCTCCTTGAGATTGTTTTGTGAATGGGTATACGTTTGATATTCTTAATTTGAAGTATTATTTAGTTAAATTGTTGTTGTTCTTAGGAAAAGGAGGTGGGAAGAAGGAAAATTGCTCCTTGAGATTGTTTTAAGAATGTGTATACTGTTGATATAGTTAAATTATTGTTGTTATCAGGAAAATGAGAGGGGAAAAGGGATTGCTAATTTGGAAATGTTTGATGAAGGTGTATACTGTTGATGCCTTAATTTGAAGTATTATTTGGTTAAATTGTTGTTGTTATTAGGAAAGTGGGAGAGGAAAAGGGAAAATTGCTCTTTGGAAATGTTTGATGAATGTGTATACTGTTGATGGCTTAATTTGAAGTGTTATTTTATTGAAATGATTGTTCTTCAAATATAAAGGGGTTCTTTTTGTTTTTCAGGATGCTAGAGGAAATGATGTTAACCTTGCCCAGTACAAAGGGAAGGTCCTCTTGATTGTCAATGTTGCATCACAATGGTATGCGCTTGTTTATTATCTATTGTTTGTCTTTGTAACTATTAAAGCTCACTCCTACTACTTGGTACTTGTTAAAATAACTTTGGTTTAGTACTATTCAAATAATGTTTCAACCCGATATGTTATCTAATCTTGTAACCTTACTTTATCATGTACCACGATCATAAGGTATCAATGTTTGTGTCTTGTTTGCAAGCATCAAAGTTTCCTAGTTTGTAGTCGATAAAGTTTGTGTTTATATAAAGTTCGTGTTTATATAAATAATGTTTCAACGCAGTCTGTTCTCTAAAAGTTTTTGTATTGTAGGCTATAAAGCTTGTGTTTTGCTTGCAAACACCAAAGTTTTTTTATTTTTAGGCTATAAAATTTGTTTTTTATTCGCAAACATCATTTTTTTTCCTATTTGCATGCAAGAAAGTTTCTAAAGATTCCATAACTTAGACTATAAATAATAGAAACAGTGTCCTAATCAACCTTTCCAAGGGCTTGTGTGCTCATTGTTCTAGTATTACCTTGTAACATGCATGCGACATTGACCTATACTATAGAAGGAAATAACTCATTTCTGAGAAAATGAACCTTAACAAGGCTGAGTGCTTTATATTAGAGGGATTGTGAAGGGAACATGTGTTAGTTATATGCTAGCTCATTGCCGTGTTTATACATTCATTTAATAGCTGACGGCATGACTGTAACTTAATGTTCACTTTGTATTGTAATGCAGTGGCTTGACCAATTCGAACTACACGGAGTTGAGTCAGATTTATGAGAAATACAAAAACCAAGGTTGGCTTTTCACTGCATTTTCTCCCGATTTTATCCACATATATTAACTAGAAGTCTGAGTTGGGTTGGTATGAAAATGCACCTCTCATAAGTTGTAGAGCCCTAATCTAGCAAACCAGTCCATTGTTCATAAGAACGTCGTGAGTGAAATTGAAGAGAAAAACTTTGAATGCAAATCTGAGATGGGTTGGTGTAAAAATGCACTTCTATTAAGTTATAGAGCCCTAATCCAGCAAAACAGTCCATTTTTCATAAGAACGTCGTGAATGAAATTATTGAAGAGAAAAACTTTGAATGCAAATCTGAGATGGGTTGGTGTAAAAATGCACTTCTATTAAGTTATAGAGCCCTAATCCAGCAAAACAGTCCATTTTTCATAAGAACGTCGTGAATGAAATTATTGAAGAGAAACTTTGAATGCCATAACGGTTTTAAGAATGTACATTCTGGTCGAACACCCTCTTCCCGTCCTATCCTTAGGATTCTAAAATAGGTGCAAATGTGTTTAAACATAATGCAGGATTGGAGATTTTGGCATTCCCGTGCAATCAGTTTGGGGCTCAGGAGCCAGGCAGCAACGAAGAGATAGTAGAATTTGCTTGCACTCGCTTCAAAGCCGAGTATCCCATCTTCGATAAGGTATGCTCTACCTTGATTTTCCATAAAGCTTTTTAGCCGTTGCTTTAGTAACTAAACTACTTTGTGCTATGTTAGGTTGATGTCAATGGAGACAGTACTGCTCCGCTGTACAAGTTCTTGAAGTCAAGCAAGGGAGGGCTCTTCGGGGATGGCATCAAGTGGAACTTCGCCAAGTTCTTGATAAACAAAGATGGGGAGGTCGTCGACCGCTATGCTCCTACTACTTCTCCTCTCAGTATTGAGGTAAAAGCCATTTCTGCCTTTCAGGTTTCAATTCCAATTGTTTTTTTTTTCAGTTTCATCCGATTGCTGATCAGCAATGTTCTAATTGACGTGGCTGAGTTTGGGATTAAGTTTTGAAACTTGTTCTTGTGGTTTAGTTTTGCCGAATTCTATGTTCTAATTGATGTGGCTGAGTTTGGGATTAAGTTTTGAAACTTGTTCTTGTGGTTTAGTTTTGCCGAATTCTTTCTGATCAACACGGTCAAAGTTTGTCAAATTTTTTATATATGGTTTGAAATTGTTCTATAGTTCTTAATATGTTTATTAAGTTGTTTGAAATTATTTTATTTTACTAAAATATTGTTATTTTTGTTGTGTTATTTGTCTTTCATGTAAATTTAATATAAAATGAGTATTTTGTATTTCTCTCTGAGCTTTTTAAACTCTTTTAATTTCTCTCCGAGTTCTTCCTAACCTCGGATTTTAAAACCCTACTAGTCAGTGTTCTGGAATATGATACTCTGATTAATCCTTTGTATTGTATATATTTTTACTGATATGAGGTTTTGGTGTCTGCAGAAGGATATAAAGAAACTGTTGGGGGTTGCATGAGTGATGCTTGAAGTTGCAGCATCAAATGTCAGCAAATAAGTATATGGATATTACATACAATAAATAAGCATGTTCATGTTGATGGAGATGCTTTTGTTCAAGTGGTTACTTGTGAACCAAGTCACTGCTTATAGTGTATTGCTGAAGTTGTATTTTCTTTTGGGTGCATTTGGGTAACACTTGTCTTGTAATGTAATGTGCATTTGGGTATCAATAAGAAATTTGTTTGTTTTGCAATTCTTTTGTTGCATATGCTTTTCTTTATAGTTATTTCTTGTGAATTTGTGTTGAACATTGTACAGTCTAGAAAATTTTGAGAACTCAACTGTCATGTCACTTTGTCCTCAAAGTCATTCTTGCAAAACCTCGTTTTGGATGTACAATTGTTCAAGTACTCAAATGGTTCGATACGGATTTTATGATCTTGTCTTTAGCATTTCAAGCTACTTAACTAGGTAAATTTTATGATCTTGTACTTATCACTTAAAAGGGTTATCTAGGCAAGTTTTATGATCTCGTCTTTTGGATTTGAAAGGATTATTCGGATTTGAAAGGATTATTCGGGTAAGTTTAACGATCTCGTCCTGAACACTTAACAGGGTTTATGATCTTGTCCCTAGGCAAGTTTTATGATCTCGGCCTTAGAACTTACAGAGGTTACATGGGTAGGTTTTAGACGGATTGAATATAATAACAATATATAATTAACTTGATGTAATTATATATATATATATAAATAAATAATTTATACAATTACATATTAATAATTAATTATGTATAATATATAATTCATTCAATCTTCTATGAGCATTTACATTATATATAGTTAACTTACATGATTAATTAAAATTAATTATAAATAATATATAATTAATTATATGTGAAAAAGTTATATAATTATTTAAAATTAATTAGTTATATACCATGTATAGTTTATTCATGGAGTATAATCAATATATATTTATATATACTTCACATTTTTTCATATTTGATTTATAAAATTTGCAATTTCTTTCTATTGAGTAGAATAAGAATATTAAATAAAAATTTCATATTGCATTTTCCACACTGGAATATTCAGCGAAATGAACAACCCACTTCTAAAATGGGTCTATAAGATCATCCAAAATGTTTGTTAACACTATTTTTGACAAAATATGGGAATCTTATGTTATGGATCTTGTCTATCTTAAGCTTGACGATATTCATCATATTCCTATAGAGCTTTTTACGTGTTTTTTTGAAAAAGTAGGTTTGGCATTATTGGAAGAGTTTATTAACGAGGAAGACGTGCCTTTTCTTTGATCTTCCCAAGGGTCTCTTCCCCTTGACCAAGGTTATCATCTAAAATACGGGTTTGGTACTTTTGCCTACGAATTTATATTTTTCATAAATGGGCATATTTTGTGAAATTAATATATAATAAAAAATAAAATAAATAAATTCATGGAGTATAATTAATTTTTTATTCCCTAAAAAATATTTATTGTATTTATATATACTTCGAGGGAAGATTTGAGATTTTAATAATGCATTTCAATTTTATAATAATGTAATTTCTATAAATTGTGTTTTTCTTAATGTAATTCATGTTATAAGAAAGTAGTTTGTTTTTTTTATTTCAGATTTGGATAATGATGTTGAAATATTTAATCTATCTTATCTATAATGGGAATAGGGAATGGTTTTGGAGTGCGTCATTGATATCTGGCTTTCTGCAGAGTTAATAATAATAATCTATATCTAAATCTATATTTATATTGTGTATAAGAAGAAAATGAGAATTGTATACGTGGCGTATAAAAACAATAACTTGTGTTTAGTGAATGTGGATGCAAACATACGGATTCGATGAATGCTCATGTTGATGATGAGTTGTGGATAATCACATCGGTTGACTTGCACCTGTTCATTTTCTATATATATACAAGGGTGTTGAAGGATGGAAGCAGTGGAGTCATACAATTTTACCCAAAATTCACGCTTTTGTTCTCGAAAGAATTCTCACTCACCATTTGGGGTCCTCTGATCTTAGATTGACGTTAGTGATTTCAATGGCGTTTGGGAAAATTCCGATGGAGCAATCACGTGGTTGGTAGAGAATCTGAATGTTGCTCTTTACGGTTCTCGGTCATTGGATTGTTCTTGCATCGATGGCCCCGTTTCTTGTTGTTGTTCATCTTTATTTTTGCTATAAATGGGGATGTTGGATTTTTCTTGGATGTTTGCGGGTTGTCTTCGGCATCTAATGTTTCTGATGTTTTAGATTTGCGATTGCGATTTGCGAGTGTGTTGCGGTTCTTCAGTGCTTGAGTAAGGTATTGCTTCTTTAATTTCGTGTGTTGTGTTTTGAATTCTTTAATATAGTGTGTATTGTGTTCTAAGTTTTTTAATTTTGTGTGTGTTGTGTTTTAAAGGTTTTGTGTTTTTATTTTGAATAATTCACTAATTTTGTGTGTTTTGTGTTTAAAGGTGTGTGTTGTGTTTTAGATTCTTTAATTTTGAGTGTGTTGTGTTTAGGTATTGTGTTTTTGTTTTTAACAATTCACATAAATGATGTGGCTCTACTTTTATATTTTAATTAAATTCAGAATACATGACAAAACACAAGCATAAATTTTATACAATCTATATGTTGATTCATGCTTTGTCATTTATTTGCAGTAAATGTGTTGACAAAAATCAAAGGCGAAGCAACAAAAATGGAAGGAGAAGGAGAAGGAGCTGACCTTGAACAAGAACACGAAGTTGTGAGCTCCATCTCCAAATCTTTTTCCGCGATAGTATAACGTATTGCTTCTTTAAGTTTGTGTGTCTTGTGTTTTAAATTCTTTAATTTGGTTGTGTTGTGTCTTAAAGGTTTTGAGTTTTTTTAAATAATTCACTAATTTTGTGTTTGTTGTGTTTTAGATTCTTTAATTTTGAGTGTGTTGTGTTTAGGTTTTGAGTTTTTGTTTTTGATAATTCACATAAATAACCTGGCTCTACTTTTGTCATGTATAAATCTAATGAGTTAAAATTCAGAATACATGACAAAGAAGTATTCATTTATTTAATGATAAATGAAATATAATAATTATAAAATGTCAATAAAGTGTAAATAAACAACAATCTATATGAGTGCTTGCATCAATGTACCTAGCTAAAATAGATGTATTACTATTAAGGCATGTTATAGCAAGAAATATAGGGTTAGACCACATGTATTGAGTTTTATATGATGGTTTTGGTTTATTTTATTAATTTGTTGGCTAAGTCTAATTGTTCTTCCGCTTTTCTGTGCTTTTGGCCAATGATCGGTCAATTCAAACTGATTGTTAACAAAGTCAACATAGGAAAGTGGAGTAAGTCCAATTTATGTTTGATGAAGTTATAAAGATGAGATTATCTCATCATAAGAAAATTAATTTGATGTTGATTTTTTCTAGATGTGTCATCGTTGTCGTATCGATTTTGGGCGGGAGGCTGTCGGAGTCTAAGAATGGGGATTTGAGGCGGAGTTTTGAGGTAGACTCGCATGTCGAACCACTTGATTAGTGATTCCAGTTCTCGAATCTCTTTATCACTGTAAATAATGGGTATTTTCTTGATTCTCTTTTCACTGCAAAAGTGGGTATTGGCGATTGTTTCTTGAATCTCTTTACACCGAAAATATTGAGTATTGGTGATTTTTACTTAATCCATCATTTGATTTGTTATTTCTAATTGTGAGAAAAATTGTCTACATAAATGATGTATCATCCCACTTGTTTATTATTTATCAAGAAATTATATATTGATTTGATATTAGTGGTTTTGCATGATATACTTAAGTATATATCTAAAAGAAAAATCTTGAATTACGATAACTTGACTGTACCACAATGGAAACGGCTACCAACGACTTTTCCACATAGAATAAACTTGGGGAGGGTGGTTTGGCCATGTGTACAAGGTAATGTTTGTATTCAATTCTTGCAAACAACTGTAGAAGAAATCTCCATATGATTGGTGATAGAGAATTTTGAAAGAGAACAACAAAATAGCGGTGAAGAGGCTTTCAAAGAATTCAAATCAAGAATTCGATGAGTTCACAAATAATGTGATATGTGTTACTAAACTTAAGCATATAAATTAAAAATTTTGTGAAGCTGCTGGGTTGTTGCATTCAAGGCAAAAAGATGCTTATATATGAATATATGCTTAACAAATGTTTGGATTTCCTACCTTTTCGGCTTGACTTCTTTATTTTGTCATACTCTTCTGTCTAAAAATATCATTCACTATTTTAAACCGCAAAGTAATATATTAATAGGGATTAAAAAGAATTTTCTTTTTACAGATTCAATGCAAAGGAAAACACTAAATTGACTCAAAACCAGTAATATGTTACTAGATTACGAGATGAATCCCAAAATTTCTGACTTTAGACTAGCTATAAGGTTTTGGTCTTGAGTATGGAATATTGCCAGTAAATTTTGATATTTTTTTTACTTTAGCACTTTAATGGTAGAGATAGCGTAATCTTCTTAATGAGTTTTAAAATTATTTAGAACGACTGGGTTGACATATGTCATTAAGGATTGCAATTGTTAGTTTTTTCTTAATTTTTATGATAATGAAGAAGAGAGTGTAAAGTCATTTCACCAGTTACTTAAAAAAACATAATTACTACGGTGAGAAGAAATGGAATGGGAAAGGAGAACAATTATTCGATATTTTTCTAAAATCATACTTTTATTCTCATATGGTGTTTTCCTTGCAATAATTGCACTGGATCAATGATGATGCAAGAGATGGGTTCAAACAATTAAGAGATTCTATTGGAAAGATAATATACCTCTTAAGGGGGCGTTGGCTCTCATGCACACGAGAAGGGCGATCAAATGGAAGACGATGAGTGGTCGGCCCATAAAGTGGAGGAGATTGATCAACAAGGTGAGGGAATGAGTCAGGAACGTTCTCAAATGGTAATGGTCGGGCCATAAAGTGGAGGAAATTGATCAACAAGGTGAAGGAATGAGTCATGAACGTCCTAAAATGGTAATCATCACTCGGGAAGAGGGCGAGGAGGCATCTCAGAGTCCAGTACAGAACTCGGGCGACCAGGAGCAACAGGGCCAAGGTGAGGCAGACGCAATTATTGCTCAAAAAGTGGGCGGGAATGGAGGAATTGAAGTTATGAGAGCATTGGCTTTGCAATTATGCCGTGAATTTGAGGATATATTTCTCTTATATATTTATTGGTGCGATTGCAGAGTTTAGTAAAAAAATTGAGTTGTTTTACGGGACCAACCATCTTATTTTCCAAAAAAATGTTGAGAATATCATAATTCCTTAATAACCATGCTTTTCTTTTTCTTATTTTCTTTTATATTTTTATTATGCCAAATGTACACGTTATTAATTCAAAAAACATATGTCTTCGCAACCTCTTATTATTATTTCTGTATATTAATAATGTATCATACGTACCATCAATATTTTATAGACAATTAATGTCTGATTAATTGTAAACATTGTCACCATTCACTTATGCGAGCCTTTGCACCGTGTGAATTTGTCCACTAAATATTTTACACTTGAGATTTCATTTGTATATGCGATCTTTAATTATGGAATGCAACAAAACTTGAGTAAACCAAAATAGAAAAACTGTTATAACAGTTTTTAACCATTAAATTATGGTGAGGTTAAACAATATTAAATTTAAACTTCAATTTTATAATAATTTTTATTTGGAGCCTTCCCCATGCCAGAAATAAATTTTCTTGAAATTAAATATTTTTATTAAGAATCTTTTTCAATTTACTTTATAGGGATTAATTATTGACTCATGAACTTGTTATATAACCGAATAAGAAAGAACCAATTTGGTTATAATTTTTAATTGGGATTGTATATTTTTAATTTTTCCAAACTCTAAGTTTTAATTAGATTGTATAATTTTTTATTTCAAATTTATGCTTATAACTATATTTTATAATTTATTATTGCATTGTATGAAATAAAATTGTTTAGATTTTTCAATTCTAATTTCGTTAAAAAATCGGACCCAAAATAAAAAATAAAGTCCAAACAGTTTGGTACTGCAGTAAAATCAAAACCCATGGACTGAAAACCACAAAAACAACAAATTTGAAAAAAATAATAATAGAAAAAAAAACGTCGTATGTCATGACTTTAGAGAGCCACGTGTATTACTCATTCACTACTTTCTCCCATTGCCAGATGTCAATCCCGTGAAAAGTCAAACGTCACCAAATAAAACACTCCATACTCATCTCCTATGCGGAGCTGAGGTGAAGTGAAGAGCGAGATGGGGATGAAGACAGGGAAAATGTTCTATTTTGATGTTTGATGTTCAATTATAGTTGACTACCGAAGTTATAGAGTTATACTTTTGAATGGGCTTGGGCATGTGGTTGTGTTGAAATTGGATTTGTATTATTTGAGTTGGATTAAGTTGGGATTGATATTAAGATTATGCTTTTATATTTATGGGTTGTGTTGAGGTTGGGGTTGGTGTGAGTTGGGAATAGATTGGCCAAAAATATTAGGCAAACGTCTTCTCAGCTCTTTTATTTTCTCATGAAAATTTCTCATAATATGTACACAACTTTCTCACTCTTCTTCTCATCTCCACTACACATATTCTATTTAATAGATAGATAACGAAATTTTGTTGTGTTGATATGTAACAAAAAAAATAAGAATTATGTCAATTCCGCCTAACCAAGACAACAATTCAATATTCCAAAATAAATATATTAATAACTATATAATCTTTTACGATCTTATCAACATAATTTGAAATTAGAGCCCAAAATCATTTACATCCCTTTATCAATATCAACCCACAATTCACCGCCTCCGCCTCCGACACCTTCATATTCATATTTATAAACCAGAATTGAATAAAAATACATGATTCCGTGGTTAAAATTAATTTTTAAGTTTAATATTCTATTATAGACAGACACGTAGACTCTGAGCCATTTTAATTTTATTCTTGAATCACAAAACAATTTTATTTATTTTCTTGAATTGGATTGGATTGAAAGACTCCGAGCAAATCTGATTCAATTCTTGAACCACAAATAATCTTATTTATTTTCTTGAATTGGTTGAAAACTAATTCAAAAAATATATAAATAGTTGTCATTTTTTTTTTTTGAAAATATGTCTTATCCAAAATATCTGAAAATGTCACTCCTAATGAGTCCGAATCCCACAACTTTTCCACCGAAAGTGCACGCCTTAAACTATATGAGTGTTCTCTCAAAAACGGAATAGTTGTCATTGTTAATATTTATTTCTGAAGCCAATTATTGTGAGGAAGATAGAGTTGTCTTGTGATGGCATTAAATTGGATCCAAACAACTTAAGGACCTATATATAAGGTGACCTTAAGCAGAAACTCGATGCTCAATGCCATATCCATCGAAAAGCAAAGGTTCCAAATATAAATTATCATAATTTTCAACTATTCCCTTTCTAGACTTATTTTGTTTCTCACAACTTCCAACAATAAGTGTTCTCAATTAAAAGAAAAATATACATCATTATTCTCACAATTGCATAAAAAAAACTTCATGTATGATAGTTGAAGTTCGAGATTAGCATCATGGGAATTTATTCAAGTTTATTAATAATAACTTCTATATATAGTTCACTGCTGATGATATCAATATGAATGCAAGCTATGAGTGGTTTGGCGTCACTGCTAATGAATTCTCGATGTTGTCTTCAAATTTTGGCCCTCCCTCACTTCCTAAAAGATCTAATAAATCCAGCAGTCCAAACAAAATGTCCAAATAAGGACATTCATGTTAAACTTAATAAACTATTTATACTAATGGGGACCCGTTGATAAGTTACAAATGATATATTACATGAAATCTCCTAAGTCTTAACCATCCCACCAAATAGATAGTAGATTCATTAACTGTGAAATGTTTTCATGTGATGATGTAATATGTTTTCAATGCCAATAAAAGTAGCACATCTAATGGTATTTAACAACAAAATGCCTAATAAAATGTGTTCCAAGCCACAATATCACAGGTACCCGTTGGTTTTCTTGGAGATGTGTGCTTTGTAGCAGTCGTATTGTTCGATATCGTTTTTTGTCAAAAATATAGGGAAAAACATTTAAAAAATATCTATTCTCTAATTCAATAACATGTAAAAAAAGATATCAATACGGATCTACATTACACCACATAACTATATCAAAAATTATCAATTTTTGTCTTACTGTAAATAAAAAGGAGTATGAAAAAAGGACATATGGCCTAAGAGATTTTAGAGGAATCGATAAAAGTCCAAATAATCGCTTATGTTTATGGTTTTGTGGATTTTAAATATCTTAAATTCTTTGTTCAATGAATTTGGCCTTTCACTTATAACTAAACCCTTGCACCTATTCGTTATAAATTAATGGTCGAGGCCTCACGCTTCAGATTTGTTGCGATAAAAATTGCAGTCAACAACGACAACATCATCTTCTAGAAGGGCGACATGACCATGCTCGCCTTCGCCACTCTATGTGCCAACAACAACCCTCCTTGATTTCATTTTCTATCGGAGTCGGCTCTGGCACCCTCTCCATTACCCTTCCTTATTATTTTCGTCAAAATCATAATATCCTCTCCGATCTTCGCGTCGTCAACGGTGGATATGGCGGCGGCGATAAATTTCTCTTGCTCCATGTCATGTCGGCGATGGCGACAGCGAATAGATGGAGCGTAGTAGGAGAAACAATTCTAAGGACCCGTTTCAAGCCTCTCTTTTGCATGAAGAAATCAATCAATCCTGTCTTTCTTCTTATGAGTTATGTGAACATGTTTCACATCACTCGATGCCGAGTCTAAGCGTTCAATAATCACGGCTCACTTTGGCTCGGTCATAAGTTAAAACATATTCTAACTTTACCATGTCGTACACTTAATTCAAACAACAATGCCGTACACTACACATTATTGTACACATAATTGTGAATAATAATAGTTTGAATTACCAACATTTAGAAGAGGAAAAAGAAAACTTTGTTTATAATATAAGCGTTCCGTAATCACGGCTCACTTTGACTCGGTCATAAGTTAAAACATATTCTAACTTTACCATGTCGTACACTTTTGTCAAACAACAATGTCGTAAACTACACAGTATTGTACACATAATTGTGAATAATAATAGTTTGAATTACCAACATTTAGAAGAAAAAAAAACTTTGTTCGTAATTATACTTTACCAAAATTTTACGGGTAGCACGCGCATCGCGCGAGCCCCACGCTAGTTATATATAAATAGTATTGTTGAATTAAATAATATAAACATGAGGCACTCTGTTGTGACTTCCAAAAAATGAGTGTCTCCAGAGAATAAGTGTGTTAATGTGACAACTCAAAAGCTGACGTTGAGCCCCCAGAGAAACACTCTTTGCGAATAACAGTCTCATCCTTAGCATTAAAAATTACTATCTAGACGGTTTTATGGTCTTTTTTATACTTTAACAAATTCAAGGATATCGTATTTTGAGATATTTTGCTTCTATACATGAAATGGCAACATGTATATGTATGAATTCATGTTGAGTTAAATGGAATCATTCAATCAAGAAACCATCATAATTTGCACATAGAGACCATAATAACCTTGTTTTCTGCTAATTAACAACTAGTTCACATTGCAAGTCAAACAATTGCTTCTGCTAAGACTTTCAGCTGTTAGCTCAGAAACAACAATGTCACTTGGGACTTTACAACGACACATATGTACAAGATCATGTGTGTCTTGTTGCAGTACTACAAATCACCCGCTCGTCAAGTCAATGTCGTTGTGGAGACTCCTAGGATCAGATGGGTGCGAGCCCGACCAAACGCTGGCCTGAGAGTGGGTGAAGTTTTGAATCTCCGGCTGAGGCTCGGAGGTCTTGTCGCTGCTCGGATCAACGAGTTTCTTGCTTTTGGTCTTGGCACTGCCATATACGAATGTGCACAGCACCACCTGCATCAAGCAAAATTCATTGAGTTTCAATATTAGCAAAATGCTCTAAAATCAGCCTAGACAGGAATATTTAGAATATCGACCCGATTTCATATAATTGGTATCTAAAAGTTTTTTTTTTTAACGAAAACAGTTTTATGAAAATAAAAATACCTAAAACTAAAATAATTTATGCTGCTTGGTATTTTTATTTGCACTTTTTTTAAGGATGTGAATGATACCAATATTAAAATATTCATATTTTCACATCTTAAATATTTATTATTTTTGTATATTATAATCCATATTTCGATTGTGTATTTATAATAATTTATTTAATTATAAGAATATAAAAATAAAAATCTGATTAATCCTCGGAATCTATATCTGCCCGACTAGCGCCTAGCATTTTTGAAAACATTAATCATACCATATAAATATTAAATGATTTTATATCTTAAATATTTATTATTACCAGTTTCATGTAATATAACTCATATTTTGATAGTATACATATAATACTATTTTTAAAATAGAAAATTACATATGGCGTCTTTTAAGTACTACAGTATAGAAGTCAAAACTCGAGAAACGGCGTGTACCTGAACCGGGCTTGCTGCAATGAGCATGTCAACCGCGCCACCAACAACATGGCCTTCCGGGGCGGATAGAGAGACGCTAACACCACCAGTTCGGTTCTGAGGGCCACCGTCTTCTGCAACCAGGTAGGAACCCGACAAGCACAATATCTCAAAACGCCCCTACAATAGTAGCTAAATAAACCGAATGAGTCTCTCTCCAACAATTAAAGAACACGACTCATCTTTAGTCGCATGTAGTCCTAGTGGCGATTCAATTATAAATAAATAAATCTTTCATCACTACCATTTTATAGCTACTTATAGAAATGCCATTATACAGTACCAAAATACACTATTTTGGACCTGTGATGGATCTACCAGAAATATTTTCTCGAAAAAGCTAATGAGGCCAGGAAATAAAAAAATTCGCCAAAAATTCTCAATAAGGCATGAGATTGTACTATTCTTCGGGAAAAAAAACCTAAGAAAGAGTATATATTACTGAGTGGCCGTACCTGGTATTTTATATTGCCACCGGAAGCCGCGGGCTGCTTTAATGATACGGAAGAAACCGCACCACTTCCCGACAAAATGCATACTGCTCTCGGCCTCTGTTGTGCAAATGACAAAATCTTTGCGGCAATATCCTGAAAATGAGCAAACAAGCATTGAGAACCATACAAATTGTAGAGTTAGAACCTTTTGATTCAAACAAAAGATTTAACAAAAAAACCCCGACCCAAATCATGGAAAGAAGTGATGCTTTGAATTTGATATGCATATGAATCAGAAAGATTGCATACCTCTCCAGGCGATGCGTAGACGATATGTGGCGCAAAGGCGATTCCGGCCGAACTATTCATCCATTCCCCTACAAGAACATAGAGCAACTTTCAAAAATTCCAGTAACCCGAGCAATGCAATATCAAACCTTGATACAGACGTAACTTGGAACTGACACAATTTGAGGCTCAATCAAATAGCATTTGAGTAACAAAGCATTATGCAGAGAGTTACCGAACAAAAACATACTAAAAACCCTAAGATGACGAATAAAGATCTAAAATTTGACGTTCAACACAATTTATCAACAGCTCAATGTAATGTGTAAGATATTTAACGCAAATCATAATAAAAACTTAGCAAAAGAAATAAAGAATCAAAATTCCAACTTGTGAGCATGAATGAAGCTCTAGGTGAATTTTCCTAAACAATCCTAAATATATGGGTTCTGTTCCAATTTATTTCTAAATTTGAGGTTCTATTCCAATTCAGACCCAAATTTATAACCTTACGTTCATTACTTTTGTTCCAATATAGTCGTAAAGTTATGTGATTTGTTCCAATAAATTGCTGTTTACATAAGAGCGATCCAAGATATGCTTAAAGACTAAAATTTCTATACAAACTATACTACTTCAAATATAATGTATGCAAGAAAACATGATATATAAATGCTATAGGCATGGCATCTCATCACGGCAATTTGACTAAAAATTCAATTCAAGAAACTGAACAAACCAAAATCTCGAAGGACACTAACCAAGAGCGGCCAATTGCTGCTTCCTCCCCGACCCGGGCGGCCTCCCTCTGCTCCTCTTAGGATTCGGCGAGCTCAAGCTTGAAGACGGGTTAGGGGCCGACATGGGAGACAATCTCAACGACACCGCGCCCGATCCAGGCCCAGACCCGTCAGGCCCATATTTCCGGGGCCTCCCTCGCTTCTTCTTCACAGGCTCGCTCTGTGGCACAGCAGAGGACACAACCATGCTCATGCTGTGACCGAAACTGGTGTGAGCCTGAGAAGAAGGCTCCATTGGAAATGTTGGTCCAACGGAGCCTCCCCGGGCATTGGACTGAGCCTGGCCGGTGTTGGGATTGGAAATGGCTCGGAACCCGGGTGGCGGATGAAACCCACCAGCCTGAGCTGCTCCTCTATGGATAAAGTATTGAGCTGACCCACCAGGCATTGACATTGCTTCTCTTCCCTCCATTCATTTACTATGTGAATTTCCCACTAAAAATACTAGATTTTTAGTTTCTTCAGCTAAGAATCAAACTTCAAAGACCTAAATTCAGTTCCCCAATTATGAGCAAAATGAAGAAAGTGTGAATATTTTAGCTAACCCCAAAAGAACCCATTTGGCTGTAGATCATACAAAACACACAATGTCCTACAGTTTCTTCAACTAAGAATCACACTTCAAACCCTGAATTCAGTTCTCACAAAGAAATGGGTTTTACAAGAGTTCCCCCGATTATGAGCAAAATGAAGAAAATGTTAAGTTTTTAGCCAAGCTCATTTCACTGTAAATTAAACCAAAACACAATGCCCTACAGTTTCTTCAACTAAGAATCAAACCTTAAAACCTAAGTTCAATTCTCAAAAAGAAAAGGGTTATTTCACAAGGGTTTCTCCAATTATGAGCAAAATGAAGAAAATGTGAAATTTTTAGCCAAACCCAAAAGAAAAAAAAACTTGAACAAACAAACAAACCCATTTGACTGTAAATAACACTAAATCACTAGAAGAGAAAGATAGAGCTTTACATCAACATAAAGATGGTTCCTTTAACTAAGGAAACAAACAGGAGAGCCCAACAAAACCTTCATTGTCTTGCCCAGAGGGTTGAGAAGGATTATGGAGCTAAAGCCTTGACATTTCTCACTCCCAGGAGCTCAAAGCCACAGCCTTTCTGGAAACTTTATGTGGTTAAGATGTGAAAACAAAAACCCTAGATTTGAAATCTAGGGTTTTGAGAGGAAAAGACAAAGGGAGAGAGGGGTTGAGAGGAAAATGGATTGGAAAAATGGCAATAGCTTTTGAATTAAAGGTGAGGGTGGTGTGAGTGAAGTAAAGAGCTTTTTTCTCTTTAATGGTATTGGAGTCAGAGAGATGGATTGGTATTGGTGATTAGTGTTGGAATTGGAAGGGAAGTGTGTGGCCTACAAAAGTACATAACCCTACAACAGTCCCATGTCAGGGTTTGCAATTTCATAGAGCTCTCTCTCTCTCTCTCTCTCTCTCTCTCTCCTCTCTCCTCTCTCCTCTCTCCTCTCTCCTCTCTCCATGACTCTTCTTTTGACAATGCCTTGCTGGTTCCATCTTTACTATTCTTGTGTGAACTGAGTCAATAGGGTACAGAGAGGTCTCTGTGGTCTTGCAAAGGTCTTGTGAAGAAACAAACAAAATTGAATCAATATAAAATTTAATTTAAATCATTTTATATTAAAAATGTTTTGCTAAAACAAAGATAGATCTCCACTGCCCATCATGATGAGAACAGCACTAAAATAATATATAATTAATGGTATGTGAATGCTAGTAAAGGCCAGATTCAAATCATTTGGGCTAGTGCTTCAGGAAACAATAATTTTGTGCTTGAATATATTATTTTATTCATATAAAGAGCTCAAAACTGATTAAGATTTTTTTTTTACTTTTGAATTTTTGTGACAATGAGTTTAGGGCATAATTTAATGGTCTCTTCACTATTGCAGTGAGGCCTGTGAGAATGCTGAAAGCTCAATGTGACTTGTGGGTTAGGAACAAGACAAAACCAGCCACTGTGTCAACTTGCTTGTGTTAGGTGTTCACATTTACTAATGAGTGACTCATGAATAAATGTTTTGAAATGTTATGTTTATCATGTAGAGATAAATTATGGGAAATGTGATAATTTGTGCAAGTTACACTTACACATAGTGTTGTTCAAGTTTCGATTTTGAATTGATGTAGTTTGATTTTAAATCGAATCGATCAATTCGATTTTAAGATAACAAAAGATAAATTGATAGAATTCGATTTTGTTCGACGTGTCAATTTTCAGTTAAATTCAATTTATTATGAACCAAATTTTATGAAATTCTCACTTTTTTTGTATGACTTATTATTGTAAATCGGTTTTTAGTTGGTAACTCATTATGAAATTTTGATGTGTGATAACTCTTTTCTTAATATTTATCTGAAATTGTATGATAATAATAAATAACCGACTTTTTAGTTGAAAAATAAAAATTTTAAGCTTTGCAGAACATTAAAAAAATCTCGTCTCGATAAAGAAATGAATTTCATATTAATATTTAAAGTTAACTAGAATGCAGAGTGTTGGGGGGAAAAGTGGTCTCCCTTCTCTCACGCAACAACACGCGGTCACGGCAAGTACAAATAAACCGGTAAGATACCGAGTTGAATCCACAGGGACTAATGAGGGTCGTAGGTTGTTTTGAGTGTTTGTATTTATTTTAGTAAACTACCAACAAGTAAATAGCAACAACATGATAACAATAGAAGTAAAGCGCCTAGGGTGCTAGACAAATATCAATGTATATAAGTTTGCGAGTTTTAATTTTTTCGGATCGAAATTAATGTTGAGCCTATGTCTTAAGTGCCGACCTCGCCTTTCGGTAATGAGGTTAGCCTAATCTCAAGTCTCCTCGTGCCCTTTCGGTATTGAGAACAACTCGAGACCGCATTAGATAGACAATAATAAGTTAAGGGTTATTACGAGGTGCCAAGACACGGTCTTGAGCCTACAACCCTCGGTGGATGCTACGTCCGGATTCTATTCCTTCCCTTTCGGTATCGGATAGAACTCCTCAAACACATATTGTAAAGCGCCAACTAAACAATACATGCATTCAAATAAGCAACCACACAACAAAGTCTTCAATCCTAGAACTAATACCTCAATAAACTCAATAATCACATTACAAATGTCTAGCACCCATGGTAAAGGGATTTAGCCCTCAACCATGGTGCTCAATCCAACTATCATCATACAATCAACAAAATTAAACAACAACATCAAAATAAACTAGTAAATAGGGATAGAGATTGCTCTTGGTGTTCTTGAGCAAGATGGATCTTCAAACTCGGTGGATTTGATGGTGGGAATCTCTCCAAAGCTTCCTTTCCTAGCTCCAAAGGTTGAGTTTATGGTGGAATCCACTCCAAAACTCTCAAAGTATCAAGAAGAGATGAAGAAATCTTCAATTTTGACGAAGAACAAGAGGTTGGAGTTCTCAAACTAAGCTCTCTCCTCCTCAACTCGTTTTTGGTGTTTGCTCAACTCTTCCACCCAACAAAATATATTATTTCTGCACTTTATTATCAGTTTCGCGCCTTAGTCACGATCTTGCCTTGGTAGGCACGATCGTCGTGACTCAAATCGTGTGTCGCCACTGTAAGTTTCGAGAAAAATTCGGCAAAAAATACACCTAGGCACGATCGTGACCCCTTGAAATCTTCATCAATAGGTTAGATCTTCACAATCCGCTCAAATCGATATATTATGGGCCCCAATCGGACTTCGGACGAGAAATCTACACCACCGGAAAGTTTTATCTGTTGTGCAGAACTTTCTTAACCGATATTCAGCTCCAATTATGCTCCAATTGTGCCTAGCACCTACAAAATGTCAAAAACACACAAAGGATCAAAAGTACCAAATTAATGGCTCTAGAAAGCCGAAATGAGAACAATTCGGTGCTCAAATGCGGGTCAGAAGTGTAATTGCGAGGTCACATTCGGATCCGCAACACAGAGAAGGTTGCTATTTTGCACAAATCCAAAAATGTTTTTATCAGTTTTGAAATATCTTTGGAAAGCGTGTATTATATAACATAAATATTTCAAATAAATTATTTGGTCTTAAATAATAATAAAGAGATTTTTTATCATTAAAACACAAAAATTATAATGTTCATAAATGACAACAACTTTTTTTACGATGACTAGGGCTGAAAATGACCCGAGATTTTGACGAGCCGCTCGAGTTCGGTTCGTTAAATATTCAAGTTAGACTCGTTATAATTGAGTTCGAGTCGAATTTGAGCTCAAAATTAGGCTCATTTAATAAAAATGTTGAGATTGAGCATGACTTTTTAAGTTTCAATAGGCTCACGAGCCGTCTTGTTTAATATTTAATTAATTATATATTATTAATATATTTGTAAAAAATAATTAAATATTTAAGATGAAATTAGACGAGGTGAACCGAGTCGAGCTGACTCATTTGGTATTTAATAATTATATATCTATTTATTTCATTTTTAGTGAATATTGTATTGAAAATTAAGCGAACCGAATGAAGGCAAGCTCGAGTCGAACACTTTTTTCACGAGTGAAGCCCTACAAAATTTAGACTTGATTCGCCTTGTTTACATTCATAGTGATGACAAACAAATACACATGTATGCAATATTGAAGAAAAAAACTCTTATATGGTCTTGAATAATAATAATAATAATAATAATACCTATTTGGTAGTCGGGTAGGTCCAATAATGACGGGGTTGGCCCGACCTGACCCGATGGACAACTCTACTTCTGTGCCAAATAATCCCCTACTGTTTTTGGTTCCTAAAAAATTTCAAGTCATGAATCACCAGTTTTTTAGCACTGGAGATTGGAGTAATTTACGAGTTGGTTGGGGTTATGGAAGGAGATTGTGAGGTTGAGGATAAGGATGGCAACGGGTTGAATTTGGGGTAGGTTTGATCAAATCCGCACCCGTACCCGAAGGATTTGAACGAATATCAGACCCGAAAAACCCGCTCAAAATGAGTGGGTACCAGCTCTGATCAAGACCCGCTAAGTGCGGGTTTTACTCAAAACTCGAAACTCGACCCAAAAACTATCCAAAATACAAAAAAAATTAAAATGTCCAAAATTTATAATATATAATATATAATAATATACGTAATTGTTTATATATTATATATAATGTATAATATATAATTACTTTAATTCAAAATTGTCTTAATGTTTTTTGTTAAAAAATAATTATATATAATTAATAAAGTAATTAAAAAATTTATATGATACGGGTTGGAAACGGGGTGGGTATATGTCCGTACCCGACCAAAAATCCAAGGAAAAAACTCATACCCGATTTTTTTATGAGTTTTATCCGTTCTGACCGGGGCGGGTTAATCAGGTACCCGTCTGGTTCATTTTCTTTTTCCATCCCTACTTGAGGGAGCAAATAGATGAATATATTTTTTATATCATCAACAACCGCCGCGTTGCTCCGCCGCCACCGCCACCGCCACCGCCGCCGCACCTGCAACTCCCTCTTTCTTGCGAGGTAAGGTAAGTCCTACATCTTCATTGTGCCCTAATTTATCTCCCAGATCGATGATCAATTTCATATACCGAGCTCTAGGGATCATCAAATATTATATATAGATCAGAAAATTATATTATATTTGAAATTTAGAGGTTGAATTGAGGGAATTGTGTTGCTTACCCTGTAGAGAAGACAATGTCAGCTGCTATAAAGAAGCTTGAGTACCTCTCTCTTGTCTCCAAGGTTTGCGCCGAGCTCGAATCGAATCTAGGGTTTGGGGACAAGACACTGGCTGAGTTCATCACTGAGATGGGACGGGAGTGCGAGAATGTTGACGAATTCAATGCTAGGTTGGAGGAAGAAGGCGGCGGGTTCAATGCCGACCCTGCTCGCACGTTGTTGACCGTCATTCATGCCATTCTTGGTCCCGAGCGCAAGGACTCGAAGAGGGTCAAGGAGCTGGAGAGGGGGATTGAGCATCTTGTAAGAGACGGTGGTGGAATTGGAGGGGAAGACGAAGCACGCGGAGATGGAGATAGGAATAGAGATAGAGATGGAAGAGACAGACACGGGAATAGACATGACACTAGGGATCGGAGGCAGCAACATCAAGAGGAAACAGATGAACCTCAACTGTACAAGGTTTATAAGGGTATAGTTTCCGAGGTGAAAGATACCGGGTGCTTTGTTCGTCTCACTGATTTTCGAGGGAAGGAGGGATTGATACATGTTTCACAGATGGCCACTCGGGGAATTGGGAATGCTAAGGACGTGGTGAAGCAGGATCAAGAGGTTTTTGTCAAGGTCATTTCCTTGCCCGGTCAGAAGTTGAGTCTTTCGATGAGGGATGTTGATCAGGACTCTGGAAAGGAGCTCAGAGGATGATGGTTTGAGGACAAATCCGTTTGGTTCAGAGGATGGGCCTGTGTCTAGGACGGGTCTTTCAGGGATTAGGATCGTGGAGGAGGATGATAACATTTCATCGCGCTGTCCGTTGAAAAGAATGAGTTCACTTGAGAGGTGGGAGGCAAACCGGTTGAGTGCTTCTGGGGTTTTAAGTGGTAGTGAATTCCCAATGTACGGTGAAGATGGGGATGGGGATGGAATGCTCTATCAAGAAGAAACTGCAGAGGAAGAGCTTGAGATTGAGCTGAATGAGGACAAGCCTGCCTTCATGCGAGGACAGAGCCGATATTCATTGGACATGTCACCTGTCAAGATTTTTAAGAATCCTGAAGGTTCACTGAGTCGTGCAGCTGCTTTTCAATCTGATCTCATAAAGGAATGGAGAGAAGTTAAGGAACAGGAACAACGAACTATGTTGGATTCTATGCCAAAGGATCTGAATCGTCCCTGGGAGGACCCTATGCCAGAGGCAGGTGAGAGGCATCTTGCTCAGGAGCTAAGGGGAGTTGGTTTATCAGCCCATGACACGCCCGATTGGAAGAAGGATGCTTTTGGAAAGGCCTTGACATTTGGGCAGAGGTCAAAGCTCTCCATTCAGGATCAGAGGCAGAGCTTGCCAATATGTAAATTGAAGAAAGAATTGGTTCAGGCTGTTCATGATAATCAAGTGCTTGTTGTCATTGGCGAGACTGGTTCAGCCAATGCCGGTTGTCATTGGCTGAAGCAGGTTACACTACAAAGGGAAAGATTGGATGTACTCAACCTCGTAGGGTGGCTGCAACGTCTGTGGCAAAGAGAGTTGCTGAAGAATTTGGTTGTCGTTTAGGAGAGGAAGTCGGATATGCAATCAGGTTTGACGATTGTACTGGACCAGATACCGTGATTAAGTACATGACAGACGGTATGCTTCTTAGGGAGGTTCTAATTGACGAGAATCTTTCTCAGTACTCTGTGATAATGCTCGATGAAGCTCACGAGAGAACAATCCACACTGATGTTCTCTTTGGTTTGCTAAAGCAGCTGGTGCAATGCAGACCTGACCTTCGCTTGATTGTTACATCAGCTACGTTGGATGCAGAAAAATTTTCCGGGTATTTCTTCAATTGCAACATTTTCACCATTCCTGGGAGAACATTTCCTGTAGAGATATTGTACACCAAGCAGCCGGAAAGTGATTACCTATGGGAATAAATGATCTCTTATCCTTTGATTTTATGGATCCTCCTTCTCCACAAGCTCTTGTTTCTGCCATGGAACAACTGTATAGTCTTGGAGCTCTCGATGAGGAAGGGCTTCTGACAAAGTTGGGTAGGAAGATGGCTGAATTCCCTATGGATCCTCCATTATCGAAGATGCTTCTAGCCAGTGTAGATCTCCGATGCAGCGATGAAGTTTTGACTATAATTTCTATGATTCAAACCGGTAACTTCTTCTACAGGCCTAGGGAGAAACAAGCCCAAGCAGATCAGAAGAAGGCCAAGTTTTTCCAACCCGAGGGCGACCATTTGACTTTGCTGGCTGTTTATGAGGCTTGGAAGGCTAACCATTTTTCGAGTCAATGGTGCGTTGAGAATTTCCTTCAGTCTCGATCGCTGAGGAAGGCGCAAGAGGTCAGAAAACAGCTCCTGAGTATTATGGACAAGTATGTTCTTCTATCTTCTCTTGCTTCATTTTTGCTGCACTTAATGTTGGTTTGTTTTCTTAGAGTTTAATGTGTCTGTTTCTGTTGTGTTTACTATATGTGTTCCTTTATAGTTTTTTATGTCATCACTCATCAGTCATTCCTTGTCAATTTACTAGAGAAATTCAAATCCGATTAGTTCCCGAAGTCCCTATCTGCCCGACTATTGGCTAGCGTTTTTTTACAATGTTGAGTATTACGGACTTGAATATGATTGGGGTCACAGTACTGTTCTTTATTACAGTATTCATTGTTCATTCTTGTTTTCACGGCTTTCTTATTAGCAAAGTTATGTCGAGTGTCGTAGGCGAGAGATTCTTGTAGGAATATTTTTCTCCAGCGCGTTCACTTTGAACTCAATAACCGAATCTGCATTTTCAGGTATAAACTGGACATCGTGAGCGCAGGCAAGAACTTCACAAAAATCAGGAAGGCTATAGCTGCAGGATTCTTCTTCCACGTCGCCAGAAAAGACCCACAGGAGAGATACAGAAGCGCATAGTCGAGAACCAGACGGTCATTCTTCTTCCATTGACCCCAAGTGGCTCGTGGAGTCTGCTCTGAGGTTCTTCAGGGCGTCAGATCCCACGAAGATGAGTAAGCGCAAGCGCCAAGAACGCATCGAACCGCTCTACGATAGGTATCATGAGCCTAACTCTTGGCGTCTGAGTAAAAGAAGAGCTTGATCTGTATTTTTTTTCAGTGGCTCTCAATGTTTCTGATGATCTTATATCAACCTGAGCTCGGCCATGACTCGTTATCTTTTGGGAGATTTAAGTGAGAATTTCGAGAGAGATAAATGAAAATATCCCACACTGACTGTTTACATGTTTTGGTAGCTATTTAGCATTTTAAAACTGGTTTTTGACAATTAATCCTAACTAATAGTAACAGAAATGTTTTGACGAATGATTGTCTTAATGTGGCATTATGGCTCCAAAATTATTTCAAGTACATGCAAGAATGCTACATATTCATACCGCGGAACAAGAAGCTTTATAGCATAGTAAGAAAAATAATAATGGGCGAGAGCAAACGACGTCGTGCCGACAAGTTCTTGTGCACCAATCCCCGGCCCGACCGGTTCAAGATCGAGTTCCGGTGCGGCGACTCCGCCAACACGGCTCGCCGCTTCTCCTAGGGCCCCGGAATGCCGCCGATCGCCTCTAAATCTGACATTTCCACCGGAAATTCCATCCACGCCTCGAGGGTCTTGATCTGGTGAGAGGATTGAGGGGAGTTGGCCGGATAGTTTCACATAATTATTAGGGGTGTTTTGCTACGTGTTTGTTGGAAGAGACTCACATGGTTTCTCGAGTCGCCTGAGGTGAAGGTCGTGGGATTTACATAATCATTATAATGATGCTGGTGGAATAGTTAGAGCATATCTATCTTGAAGTCATACTGTCAATACGTGATCTTCAAACTCATTAACCAGATCATCCAGAGGATCTCATTATCGAGGATAAGACCCTCGATCAATGTTAATTCATCTAACAAATATTGCATCAAGACGACATATTTTACAAACTTTTATTATTGTTCTCGGTCGTAAATCTTGACCTTTATCTATAAATTCTATAAGTTTGCTTAAAAAACACAAGATAATTTTATTTTGTTTTGCTCATGTACGGTGAAAAAATATTGCCCTATTTTCATCATCCTAAATTTTTGACACTCAGCCTATTTAATTTACAAAATCCATTTAAAATACAATATTAATATCAACGACCAAATCAAACTGTGTCCATATTCGATTTTGATGATTGTTATTTATTTATTTTATGTATTAAATGAGTAAGTTTATGCTCACAACTTTGAATGTAATAATCTAAATTTCATATATTTGAAATCTTGAAATATTAAAGGAGAAATAATTGTTTTTTTCCTTCTTCTTCGTAACTGCCGGTCTTTTTCTCTAATCTCAAACATGTATATGATGAGCTGTTTTTGTCTTTAGTTTCTAGAATTTTGTTCTTGTTTTAGTTTTTGTGTAATAGGACAAATCATTCTTAAAAACATGATTATTATAGTAAGAAACTGTACTATTTGTAGCTAATAAAAAGGCACCTGTCGGTGGAAATTGGCCCAAAATGAGGTGTAATCACAAGCACACGCACGCCCACAACTACATTATATTTAAATTAAATTTGTAGCTTTCTCTTTAATCTCTTGTTTATTTATTTTTAAAAATTATTAAATTAATAAATCATAGTTTGTTTGTTGCAAATGTAATAGCTTTTAATTGATGTAAATTCATTTGTTAATAAGAAGATTTAAAGGGCACTAACATAAAATGATTATCTGGTCGACTAGTTAGTGAATAAGAATAAAAAAAAAACTTTTTATTAAACTTTGATTTATGTTATACATCTATTTTCAACATTCCATGCATTTCAGATTATAGATAGAGATTAAGATTTTAAATATTAATAATATGTTTTATATTAACAACTTTGTTTTAAAGCTAGACAACTGAATCTAGTAGGACAGACTACTCACAATAATCTCAACTAATACATTACCAATTTTGTTAACTCTATAACTCGGAATGATTGGAAGAAAATTTTAATAATTTTTTATTTTATTAAGTTTAATGGTATGTATATTTATCTGATCACATGATCTTAAAAAAATAATAATATATTCTTACACTAGTTCATATTTAAGCCTAATGTATTTATAAGATCAAAAACACCATACAACATACAATAAATCAAGCTATCAATAAATTATTTATCATATGCTTGTGGATATACTAATATAAGTTTGTATATTTATATTTAGTATTTTATTTTGAGTCAACAAATCAACAGTGTGTTATGTTTTTGTAATGGCCATGTACTAAAATAAAAATGGATAACATAATTTTTTTGGATGATTAAGGGATCATATTAAAATTAAAACAAAAACAAAAACAAAATAAATGACTAATAATTATTTGAAATGCATTCTTAGAATTTAAAATACAAAGAAATTAAAAATCAAATTTATTTTTACTCATATAAAATTTGCTTCCAAAATAGCCTCATTTTCACTTGTCTTTATTTCCAAAACAAAAACAAAAACAAAGAGATATATAAAATGTTAAAGAAACAGAGAAGTAGCTATAAAAATAGGAACTTTGGTTTCGTGCCTGTTGACTGAATCGAGAAGGAGGAGAAGAAATCAAATAATCGCTGAGCTCGTTTCAGGCTTCGATCCCATCCATTTCCGCTTCTCGATTCCTGATTTTCCCCAGAAACCGAGCTGGGTTTTGCTCGATGACGACGCGCACAAACACACAAATCCTTGTTTTTGTTGCCTTTTGCGAGTTGGTATCGGATTTCGATTAAAAGGGTCTGTTCCGAGTTTTGATTGGCTCTAGGTCGCACGCGTGGTTTCGGGTTTATTCGATGTTCTAAAACAAAAGGAGCTTTTTGGGGGTATCAGTGAAAAGCTCAATTTTCGCTCGATTTGCGTTGTTGGGTGAGGAAAAATTATAAGTGGGTTTCGAGTTTTCGACCTCTTTGCTCGATCGGAAGTGGAGTGGGTCGGAGCTTTTTCAGGTAAAATCTTCACTGTTGATTGGTGATTTGGTGGTGTGTTGCTTTCGGATGAGTTTGGTGTGCTTTTATATCAAATTGGGCTGTTATTGGTAGTGTTTGTCTTATGGGGAGTTTTATTTTTGTTTGTTTGGTTTTTGATTAATGATTGCACTTTCCTTTTCTTTGTATGGAATAAAGGAGGGTAGATTGATTGCTTTGATTGAATTGAGCTGTTTGGTCATTTAAGACTGTTTGTTGATTTGGGTTTTTAGTTTTGTGAGCATTTATGCTGATATAAGTATCAAAATTAACAAATTTTGATTGGTTTTGAATTGGGTGTCTTGAGTTTCACTCAAAGTTGGGGACTTTATGCTCAACAATTTGATGGGTATTGTTCATTTGAAGGATTTACCAAATTGGATTGTTTTGTGCAATATATCTGTATTTATGTAGTGTTTTGTTTTTGTTTGTTTGGTTTTGATTCATGATTGCACTTTCTTTTTCTTTCTGTGGAAAAAGATGAGTAGATTGATTGCTTGATTGAGTTGAGCTGTTTGGTCATATAAGACTCTTTGCTGATTTGGGTTTTTAGTTTTTGGAGGATTTATGCATAGATTTATCAAATTTTGATTGGTTTTGATTTGGGTTTGTAGGTTTTGTAGCATTTATGCATCTTGAGTTTTACTCAAAGTTGGGAACTTTATGCTCAACAATTTATTGGGTATTGTTCATTTAAAGGATTTACCAAATTGGATCATTTTGTGGAGCTTGATGGAGTGGCTGAGCTGCACAAGCTAATTGAGGCTTCAAAATTTGAGCTCTAGTGACTGCTGTTACATTCTTGTACTGAGATGGGCTGTGGGTGTTCCAAGCTCTCTCTGTGCTGTTCGGGTCCGCGGCATGATGGAGAAGTGCCTGAAGCCCACAGTGTCGGTAAGTGTCGTATTGCACTGTTTTTCTTCTTCTTTTCATTTGGGTTCCTCGTGGAGATCAATGATGATTTTTTGGGTTTTTGGTTTGTTGGCAGAAACCGAGAGGAGCGGAGCCGATGGTTTGCCTGCATTCCGCGAGTACACCGTTCAGCAGCTAAGGATCGCTACATCTGGGTTTGCCGCGGAGAACATAGTTTCCGAGCACGGGGAGAAGGCGCCAAATGTGGTTTACAAAGGGGAGCTCGATCAGCGCCAAATTGCCGTCAAGCGCTTCAATAGATCCGCTTGGCCGGATGCTCGACAGTTTCTGGTAGACCTACGTCGAATCAATATCAATTATCATTCTTATATTATATTTACTCACAGTGAAGTTTTCGTTCTTTTAGCATAATGATGCTCTAAATGACAGTGTTCTAAAAATTGCTTGGCGCTATTCGGGCGGATAGGAACCTCAGGGACTAATCGGATATATAGTAATCTTTTTAATATATAGTAACCTCGGGGCCTATGACTTATACTATATAAAATAATGAAAATCAACGTTTAAGACATATAGTAATATTTTTTAATACTTGATATGAATGTATCCTTAAAAATAATAAAAACATCAATGAAAATACCTATTTGTATAGATTATTATTTTTTTCTTCCAAAAAATCTATATATATATATATATATACACTCGGGAATAAATGGTCGTTGAAGCTAATATTCTTGATCCATGCTACTATAACAACATTATTTTGTAACTTCAGGAAGAAGCGAGAGCTGTTGGGCAGCTTCGGAACCTCAGATTGGCGAATTTACTCGGTTGCTGCTGCGAAGGTGATGAGAGGCTACTTGTAGCGGAGTACATGCCAAACGATACATTAGCAAAACACCTATTTCACTGTAAGTTTCATAATCTTTAAAGCATCAAACAACTCATTACCAAATTTACTTGGTTGGAGCAAATTTCATAATTATGATCAGAACACAATAAAATTAGTGTTCTAAAACTTGAGTTGGACGAGTTTTGGACCGTGCTTTAAAACTCATTCACTGGGTCAAAACGGTCAAAGTTGGTCTATTTTTCATTTTTCTTACATATGCTTTGAATCTATTCTATAATTTGTATTTTTGTTTTAATTTACTAAATTACTTGCAAGTGTCTTATTTTACTGAAATATTGTTATTTATGTCTTTCATGTGAATTATGCATATACATTATCGATATGAATATATGCATAATATCATTTTTTATTTAATATAAAATGAGTTTTGCCGATTTCTCCCTAATTTCTCATAACTCCTTATTTTTTTCCTCGTTGAGTTCTCCCCAATCCCGAGTTTTAGAACCTTAATTATTCCCGTTCCCAAACCAAACACGGGATTAATTGAATCATGCATTTTCAGGGGAAATGCAACCTATGAAATGGGCAATGCGGTTGAGGGTGGCTTTATACCTCGCACAAGCTCTAGAATATTGTACTGGCCGGGGTCGGGAACTGTATCATGATCTAAACGCCTATAGAATTCTTTTTGATGAGGTAAGTAAATATCACCTCTCTCTCACACACACATAGACATGTTCGTGATTATGACTTGGAATCCGATGTAGACGGCTCTTTGTAATTTTACATTCTCAGGACGGAAACCCTCGACTTTCATGCTTTGGTCTGATGAAGAACAGTAGAGACGGAAAAAGTTACAGTACAAACCTTGCATTTACTCCTCCGGAGTACCTAAGGACAGGTAGCTCGCAAATTCCATTACTTAAAGTCGTGAAATATGATTTCTCTTGTTTCATATATTGTCAATCAGGATTACTAAGGTTAAGGGTTTCCTAGTTTGGTTTAGTAGATACTTTCCTATTTGTAATGTGTATTCCCTATAAAGGGATGCCCTCATTGTATTATAAACAAAAACAATCATCAATAAATCTTGAGATTGACATATATATTATGTAAACACCTTTTTTCCTATGGTGAAATCAAAATAAACCAGAAAGATATGTAAGATTCATGCTAAATATCACTGGTTTTAGACCAAATGACAACACGAGGTTAGCGTATTTTTTTCCTCGTGTGCCTAGTCAAATCACTTCACTACTTCATTACCGACATCCCTGGAATAATGTCAACCTTTGATCCTATTTTGCTAGAGTGCACATTCCTCGGTTTCAACTGAAAAACGTTACGCCCTAGAGAATTTCTAGACCTAGTTTTATTTTTACTTTTAATTTGTAGGAAGAGTGACATCAGAAAGCGTGACATATAGCTTTGGCACACTACTGCTCGACCTCCTCAGCGGAAAGCACATTCCTCCAAGCCACGTAAGTTTCTCCTTGACCCGAAAAATTCTGAAATTTTATGTACCTATGTCTTTGATTGATGTAAATCCCCTGGTTCGTGGTTTAGTTGTTTTCTAAAGCATTTTGTACAAAATACGTATCTCAGGCGCTTGATTTGATAAGGGATAGGAATATTCAGTCGCTAACTGACTCTTGCTTGGAAGGCCAATTCTCAAATGACGACGGGACGGAGCTGGTACGTTTAGCTTCAAGGTGCTTACAGTATGAGCCTCGAGAGCGGCCAAATCCGAAGTCGTTAGTCACTGCTTTAATCCCTCTTCAGAAAGACACCGAGGTTGGTTGTCTTTTCTTTTTCACGAATATACTATATTTCAGTGTTCTAAAAAACGTTAGTCCCTAGTCCGGCGGATAGGGGATTAATAGGAGACTAATCGGACTAGTCAGAGATTTTTAGAACACTTCTGTATTGTAATATTCTTTTCTGTGTTCTTTATAATCAAATAGATTAATTTGAACAACGACAACATGAATATGGATTTCATGGGATGTTTCACTCAACGTTTTTTTACGCTTTACAGGTTCCTTCTCATGAACTCATGGGGATACCGAATAGTGCTGCTGCTTTACCTCTATCGCCACTCGGTGAAGCTTGTTTGAGAATGGATTTGACTGCCATACACGAGATATTGGAAAAGCTTGGGTATAAAGACGACGAGGGGACAGCAACTGAGGTATGCAACATGTTTCGTTGCATGAACAGCGTAACACTATATAATAAATAGTTCAGAGCTTTTGGTATTCATATTTATTTGAAGTTAATTTGAAATATTCTGCTGATATTTACTTAAAATTTGATTTATTATCAATGCATCATCTTCTTATTCAGCGGGTATTTTGTCGCGACATGTTGTGAAATATGAGTTCGCGTTGAAGTCAACCCATAATTTCATTCATCCTTAATTTTTACAAAAAGTCAAATATGACCCTCGTTGTAGGACCGAGAGAACCGGTCTCTCAAACTCCAAGTTTCTCTGTTTGCAGCTTTCATTCCAAATGTGGACTAACCAGATGCAAGAAACGTTGAACTCCAAGAAAAAGGGTGATGTTGCTTTCCGACGCAAAGATTTAGGCGCTGCAATTGGATTCTACACCCAGGTTAGACCGTTTTACTATTTACTAACGCTTGTATCAAATATTGTGTAACTTCCTAATTGGTTCCAAAATTGGCCGACCTCTCCAAATAGTATTACTTAGCTTTTATGATAGGGCACATTTTGAAATTTTGAGATTTAATTAAGGGCATTTAGTCTTTTTACACTAAGTATAACTGCCCGTCTGTTATATTTAACGGACTGCGACGAAAAATTAGTTAACTTCCTAGTCGATTCCACGTGAAATTACAGATTTCGTTCCGTAAATTTTTTTTGCGATTTGAAAAATTGGTCGTGTAATTTTTTCAGTTCATTGATGGCGGAACAATGATTTCCCCGACAGTCCACGCTCGCCGCAGCCTGTCTTACCTCATGACCGAAAACCCCGAAGAAGCGCTCAACGACGCGGTGCAGGCGCAAGTAATCTCCCCCGTCTGGCACATCGCCTCGTATCTACAAGCCGCCGCCCTTTTCTCCCTCGGAAGGGAGAGCGAGGCGCAGGTGGCCCTCCGGGAGGGCTCGGTTCTTGAAAGTAAACGGAACTAAAACCGAAACCACCCTTTCTCCTATCAAACGATGGCGAGAGAGAATATACATTATCGAGCGCTGGCTGCGATCTTGAAGAAACGCTAGTTTTGGTCGGTCGGGGCTCGAATTGTTCTGGAAAATCTGGCATTGTGTTTTCTTTTTTTTTTATGTTTACTGATCTTTTTTCTTTTCTGATACAAGAATGCCAGAAAAATAATGAAAGATGTAAGTCTTGTTGATGCAGTGAATTGATTTTTCTTTTCAAGTGTTTTGTTTCTTTAGTTTGTATTTGGAAGGTATGGTTTGTAATTTATGTACAGTGCACTGTTTTTCTTCTTCTTCTGGATTCTCTTATAAGATTTGTTGCTAATGAATGATTCTCTTAGCAATTTTATGGCATTTTCTCTTGCTAAAATTATTAAAGAAAAATAGGGATGAGTTTATGCTATTTGTAGATGGCAAAATATTTGAAATTTGACGTTTCTGAGGAAAAATAAATTTTATTTGATAACATAAATATTATTTTTCTGTTATCATTTGATATGAGGTATATTTGTTTAAATATTTAAAATTATTTTTAATATAGGTTGGGTCAAATTTGAAGCAAACTTCTTGATATGCATTCAAATGCTCTACAACTGAGCTATGGACCTAACTGTAATTATACAATTTACAAACATGTTAATTTTGTATAATCTAATTAGGCTGGATGTCCGAACGCTCGTAAATTCGCTTTAGGTGTACTAACATTGCGTGCCTATTGTGTTGATGATTGGTTGGATGTCTAGATAGTCGCAAATCCACTACTGGCTATATTCTATCCCTTGGATCATTACCCGTCTTTTGGCGATCTAAGAAACAAAATATAGTATCTTATTTTTTCGATGAGGCCAAATACCAGAGTATAGATGTTACTAGTTGCGAGATTGTTTGGTTGCGTCAACTTCTTTAAGATTTGTGAGTTTTTCACACTGAAGTTATTCCATTATTTCTGCTATTCACATTATTTTCTTTCCTATTTTTCACGAACGCACCAAATATATTGAGATTTATTGTCATTTTGTACGTCAACAATTTTAACTATATGTTCTTATCCCTCGCTCCATGTCAGAAAAACATCAACTAGCCGACATCTTATGATATTTTACGTTTTATTGAGCAAGTTGAGCATGTCCAACATTCATGCTCAAAGTTGAAGTAGAGAGTGTTAACTGAAATCACGGAGATTATCAATTCCTATGATCTCCTTGATTCTTCCTCACTTCTCTTATACATATATGATTATACCCATTTAATATGCAATTAATATTTTATAGGGGTAATTGCATATGGGTACACTTGATGAAACCTATTTTTCATCTAAGTACACATTTTTTTTTTAAAAAAATTGAGAGGTCACCTAAACAGAGTTATTTATCACTGTTCTACACTTAGCACCAATTTCTTATGAAATGACAATTTTGCCCCTCCTTATCATTCAACATTAATCTCTTCAACCTCCTCATCTTAGTGGCCGATTTCAGTCGAGTTATTTCTAGTCGAGGATGAGAAGTTGAACTTCATGGAGAACGTTAATGGTGACGTCTGTCTCTGCTTCCCGACCTAGTTCCCTTACAAGGTGGATTTGTCGGTGAGCTCTACCGAGACTTACATCAACGATGATGAAGATTTCCTCTTCGGTCTCAGTGCCGCCTCACTCGACCCATGAATTGTTTATGTTTTTCTCATGTTTAGGCTCCAAACTTTTCTCGCGTCTAAAAGCTCATATACATGACTGCCAGAGAGGCCGCGAGGTTAAAATAAGATAAACTCAAGTTTACATATTATTTGACGGGGATTCGATGTTTTTAAGTTGATAATCTTTGTTTGGGTTTGATGAGAAAAAGCTTATTATGTAATTGATATATTTGACTTATATACAAAATTAAAAAATATTTTGGGTCAAATTTTGAGGAATATATATTACCCGATAGGGTGCTGAAGATAGATACCAAAACATGGGTTTGGAGTTAATATGTGATATCCATCTCGTTTTCATTCTCAATACTATTTATCATATACATGAAATTAACTATTGATTAAAATAAATAAACAGTGTTAAATTAAAATAAAATACAGCGGCTCGCTGCGTCACGTGGAGAGAGTTTATGGGTTGGGTAAAAATTAAGCGTGGGTTAGTAGTTTTTCTGTAGGTTTCTTTTATAAGAAACAAATATGGATTTTCATTACCACAACCGGGTTTCAACTGGTGACCTCTTGATCTGCAATCAAATGCTCTACCACTGAGCTATGGACCCAACCGTGAAATTCTGATTTACAAAAATATTATTTTGTATAATCGATTACTCAGCTTAACTACGATGCACTGTTAAAAAAATCTCCGACTTGTTCGAATTCGACTAATTTTTTGTTAATTCTCAATTAATTAGTTAATTAATTAATTTCAGACTAACCCACAAGACACTGCTCTCATACAGAGCAACAATGATATGAAATTTTAAATTAGAGAAAAAGAATCATATTGAAATCACCAAAAGCAGTGCTCTTTTTTCCAAGGAAGTGCTCAATTATAAATACAAAAGTGACACACAAATCACATAAAAGTGAACAATTTCACAAATCCAGAACACAAAAGTGAACACCAAATAGCCCAAATCTATGAACATTACATGATAACCCTCTTTTATTGGTTCACCAAAGCACAAACAAATAACATATTTCCTTACCCCTTTTTTTTTCTCTTGATCAGTTCTCGAACCCTTCCTCTTCCTCCTCGTACTCTTCCTCGTCGTCGGCCGCGGCGTCCTGGTACTGCTGGTACTCGGACACGAGGTCGTTCATGTTGCTCTCCGCCTCGGTGAACTCCATCTCGTCCATGCCCTCCCCGGTGTACCAGTGCAAGAAAGCCTTCCTCCTGAACATGACGGTGAACTGCTCCGACACGCGCCTGAACATCTCCTGGATCGAGGTCGAGTTCCCCATGAATGTCGACGACATGGACAGCCCCGTCGGGGGGATGTCGCACACGCTCGACTTCACGTTGTTTGGGATCCACTCCACGAAGTAGGACGAGTTCTTGTTCTGGACGTTGATCATCTGCTCGTCGACCTCCTTGGTGCTCATCTTGCCCCGGAACATGGCCGAGGCGGTGAGGTACCGCCCGTGGCGGGGGTCGGCCGCGCACATCATGTTCTTCGAGTCCCACATCTGCTGGGTGAGCTCGGGGATGGTGAGGGCGCGGTACTGCTGGGACCCGCGCGAGGTCAGGGGGGCAAACCCGACCATGAAGAAGTGGAGCCTCGGGAAAGGGATGAGGTTCACGGCCAGCTTCCGGAGATCGGAGTTCAGCTGCCCGGGGAAGCGGAGGCAACATGTCACGCCGCTCATGGTCGTTGAGATCAAATGGTTGAGATCACCAACTGCATATACAATGTAATGTATATTCTTATCAACATTGGCATAACAATATATTCTATATGTACATTTTCAGGAAAAAATAATATTTACAAAGCGTATCGAGCTTACAGTGACATTCTCATATTACCCAAGACCGGTGTTCCCAAGACTATTCATAAAACCAGATTTCAAGAATTAAACTACTCTTGCTTAGCCAGATTTCAAGAATCAAACTACTCTTGCTTAACCATCTTCATGAAAAGGCATATTTACTTATGTTAGCCCAAAAAAATCCAATAATTGGATTTAAACCTAAACATCACAAGCTAAACAACTATTCTTGCCTAACCAGAACTACAAGGCCTATCGTGTTACTTACAGGTTGCTCTAGCCTCTACAAAGATTAATAACAAATAGAATTCAAACCAAAACATCATAGATCACTGTTGAGAATTGAGCTCACCAACTGCGTATACAATGTAACATAAATTATTACATTAGCATGACAATATAGTATATTTACTTTTTTCTGAAAAAATGATATTCAGGCGAGGCTAAGCTTCCCATTTTAGGTGGCATCAATAGCTTATAGAGTTGACAGTGACACTCTAATATCATCCAAGACTACTCATAATGGGATTCGATGAATTGAGCCTAATAAAAGGCTGATCTACTTACGGTTTGCCCAAAAAAGACTAAAAAATGGAATTCAAACCGAAACATCATGAGCTAAACAACTATTCTTGCCTATCCACAACTAAAAGGCTCATAGTGTTAGTTACTTACCAATCACTCAACAAAGACTAACAAATGGAATTGAAACCTAAACATCACAAACTAAACAAGTAATTGAAAAGCTGAATTGAAAATGCCAGTGAATGAAATTGAATAAAAAATGTACTTACAGCTCGGATTGGTGAGCTTGAGGGTTCTGAAGCAGATGTCATAGAGCGCCTCATTGTCGAGAACCATGCACTCATCAGCATTCTCAACAAGCTGATGCACAGAGAGCGTGGCATTGTAAGGCTCAACCACAGTGTCCGAGACCTTAGGCGACGGAAACACCGAGAAAGTCAACATCATCCGATCCGGGTACTCCTCCCTGATCTTGGAGATCAGAAGCGTCCCCATACCCGACCCAGTCCCTCCCCCCAGAGAATGACACACCTGAAAACCTGCAATCAATCACACAGTATCACCCCAAATCAGCTCAAACTGAAATAAAACTCAAAACCCAGAAACAAAAACAACATTTTAAAGCTCAAATTCAAATAAAACTCAAAACCCAGAAACAAAAAGACATTTTAAAGCTCAAATTCAAATAAAACTCTAAACCCAGAAACAAAAACAACATTTTAAAGCTCAAATCAGCTCAGATTCAAATGAAACTCAAAACCCAGAAACAAAAACAACATTTTAAAAACCCCAATCAGCTAAAACTCAAAACCCTTAAACAAAACGACATTTTAAACCCCAAACCAGCTCAAACACAACCAAAACCACAAAACCCAGAAACAATCACAAAACACACCTTGCAGGCAATCACAATTCTCAGCCTCCTTCCTCACGACATCGAGCACAGAGTCGATCAGCTCCGCTCCCTCAGTGTAATGACCCTTGGCCCAGTTGTTCCCAGCCCCATTCTGGCCGAAGACGAAATTGTCGGGCCTGAAGATCTTGCCGTACGGACCCGTCCTGAGGCTGTCCATGGTCCCGGGCTCGAGGTCCATGAGGACCGCCCTGGGCACGTAGCGACCGCCACTGGCCTCGTTGTAGTAGACGTTGACGCGCTCGAGCTGGAGAGGGGAGGTTCCGGCGTAGCGGCCGGTGGGGTCGATGCCGTGCTCGTCGCAGACCACTTCCCAGAACTTGCCTCCGATCTGGTTCCCGCATTGACCGCCCTGGATGTGGAGGATCTCTCTCATTGTCGACGATTTGGAGAAATTTGAGCTATGGAGGGTCGGAGAGGAAGGTGAAGGAGAGTGGGTGGAGATGATGGGTTTTTGTAGATGGAGTGGAGGGAGGATAAGATATTTTTATTTAATTTTAATTTTAATCTTAATCTTAATCTTAATGTATTTATTTTAATTTTGAGGTGGGTCAAAAATGCATATGTGTGTTTATAGATTGGTAATTTTATTATAGAGGAAAAAATCAATTTATTTATTGATTGTATTGGGAATTTGAGAGTTTTTTTGTTTTTGTTTTTTTGGAAGTATGTTTAGGATAAATGATGAAATAACTTATCATTAGTTTTTCTAATAATAATTAGGCTGTAAACAAGCCGAGTTTTTAACTAGCCGCTCGAGCTCGACTCGTTAAGGTTCACGAGCCGGCTCGTTTAATATTTTTAAATTATATATTTATAAAATAATTATAATAGAATTAGACAAGCCGAATCAATTTGAACCAATTTCAAGTTGGCTCATTTATTATTTATCATTTGTTTAATTTTTAATTAATATTTGTATTTAAATTTAAGCGAACCAAATCTAGCCGAGCAGAGCTCGAGCTCGAGCTCGTCTATTTTATTTCGAGCCAAACTCGAGTTTAGTTGTATAAACTCGTTCGAGCCCGAGCCGAGCTCGAGCCGAACACTTTTTTCACGAACCGAGTCTTGCCAAAATGAGACTTGGCTCAGCTCGTTTACACCCCTAAATTAGCAGTGCAGACTATGAGAAAATTGTAGACACTAATTGATTGGAGAGGACTAATCGAGAATAAATAAGAAATTAATCAATTAAATATTAATAGGTAGATTAATTAGAGATTTTTACCGTAATAGTAATGTGATATGAGAATTTTGTAAGGAGAGATACAGATTATTGAAGGATAAAATCTTTTAAACTTTTAGGGTTGACCACTAAAAATGTATCCATTAACAATTTTTTAAACACTATTAAATAAATATTCGATTCAAGCTTATTCTAATTGAGTTGTGTTGTATTTAAATTTAAAATTAGAATCGTTTTATAGATCAATCAAGATTGTTTATAGTCTGACAAATTCACGAGTCTCAGCTTGTTGGTATTTTATATGATTATAAATTACATTTTATTTTCATTAATGAATATTTTAACGAAACTTGGTGACCCAAAACAAATTTAGATCGTATTATCTTTTTACGAATTGAACCAAAATTTGACAATTTTAATCTCAAGTTAGACTCAATTGAAATGCCACCTTTTTAGAAATACTTTTTGGAATGAAGGAAATTAATAATAATAATTTCCATGTGGGATTGTTTGGAGGAAGAGGACATGTCAAGATCCAAACCAGAGGGCTATGAGCTGGAGTGTGGGAGAGAGAGAAAGAGAGTCAAGTGTTAGATCCATATTGAAAATGACCAACCCACCCTCTCTAATTTGATTGCCCATCTCTCTAATTTTCCTTTTTGGCCATTTGTAATGATTTGAAGAACAAGAACCAATAATATGGTCACTAAGATTATTGATTCTTTCTATTCACAAAAGTAGAAAAAATTGTATTTTAGTTCATGATATCATTTTGGATCATTTTGGTCTTAAATTATACCATTATAATATTTGTATCGTTTATATGTATGTTAAGCATCGTAATAAAAAAAAACGCTAAATGCTAATTTGTCAAAGAGAACTTTTCAGAGACTAATAAAGAGATTGGTCAGAAAATAAATCGTATTAAAATATTAATAAAAAATTAATCGCAAGATGTGATGTTTGTTACAAACGTAATGTATACTACTAGGTATATAAAAGAATTTAAACTCGACATAGATGTGATGTTTTCGATTTGACGGGGTCACTGAATCTTCTTTGAACCTGCAAAGATACAAATCTTTAATCTAATAGTTAAAAGGATGATGATCATTAAATCTCCTCCGAACTCGACCATTGTCAACACCCTATTTGACGAGTGACCTGAAAATTGTTTCATAATTTGACTAAACTTTTAGACCCAATTTTAAGCTTTGAAGAATATACAAATCTTAAATAACCAATAATTAAATTATGAAAGGAAAAAGGTAGTTTGGCTCCAAAGTCAAATGGATCAGATTGATGGTTTCTTCAGAGACAAGAAACACAAGTAGGAGGTAATTGACCCGACCCAACCCGACCCGAATTAAATAAAGGGTCAACTCAATATTGCCAAGCATTGACAGCTACATGTAGATGGTATAGTACTTTCAGGTTGATTAGTGACAGGGGCATTTTGGTAATTAACAAGATGGTAGGTGCACCACATAAATCTCAATAATGTGACTTGTTTTGTACCCAAGTTGGTAATAAAATAGCAATAAAAATGGAGATAAAAAATAATAAAATTATTTCAATTATTTGAGAGAGAGATTTGCTGTCACTCACATTTTCTTGTCTTTTCTTCTACTATTAATTGGTCTAATAAGTGAAATGGAATCCAAAGCAATAAATAATAAACCATCTAATCACCCAAAAAATTAATATTTCTTTTAGAAAAAGATTTTTTTATTTTATTTTTACGGTTCTAAAATCTCATTTTCTGTGATTTCAGAATCTTTACCAATCTCTCCAAACCAATAATTTGATTACAAATCCCCAAAATTAGAAATTTAACTTTTTATGAAAAGTTAATTATTCCATCAACTATTGATTGATGTACACAAATGGCTTTGTTAATCTGGTAAAACATTATTTTCAGACAGCTGAGGGGTAAATTTGTAAAATGGCACACCTAAAATAATCAGAAAGTGAATATTGTTATGAAAAAAAATACAAAGTATAAGGTATGCTGTCAAATTCACAAAATCTAAATCATTAGTGTTGATGTTCCCTCCACAGCAACTTTAGACCTCTCTTCCCCACAAAATAAAAATTCCACCAATTTTTTTTTATATCTAATTTGACATGACAAAATAATAATAAATTCGCGACAACTTCAATCAATTTCAACCTGTATTTTATTATGAAGATCTTCAAACAATTTATTAATTTTGAATGTGTTCAATTAGTATGAAAGTTCTGTTCGATTTACTAGTATTTTTTAAAACACTATTTTCGGCACAAAATGATAACTTAGAATTTAACCAAGTAAACTATATCTAATTGTTCTAATTTAATCTCACATGTTAACTTGTCACATTGAATGTTCCAAAAATCTTCAACTAATCTGATTAGTTTCGCGCAATTCTATTAATCTCCAATTCGTCTACTAATTTGATTATTTCCCGATTAATTGTGGGCTAATCCCTTGAGAGTCCCTCTCAGCCCACTAACACGCTTTTTTTAGAACACTGATCAAGTCACTTATTGACTGAATCAAACAAAAATGAAATAAAGCTCAAGTGAATAAAAACATTTTTAGGTACTCAAATAAATAAAACAGAAAAAAAAATTCAATTTCACTTAATTATAATTATAGCATTTACCTGGTAACTTTTGCAGCAAGGCAAGTTTCCAGGTAGCTTCTCTGCCAAACCACAACCATCCAAGTGAAATCAAGATCCAAAGCCCTGTAAACAGACCCATCAAGTGCATCAGATCCATATCTTCACAAAAACAACATGGTGGGACACCATCTGTGGACCTAGGAGGCACATGGTACATGTCCTGGTTGGTTCATGTGATCTGAGCACAGACATGACAATGGATCAACACAATAATGGGGATGATGAAGTACAGAGCCCCCACAGAGACACTGAGCTTCCCCTTCAAGGAGTGTCACAGAAAATGCCAATGGTGTTACATGTGACAAGTTCATGCTATACGATGAGGAAAATTTAGGAACAGCTCCAAAAACCCAAGATTACGCCAAAAGAATAGAAGATGTACCTGAGAATTGGGTTCATGTTCGTATTGTAGTTCCTCGAATACAGCATCGATGCTTTGTCTCCACCTGCAATGAGGTTATCACTTAGCCACCATAAGAGAGGTCTATAACTGATATTTGATGTTTTTATAGCAATGTACTATGATCAGTGATCATGATTCGCTATGTACACAAAATGCATGTTTATGCCGGAAATAACATGTTTGTACTGGAAATTCCATCTAGTGCTATTTCATTAAATTTAAGAAACTGAGCACATTTGTGAGAACTCTACAACTGGTATTTGAAGTTTTTTTGTTAGAAATTTACGATGATCAGTGGTCATGAATCTTCATTGTGTTAAGAATCCATGATCACGATTTACTATGTACGCTAAATTCATGTTTATGCCGGAAATATCATGTTTGTGCTGGCGATTCCATCTAGCACTATAAATAAAATTTATGGAACTGAACACATTTTTTGTGAGTTCTATAACTGATATTTGATGTTTTTCTAGAAATTTATGATAATCATTGATCGTGATTCTCAATTTGAGTTAAGAACCTATGATCATAATTTACTATGCACACTAAATTCATGTTTATGCCCGAAATATCATGTTTGTAATGAAAATTCCATCTAGCGCTATAAATAAAATGTAATGAAACAAGCACATTTTTGTGAGGATTCTATAACTGATATTAGTTTTTTTTATTGAACTTTATGATGATAGGTGATCATGATTATTAATTTGAATTAAGAATCCATGATCATAATTCACTATGTATGCTATCACCATGTTTATGCCGGAAATATCATCTAGCACAAATTCATTAAATTTATGACACTGGAGACATTTTTGTGAGAATTCTTCTATAACAGATTATTTGGTGTTTTATAGAAATTTACGGCGACCAGTGATCACCATTCTTATTTTGTGTCAAGAATCCATGAGCAATATTCACCATGGACACTATCATCATGTTTATTGCCAAAAATATCATGTTTGTACTGAAAATTCCATCTAGCGCTATAAATAAAATTTATGAAACGGGGATAGGTATGACCGGGATGTTTAAAATAAAACTCGCCATAAATAAATGAAATAGAAGCTCAAAGTACCTTTTCCAACCACTTCAGCCACTTCATTTAAGAATCACGACTCTTTGTAGCCTCTCCTTTCCGAGCCATCCTGCATATAATATAACTATATAAGTATTAAATGCGTGTTTAGTAAATGTTGGGGGTGGCATTGACTACAAGACCAACATTGGCAGCATCAATGGCAATTAATGCTAGTTACCTTCAGCAACGTGTCTTAGCGATCCATCATGAAGTGGTGTCTTTAAACCGGTCTACGATACCTATTAAGGAAACTTTTAAATTCAGAAAGATGCAATAACTCGTTTAAATGTGAAAACAAAGTAGGATACAAATCGCCTTCTAAATTAAACCACATAAATCATTTTTGTTACACCCAGAAAAAAATGGCTGTCATTGAAAACTGCATAAATGCTTTAACAAAATAACAAAAAGCAAGGCCCGTGCCTTTTCAAGAGAAGCTAGTCAAAATTCATCAACTTCGTTCATGAACTATCTCAGTTGGATCAAGATTGAAACATTTGATATTCACCTATACAACCTAATATCAAATATTGTAACATGAACTGTGAAACAATTCCTAATGGTAGAAATTTTGAGTGCCGGGAAGTTATGAGTATCAAACATTACCGGTATGTAAATTTTGTGCTGTTATAAACACGTGTGACTTGCAGAATAAGGCTTCTACAATGTGATGAAATTTTTATGCAAAATTTAAACCAACACTTGGTGACATAGATTTAGGAAGTGCCGTAAAGATCGAACTTTGTTTTTCCACAAAATAGCCAATTAATAACACTCGATAGTACGCAATTAAACTTTGTGCTCTTACAAACACATATAAATTACACGGTAAGGCTTCTATGATGTGGAAAATGAAATTTGTGCATACATAGCACAAATTAAACCAATGCTTAGTAACATAGGAAGTGCCATGAAGATCGAACTTTGTTTTTCGTCAAAACAGCCGATTAATGACACTGGACAGTATGCAAGTAAGTAAATTTATGACTTACAAAAACACATAACTTACAAAATAATGCTTCTATGACGAGAAATGAATTTTTTTTGCACACAATGCACAAAAGAAAAGGAATATTTAGTAACAAAGGAAGATCCATGCAGATTGACCTTTGTTTTTCCACAAAAATAGTAGATTTCATAGTTCAATCAACTAAACTTTTGGATAATAAATCTAGCATACAAACATTCATGGCCACAGCAATGGTATAGCATCAATCTTAGGATGTCATGAAATACACATGACCTCTCGGTAACCCTCATTTTCAATTGTGATGGTGGTGATGCATTAAAATTGTGCAATGTTATGACAAATCACCTACCGATTAATTCTCTTTCGATTGAACTCGCCGATATTCAAACCCACGATCTCAAATCCTCAACGAACTAAAGCTATTTCTTCCACAGCCCAATTCAACAACCCACCAAACAATTCAAACCCACAATCTTAACTCATTAATTAAGGAATCTCCTCCATAACCCAATTCAGCAAGCCGCCAAATAATTGAAACCCACAATCTAAAACCATTAATTAACCCAAACAACCCATGATCTCAACTCGTTGATTAAGCAATCTCCTCCATAACCCAATTCAGCAAGCTTCAAAACAATTCAAACCCACAATCTCAAACACTTAATTAACTCAATCTCTATCTTCCCCAACCCAATTCATCAAACCACCCAACAATCCAAACCCACCACATTCTAACAAATTCCAACAGTAAAAACGCCATGAAATCAAAATAAAACACTAACAAAACCATTCAAACACAGACAAGCGCGTTACGAGCAAGCTAACAAAAAAAAAATCAGCACATTGCGTGGGAACGGAGCACATACATTCGTTCAGAAACATTTTCACAGCAACCAAACAGTGGCAATTAATGATTGCGTTACCCAGAAACGAAGTCCTGGGCTCCGATCATCGAACCTGATGGGTTTCAATTTTCCCGGGAAAATGAAGGAAAATTTTCAGGAGCTGACTGATTTGAGAATTTGAGAATTGAGAGCTCAAGTGAAGTGTTGGAGCTCAGAAAGCACCAGCGGGTTTTGATACAGTGCGGGGCTTTACTAACCTTATCGTGAGGCTCCTTCCTTGTGACGCTGACACGTCGGCTTTTATAACGAGCTCGCGTTTTGTTGATTTCCTTCAAAAGAGTGGTAAAAAATAAAATAATGGATTAAAATAATGATCATTAAATATTAGACCATTCAACTCGAGATTGGCTCGGCTCGATTTGACTCGCCTAATTTCATCACAGATATTCCCCAAAAATTTGAAAATATATTATTAGAAATTAAACGAGCCGGCTTGCGTGCCTATCAAAACTTAAAAGTTCAGGTTCGAGTTCAGCTCGTTTAATAAACGAGCCTAATCTCAAGCTTGAATTCGGATCGAGTTTAATTATAACGAGTTCGAACCAAGTATTTAACGAGTCGAGCTCGAGTGGTCGTTAGAAGCTCGGCTTGTTTACAGCCTTCCTAAATATGCGCAAAAATAGGATAATATTTCAAGTGTGTCTGGAATTGAAAAATATACTAAATTCTTTTTGTTCAATGTGTTGGTGTCAAATTCTTATCTGTCCAATAAAAAAGCCCACCAAGATTATACCCAAATCCAAATTGGGCCCAATTCTTTCGACCCAAAGGCATGATTTGGCCCACATTTTAGAGCCGGAATTAAAACAACAATACACTATTTGTTGATTGAACCGTCGGTTTGGTATTGGTCTAACTCTGATTTGTTGATTGAATCATCAGTTCAGTTCGGTGTCCAGCGGTTTATACTAAACCAGATCGAAACTGAACCGTTTATCTGGTCGGTTATTTGACAACCAAATCGCCCAGAACCGATCGGTTCGGTTAATTGACCATATATCTCGGTTCGGTTTGGTTCGATCAGTCACCGTCGGCCCGGGTTCAATTGAACAGCTCTAGCCCTCGGTCCATAGTAACATTCAATCAATTATAATTTATATATGAAATAATGACACTTTGTTACACCTAACTATACCAAAGTGACATTTTTATACCCTAATTATTTATCTATCTTTTTTAGTATACTGAAATTTTTTTGTGACAACCTAACTTTGAAATGCTTAAAATACCTAAAATACCCTTAGTTTAAGAAATCATAAATTGAATTAGTTCAATTTTGTTTATCTCTGGTTCCATTTGGTTTATATTTAAGATGCAATTACAATTATACCCCCAAATCTAAAATTAAATTTGAACCATTTCAAATATGGTGATTTTTCAATTCAAGGGTATTTTAGTCATTTTAGCATAGGCTGTACAGTTAAGTGTCATTAATATATTTTCTGATTAGGTGCCCGGAAGACTCTCTCCTCCTGACCAACATCTTTGGTTTCTTATTATAGTGGCACTTGATGGTATCATTAAACCGGCGTCTCCATCTTATATAAATAGCTTATTGTAGATATAGGAAATGAAAAATACAAAAAATTTTGCTACAGAACCTCTTGTTCACAAACTATTTTATTTTGTTAAACTCTTACAACTTTATTTATAGAAGAAAAACAAATACTCGATTATTTGGATACTTTGAAGGGAGGTTCCTGAAAAACATTGGTGTCGTAGGGTGTGTTGACCATTTGACCAGCTGGGTTTTGGACTTGAATTTGTCTACAATAAGCAGTGTATTTGGATGCTTCTATAAATTCATTATACAAACTTCACCGCCCCATTCCATGCCAGTCGCAGATGTTTCTGATCCGGCCTTTGTGAATATATTCTTCGGCCAATATCCGACAATGATATTGCTTTCATATGATCCGAATTTCAAAATCCAGTTCCCATTATTTTGGTCCTACATTCATTCATTAGTAATAAATGAAAAATCATTTATGTGGTGTAAAATAATAATTCATCTCAATTGTTAAATTAATAAAATAGATGACTAAAACTAAACATAAATGTTTTCAAGAGGACATCGTAATGGTTTGAGTCTCACACTATTAGTGTAGAGGTATGAGTTTCGAAACACCCTGTGAATAGGGCGGGAAGGATTAAAGGGTAGATTTAGAATATGATGAAATTAAAAAAAACCTCGAAATCCTGGGCGGTTTGAGGCCCACATTTTCAGAGGGAGATTGTGGATTCGAATCTAAATAAACAAATCAACATTTTTTAAATTTTAAAAAAAAAACTCCAAACAAATCGAGTTAAAATTGTAATTACTTACCCATGGACACGTGTTCATGCGTATATCCATGAAAGCTGGCACGCAAATTTTCATGTCTGCCATAAATTTGTACGATTTATAAATAAGCCAAAGTTTGTATGTGATTTAAACTCGTGTATATATATACATACCCGACTAACGCTTCAAACCCATAATATTTTATAAGCACCCTAGGGATTAAAGAATAGGGCTTTCACATATTGGGTTCGATATTGTGTGTATTTGTCAATTCAGCACACAGAATAATAATGGATTACTTCCCGCAGGGTTCTAAAATTTAGGCATGTTCGATTCAATTTTGATTAATCATCGACTAATTCTTTAATTGAATAGTTTCCTATGATTACTCTAATATTGGTCTCCAATTAATCCCCATAAGGCCTTCAATATCTCTAACATCTTGTGTTTTATAAAATGGTGTTCCCCGTATAAAAAGTCGAAAATATAATCAAATCTATATTCTTATTATATAATCAAATTTTATTAGAAATATATTTGTCTTACCGTCCAACCAGTTTGTATAATATTTGTTCCCGCGATAATCTTCATTTGACTGAAACTGTACTCATTCTCTTGTACTCTTGGATTGTGCAAACTTGCATGCATTGCGATCCCTTCAAAAGTCGACCCTACTTTTCTAGCCACGACGTACTATGAAATAGCATTAACAACAACATCAATTTCATATCAAACTGAAATAATTATATTTTAAACGACGACAAATCAAAATCTGTTCACTCACATGGTAGCGATGATTCGGAATATCACTTGGCACGTCGAGAGTTTGATTTAAATTGAAGGCGTGAACCTTACTTATTCTCATAGCTCTTATCAGCTCATCTCTTGTGTATTTTCTTACAGGAATTGTCCCGCTCGAACAACCTTTTCCATTCGCCCGTATTTTTTTCACCCGAAGATCTTGAGAAGATGGTAATTTGGGTGTCATCGGTATGAATAAAATGAGAGGTGTTTAAAAGAAGAGGTATTCTTATATTTAAAAGGATAAATTGTAAAATGTGGCATTTTGTTATTCCAATTTTGCTAAATGTAGTTGTATAGTTTTGTATGTGTAAAAAAATGGTTTTCAAATTTTACCATTTTCTATTGAAGGTGTACTTGTCCAAAAATAATAAAAATGTTCTTAAAATTCAAAGTTTTCTCTTAAAAAAATAATTCTAACTCGAGGTTATCGATTTTCTTCTCCTCTCGCATGAGATTGATGCCCATTTGCAAGACATCATATCTAAATAAGTACACAGTCAAGAAGAAAAAAGCGACCTCGAGTCCACAAAAACATATTTTGGTTTTTTAAAATTTGAAGGAAATGTACATGTTTTACAAGAAAACGGCAAGTTTACATTCATTTTATGCAAAACTGAAACTCAAATAACATAATATAAGTGAAGACAATAATAACTATGAAGGTGATGATAACAGTAAATCTATATAAGATGTGAATCTGTTCACTAATTTACATAACAGTAAATCTTTTATTTTGTTACTCTTATAACTTTATTCATAAAACAAAAAACTTGAAGAAACATGAACATTCGATTATGTAGTAATGGGCCCGCCGTAGTAAAAGAACTTGCGCGCGTCGCCGTTGTCATGTTCTATGGGAGAGGTTCTATATGGAGGTTCTTGAAAAATAGACGTGTCGTCGGGTGCGTCGACCATTTGACCAGCCTCGTTTTGGACTTGAATTTGTCTACAATAAGCAGTGTACATGCTGTCTCCTTTGAACTCATGATAGCCACTGCCCATTGCCGGCAAGTCAGCGTCGCCGAGCGATGGACTATAAACTTCACCGCCCCATTCCACATCCGTCGCCACCAATCTTCCTAATCCGTCCACTGTAAATATATTCTTTGGCCAAAATCCGATGGCGATATTGTTTTCATATGATCCTATTTTCAAAACCCAGTTCCCCTTACTTTCATCCTACAAAATGTGAAGACGATAATAACGATGAAGATGATGATAACAGTAACGGTAAATCTATATAAGATGTGAATCTGCTCACTAGTTTACGTAACAATTCTTGACCTCCCACCTATCAGCTTTAGCTTTTAGGTGGGTTCGACTTCTAATATGGTATCAGAGTTTGATTATATCTTGAAAGTACTCTTTATACGTCATTGGCCCTGAAAGCCCATGGATCATGCGTCTGCTATATATGCCCTTATTCGCTCGTTTGTTTTCACGTGTACATTTTGAACCGGCTTATATAACAATTTTGGTCTCTATCTATCAGATTGAGCTTTTAAGTGAGTTGGGTTTCTAAAGAATTTAAAAAATCTTCAATTGTAATAGAAAAAGGTAGTTTTAAAAAAAAAAATTATTAATGTATCGCTTCCATCACCATGTAATTTATGTCTTCGGATTCATGTAACTCATGTATTTTTATATTAATGTAATTATTTATATTCATGTGTAATTTCTTATCCTCTTTTCTTGGTAGAAAAAAACACAAGAATAAAAATGCATGCAGAAGACAAATATTTTCTATGAAGACTAAGACAGAAATTGATGGATGTGGCAATAAATAAATAAATCTAAACTTCATCATGATATATAAGGTACAAGGTTCTTAATTTATTGTTGATATTTTAATTACATTCGATAAATTTAGGACTTTTTTTTTATCAAACTCAACCAAACAAAAAAATCGTTAACCACAACTCAAGTTAACAATATTTTGGTATGACTAAACCATAAATCTAAATTAACTCTAAATAAATAAAGTTGATTGTAATTACTTACTTGCGTAATAGAGAAACTCCAATCATATATTTTTTCAGTACCTATTACCGTCGATTCATCAAAAGCATAATCTATTGGAAAATCTGAATCGTCTCTTACAAAACCGGGACATAAATCGTTGAAACAAAACCTTTTATTCATCTGCAAGAAAAACATACACAATATGTTGTAATTATTACTCGTGTTTTATAAATCCATATATATATATATATAATCATAAATAATAGGGGAAATTGCACGTCACTACGTTGTACTATGCAATTTTTGCATGTCACTGCCCTCTACTTTTTTTAGTTGCATGTCACCGCTGTAAAGTTTCATTTAGTTGCATCGTCCATCACAGAGTTAAGTTTTATGTAAAAAGTCCAAAATACCCCTATATTAAAAAAATTCAAAATTTTAAAAAAAAATTCTTTTGAACTTTTTTTTGAAAATAATTATCAGATAAATAGTAAAACACTTATTTCAAAATTATTATTCTTTTAAAAATAGGTTTTTCAAAAAAATATTTAAAATAAAAAAACCAATTTTAGCAACGGTTTTTTTTATTTTTAATATTTTCTTAAAAAATAATATTTAAATCATTTTTTTATTATTTATTCCATAAAAAATTTAAAAAAACAGTTAAACAAATGATTTTTTTATGAAATAAATAATATAAAAATGATTTGAATATTATTTTTAAAGAAAATAATAATTTAAAATATATATATATATATATATATATTAAAAAAATAATATTTTTAATTTTTTTAAAAAAAATAATTTTGAAATCACTCTTTTATTATTTATCTGATAAAAATATATATTAAGATAATTTTTTATTTTTTGAATTTTTTAATATAGGGGTATCATGAACTTTTTACATCAAACTTAATTCTATGATGGACGGTGCAATTAAATAAAACCTTACAATGGTGACATGCAACTAAAAAAAGTAGAGGGTAGTGACATGTAAGAGTTGTATAGTACAGAGTAGTGACCTGCAATTTCCCCTAAATAATACACGAAATTTACCGATGTATATATAAATAGTCTTGTGCGATGGTCTCTATTAAGCGAAGGATTTACCTATAAATATTACACCACACATGAGAAATTATGTAATTTAAAATATTATACTATTATATCAAATAAGCTAATGAATTAAACATATATAAAGATATTTTTAAGTGTTTAATTGTACGAATTAATAAGATAAGCATGTATTTCATATATTGCAAGAGTTTAGTAAATATACAACACACATAATAGGAGATTATTTCATAGTGTTATGAAAATTATTGACTTATTCTATTAATTTTTTATTAGTTCTGGACTGATCTATAATTTTTTTTAGAAAGTGCTCTCCATTTATAGCATCTAGCATTTTATAAATTATTTTTTTTCCATTCGAAGATATAATTATGCATTTATCAACTCAATATTTTCACGTATATATAAATTGAATTTTAATATAAATATATTTATTTTACCGTCCAACCAGTTTGTATAATATCTGCTCCTCCCAAAATTTTTATTTGACTAGAACTGTACTCAGATTCTTTAACTCTTGGATTGTGCAAACTTGCGTGCATTCCGATTCCTCCATAATTTGAACCTTCTTTTCGAGCCACCGAGTACTATGAAATAGTCTTAACAATAACATTAATTTCATGCCAAACTAAAATAATTTTACTTCGACTCACAAATACAAATCGATTACTCACGTGATAGCAATTATTCGGGATATTATTTGGCACATCTTGAGTGAGATTTAAATTGAAGGCATGAACTTTACTTATCCTCATAACTCTTATTAAATCATCTTTTGTATATTTTTTTATAGGAACCGTACCGCTCGGACAACCTTTGCCATCTGCCCATATTTTAGCCGCCCAAAGATTTTGGGAAGATGTTGAACGAGGTGTCATCTGACATGAACAAAATAAAAGGTGTTTAGTGTCCATAAATAAATAAAAAATGTAGTGTTTGACGTGATTAATGAATTTCGATGTTGTTTACTTTTATTTCTATGATAAGTGGATGTTAATTTAAAAGTGTGGGTTTGCCCAAAAAATAACGAAAATGTCATTTAAACTTAAAAATATATAATATAAATCAAAATAATTTAACTCGAGTTTATTTACTCTCTTTTCTCAAACGACATCGATGTTTGTCTGTGAGAGTTCAGATATCTATGTCGTTTGAGAAATATAGCACATGCCACTTTTTGCAGTTACATTATTTAAAGCTATGAATGAAATTGATTGCGTACCTTGAATTTATCAGTACTGTTTTTTAGATTGGGATGATCAAAAGCTGGTTGGTTGTAAAAATCTATACAATTGTATTCATCCCCATATTTTGTCTGCACACAAACAGAAATAACACTTCATCAAATATGATATGTTTTCCTTGAATAATTAAAAACAATACTTTTAAGAAAAAGAACCTTAATCGTCGTTACAACTGGTTTTCTGTGAAGTTTAAGTATTTTTCGCAACTCTAATTCTTCATTTTTCGATAGAGTTTCAAATCCAAACACAGCTTCAACACAACAAGACACTGCAACGAGCAATATAAGCACTCGACCGTTCATGCTTATCAATATTGCTCCCAATTTTGATTTGTGATTTGTGATTTTGCAAGTATTCATATAAATATAAATAGATGAATGTATGATATAAAATGATTGTGAAATTTAATGTTGTGTTTATTATTTTGAGGTAGATGTGGATAACGGTTATTAATTATTTGCATTTTTGGCTTTTATGGAATTTCAAATATTTATCTACTTGAAAATATTAGCACAAAAATATATATTATACAAAAAATATAGTAACAAGCAAGTGATGTTATGCTAAGAACTCATCCTGTTAATTTTAAAAGAAAAGAACACATCTTGTCCTTTGTATTATTTTGATTTAATTATATTGAATTTATTTATCATTAATTAAAATATTCATCTAACATTTATTTTATAAATGCAAAACCATCATAATTATTAGGTATAATGACACTTTCCTCATGCTAAAATGACCGATTTTACATTTTACTACAGCTAAAAAAAAGTTTACATTTTACAACAGCTAATTGCGTATTTTTTACACTTTACACTAACGGTGTTAGATTTTGGATGGAAAATTTTCATATTGTATGAAAAGTCGAAATTGCCCTCAATTATTCATCAAAATTTCAAATTGATGTCATTATTTATCAAATTATAATATTTATTAATAATATATAATTTATATTTATTAATAAAAAATAATTTATCATTATTATTAATTATAATTATTTAATAAAAATAAAAGTAAATCATTTTTTCAATCATAAATTATCAATAATTAAAATTAAAAGTAAATTAATTATTAATAATTAAAATAATATCAATTAATAGTAATAATAATACTAATTATAAATAATAATAATAATAATTAATAATATATTGAAACTTTCAAAATAACATAACTCTCTCGTACGAGTTTTGTTTCGGGCTCATATATTATATGAGTGAGTTATGTCATTCGAAAGTTTCACCATATTATTAATAATTAAATATATTATTAAGAATTAATATTTTGTAATTATTAAATATCAAAATAATATTAAGTATTAATAAATAAATCTTTCATTAAAGTTGTTGATCTTTCGATTCTCTTCGATTTGATACACTATGAGCCTGAAATGGAGTCGTATGAGAGAGTCATGTAATTCGAAAGTTTCAATATATTATTCATAAATACTATTATTTTAATTATTAATTAATATTATTTGAATTATTAACAATTAAACCGGGTCTGACCGGATTTGAGTGGAGGTTGATCTTAGTTAGGAAAAAAAAACCTAAGGGTATTTTGGTCTTTTTATTATAAAATGAAAATTTTCATCCAAAATCTAACATCGTTAGAGTAAAGTGTAAAAAAACGCAATTAGCGATAATAAAATGTAAACTTCTTTTTCAGTTGTAGTAAAACGTAAAAGTGATCATTTTAGCAGGGGCAAAGTGTAATTATCCCTAATTATTATTCATATGTATAAGTAAATAAGTATGATTAGTTTTCATAATGAAGTGATTTTGCATAATGTCATCTCATAAATATCAAATAACACTTTTTTAATCAAACTCAATTAAAAATATTTGTATAAATAATTTTATTAAAATACTATATATTCTTAAATTTAAGACCCCTATAACATTTTAAAGAAACTTAACCTCACTAATTAGTAGGAAATTCCTGATTCTGTCATTGCCCACAATTTTTTTCACCACTCAAATATTAATTTTAGTTATAAATATACAAAATCACCAATCACACATACTTCACTAAATTCATGTACTTCATGTCAAATCTCCAAATTCAAATTCACAGTATATATCTCTCATCAAAGAAGTTTCCATTTTTAGAAGAAGTAAATAAGCTGACAGTTTAAATGCATCAAATAAATACCTAATACATATTTTTATTATCCATTAAACAAAATAAATGAATAAGTAAATGCAACAAAGTAAATAAAAAGCATATGATAAATTCACTCACAAATTGAATAGAGACACCAAAATATTGAGCACTATGTTGCCTATACTTAATCCAGCAATTGTAATTAGCAACGATGGTTCATGTCAAGAATATATAATTAATCCGACAATTGTAATTGGAAATAAAACATACAATAAAAATGAATGATTGTTGTTCGAGTCGAGACCCTATAATAAATCCGGCAATTGTATTGACCATAAAACATAAAAAAAACCACATCAATTATCAACCAAAACAAATAAATATATCATCAACAACAAAATAAATAAAAATCAATAAAATAAATAAAAGAGTAGATGATGAATTTCAACTTACAAATTTAAGCAAGAGACGTTAATGGACTTAATTTGAGTTTCGTGTTTTGCTTTTTTTATTGACAAACACAATTGATTTGGCATGAAAAGAACATACATATGTGACATGAGTACAATATCAATTTTTGCAAGAAACCAAATTCTAAGTATATAAAATGAATAGAATAGGATAATTTTTAAAACAAATCAGTACTAAAGAAATAATAAAAGTGAACACTATGCATTCACTTGATGCTTATTTTTTGTGTTTTTGTCATAGTAACGTGATTATGCAATTTCGTAAATACAATTAACATAATACATGAAGTAGTAAAGTTGTTTTCTTCTCTGGTCTCGGCTAGAGTTCGAATCCAGTTGTGTCTTGTGGGGAGTTATGAGTTTGGGGTAGTTTTAGGGGGTGGGCTTAGGTTATGTTGCATAGGAGGGTTGGGTTGTAGTGGAGGTGGGCTTTGGGTGAATGAGTAGTTAGGGATAAAAATAAATAATGAAGTTAAAATTAAAATGAAATATTAAATTATGAAGTAAATTTTTTGTGTAATTCTTAACGTCGGTAGAAAAGAGATCATGAAATGAAAAAAGCAAAGTAGAAAATAAATTAAATGATAATCAAGTAAATTAAATTTCGTAATTAGAAAATGAAACAATTAAATGATTTTCTAGGAAAGAAATAATTAAATCAGAATTAGTTATAAAAATCATGATCTGAAGCTTAAAAAATTGTAAAAGAATTACAGCATCTTATGCATCAGATACATTTAATCAGAATTTTGCATGCACAAAGTGCACATAAAAAAAAGCAATAGGCATGATAGGAAATTACCTCTGGTCATTATTTATCTCATTTGCCTCGTACTAAAGTACACGCTAAAATGTAAGACACGATTATTAAAGCAAGTACATGACCCATCCGAAAGAACACAAGAACTTCACATAATACATATCAATAGTCATGAAAACCTCAAAAGTCAAAATAATATATTAAAACATATACACAACATACTCTCCATTCATTTTTGATACGTACGGGGAGAGTTTGCCATATGATAATTTTGATTGTTTCTTGGATCCTCAACAATCAAAACAACAATACACACAATCTTCCTCCTAGGTAATCAGGCACACTACATTTTCTCGAATATAGTTCCCCGTATTGAAGTGACACGTTAATAAATTCACCGTATTGACATGTAAACGTGTCATAGTTTACCGTAATGAACAAAAATTATCCCTAATTTATATTGCAATGTCACGCAAATCAAGGAAATGAAAAATACAACAAATCTTTGTTACCGAAACTCTTGTATTTTGTATGCTTTCATGTTCATGACTTGACAAACTTGTTTATTTCGTTACACTCTTACCACAACAACAACTGCAACTTTATTCATAGAAATTACAACAACTTGACAAAACGTACGATTTATATTATTTTGTTATGGGCCCTCCGTAGAAAAAGAACTTCTGCGGTTCGCCACTATCATATTCTATGTCGGAGATTTTGTACGGAGATTCTTGGTAAGTGTCGATGTCGTCGGGTGCGTTGACCATTTGACCAGTTTCGTTTTGGACTTGAATTCGTCTACAATAAGCAGTGTACTTGGATTGCCCTATAAATTCATGATAACCACTGCCCATATCCGGGAAGTTTTCGGCGTTGGCCGATTCACTATAAACCTCGCCGCCCCATTCCACGTCGGTCGCCACCAATTTTCCCAATCCGCCCATCGTAAATATATTCTTCGGCCAAAACCCGATCATGATACTGTTTTCGTATGATCCGATTTTCAAAACCCACCTCCCTTTAGTTTGGTCCTACATTCATGAATAACAATTAATCGTCTATAAATTTTAACTAAAAGTCGTTCTTCTGGTGCGAATCAAAAATTAATCTGAGTTTAACAAAACAGATCATACGAATTAAACCTAAAATTAGCAACCACGCGAAAAATCTGATTTTGCAAAATGTGTAATTTGTCTCAAAATGATGTTGTAATTCAATTTTCTTATGTGATTTAGAACAATTTGTTTCCAACTCGAACTCGTTTATTTTTCTCTTCTCTAGCCGCAGAGTGGGTCAGACTTCCCCTTTTCATCGTCGTGTTATCAAGTCATGGCCGGTGATATTCAATCGAAGAAGATAAAAACCGACCAGCTCAAGTATTGGAACAAAATAATTTAATTTAAAAAATTAACTCTAGGGATATTTTCATCATTTGTAGACAAAATTACATAGTCTTTTGATAAAAAGTGAAATTCATAACCATATATTTCCAATAAAAATAGTTTATCTCAGCAATTTTACAGAAATTTAATAGTTCACAACTACTTTTGCGATTTCTCCTTTAATTGAATATATTTATCGTCGTATTAGTAATTTAATTTATAAATCCAGTTGTAAGGAGTTTTAAATTTGCACCATATATTAGAGGTGTCTTTTTAGTATTATTATTATGAAGTTTTATAATATTAACCTTATTATAATAATTTATTTATACAAATATATGTATTCTCTTGTCACCAAAACTTTAATTGCAATTTTATTTTAGCTTAATTTTAAATAAATTAGAAGACAACATTTTCTTGGGTAGACCTATTCATATCATATTATCGGTTCTATTTAAAATTTTGTCAACCTAAAATCGAGACAAAATCATAAGAATCTAATTCGCTTAAATCTGGTCTCAATCATCTAATAATAAACATGTTCAAATTTCATCCTAGTACAAAGTACAAAGTTACTAACTAGTTTGTTGTTTACTTTTGAAATTTTTTTATCAGCAAATTGTATCAAAATTTGTGCTCGACTATGTTATGATGAACCAACACAGTACTAAACTTGTGATTTTTAAAAGTCTTTAAGATTATTGTATTAATAATGAGCTCAAGACACAATATTACGTAGAAGGGGTCTCAACAGAAGTTGAAAATAAAGACGAGATACTGAAGTGTGACTCAAACATAAAAAAATCATTAAATACAAACCCTAACTCTAGACTAAGTTAACAATTTTTTTGATAGTAATTAAAAATTCAAATTAAAGCTGAATAAATAAAGTTAATAGTAATTACTTACCAGAGTAACAGAGAAACTCCATTCATATGATTGTTCACCTATAATCGTGTTTTCATCAAAAGCATAATCTAATGGAAAATCTGAATCGTCTCTTACAAAACCGGGACATAAATCGTTGAAACAAAACTTTGTATACATCTACAAGAAAAACATATATACACGACACAATACATGCTAATTAACTCGATATTTATATGTACACTTATGTAATATTAATATAAAAAATACACGAAACTTACCGTTGTAAATATAAAAAGTCTTGTACGATGGTCTCTATTAACCGATGGATTTACCTATCAATATTACACCACACGTGATAAATAATACATAAATAAAATTAAAAACATATTTTATACAGTATCAAAGTTCTCATGATAATTTTTTAAAATTTGTTGACTTGTTCAGTTAATGTATTCGACTTCTGGGCATCTTGGGGGAAGGGGAGGACGAGTCGAGCGTAATGATTTTATGTTTATGAGCTATTTGGGGGACGAGAAATCAATTCATCTGAAAGGGGGAGACGCCCCACCCATCAAGGGTAGCAGTAATGGCAAAAGAGCACCGAAGACTCTGGCAAACAACTAGGCCTCCGATAGCCAGTCCGGGTCAGAGGCAGCCTCTGACAAGACCAGCTTGAGAACCGCCCCAGGGAGGGGGCCCTGAAGATTAACGTTGACGGTGGTTTGGACACTGAGAGAGGGTTTTGGAGCGTATGACTTGCATGTAGAGGGTCGGTTAGTAGGGGGTCTTTGTAGACGCTTCTCAGGACATCTCCACCCAAAAGAGGTGGAGGTCGTGTGTAAAAAGGAAGAACTTAGCGGAAGCGGTGATAGAATTTGATTGCCTTCAGGTAGTAGACAACATCAGGTGCGGGAAACACGTCAAGAAAATCTTTGGGGGCATTATCTAAGAGGCATTATCTAAGATTGTCGTCGAATTCTATCATTCTTAGGGGTAGGCATATCTATTTCTCTTACTCGTCGTTCCTGTAATTCAGTGGCTCGCGAATTAGCTCAATATGCTTTAACTAACAATAGTTGAGATCATGCCATAATCTTACCGTCCAACCCGTTTGGATACTATCTGTTCCTGCCATAATCTTCATTTGACCCGAACTGTACTCAGAGTCTTGAACTCTTGGATTGTTCAAACTTGCATGCATTGCGATTCCTCCAAAAACCGAGCCTTCTTTTCTGGCCACTGAGTACTATAAAATAGTAAATAAGAAAATCAATTTCATACCAATCACTGAAATGATTATATTTTAACTGACAAATCCAAATTTATTTACTTACGCGATATCGATTACTCGGAAGATTATTTGGCGCTTCTTGTGTGAGATTTAAATTGAAGGCGTGAACTTTACCCATTCTCATAGCTCTTATTAAATGATCTTTGGTATATTTTCGTATAGGAACTGTACCGCTTGGACAACCTTTGCCATTTTCCCATATTTTAGCAGCCACGAGATTTTGGGATGATGTTGACCTAGGTGTCATCTGATATGAACAACATAATAGGTGCTTGATGTGATCAACTATTTATATTTAAAAGGATAAATAGTAAAAGGTGAGTTTGTATTATTTACTTTTGATTAATTTACCCTTTTTCAAAAGGTTTATAATTGTCCAAAAATAAAATAATTTTTTTTGAAATTTATAATTATACATACATATAAAACAAATCAAGATCAAGTTTATCAATTTTCTTCTTCTCTTGTATGACATTGACGTTCGTACTAACATTTTACTCGCGAGTTGAAAATGGAGTGGGCTTGAGGCGGGTGAAAAAGGGTGGATTCGATACAATGACAATGGGTTACAACGAATGAGACTCGAGTTGGAGGTTTGAGGTAAGGCTTGATTTAATTTCATGCTTAGGGACTCGGGATAATGGAGTGGAAGAAGGGACACGAGACGTCTGTAGCTGGGGTTTTACGATAGCTCGCGCTTGGAGGCGAAGGCGGCAGTCATAAGCGGAAGGCCTGCCAAGATAAATGTTGGAGGCGAGAACCTTAATTGGTTGATTAACGGTAACATACACGAGAGAAGAAGAAAAAGTTTGCAAGAAAAAAAAAATCATAAACTAGGCAAAGGTAAAAAAAAAAGAGAGATTGAGGACATTGTGTTAAAAATTTGAGGGGGTAATTTCATCTTTTCAAAAATAAAATCTGACAGTAATAAGTAAAGTATAACAAAATTATAGAATTATAGTTAGTACAGTTACATGATATTCGAGTACACTTGAGGGTAATAAATTGGTACTCTCTCTTAATTAAAATTGCGGATGAAATTGATTGCATACCTTAAATTCAAAAGTACGATTTCTTAGATTAGGATGATCGAAAGCTGGTTGATTGTAAAAATCAACACAATTATATTCATCTCCATATTTTGTCTGCATACACAAAAAAAAAAACAATATTTCATTATCAGATACAATCTATTTGCTTTGAATCATTGAAAACAATACTTTCTAGAAAAGAATCATCACCTTAATTGTCGTCACAACCGGTTTTTTGTGAAGTTTAAGTATTTCTCGCAACTCTAGTTTCTCATTCCTCGATAGAGTTTCAAATCCAAGCACTTGTTGAACACAACAAGACACTACTGCAAAAAGCAATATAATCACTCGACCACTCATGTTTTTTTGAATACGGTCACCAATAATGAGTTTGTGATAGGGGAATATAAATAGAAGAATTAATAATATAATATCAAAATAATTGTGAAATTCAATGTTGTATTTATTATTTGGGGCAGAAGTGAATAACTGTTATTATTAATTTATTAGCACTTTTAGGAACTTCAAATTTTATGAACTTGAAAATGTTAGCCCCAAAAAAAGAAAATATAGATACTAGGAAATTCAAAAATAGCATATTATGGTACAAACTAAGAATTTATCTGAACCACATAAATTCTAGCTAAGATCCAACAGCTCACATTGTGCCAACACATCAATAGCAATTTTTTTTATGATTAGATTCATAATTATATAATGGGTCATTTCGTTATGTAAAAGGGTAGAATAGGAAGTCAACAAACTAAAATAAATAAGAAACTTTTAAATTTAAATGTTAAGTAACAATTTACTATAAAAAATATTTATAAATTATTATATTAAAAATATTAATTTTGAAATTTGAATTTAAGATCACTATAATTTTTTTAATAAGAATTTTTTTTCTTCTGAAAATTTCTATGTATGTCACTGTCACATGATATCATTATTTGTTTTTCATCACTCAAATATCAATTTTAGTTTTAAATATAAAAAATCATCAATCACACATACTTGATTAAATTCATGAACTTCATGTTAAATCTCCACATTCACAGTATCTCATATTCTCATTAAAGCTGCACCACATCTTTTTTCTTACAAAAAAGTTAATAAGTTGACAGTTTAAACCCAATAAATAAATACCTAGTGTATATATATTTTTCATCATAGAAAATTAATAAATGATACCATTATTATACTTCTTACTTTTCATTTATTCTATTTTGGGCCATCTAATAGTTATTTTTTCAAACTTAGATTTTGGTTTTTAAATTAAGTGTCTGATGTTTTGTCTATTTTTGATGTAGAAAAAGGAGTTTATTACTGTGAGTATGTAACAAGTTGATTCTTGTCTTGAAAGTGTTTTTTATTTGGATTTGATCGGTATTTTCTTCAAAGTAATTAATTCAAGCTTTCCATCTTATTGGTTTCTTCAAATTTATGGTTATTTTTCCTTAGATCTACTCATTACAAATGTTTAATTTTGTGTTCCTGATTGATAAAGGGTATAGATCTGAATACTTGAATATACAACAGAGGATAAATTTGTCAATTTCTACACTAACCAACATATTTAAGATAGAAATAAGTAAGAAAATTCATAATATAGGCACATAATACAAAACCAAATATCTTATTACAGTATGAAATGAAAATGGACAATACATATTTGATATTTCGTGTCATATATTTCTGTTTTTATATTATTTACACAATTTATCAATCTCATGACTTAATTTTCTGTGAATCAAGTCTTCTTAAAAAACCTAAATGAGGCTTCAACAATTGTGGAGAAACCAAAGCGCGCGACCTTGAGCGACGATTGAGCGACGATTTGTAGCGCTTTATCCAATAGCCGATCGCTATTGCAGCGATGATGACTCCGATCACAAGGATTGCCACTCCGTAATCCTTGAGCCAGAAGTGTGGATGTGGTGGCGGTGGCGGTGGCGGGGGCACCATTAACTTGCTCGTCAAGTCATATGGGCGGGCCAAGGCGCCGTTGAATAACACGACCACCAAAATCATCGTGGTGGTGACGAATGTGACCTAAGCAATACATAATTGAAAAAAAATCACAAGTCATTTGTTTTTTAAAAGAAACAGACAAATATTATTAATTGTCTGCAAAGTACAATTAAGATAGCATGACATTACAAACAATATCTACCTCAAGCCAGAGCTCTAATAGAGCAAAATGGTCTTATGACCCAATATAAATTACAAGATAGATGATAATATAGAAAAACACTCCTAAGTAATACAGAGAGAAAATCAATCATCTACCAGAACCGTCTCTTCCCAATTCTGACCACCAACTCCAAACTCCATGACACAAATATCGCAAGACTATAACGACACCTCTCAACTAAACCCCATTCCGAATAACATCCAGTTAATGCCTAGGTCAGCGAGCCAACAAATAATTGAACATATATGTATGTATAATATTTAATGCCCATTGATGTAAATTTTATGTTTTAGGTATATGTTCTCTTCTTTTCTAGGTTTGGCTTATTTCAAAGGTAATGTTCATTAGGCTTTATTTAAAGGTTATTATGGGTTTACTTTCTCCTAGGCTAAAACTCTCTCTCTTTCTCTCTGTTTTGCTAATTCTAGCCTATATCTCTCTTGTCGCGCCTGTCTCCTTCTCTCTACTTAATTTGCATCGGATCTCCCCTGTCTCCCGAACTCGGGGTAGACGAACAGAGAGGAACAACGGCGAGAAAACGGAGTTTTCCGTTTGAGTTTATTATGGTTGGACCGAGTTCCGACCTAGAGTGTAGGCCGATTTTCGGGGAGGTCTAAAATCCCGAATTATCCTCGAGTTTGGCCGAGTTTTGTAACACTGCTCATAATTAGTTAAGTGAAAAATGTAAAGTTGAACAAAAGAAGTAGAAAAATTCAAACCTGAAACAAAATATTGGAATTTTCTTTTGAAACTATTGTTAAATAGAAACACTTTGACATATATATATTAAACTTGTTCATCCATACTGATTATATTTTTCCAGACTAGGAAGGGAACAAGTTTCTGTTTTACAATAGTAATTTCTAATGGACAACATCTATACTCGAGAAAAAAAGGTCTGTTTTCGGGGCATTTACAGAGCCCCGCATCTACATCTCGGTTCAAACCATACGGTATGCATGAAGAAATAAAGGAGAACAAATATTCAATTCAAAGAATACAAGCGTAGAAGAAGAGACATACTTTGCAGAGTGCTCCATGTTCAGCCATCTCACAGCTTCCAAATGCCACCAGCCGAGAGAATCACACTTGTTGGCTGACAAACACAAACCAGAGTACCATTTTTGAATAAATATGATACAATCGAAAACGGAAAAAGGAACCTCTAATTAAAATGATGACATATATACAATTAATGGAAATAACCAAAGACAATAGTGCAACAAGGACATTATGATCCATCGTGAAACATGATGTCACGGGCGCTTCTCGTAGTCAAATTAATCAAAGGTCTGTCTCATCCCGACCCAATATTGGAGTGGACATATATATCACTCGATGAGGCGAGAACCCTTGAAATGAAACTTCCAATAGAGCCTATTTGGTCGGGATCTCAAAGGTCACAGACTACTAAGTTACACTGACAGCTTACAATTCATGTATTCAAACAGTAACAAGACACAAAATGTCCATACAACAAGTTCCTAAATCTGCTGCTTGAATTTAAATGACTAATTCATATATACATCATGTGGCCTAAGAGCTACGAACAATCTCTAGCCACAATACACAATTCCATTGATATGTTTCAAGCAATATTAACAAAAACTGAGAGGCATTTGGATCAATTGGAGCATAATCATTCAATCACGACAATACCCAATTGCACAAAATCACAAATCGACCTATCTAATCCACTTCCACCAAATTAATCACCCTAAATTGTGGTTATGATTATGATTATGATTAATATTAAGATCCACTCCACAATACACAAAAACCCAGCAAACAGAAATTAACTACCAAACGAACATGAAAAACCCTAAACGAAGAAGCAAAAGGATGGATCGGGAAGAGACTGTGCCTGAGATCGGTCCGTCGATGAAGCAAGAGAAACGCAGAGAAATTGGGTTTTCGAGCAAGAGCTGTGCGTTTATGTATAGATCGAGATACATGACTCCGCACGGCTCTGCTACTCCTCTCTCTCTCTCTCTCTCTCTGTACTGTGAGTCTGTGACTCAGATTTGGTGACTTTTGGAGACGAAGACGGTGGAAAGACGAGAACACCCCTATTTCCAAATGCCAATTTTTGTCTCTAAGAAGGACAGTTTCGTAAAGTTACAAATTGAACTTGCCGCGTTTACAACTAATAACGTTTTATTTTAATTTATCAAGATGTTTTAATGATATAAGTATAACCTTAAGGATTTAATAAATTTATTGATGATGATAAAGTTATGTCTTATTAATACATCGAATTTAAAATTTTCTTAATTACATCATATCTTAAATTTACTCTCTAAACTTATTTTCGCCTTAGGCTTAAACTGTTGTGGTGTCTCATGAACCAAATAATCTCGATCTGATAGGCAAAATCATGATATTATAAAATAAAAAATTATCAAAGTAAATAATAAAGGTCGAATTAATTTTTTTATATTCATTTGATAATTTTTTTATTATTAATTGTTTTGTTTTTAATTAATTATGTTATATTGCTGAAATTAAAGTTTTAGTAGTCATTGTGGTTGGCGTATTAGTCTCAGTTCCTTCCCCGAGTTTGAGGTCGGCTGGGACATTTTGGGTGGGATGGGTTTACAGGTAGTCTATATTCATAGGGACGACAAACTTTCCCGTCATCGATGAGGATCTCCGAATTCGGACAAAAAAAGGGGCAGAGAATCCCTAAATCCGGACGAGAACGGGACGGGAATGGGACAAGGCATCCCCATCCAACTCCGTCCAGATATATTAAAAATATATCATTTGAATTAAAAATTATATTCAAAATAAATATGTTTTAACATTATTTTGGATTGAAAACTGAAAGCATGGAATCTCCATACCTTTTGAGGAAACTATACCCATGTTAGAAATGCCCCACACCCGCCTCGTTTCTAACGGGGAAGGGATTGCCAAATACCTTGCCATCCCTTCTTACAAATCTTACAAATTATCCTCATCTTAACCACAATGCCAACAACTACAAAACAGAATATATGTGTGTCATTATTTAATAGGAAAATGACACTTTTGTGCACTTGAATATATATTTTTGACACTTTTATATTCTAATTTTTTTTTTTCATGCTTGACTTTCATTTTGGACAATTTATCCCTAAAATTCTCAAAATACCGAAATTACCCATGGTCTAATGGAGAGAACCGGCCCAATTTTTTAAAGAGTGTGAAAAGAAGAAATTACCCTCAACTATTCATGTGATTTTCAAGTGAATGCCATTGGACCCTCCTACTTCATCAAAACAATGCCTCCTGCAGTGGGGATGGCGTCGGAGCAGCAGTCATATGCTCTGTTTTTTGGTTAGAAAACAGAGGCGAGGTGACAAAAATACTGGGCAGCGAGCACCTCATCGATCGCCGGAGCATCGTGAGCATCGTCGATCGCCAGAGTTTACCTGCTGGGCTTCGTACCTGGTGACCGGAGTTGGTGGAGGTGACCGAAGTTGTGCCAAAATTTTCACTCGCCGAAAAGTATGCCGGAAAATATGTTCTAGCACACTTTCCGGCAAGTGAAAATTTTGAATTCTTGAACTCATTTCTTATTTCATCTCTCCCTCTATCTCTTTTCCAGCCATTCTGTGCCGGAGACGATCGTCGGAGCACCGCATTCTACCCTTTTGGTCGCTTCCCATTGCCCACCTCGTCGATGTTCGCTGCCCGCTGCCCACCTCGTCGATGCTCGCCATTTTGTGTTGTGGAGGCTGCAGAGGAAGAACCATGGCCGGCTCCGACGAAGAATTACCGGAGAAGACGAGAAGGAGGGGTCGAGGACGATGGGGTCAAGACGGACACCTTGGAGGAGGTGTTATGGAGGCCTCGTCGGTCCACCGTGCTCCCCACATGCTGGAGAAACCCCGACTATGGATGCCGGAGAAACGCTGGTGAGGAGGGGGTGGCGGAGGAGGAGGAGAGGAATAGTTGAAAGGGTGGCATACTTTTGAAAATTAGATGAATAGTTGAGGGCAATTTCATCTTTTTACACTCTTTAATTGGACCAGAATTAAACAGATTTAATTTTGCTTCAATTCAGGGGTAATTTGGGTATTTTAAAATTTTGGAAGAAAATTGTCCCAAAATAAAAGTAAAGTATGAAAAAAAGAAAAAAAAACAAAGTTAGAGTATAAAAGTGTATATTCGAGTGCACAAAAGTGTCTTTTTCACTTATTTAATTTCTAACCCAAATAACTAAGTTTCAAAACTTCAAAAATCAATCTTTTTCACAAAAAAATATTGGTACTGTAGAGTGAGAAATAAAAACATTATTACAAAAAACAGATATAATGAATTTAGTGAATTTTTTTACTATATGAGGATCCAGAACACCGTGCTAAAAAACAGATATAATGAATCTGATTGATTCAATCAGATTCATGATATTTTGCATTTCTATAAATTAATAAGATGAACGTGCTAAAAAATAATCTTACGTTGTATCCCTTTAAAATCATTTTATGAAATGTCACAAGATATATTCGAGATTAATTTAATGATCTCGACGTTCATCTTGCCGGATATATAACATAGAATTCTTTGATATGCCTAAATCAAAATAAATGTATCTCTGAAATTTGAAAATTCGCTATTTTAATCTTTTGATTATTTTTGTCAATCTAGACTACAAATTTTAAAAAGTTGTTCTAGGATAATTGCATTATTAAATTATGGAATGTCGTGTAATTAATGCTCTCATCTAACCAATTGTCTCTTATTAATTCTACTACTATCGGATTTTGAGAACTTCAACTACTTCGTTTTTTCTATGCTATTTTCCTTAATTAGTTAGATGACTCAGATCTAAGTTTGCTTGGTACTTTTCTCGGTTTCAATTGATGCACGTAATTATATTTAAGGAATTTTTTCAAATCTTTTAGTTTGTTTAAATGTCATGCCTCTATAGAAGATTAGAAAACATATTATTTATGTTGTAATAAATTTTATTAATTATATATTTAATTGTTTGTATATGGCATATTAACATTCAAATTCTATAATACTAGTGGGGGCTACCCGTATGTTGGTGCAACATATAAATTATCTTATAAACAATTTTGAAGCAACTTTAACGTCTGAATCATACAAAATTAATACAATAGTGCCGAAAGAAAATGATGCATATATGCATTTATTCTCGTACATATTATTAATATGATTGTCACCCACATTTTTTTGTCAATATTGATTATAATTAACATTTTTCGCGATTTAACCCTTTAAACAATTGTTGGAACTGTGGCATTTCAATTGCATGTTATGGCGACAATCTAGTTTGGATGCAAAAGCTAAAAATTTAAAAGGAGTAAAACCACAAAATCCAATCCTTTTAATTGCATGTTATGGTGACAAAACCGTTTTTTCGTCTTTTGATGATGTTGTATTGGTAACTACTGATTAATATTGGAAACCCTCTCAATTAAGGGAAGAGGAGCAATTCAATGATATCAATTTACCTATCATTATGTTGGTGGTTAATTTATTTTGCACGAATTAATTGTAGGACAACCAAAAGTAGAGAAATGTAACTATTTTATTCAAGTTTATGGGTTATACAAATGGGAAGAGATCGGCTACAAATCATCTGCCTGCTATAAATTTTAGATTGCTTAATGTTCATCGGATTAGTTTCATCAACGGCTCTGATTAATAATAGATGAAACAAATACAAAAAATACAAAAAGGGTAATACGGTCTTTCTTTCTTCCTATATATAATGAAACCCTACCCACCCAACCCATTCATTCTCGCTGCCTCCTTCCTCAAATATGTACGCCTCTCCTAGCTCAAATTCATGGCTCAGCACAACAACATATCGTCGACGGCAAGCGAGGCGACGACGCAACAACACTCTAGCGATGCGCGACGACATACTCGTTCAAACGTGACGTCGACAACCCATCAAACACATGCTCGATCACGATTGATGGGTGTCGCTCACCATCGATTGGCTCCCCAACCGTGAGGAGCCTCCCAGCAAGGACTATTCGTTTCAGAAGATGATTCTCGGCACCCACACCTCCCAACGGCGACGGCGATTCCATTGTGACGACGGTGGCGGCATTCACGACAATTCAGCAGGGATTCAGAGGCATCGTGACTGCTCGGCTCGATCGAGAACCAGTAGATCGATCAATTGACATGTCGACCAGTAAAGATTCGACGACATCGTGACGGCCTGACTCGATCGAGGACAAACGGATCGATCAATCGACTTGTCAACCTCAAGAGATCCGATTTGGGATTTCGATACATCGTAAGATTTTATTTGGGATTTTGAGTTTCTAGTTTCAATTTCCATACTTTGATTCAATTTGTTTGACTTGTCGTGTTTTCCTGGTTTGGTTGCTTTTGATATTATTGCTCAATCAGTTACTGTTTGTGTTGGGCCAAAATGTGACGTGATAACGTCGCACAATGGTTTTCACGTGCAAGTGCACACGGGTCGCAAGTAATAATATTTATATGATCCGGTAAGATACCGAGTCGGTCCACATGGATTAATATGGGGTTTACGATTAGTTAATAAATATGTTTGCAATTATGACACAAATAACAGAGTGCGATAGTAATAACGAATGGATTAAAATGCCTAGGGTGCTAGACAATCATCAAGTGAACAAGTTTGAGAACATACAATCTATTGAATGAAAGGTCTATTGAGCCTATGTCTTAAGTGTCGACCTCGCCTTTCGGTAATGAGGTTAGCCTAATCTCGAGTTTTCCCGTGCCCTTTCGGTATTGAGAAAACTCGAGATCGCATACAATCGACAATAGAAGGCTAAGGGTTACGAGAAGGTGCCAAGACACGGTCTTGAGCCTACAACCCTCGGTGGATGCTAGGTCCGGGTTCTATTCCTTCCCTTTCGGTATCGGATAGAACACCTTAAATACACATTGCAAAATGTCACTTAAACAACACATGCATTTAAACAACAATCCACACAATATATTCATCATTTAATAAATCGAATCTCACAAACTTCGTATTCACATTTCATATTGTCTAGCACCCATGGCTAAGGGATTTAGCCCTCAACCATGGTGCTCAAGCTTAACACAAACATGGTGGAAACACAAAGACACATGAAGAACATAAAGTAAATGGATAGAAAATGCTCTTGGATTCCCGAGCAAGGTGCTTCTTCGATGCGTGATGAAGAACGGTAGAACTCGCGATATCGTTGGTGTCGAGGAAGATGAAGAACGCTTGAGAAACCACGAAGAACGCTCAAGAAAGCTTGAAGAAATGCTGAAAAGCTCCTTGGTCTCGTTTCTTTCTCTACTTTTCTTCCATCTCACAAAAATGTGGCTGCAACCCTTTTATACTTTTCTGAATATGGGGGCAGTCACGATCGTGACTAGCAAGGCACGATCGTGCCTCAGTCTGGGCCACGATCGTGTGCTTGAAATGGCACGATCGTGACTTGGTTATGGGGGCGATCGTGGCTTCGGAGGGCACGATCGTGACTCGTGGCAGGTAAGATATTTTCGAATCGCCTCGATCCTTTGCCTCTTAAAGCCACGATCGTGGCTCTCGAAGGGGCGATCGTGCCTCATGGGGTCACGATCGTGGCTCCGTCGTGACTGAGATCGCGGGAGCCTATTGTAAGTTGGAATAAATTCACCATTTAATCTTCAAGGGGAGGCACGATCGTGGCTGGCACAGGGGCGATCGTGCCTAATGAGCCACAATCGTGACCAATGGAGGCACGATCGTGGCTAAAGGCCTCTGCCCGACCCTTTGGTCAACTCTCTTTGACTTTTTGCTCGGTGCCTCGTTTTTGACCCTTTTTCCTCCCGTTCCTGCGTATGCATCTCAAAACACCAAAAAGCATAAAACAAGTACTATCGGGCCTGACTTGGCCACTATCGGACACAAATGCACCGAATTGTGAGGTTAAGCGGTCTCGAAACGATACCTTTTGACCCCACAACAGTTTGCTTGCTAATTGATTCAATGTATTTGTTGCACTTGTTTATTACTTGCTCGCTCAAATTCCAGTTTCACATGACAGATATGTCTGTATTTTTTGTAGTGGTTTTTAATTACATGCTTCATTCCCCAGTTTTTTTTAAAATGTTTCATATATTAAATACCAAGGAAATTATTGTTTTAGATTAATCATCAAAAAATTGAACTGATTTTTCATGGTTATTTCTCAAATTTACACCACATGGATTTGATAAAACGGGTTTAACCAACAAAAAGTGATGTTTTGCAAAATCAATTCGAAGAAATATATTCGATAAACCATATTAAATAAAACATATTCGATATTCGATGATACATATTTGATGATACAACATCAGTTGAATTGTTTAGACCGAACGGATTTGGGGAACGGATTTGATGACACGAATTTAGAACATATTAGATGAAACATAACAGATGAAACATATCAAATGAAACATAGCAGATGAAACATATTAAGAGAATCGATAAAACGGTTTGCAAGTGAACCGAACCGATAAAACGATTTGCAAGTGAACTGATTTAATCATCGCAGTGAACCGATAATAAAAGATATCCAACTGATGAAAAAAAATTCAAAATAAGATATTCAAGTAAGAAAATAATATTCAAAATAAATTGGGGTATAAAAATACGTTTATACCCCTCTAATGGTATAAAATGACCAAAAGAATTTTATAAATAATTCATATTTACGTTAGTATGTCATTAATGTCTCAGCATTAAATCTCACCATTAATTGTTTCATCCAGCGGTCTAGATGCGTTCTAAAATTTGTAGCAAATCAAGATGTTTGCTCTTGATCAAGACCCTATACAAATAGTGGTTAAATTTGAATATTAAAAAACGTTTATTCCCAAATTAATTTTAGTCAACTTTATTGAAATAGTAGACACAAAAACATAGTTGAATTGAAATTTCAATTAATTGGTATCGTGTTGGAGGTTTAAATCTTCTCAAAAAAATAATTATTAATTGAATTAGTCAAATAAATGTAGGTATTGATACTAAAAACACCATAACACAACTTGATGCGGTCTTACCTTCCTCTTTCTGAGAGCGTGAGGTCTTCGTCTTCGTGACAATTTCTCGGCAATGCACGACAGCTCGAGGCGGTGGTGACGCGGCAGCTCGAGACGGCGGTGGCTGAGTCTGTGACTCGTACGACGGTAAGGGCGGAGGCCCTTCGAGGGAATCCCAGATATGAGTTGGGAGGGAAGGGTTTGAGGGAGGGGCGGAGGCACCCTGGCGACGGAGTGGCCTCGGGGGAGGGGCGGTGGCATCCTGGCGGTGGATTGGATTCGGGGGAGGGGAGACGGGACATGGTGGCGGATTGGAGGGAGAGGAAGATAAGGACGTGAGCGGGATGACTCACGGTTTGGGCTAGACGGCGGGGTAGGGGAGGCGGATTTGGGCGGGGCAGTGGGGCAGGCCAAGGCAGGTCGGAGACAGAGTGGGGGTCGGAGACGGTGGGGAACGGTTATTTGGGGCTGGAAGGGGGAAAAGGCTGAAGAGAAGGTGGGCGGGAGGGAGACATGACAGAGAAGGGATGATGACAAGATAAATAATGACCACAAGGGTACGAAGCCACATGGATTAGAAGAGATACAAGAGAGATGGAAAGAGATATCGTTAGAAGAGGAGGAGGAAGTTGAGGTAGTAGTCGAGGAGGCGGAGGAGTATAATCTGGAAGACGAGAATCTATGCCTAGTAGGGAAATTCATTACGGAAAAAACATATGACTTCAAAACACTAAAAACCCTGCTAGCAAGTTTGTGGCAGCCGGAACACATGGTTGCGATTGTTGGGATTTGTGCCCTAGCACAATGTATTTTCAATCTAATCTTATAATAAAGATAATTCGTTGAATAAAAATCGGCATTCATATTACTAAGTGTTGTAGTAATATCTTAAGTATGATTTGATTTGTATCATTGATGTGTCAACACATAATAGTAGATCTACAGATCAGATAAAATCTTACTTAAGCAGTCCCCGATCAGAATAACTTCATAAGAAGCGATCGGTATGAGGCTAACTCTAAATGATCACGCTCTACTGATCATGGCCAGAAGGGGGCCAGAGTTAGGTCATAGTATCACCAGTCAGAGGTGATATAGGACGACCCGAATAATGAGTATGTTACATAGACACAGTCATGAACATACTCATATGTCGGATCATGAAATCACATCCTCAGACCGAAGGACCATTGAGGTCAATATGTAATGAGTGACGAGTTTGACTCAGTCTAACGTCGCCTGTAAAAGGGTTACAATAACGGCTGTGATTGGCTCGATCACAAGTTACATAAGTTGACTAGATGGATCGCTGAAGGATTTATCCCTCATACGGACGTGTGAGCAGATATCAGTTTAGGCCACTTGATGAGTACAACTGAAATACAACAGCATGGCCATGCAGACGATACGTAGTATCAGTTATAATTCAGTTAACTCAGAATCAAGAAACAGGACAATAGAACGAGGATGACTTGTCTATGCCTCGTGGTTGTCAAAGATATCAAGAGGATAAAAGGATAGATTCATGAACGACAAGGTTAAGTCGAAATCTCGATAATCACAAGCGTTGGGTAATCATGATGTCTTGCTAGAGGCCACTCATGATGGAAAGGGTAAAATGGTAATTTTACCAGTCCGCCGACGTGTCGTGAGCCTAGAGGGTCACACACTTTAGGTTGAGTAAAACAGATGGAGTTATATGGAGGAATCATGAGAGAGACAAAATCCGGTTTTGGATTAAACCAGTTTAGACCGATTTCGGTTTAGGATTAAACTGGAATCAAGAACGGTTTAGCAAGACTAATTAATTATAATCTAATTAAATAGATTTAATTAAATTAGCTAAACTGGGCCTAGCCAGAATGGGCTAAGCCAGAATGGGCTTCTCTACACAGTTAATTAAAAGCTTTGGGCTTTAAGCCCATTAAGGCCTTTAATTAATTAAAAGCCGGATTAAGGTCTATAAAAGGGAAATTTTCAGATCTGAAAATTACACAATAATTTTGAGAAACCCTAGCCGTCTTCTCTCTCTCTCCCTGCCTAGTTTCGGCCGGCCCCTCCCCTCCCCGTGCTCCGTCCGTTTTGCTTGCTTCGATCTTCTAGCAAGGTTCGTTGCAAGTATCCGTTGGATTGCTCTTCCTGTGTGGACGATCTTTAGAGGTTACTAAATCCAATTTAGTAACAAGGAGATTATTGATTCAAGGTAACAATTTATTTTAATCTAGTTTAGATCTCATAATCAATTCATGATCATGCAAGATCTGTATAAATCATGGAACTTTGAGGTTAAATTTCTTGTATGGGCATGAAATTAATTGTCTGGAACCCTCAAATAATCCCCACAGCGATAACTGAGGCAAATCACAATCTGTTTGTATTTCAATTCCATGATCAAGAGGACGTGTCAAGTGTGATGGAACGGGGCCCCTGGACATTCAACAGAGCTCAAATACTGTTGGAACATTAACCTTAGAGAACTCCTCCGAAAGAGGTTAAGTTCGACTATTTCCAGATATGGGTGCAATTCCACGGAATGCCTGCTCATCTAAAGACTGAGAAAGTGGTAAAAAGGATAGGTAACAATTTGGGAACGGTGATAAGACTGGACCAAAGTAATTTCACGGGTCACTGGTGCTCGTACTTACGTGTGCGGGTGGAGATGGAGACAAACAAACCGTTGGGACGAAGAATGTGTGTGGAGGATTCAAGAGGCACATGGTACTGGATAAACTTTAAGTACGAAAAGCTTCCTTCCTTTTGCTTCAATTGTGGAATCCTAGAACATGCGGATAAGCAGTGTCATGTTGAGAGAACGGGGCTGAGGGGAAAGAACCAAAAACTGTTCAGAACGTGGTTGAGAGCAGAAGCAAAATGGAATAAGTACACAATGGGAGACAAGTATCTTGCAAAGGGACCAAGAAAGGGAGCCACAGGGTCCAGGAGAACAAACACATACTCAGAAATGCAAAAGACAAACCCTGGGGAAAGCAGCACAACCACAAGCAGAGCTAGGCCAAGAGAAGTACGGGTGATTAGCGAGGAGAGGGAAACACCAAAAGGAAATAGTAAGGCAACAGAGGAGATTGGAACAAGGAGGAAGAGAAGAGGATTTTGATCTCAATCAGGACAATGTATCGGTGGGACCAGCTGAGAGGTCCTATGGGGGTCAATGAGTATATTGTCATGGAACTGTCGGGCGCTTGGGAACCCTCGGGCCACACAGTTTTTGCTGGATATATCAGCAATTAAGAAACTCAATTTTATCTTCTTCTGTGAGACATATTGTACACATGTGCAATTACAGGCTTTATGTAGGAGGATGAATTTTGAAGGAGTGTGTGGAGTCGATCCAATAGGGAGAAGCAGGGGTTGGCTTTTTTCTGAAAGGATGGCAAGAGAGTGTGTGTTCTCTTATCCTCAAAAAGGCATATACACGTAGAGGTATATTTAGAAGAAACTGTGAATGTACGTATAATTAACATGTATGAAGATTCCAACATACACAACAGACATCTTACGTGGGAGTTGGTAAGAACGTTGGCAGTATGAATGACTTCACCCTGGTGCCTAACAGGAGACATGAATAATGTGGGAAGTCAGGAGAATGTTAGAGGGAGCCAACCATACCCCCAAGGGTTACTGGATGGGTTTAATTCGATGTTGGAAGACTGTGGACTGAGGGATGTTGATCTAGAAGGGCATAGGTTCACGTGGGAGAAGATTCGAGGAATGAGTCAATGGAAGGAAGCACGGTTGGATCGAGCTTTAAAAAATAACGCTTGGACTCATGCATTCGGGAACACCAGGCTACTAAATCTCAGATTCTCTACTTCTGATCATAGTCCTATTTTATTGATCGCAAAACCGCAAATTCACAAACATGATGGGCACCACTTTCGGTTCAATAACGAATGGTTACAAAACCCAGAATGTTTTGCACTGATGTGTGTTGTAAAATGTCCAAAAAGCCCTTGTTGTGGTAAAATTGTATTATTAATTGTTAAAATTGAAATGACCATTTCACCTTTGTTTGTATACCACATTGTATTCAAAGCTCAGGGGCAGAATTGTCTTTTTAAAATAAAGAAAATAAGAAAATTAAAACAGAAATAAAGTAAAAGGTTTGCCCTCTCCATCTCATTCCTTCAGTCTCCATCTCTGACCTCCATTCCAGACACACGTCTCCGAGCAGTTCTCGAACGTCAACGACGGAGTGCGAGGAGGGAGCTGCCGAATAAGAGCTCGACAGTGGAAATTAGGGTCGTTGGAGGGTTTCTAGAACCTTCACTAAGCCTCAGATTTGTGGGGATTTGGGGACAAATTCTGTCGTTGGCGAGCTTCTAATTCGACGATGACGAGCTCCAAATCGACGTTGCTGCGGTGTCGAGAGTAGGAAGAACCAGATCTGGAGATGGAGAGCTCGGGCTCTTCTGCGGAGACCCGCGGCCAGCGATGGATGTCAAATCGAGCAAGAAATGGTAAATCGAGCATGAGCTGGTCGAAATATCGAAATTGCCTCCTCCACTTGCTCTCGCTAACACCTGAATCGCGAAAAAAGGGTTTGTTCTAGGCCGACGACGGAGACGGTCGGAGAAGGGACTTGGTGAGGTAGAACCGCCGACACCAGAGAGATGGGTCCAACGAGGCCAAACAACCCAAAGCTCGTCGATCTGGCCATTGTTATTTGCCGAGATTGGGAATCTCCGATGGCTTCTGAAGGTCGAGAAGGGGCTGCAATCCATGACTCCGAATTTCAGACCTTTTGGATTGGTTTTTAATTAAACTGTATTTATATTTGCTTAAGATTTATTATTTGTATTATGTTTTAATTGTGAATCAGTTGAAGTTTTTTTGATACAAGATTTTCTATTATAATGGATAACCAATTAGATACAGGGGATGATTTTCTATTATGGTGGAATTAATTGAAGAAAGAGGGACAATGGAGTGAAAGGAGAGGGACAATTAAGTGAGAGGAGGTTGAAGAAGTGGACATATTGGTCATTTTACAAGAAATTTTTTATTTTTAATTTATTATTTAAAAAGACTATTATGTCCTTATAATTTAAGATTAGTTTATCACTTAAGTGAGGGTAAAATGGACATTCAACATTTCATTAAACAATCATATGATTTGAGAATTATGTAATGAGGGCATTTTGGTCATTATAAAATTATTGTTGTTAGATTTAATAGAGTTTGAACCTAAGTGTTAACGTTTTAAACTTGGGATACCGAGAAAAAAAAACTTGGGTGACTGATTCTAAAATGAGGTTTCGACGGGTGTACTGATCTGTAATTATCGGACATTTCCCCAAAAAAATGTAATTAATAAAAGTAATTACAGAAATATGTTATGTTACTGGTTAAACTAATTACAAATATATGATTGCACACGCGCGCACATGAATGCCACGTTTCGGTCACTAATAGGTTGGGCCTTTCTTTCTTTACTTTTTCTTTTTTAGGGATATATAGGGCTTTCTTTCTTGACTTCTGTAGCAAATACTACAAATAATTATTTTGAAATTTATAATTATAAAATTTACATAAGCAAATTAATTAATAATTTATGAATTAAGATTTTATATTAATAATTAAATATATGTACTGTTATATTTAATAAATATTATTAAATATATAATTTATTAAAAATATATTATTAAATTAATTCGACATGCTTACATAAATCTGTCTATCGACGCCAAAGGACTCATAATTCCTCCCAGTACCGAGCCACCAACCAAACAAAGCCCCAACAATCAAATCGTCAAAAATTTTCTACCCTACCTCTGATGATCCCCTCCCGGATTCGTCTGCCATCGATTCCGCAACAACCTAATCGCCTGATTTTCTCTGCCCACCCGTCTCCCCTCGCAGATGACATCAAAATAATACCCTCCCAACTTTACCATCGGCAAACCCCTAACCGGCCCCTGACCCTGAACAGCCCCAAGCACCGAACCCAATTAATCGGCCAAAAAAAATCAACCCACCGTCGAAACGAATCGCAGGACGAAACCCTACACCAGTAGGGAAGACAACATGCACAGACGGCAAGCCACCGCGGACCTCGCCAAAACCAGAGGAGACGAATCCTTAAACACGTCAGGAACATACCGATATCGCCGCGGACCTCGCCTGATTATGTACATCAGCAAATGAATTAGTAATTAATATTAATTTATGGATTAAGATTTTATATTAATAATTAAATATATATACTATTATATTTAATAATATATTTCTAATAAATTTATATATTTAATAATGTATGTCTAATAATTATATATTTAATAATATATTTCTAATAAATAATATATTTCATAATATTTATTGAATATAATAGTATATATATTTAATTATTAATGTAAAATCTTAATTTATAATTTAATATGAATTATTAATTAATTTGCTGATGTAAAATTTATAATCATAAATTTCAAAACAATTATTTGTAGTAGTTGCTACAGTAAAGTCAAGAAGAAATTCCATTCAATCCTAAAAAAGGAAAAAAATAATAAATCCTCATCTATTAGTGACCGAAAGTGGCATATTTGGTGCGCGCGCGTGTGAATTTTTTGTGTGAAATGGAATGAAAACTTTCAACCTATCAATGGGTTACACATGGAAATACTTTTATTTATTGCATTTTTTTAAAAAAATAACCCCACAATTTTAGCGTTGACATAATTTATTACTTTTCTAAAGCCCAAGATTTACAACCACTATATTGGGCTTTGGTCCACGGAATTCTGAATACTTCCTAATTTGAGTAGGTAAATAAAATTATATATTCTCGATTTCGTTGCTGGCGTCCAAGAGCATGGCCTCTCATCGCGAGGACGAAGCTTCGAAGAGTCGCAAGAAGAGGTCGTCCATGGATGCTACGGAAGAGGAATTGGCTAAGTATATGGCGAAGAAAGCTCAGAAGAAGGTACTGAGCGTGCTTGTTTTGGCTCCGATGAGGCGTTTTAGGGTTTTCTGGTTGCTGATGATGAACTTTTTTTGGATGTTTCAGGCAATGCGAGTCGCGAAGAAGCTGAAGGCGCAGAATGATTCTGGTTACTCCAATGATTCGAATCCGTTTGGTGATTCCAACAATGAGAAGTAAGCTTTATTGATTTGAACCCTGATTTTATTGTTGGGAAAACTACACATAGTACACTCAACTAAGGCCAAAAGACACATATCTATCCTCATCTTTCAAACTGGACACTACCGTTAGATTTTCCGTTAAAATTTTAAGTAAAAAGATGAAAATGCCCTTGGTCAGATTTTAAATTTTAAAATCATGCCATTTCTGAGTTTTGTTGTATTTTTAAGATCAAACTTCTCCACAACCACCGTTTTGGTCGGAGACGATCGGAGAAGTCGGTCGGAGACGAGGCCGGCGAGGAACACGGTGGTTGTGGAGAAGCTTGATCGAAAAAACACCCCAAAACTCAGAAATAGCATGATTTGACAATTTAAAACATGATCAAGGGCATTTTCGTCCTTTTACTTAAAATTCTAACAAAAAATCTAACGGTAGGGGTTAAGTGTCCATTTGCAATCTAAGGTGTAGCTAGGTGTCCAGTTTGAAAGATGGGGATAACTATGTGTCTTTTGGCCTTAGTTGGGTGTAGCTGTGTGTAGTTTACCCTTGTTTCTTTTGACTTGAAGCTCTCAAAAGTTCAGAAATCCATAAGCTTAGTTTTGTTGGTTTTGTTAATACACATGGATCAATGATATCTGAACTAGTTGTTGAGTTTAATTATATATGATACATTGCAATATCATGTTTATTTCTCCAGGTGAACTTTGAGAAATCCATTGGTATATTTGCTTTAGTGAATTTAAGATACTCAGTTGGCTTTAATAGCATAATCAATTATCAGTAGTGTATGAATTTCCTTCCCGTGCTTTATGTCCCGGGTTCTGAAACATTGATGCTTTCAGATTTGTCTGGTCAAAGAAGATTGAGCGATGTTGTCCAAGGCGTGCCGCTTGATGCTTTCTTAGTTAAAGCCGAGAAAAAGAGACATAGCGAAAGGATGGCAGAGATTGAAAAGGTTAAAAAGAGAAGGGAGGAGAGGGCAATTGAGAAGGCACAGCACGAGGAGGAAATGGCACTTGTAGCCAGAGAACGTGCTAGGGCTGAATTTGACGACGGGGAGAGGAAGGAAAAAGAGTTCCATTTTAATCAAAGCAAAGTTAGGTCCCCAGATCAGATTGCGTGGAGGCCGTACAAAGCCTATTGATATCCTATCCAAGAACCTCAGTGACTCAGATGATTTTGACGTTGAATTAAGTCTACCATACATGGTTTTCAAGAGATTGACAACGAAAGAAATGGAAGAGCTACGTGATGACATCGAAATGCATCTGGATTTGGACAATGCTACACCGACACATACAGAGTACTGGAAGGCACTCTTGGTGGTGTGTGATTGGGGGCTAGCTGAGGCACGAAGAAAGGACGCTTTGGACCGAGCTAGGCTTCGTGAAGAGGAACCACCTGCAGAGTTGCTTGCAGAGGAAAGAGGTTTGCATTCAAGTATAGAAGCAGATGTCAAGAATCTCTTACAAGGGAAAACTCACAGTGAATTGGTGGAATTGCAGTTCGAAATCGAGTCAAAGATGCTCTCTGGCACGGCAAAGGTGGTTGAGTACTGGGAAGCTATCATTAAACGTCTACCTATATATAAGGCAAAGGCTTGTTTGAAGGAAATTCATACTAAAATGTTGCGCAGGCATCTGCAACGCCTTGAACGACCTATGAATGGTGAAGATGATCATGATAGGAAACCCGAGGAGGCTAGGGAGCGTGATCAAGAAGAAGATACACAATCATTCCATCCAGAACCTATGATAAGAGAAGAAAAACAGGAGGCAGAAGAAGAAGCTGGATCATATTCACCAGAACTCATGCATGGTGATGATAGTGAAGATGCAATTGACCCCGAAGAGGACAAGGCTATACTGGAACGAAAACGCAATGCTGTCTTAGAAGAGCAACAAACACGGCTTCAAGAGGCAGCCATGACATCGAAGCCAGCTCCACCAGAAGATAACTTTGAATTTAAGGCTATTAAAGCTATGGGAGCTCCCAAGGAAGGTAATGTGGTATTTGGCTCTGGTGCCGAAGTGAATCTAGACTCCCAGGTTTATTGGTGGCATGACAAGTACCGACCAAGAAAACCAAAGTATCTCAACCGTGTCCACACAGGGTACGAGTGGAATAAGTACAACCAAACCCACTACGACCACGACAATCCTCCTCCAAAGGTTGTGCAGGGGTATAAATTTAACATATTCTACCCAGACCTCGACGACAAAACCAAGGCTCCAGCTTATACCATCGAGGATGATGGGAACAGCAAAGAGACGTGCATTATAAGGTTTCATGCTGGACCGCCTTATGAGGACATTGCATTCAAGATTGTAAACAAGGAATGGGAGCACTCTCACAAGAAGGGATTTAAGTGCACGTTCGAGCTCGGTATCTTGCACTTGTATTTCAACTTCAAACGCTACGGCTACCGCAGATAAGGTGTACCTAATTTCGATTTCTTCACATGAGCAGTAGTGTATCATTGTAAGCTTCTAGGTCATGCTAAACCCAATTCACTACTTTTTACCAACCAATTTATACGTAACTGAATCAACTCTCTGAACAATGTCATGTAACCAATGAAGAAATAGCTGTCAGTCAGGTTAGTTTTGCATTGAAAACCATTACAGTGACATTTTAGAACTGATATATGAAAACAGTTGGCATCAGAAAATGAATGTTTAGGATTCGAATTGATACATGAATGTTTATGCAATTGGTATCTGATACAGATTGTTTTTGCAGATAGGCTAAATATTGCTAGCCGTCTAGTTCTACTATGCACTATAACTCGATTTCCTTCGTGAAGAAGAGAATCATGATGATGCTCAGAATGCTTCCTGAAGAAACACTTGGGATTATGATTTTCTTCTTGACTCAACCTCGGTTTCACCTTCTCGCTCCCTTCAACCTATCTCCCGCACAAACCTCCGACTTTGAGCAAATATGATATCATCGCCGAGGTAATCCTCAACAGCACGATCCTTAGCTTCTCCATTTTCTTCATGATCTGGTTCCGTATGTGTCATCATATCTGGATCTTGATCTCGCATCAACTCGTGCCTCGAGCACGCGTTGCTCCATCTCAAGTCAGTTTCTTTACTTCCTCGGCTCTTTCCCTCTGAGTCTGTTTTATTTCATTTACATACCCTTCCTGCATAGTCCTGCAAATGAGAAATTTTCTAGTTTGTTAGTCAAGATAATCAGGGCGTGAAATACGATTCACCTGAAAATTCAAAATTATCTGTAGAGGTGTGAAGGTGCTTATCTGGTGGTCGCACTCCTCTTTAGGGATGGCGACGGGAAGGTATAGTGCATTTAGTGATCTCGTTCTTTATCATGTTGGAATTGGGGACACGAGATTCCCGTTAGATTCGGGGATTTTTCCTTTCTCTATAGGATATCGACATGTGGTTCAGAGATTCCCGTTAGATCTGTCCTTTACCTTGTCGGATCGGGGACACGGGTTCTCGTCTATAAAAAGTTGGATGACTATGGGTTGGGTTCAGGATGAATTTAGCGAACTCTGTTTCCTACCCTGTAGGATTAGCAGTGTTTCCTGATTCATATCTGATTAGTTCTCTGTATAATTTTTTATTAATTTTTTAATCCGATTTATTTTCTGATTAATTTTCGATTAGTCTCCAAAAGACCTCTTTATCTGACTAGCGTCTATTATTTTTTAGAACATTGAAGATTAGGATATATTCTCCTAGTTCAGAGATTTTTGTCTTTGTACATCAATATCAAATAATAGTTTAGTGATCTCAATCTTATATCTTGTGGGATCAAGAAACTTAGTCCTCGCTGGATTCAAATTTTTTTTGCCAGAGGATTTTAGATTTTTACGTGGTCCCAACAAAACTAGACATGTACATATGTGACAAATGTCACACGGGAGAGTCGTATGGGGCTTAGACATACGTCAATAATCAACATGACTTAAATGTCGTAAAAATTTTGATCATTCGGAAAGCTCACGTTGATAGGTGAATTTCTAAATCATCGGTAAATCTGTGCTTTTTAATGCTTTTTAAGCTGCCTTTTAGATTGATGCAGCTTCTTTTTCTCTCTGATGAGCATAGCTTCTTGAGAAGATCAAATCGATGAGCCAAAACCACCCTCAGCTCCTTCACTTCTTGACCACATCACACCTTGTTTCTAGCTTTTTGCGCCTTCTCAAAATCTTCACATTACTCTCTCTAATAACATGAGCCTGCACTTTACTCTCCCTCGTTAGTTGTTAGCCTCTTCACCATTTTTGAATCTCCATTTCTCAATCTGGTTCCACAAATTCGACTCCTGATTCCTGAAAACAATCTCCAACGCGAGCGTGTTCTTGTGCTCCATGATCGCTGATTCTCTCTTTGAGCTCGGGATAGTGAAGAAATGGTTTCTCTACCTTCTCTTCCCCCTTCTGAAGACCTTCGATTCGAGTCTCTAGGCCTAAAACCTCTTCTTCTGAATTCCCAATTCTGGTTCTCAAGTCCATCGCTTCCCCGACGAGTGAATGGATTGAGAATGGGTCTCGGAGAATTTACCTTCTGGGTTTCGGATAATGAAGTATATTTTGCTGCTATGAAACATTTATTTGATCCATTGGTAAGAATTGGCCTTGTGCAACTTTGGAATCTGCTTATTTTGCTTATTAGTTCACATGTTAACAACTATTATTTTGCATTGATGTGAGTTGAAGATGAGATGGATTCTTTGTCCTTGCATGAGAAAAATGTGATTATTTCCTCATAATAAGCTAGACTAATAAAGTGATTTCTGATGAATTAATTTATATAAGATTCTTTTATTTGAGACTTTAGCAACTTCGCTGCGAAAGAAGATATTGGATATTTATCTGGCTGTCCAGAATTTAAATGTTAAAGCAATCATATACAATCAGAAGTATGAACGTTTAAATCGAACTCAATTTTTACACGTATAACTTCGGAGAAAAGGTGGTTGGTTTGAGACCAGTGTTCTAAGATACGTTAGGCGCCGCTCGGATCGAGAGTTGGGCTGCCCAGACCCCCAAACCAAAAACTGGATCAACCAATTTGGTTATTAAATTTTAGAACTGGACTCGCAATTGTGTTGAACCTAGAAATTAACTAATTGGTTTTATCGGCCGGTTTTTGATTAAAATTGAACCTCTATAAAAATTATTCAACAATGTCAATTTTAGGGCATGAATTATTCAACAAGATCAATTTTAGGTCACTTGAACCATGCTTTAGTTTTAGGGCAACATAGTTTAAATAAATTCATATTTGATCGTTGAAACTTACAAGAACTTTGCATAACAAATATTTAGAGATGAAGGTGAACAAATGAATTGGAGGATAAAAACAAAGAGGACGATATAAACAACCGTGACAAGTTTGTTGAAACAACTACTTGGATCTGAATCTGATCAAGAATGAACAATTTGATTTGAAATCGCGGGAGAAGCTAATTACATGTTGTAGCAGTCGAGCCATCTATTTCTCACCTTCGACACAAACTATGTTTTTATTTTGGAAGTTCAAGCATACATATGTTAATCTCAGAGATGTATAATGAATCAATGTTAGTTTGGTTATTAATGAAAAGTTCATGTGACCTATTAAGTGAACTTTCTCGTCTATTTTAAAGGAATTTGCGGATGTAAAATAATTGAAAGTTAGGACATACCAAAAAAATTAAGATAGAGAAATTATAAAATTTTAGTTTTTGAATTTTCAATTTTATAAATTGTTTGACTTCAAAAATGCTTTGTGTAATTGAGTCTTGAGCTTTTATTGGTGTGACAAAAGCAATTCATGAGAATTTTGGTTGAGCATGGAGGTTCTAAAATTACAATCTCAAATTGAAAATTACAAGTTGGAAATTGCAATTACCATATGATAATTTTGAACATAATTGCTTCATATGGAGAAATTTATTTCCTATCATGTTTGAAGACAATTAAATTCAAGTTTTCAAATTGGTTTAAATGTGAATTAATTTTTGGGTGAATTTAGTAAAAATAGTGAGATAAGCATGTCACAATTATGAGTGTATTGCTTGTTGTTAATGTTTATTTGTCCAGTTACCATGAAATAATATGCTCTTAAGTAGATTTCTAAAAAAACTGCTCTTATGTTTAAGCCAAGAAAATATGATGTTGAACATAAGATATAGGGAAAACTATACATAGCTACACCCAACTAAGGCCAAAAAACACATAGTTATCCCCATCTTTCAAACTGGACACCTAGCTACACCCAGAGATTGAAAATGGACACTTAACCCCTACCGTTAGATTTTCTGTTAAAATTTCAAGTAAAAGGACGAAAATGCCCTTGGTCAGACTTTAAATTTTCAAATCATGTCATTTCTGAGTTTTGGTGTATTTTTTCGATCAAGCTTCTCCACAACCACCGGTCGGAGGTCGGAGACGATAGGAGAAGTCGGCCGGAGGTCGAAGACGAGGCCGGCGAGGAACACGGTGGTTGTGGAGAAGCTTGATCGAAAAAACACACCAAAACTCAGAAATGGCATGATTTGAAAATTTAAATTCTGACCAAGGGCATTTTCGTCCTTTTACTTAAAATTTTAACAGAAAATCTAACGGTAGGGGTTAAGTGTCCATTTTCAATCTCTGGGTGTAGCTAGGTGTCCAATTTGAAAGATAGGGATAGCTATGTGACTTTTAGTCTTAGTTGGGTGTAGCTACGTGTAGTTTTCCCTAAGATATATTATTGTGTGTTCTTGAACATAAGACATACTTTTGTGGGACTTACTCAGTATGCTGCTACTCTTATGCATGCATCTTTTACATTCATGTTGACAAATAAAAAAAGATAACCTAAAATTGAGAAAGATTTTTGAGAACATCTTGTTACATATAATTTGTTTTAAAATGCTTGCATAAAATTTGTTAGTGGTGGACTAGTTTCAGCATTTTATAATAATTAATGAGTATAAATTTATAAGAAAACGATAAGGTAATTTATTGTGAATCTTTGAAGTCGTGTCCTTAACGGAAACGACTTCTATTGTTACAAATCAAAGTTGTAAATTAAAAAGTGTACCTAATGGCTGTAAACCCATTAGTAGTATATAAATATGTGAGCGAAAGATCATATTTGATAGTACAATAGAAATGTTCAAAGTTTGAACTATTGTTCGAGACTTCTCTAAGAAGAGAGACGTTGATTATTTTGTTAGTTATTCACCAACAACGAAGATTGTTACGATTGGATATATAAACACACTATCAACTATTCATGACTTGGTTATACATCATATGGACGTTCAAATCACATAATGAATGGAGATCTCGAAGAGGAGATCTATATGTCTTAACTATAGGGGTTTGTAATAGAAGATCAGAAGAATAAAGTGTGCTAGCTTAGGACGACAAGTTGTGTCTGTTTCGTTGTACTGTGATTCATAGTAGTCATATGCGTGGTTAAGAATAATGTCTATAATGATAAGAAAGATCATATTCGTATATGTACAATGTGATTTGACAACTTCTGAAAAATGGAGTGATTTCTCTAGATTTCTTAGGATCCAAAAGAAATATTGTCGAGCATTTTATGAAGGGATACCAAGGAAATTTCTCCTTGATACGTCGAGGGAGATGAGAGTTAACCCTTCACGTCAAGATAATATGGCAAATACCCACCACTAGTGGGTGAACGAAATTATATCAGTCTTGATTTCCCATCTCTATGGCGTATAGTAGTAATTGAGACCCCATAACTAGTTTTTGTTGGTGCTAGCGAGACACACTAGATGGTTCACAACTAGAGACTCCATAACCAGTTTTTTGTGGTGTTGTTGAGACAAACTTGATGGATATCGTGCTAATATATTCATAACCAGTTTATGGTGGTGTTATTTAGATGCACTTGATGGATCTCAAGTTTAAGATTTCATAATCAATTTTTGGTGGTTCTATTGAGATATTCTTTATGAATCTCATGTTTAAGATTTCATTACCAGTTTTTGGTGATGTTGTTGAGACGGATTTGATGAATCTCATGTTTAAGATTTCATAACCATTTTTTGGTTGTATTATTGAGATGTAGTTGATAAATCTCATGTTTGATGAATTTTATGTTTAACAATCCATAATTACTTTTGGTGGTGTTATATAAACAGATTTTATTGATTTTGTCAATTGCTGACAGGTTGGATGTAATTTTCTTAATAGGTCGAGTAGAAGTGTTATAAGATATACACATAATGAGCTACCTATGATTTATAAATGGTTTGATCGCCATCTATGAAAGACACGAGTTAGTTTTCTAGAACATTAAGTAGACCCAAGGTGTACGCATAACCTTAAAATCGTTTGTATGAAAAATGTAGCAAAACTTGTACGACTTTAAAAGTATGATGTATATTGTGGGTGTACTAATCGAAGTCAGGTAAAGTTCAAGAAGAAATTCATTTTATTTAAAGTAAGTTGTTGCCTCATTTCACTAAATGTCAATTGAAATCGAAAGATGTTGATGCTTAAGTATCCAAAACTTTCTATACCCATGAATTCTTTCCTAAAGTTTCTTTTGTAAAACCATTTGTGCCAAATTGTTTTACAAAGTGGTAATTACTTTAATGTCACTACTGCCGTTACCACATTTTATGAATCACTCCCCTATTTTAACTTCTTTTTTCAATATAAATTAAAAGTATTTGTGTTGTAAAAATATCGTGAAATTCAATTATTCAACTCTTTTTCATTTCTCTCATATGTGTTCGTTTCTCAAGTTCGTGAGTATTGAGCTTGACGAGTTTCAAAGTTCAAAGTTGTGAGTGTATACATCTTTGAATTGCTGTGTGAACTTGAGAAGTTACAAACAACAACGATTTTCACCGATGTTGTGGCAGAAATAGCTTTTAAGGCAATTACTAATCTTATACAATGACACAACTTTGTTCTAACGATAAGTTCATCCTAATTATCATTGTTATACTGAATTTTTTCAACACGTATATCATGCCTCTCGTTTCGAGAAAGTGTATCATCTTAAGATTTACCAAGTTATTCGCACCACATCTAAATTTAGTCAATGATTTATCATTTATAAAAAAAGCTCAATTGGAAAAACAAACAACAAACCTCGTATTTGTGGCATTTCCTCTCTTTCACAAAGTTATCGACCTTACCATACCTAAAAGCTGAAAATGTATGAAATTAAATAATATCTTGACTAGTGATAACAAAATTCATACAATAATTAAAAATGATGAGAGGTATATAATCTATACAAATGTGACGTGCAACTACCAAAAGCAGTCACACTAAACACTTCACAAAATAATAAATAAAGCTTAGGATTTACAAAGAGACTAATAGATCATAACTCATTAAAAACAAGTTCAAATAAAGAAAAATACTCACCGATCTATTAAATTTAGTCATTGATATCTCCATTCACATACCAATCTCAATATATGAGATTTTCTTAATCTCCTCTGTAGTATACTTTGTCGCTTGTATCATTCTTTCCCCTGCATATAACCCTAAAACTACAAGGAATCAAGACGCATGATCTTTTTACAAAATAATATAGAATTCAATAATTAATATACAACATTTAGTTTTAAAATATGTATGACACTTAGTAATGCAAAAGCAGTCACAATAACAAAAATGAGATAAAAAAAAATTTGTCATCCAAAAAAATATGTCATTCATAAAACTTCGTCATCCAAAATTTAGTCACAGTATATTAACGTTATACTTTCACTTATTTCATGAAGTGTTCTGTGTGACTACTTTTATGTATTGTAGTTTTATATCAAAACAATATCACATGTTATAAATTAAATTAATTTATCATATCTTAACTACAAGAGTAGATTAGACAAGGTATTTGATAATTATTGCAATCCGAACACATACATACCACTAACAAGTCAATTCATAAACATGCAAACAAAACAATTAATATCATATACTACTAAAATACACTAACATGATTATTCCATACATACGCATAAAGAAAGATGCCCTATAGTCATTAACTCACATTTAAATTTTGAAACAAGATAACATAAATATTAATAAAAATAAATAGAAAAAGACAATTTGGTCAAAGAAATAAATATTATTAGAAAGCCCACCATCAATATCTTTGACATGTACCAAATGTTTGGATCACCAATAATATTAATAACCTCATCACGGGTCTTCTACAAAGAGACAAAAATGAGATAACAAAAATAATCTACCATTTTAAGAAATTTGTCATCCAAAATTAACTCGTTCAAATTTTTTAGAGCGTCCACAAAATCCCATTACTCCAACTCTATGATGCAAACATCTGGTGAGCCTTTACTGTCATACACAAGAACATAAGTAGGTAACTTAATTATATCAAGTATTATCTCTTTCATGTGAGAAATGGTAACTTAATTATATCAAGTATTATCTCTTTCATGTGAGAAATCACTTTAATAAATTTTTCATGGATGTCAACATCTTTATATCCTCCCACAACTTCCTTATCGTAAATACGTTGATAAAAAACAAACAAATAGTTATTTAACTAAGATAAGATAGGTAAAGTACGGTAAAAGAGTTTTTATCTCTATTATCTTCTTGTGTGTAAGATGATTTTTTTTGGTTAATCACAGACACTCATAATGGCCTAAATTCATATCAACATTTGAGAAGACAAAAAAAAGTACCTATCTTGATGACGGTGACACGGAGGCCCCATGACTTGAGTAGGAGTCTGATGTTGTCGGCAATGACTTCTGTGCCCAACTCGTTGAGGAGTGTTTCAGTGACCATAACATACTTTATTGGAGTGAGTTTGTGTACGTAATATATTCACCTATATAGTTTCACTTTCATCCACCTTTCATCGTCAGATCTTTCCTTAAGTTTGTGGGGTCATCACTCTCAGCAGAGTACCCTATCATTAAACGAGTGAAGTCACCGCCACAAAATTATATAACTATATAATAAGAAAATTTTGTGGTACATTAAAGTATTATAAATAACTTGATGATTTCATTAAAAAAACAATTGGATGACGACGGAAAATAAAAATAATTTGACATTATAACATACGATAGATTATATATAGTTTAGTATCATAAATTAATCTATTTTAAATCAATTAATAAAAAATATATGTATCTATTAAGTCCTCGATAATGGTAGGGCCACCCCTGATCACTTTGCTTCTTCCTCTTCATTCTCTTCACACAAATATATTTCTTGGAAAAGAGCGGAAAAAAAAACATATTCTAAACTTGACGAAAACCCAAAACATAGACAACACTATAATGGATGACAAATAAGAGATCAAATCTTCAAAATGAAAAAAAATAACGAGGGAATGCGAAGAGAAAGAGAGAAGAAAGCGTACATACGTAACAAAAAAACCCTTGTCTTTTGCAAAGTCTAAGCAACTACACATTACATGAATAATATATCATAAGTGACAGTTGCGCCAATGTTACTTTTTTCAACCAAAATGGTCTTGGACTTGACAATTGACCTCTTTCTCGAAATCGGTCCGTAAAAAAATTAGTTATTTTATTTCATATTTTACATGTCTATATTAACTTATTTTTGAGGAAATGCACTTTATTAAATTTTACAAACAATAAGTTATTAACTTACAATATGTTATGTCACTAACAAATAAATTCAGTTAGTCATTCAAATGTATCATTATAAGTGTGTTAGTTACTATTAGAGACGTAATTCGTTAACAAACAAATTTACTTAGTTATTCAGACGTTTTATTATAAATGTGTGAATTATTATTAGGGACGTAATTCTTTGAAAATTTCTCTTTAAATACAAACCTACAAGGATAGTAAATATCCCATTATTCTACTAAATAGTACAATTTCATTAGTTATTAATTAAAATAATGTCAAAAGGAAATTTCATAAAACATATTACCCAAACCTTACTAATTTTTTGTAAATATGTATATGGTCTGGCAAAAATAAATATATTGGTTGCTGGTATCATTCCTTCCACGCATACAACTCTAAAACTGCAAGAAATCAAGACACATGATCATTTATTACAAAAACTAGAATTCAATGATTAATATACAACATTTAGATTTAAAATATGCATGACACTTAATAATGAAAAAGCAGTAACATTAACAAAAATGAGATAACAAAATTAATCTGCCATTCATAAAATTTTGTCATCTAAAATTTAGTCATAGTACACTAACACTGTACTTTCACTTGTTTTGTGAAGTGTTTGTAATATCACATGTTGTAAATTAAATTATTTATCATACCTTATCTAAAGATAAATAAGAATCAATTAGACTAGGGTATTTGATGATTATTGCAATCAGAACACATAGATACTGCTAATAAGTTAATTTATAAACATGCAAACAAAACAATTAATAGCATACACCTCTAAACTACACTAATATTATTATTCCATACATACACATAAAGATAGATGTCTCATAGTCACGTAACTCGCATTTAAATTTTGAAACAATATAACATAAATATTAATAAAAAATAAATAAATAAGACAATTTGGTCAACAAAATAAAATATATTAGAATGAGCACCATCAATATCTTTGGCATGTACCAAATGTTTTAATCACCAACAATATTAATAACCTCACCACGGGTCTTCTACAAAGAGACCAAAATGAGATAACAAAAATAATTAACCATTTAAAAAAAATTGTCATCCAAAATTGTCTCGTTTAAATTTTTTAGTACGACCACAAAAACCCATGACTCCAACTCTATGATGCAAACATCTGGTGAGCCTTTACTGCCAACACAAGAATATAAGTAGCTAACTTAATTATATTAAGTATCGCCTCTTCCATGTGAGAAATCACTTTAATAAATTTTTCATAGATGTCAACATCTTTATATCCTCCCACAACTTCCTTATCGTGAACACGCCGATAAAAAACAAACAAATAGTTATTTAACTAAGATAAGATAGTTAGGGTACAGTAAGAGAGTTTTTAGATTAATGTCACATTCAATAGGTGCTCGTAATGGCCTAAATTCATATCAATCTTTGAGAAAACAGAAAATGATGAACATAAAAAAGTACTTATCTTAATGATGGTGACGCGGAGGCTCCTTGACTTGAGTAGGAGCCTCATGTTGTCGGAGATGACTTCCTTGCCCAACTTGTTGATGAGTGTTCCAGTAACCACAACATACTTTGTCGGAGACACATAAGTTCTGCATACACATTATACACATGTTAGATAGTGGAGTTAGTTTGTGTACCTATCATATTCACATATATAGTTTCACTTTCATCCACCTTCATTTTCTGCTTTCCTTCTGGGCTTGTGGGGTCAACACTCTTAAGGATGTCCCTATCATTAAACGAGTTTAGCCACCGCACAAAATTATACAACTATATATATAAAAGTTTTATAAGCAACTGGATAATTTCATAAAAACAATTGGATGACAACAAAAAATAAGAATAATTTGATATTGTAACATAGGATATTATATATATATATATACATATATTATTGTCATAGGTTAATCTATTTTAAATCAATTAATAAAAAAAAAATGTGTATCCCTTAAATCCCCGAGAATGGTAGGGCCGCCTCTGATCACTCCGCTTCTTCCTCTTCATTCTCTTCATACAAATATATTTCTTAGAAAAGAGGAAAAAAGAACATATTATAAACTTGACGAAAATCCAAAACAGAGACAACACTATAATGGACGACAAATAAGAGATCAAATTTCAAAGTGAAAAAAGTAACGAGGGAATGGAAAGAGAAAGAGAGAGGAAAACGTGCATACGTAACAAAAAAACCCTTCTCTTTTGCGAAGTCTTAGCAACTACACATTACATGAATAATATATCATAAGTGACACTTGCGCCAATGTTACTTTTTTCAATCAAAATGGTCTTGGACTTGACTATTGACCTCCTGCCCGAAATCGGTCTGTAAAAAAATTAGTTATTTTATTTTATATTTTACAAGTTTATATCAACTTATTTTTTAGGAAATGCACTATATTAAACTTTACAAACAATAAGTTAGTAACTTACAATATGTTGGCACACAATCTTATAGATGTCACTAACATTACTAACAAATAAATTCAGTTAGTCGTTCAGATGTATCATTATAAGTGTGTTAATTACTATTAGAGATGTAATTCGTTAACAAACAAATATACTTTGTCATTCAGACGTATTATTATAAGTGTGTTAATTATTATTAGGGACGTAATTCTTTGAAAATTTCTCTTTAAATACAAACCTACAATGATGGTAAATATTCCATTATTCTACTAAATAATACAATTTCATTAATTATTAATTAAAATAATGTCAAAAGGGAAATTTCATAAAACATATTACCCAAACTTTACTAATTTTTTGTAAACATCTTTTTGAGATTCTATATGGTCTGGCAAAAATAAATATATTCTTAATTGAGCTTAATATATATCTTCAATCCTAAATTTAAATTGGATTCAAATTGTGCGGGTAATGCATGTATTCACCTGTTTCACCCGCTAATCCGCCCCTTGAACTACGCCAGTGCAATAGCTGACAGATCAACACTCTATTTGACAGAGCGATACGTGTTCTCACAAATCGATTGTTTTTCGGCTGACAGATCAACACCCGTTAATCACACTTTATAATTTTTAAGTTCAAGACTGAATCACAATCAATGAGTATCTCAAAATTAGATATAAAACCGAATAACGGTTTATAATTCTCAATTTGGCGGATATAATTTGGATCGGTTCCAAATCCAAACTGAACACTTATATATTTGAGGAGTTTTATTTAGCTCACGACAACCTAGGAAAATCACATCCGTCACACATGATTTGTAGTAATTAAGGGTGATCATTTTGAACCCAAAATCGATTCCGAACCGAGAATCAAATCTTAATTGAAACCAAGAACCATATACAATGATTCAGGAAAGTTTCTAATTTTAAGAGGATTATTGATTACAGTTCCATTCTGGTTCTTATAGATCAAGAACGGTGATTAATCGGTTCAAAACTAAATTGATTCGTTGGACACGTGTTGTCGTTCCATCAACGCTTCACCTACTTCTAATTGTCTCGGTTTATCTCGTATTGTTATTTCTTTTAAAAACTTTATACTTCGATTCTAACATTAAAGTTTTCACTTATATCTTTTATAGTTGCAAAATAATTAAAAAAATCGGTTATAAATCGAACTCAAATTCATTTAATTTCACACTAAATCAAGCATCAATAATACAAAAAAATCATAAATAAACTTATTTCAACCAGATAAATTCTGGATAAGAGTTATGAGACCCTTCACAATTTCGATATTAGTTTCAATAATATAAAAAAAGATCCTAAATAAACTAATTTCACTTGACAATTTCGAGTTTGATTCCAAGAATTTAGAAACCGGAGGGCCCGATCCAGTCCGGTTCAACGACCGAGACACGTGTCGATGGCAAAACAGCAATTGTCGGAAATTGCGAAGGATAATCTCGTTATTTTCTCATCCTTCTATATAAAGAAACCAAACGTCGGGTCGGGTCGGGTTCATCATTTCTTGAAAGAGAGAGCTCGGGAGCGAAGAAGAAAATGGGGAATCGGAGATTCGCGCAGGTCTCGACGAGCGACGAGGAGGAGGAGCCTCGCCGGAGGAGGAAGAAGGTGAGGCTCACGGAGGAGGAAGACGAAGAAGAGGAGCGACCGGAGGCGAAGAAGCGGAGGGGCGAGAGGAGGAAGAAGAAGAGGGGCGAGCCGGAGAGCGGCGGCGAGGAGGAGGAAGAGCCGGCGCAGGAGGACGCGAAGCCGATAGGCGATCCGGTCAAGCTCACCGGAAAAGGGAGGGGGAGGAAGAGCCACTTCGAGGCCTTCGAATTCGACGGAAATCGATACGAGCTCGTGAGTTTTTATTTTTCTCTTCTTTGTTATGGAAATTTCTGTTTCGATTCTCGTGTTATGATTCAGTATGCAATCGAAGAGCAATTAGGGTTTATTGGGGAAATGTCGAGTCAAGAAATGAGGTAGGGTTCAAAGATTTGAAGTTCTTGTTCTGGGGGATGAGGATTTGCTTGGAGTGTTGTGTCATCAAGTGCAAAATGAATTGGTGCTTATTAATTTGTTGGTGATTTATGGCATTTCTGTTGGGATTCTCATGTTTCTTTTTCAGTCATCGATTATGAGGGAAAGGTGGGCTGGTTTGGGAATTTGGTTTTGGAGCGTAATGGAAGAGTAATTAGTGTTTCTGGGGGAAATGTTGAGTCGGGAAATGAGGTAGGGTTCAAAGATTTGAAGTTTTTGTTATGGAGGATGAGGATTTGCTTGGAGTGGTGTGTCACCAACTGTAAAATGAATTGGTGATTTGTTGGTTATTGTTCTTTGGTTATGGCCTTTCTGTTGTGATTCTCGTGTTCTTGTTCAGTCCTTGTCTCGGAGGGTGAGGTAGATTGGTTGGGGAATTTGGTTTTGGAGTGTAATCGAAGAGCAATCAGGGTTTCTTTGGAAATGAGATAGTGTTCAAGGATTTTAAGTTTTTGTTCTGGTGGATTTGCTTGGAGTGTTGTGTCTTCAACTGCAATCGATACGAGCTCGTGAGTTTTTTGCTTTTCTGTTCTTCGTTGTGGCATTTCCTGTTTCGATTCTCGTGTTTTGATTCAGTCCTCGTCTCAGAGGGAAATATGGGTTTTGGAGCCTAATCGAAGAGTAATCAGGGTTTCTGGGGGGAAATGTTGAGTCAGGAAATGATGTAGGGGTCAAGGATTTGAAGCTTTTGTTCTGGAGGATGAGGATTTGCTTGGAGAATTGTGTCATCAACTGCAAAATGGATTGGTGCTTATGATTATGTTGATGATTGTGCTTTGTTATGGCATTTCTGTTGTGATTCTCGTGTTGTTGTTCAGGACTCGGAGGGTGAGGTAGATTGGTTTGGGAATTTGGATTTGGAGTGTAATCAAAGAACAATTAGGGTTTCTGTGGAAATGAGATAGGGTTTGAGGATTTGAAATTTTAGTTCCAGAGGATTTGCTTGGACTGTTGTGTCTTCAAGTGCAACAAGAATTGATGCTTGGGATTTTAATTTTGTGTCATATTATTACAATTGAAATTTAAATCTTCAATTTTTTTTTGAAGTTTCCATGTAAATTACGACAATCCTGCTTGACTTTAAGGATGTAGTTTGGATTTTACTTACAATGTCATTTCCTGGTTTGATAATGCATGAATATTAGATTTTTTATACTTTAGTTACAATGCTAATCTTCATGTTAGGGTTTTGGAGTGTAATCGAAAGCAATTAGGGTTTCTGAGGAAATGTGGGGGTCATGAAATGAGATGGGGTTCAAGAATTTGAAGTTTTTGTTCCGGAGGATAAGGATTTGCTTGGAGTGTTGTGTCTTCAACTGCAAAATGAATTGGTGCTTGGGATTTTCATTTCTTGTCTGTTTTATTGGAATTGAAATTGAAATCTTCAATTTGTTTTTGAAGTTTCCATGTGGATCATAACGATACTGCTTGAATTTATGGTTCTAGTTTGGATTTTACATGCACTGCTAATTTCCATGTTACTATACCATTTCTTTGCATGATAATATATGGTTTTTAGATTTATTATACTTTAGTTACAATGCTATTTTCATGTTATATAGTTGATGTCATTTTGTTGATCATTGTTTTCTTTGGCTTCAATTATGTGCAGGAAGACCCTGTACTTCTTGTTCCTGAGGACAAAGATCAGAAGCCTTATGTTGCAATCATTAAGGTAATAATTTATTGAACAACTAATTTAGGTATATAGCACACAGCTGTATTGGCAAGCATAATATGCATATGGCAACTCTTAACTTTAAGTAAATGTTAAATAAATTACCAAGTACTGCTTTACAAGGGTTTTTGTCTCTATATACTCATCTCCAAATTTTTGTTTTGTTGTTTGAACACATGATCATTGGTATATCGTCTTTCCTTAGTTTATGACTAGCACATTTTCTTCTTGTGAGTTCAATTTCTTCTGTAACGTGGGTCTATATTCATCAATAACAGTTATTAAACTAGTTAGTTAAATGATATTGAATACACGCTGTCTTTGTTGTGTGCTATAACTTGCAATTGGATTGTTGTATTTTTTTCTTTAGAAAATATGATAATTCCTGTTTCATAGTTGGTGTAGGATGCATGTTGCAATATAGCTGCAGGTTCCATCAGTCTATTTGTTCAACTACTGACAATCCTCGTGTTGTATTGATAGGATATTGCTCAGTCGAGAGATGGGAGTATAATGGTCACTGGACAGTGGTTTTATCGTCCTGAAGAAGCTGAAAGGAAGGGTGGTGGAAACTGGCAATCGAGTGATACAAGAGAGCTGTTTTATAGTTTCCACCGTGATGAGATCCCTGCCGAGTCTGTAATGCACAAGTGTGTTGTGCATTTTGTTCCGATACACAAACAGCTTCCGATTCGTCAACAACATCCTGGTTTCATCGTTCAAAAAGTATATGATACTGTAGAGCGCAAACTTTGGAAGTTAACTGACCAAGATTATGAAGACAAGTTACAACATGAAATTGATCTTCTTGTTCAGAAAACCATAGCACGTTTGGGAGATCTTCCTGACATTGTGGAGGCTCTAGAGTCTGGTCCTGAACAGGAAGATTCGTTAAAAAGTAAAAGGATGGCCAGGAGAAGAAACATATCACCTATTGATGTTTCACGGGAGGATGATGCAACGGCCAAAGCAAACACACCTGGAAGCTGTACGGCTAATGCTTCAGAAGAATATGCCATTCTATTTAAGTTGAATGCGCTAACAGGAGAAACCCACCGTGACAAATGGCTGGAGAAACTTCTCCAAGCAATTCAATACATGTGCAAATCTGCGGAGAACATCAATGGGGATGATAAAGAAAAAGGTGGTTCTGATGCTATCGGCCAAGGCAAGTTTTTTCTCTGGCCAGATGATGCCGTTCCGGCAGTAAGCGCCCTTGAGAAAGCATCACACGATACTCTGGCATCAGATTTTCAGAAGTATAACCAGAAGATGCGGCAATTGGTGTTTAATATGAAGGTAAGAAAGGACCATGCCCTTAATCACATATGAAGATAATGTGGATTGTGAGAATCTCTCACTTATAAATATAAATGTCTTCCAGGGAATGAATCAGATTATTAGTCCAATATCTACCTAAAATTTAACAAGCTTCAATCACAACCAATCGATAGAACCAAATAGAAAATGTTTGCCTACATTTTTCCTAAGAAGAGAGAAAAATGAACTCTTGTTCTTGGGTTCATTTTGGGCGAGATTAGCTTGGGGATATATCTTCTTATTTCTGCAATTGAGTTTTATTTATTTATTATGGATTGGTTTCATTAGTATATTTCTTGTTGCAGAATAATCCTCTGTTAGCCCGTCGTCTACTGAACGGAGAATTGGGTCCTTCAAAAATATTGAATATGACGCCTTATGAGTTGAAGGTATGATGTTTATCCCGGGTTCTTACTACATACGAAAGATTTATAATATGAGTTATTTTATAGTGAGTTCATTTGTAAAACTCCGGTCAATGCAAATCTGTCTTCCTCATTGCACTATCATAATAGTTTTTTTTTCTCTCAAGTAATTTTTTGCCTTTCCAGGAGGGTTTAACAGCAGAGGAAACAGCACCGAAGGAGCCAGAGGAGTCAACACAAATGCAGGTTACCATTCCACCCCATTTATTTCACAGGACCTTTTAATTTGTTGTCTGTTCATTAAAATGTGTTGATTGCGATGTTTGTAAACAGACTACGGATGCTCGATGTTCCAGATGTAATGAGAAAAAGGTTGGACTGAGAGACGTCATCCAAGCAGGACATGGAGCTCGCTATCAGGTTCACATAATTTTATCCTTTCTCACTTGCAGTTCTATTATACTTCATTCACTGTCTCTATTTTGACTAGAACTGGATATGAGTAGAAATAAATACAATTTAATTACTTCATGCACTGTTGCAAATAAGTTTTCTAGTAACCAGGTTATTTGAACCAATGTTTCCACCAGTAGCTAGACAATGAAGTTGGACAAAAGTCTAATCACCTAATGTTACGGTCCCAAGGAGGATCAGGTTATGGGTTGATTTGGATAAGTGGGTTCGTCAGAGAGAACACCGATCTCGGGTTCGTTCGAGAGAGCTCCTACCTCCAAGATAACTCTTTACTCAAATATTCAATATTTTATTCAGTGAACCTGATAGGTATTTATAACTTTCAGTGAACCAACCCTAATTCCAATGATTCTATCCCAAACTAAATGATAAACACAAAACTAAAAATAATTTCAAACTAAAACAATAAAAATAAAAGTGATACTTATCCCCCAACAATGGTAGTTGGGCTTTGTCTGGCCTTCATCCGGGCTTCTAACACCTAATCATGTGTATATGTCTGCCCACTTTCTTACAAGGTTCAGTTAGGTTTTTGTAGAAACTTGCTATTGAATCCTAGATGAGTGAAACAAGAGAGCAGAAAAGATAACGAACCATACTAAATCGAAAAAAGAGAATAAAATTGAGCTGAACAAATAAACATACACTGATGTAGAATGCAATGCTAAATGTCTATAACTATGCTCTTTTAACTTCATATCCCCCTAACTATTTATTACTTGCTCGCAAGCGCCACGTGGCAGCAAGGATATGCACATGGCAACTTGAGAAGCAAGTTCGGCATTTCAGATCATATCAATGCATATTAGTGGACCAACTTGAATCTAAAGATTAGCCATGTATTAGAAAAAGGGAGGAATGAGGACGAAAGTTAATTAGTCAACTAGTTCAGCAGAAGATATATGAATGGTGTCACGAGATTCGAGAGTTCTCTCGTTAATCAAGGTCTCAACCTATCCACGCTCGATACCCATAGCTCGATCCTAATCCGGAACCTTAACATTATTCAATTCTGTTTTTTTAATTCGGAGACAATTGAAGATTTCTGTGTGTGAATTTTCTGACATTCAAACCTGTTTGTGTTTCTCAGTTAGAGTGCATAGCCTGTGGTTATTCTTGGTATGCCTCTCCGGACGAGGTATCTACACTGACTATCGACACACCGAGTTCCGCTAAGAGCGTAGGCACAGCGCCGTCGGCCACTACCAAATTCGAAAGTGTAGAGAAGAAGCTCGTCAGTCCCCGTGGAGACAGTGACGCTCAAAAAAGGACAGCCGAAGCACACACACCCGCCTTGGAAACCCCAAAACCGCCCACCAAACCCAAAACCGCAGAAGAAACCGCCGAACCTGTGAAAAACGGTTAGTTATAGACAGTCTCTGCCTTCGCTCACCTTTTGTATCTTTGTTTAGTAAAATGGAAGGCGTTGTGTATGTATATGTTGGGGGTGGTAGGGGGTTGTCAATATATCTGTAGGTCGTGGGTAGTTTTGATATACATAAGAGCTAGCCTAAGACGCTCGAGTTGAATAGTGTACTTTTGTTCACTGTTGATGCTGTCTTTCACGATCTAGTCGGAAAGATCGGAAAATAGGTCGAGGTTGGTTTGTTGGTTGACCTATTTGTCTTCTTCTCTGCTCCTTAATGTCGTCGAAATTTACAGAACTTGTTGACAGAAAATTATGTGTTGCAGCATTGCATTGCATTTGTTTTGTAAACTGCAACATAGAACTGAGAGTGCATGTAATTGTTTGTTGAAATTGTGACAATTCTTTCTTGCGAGTTGATGGAACATATATCAGATGTTTCAAAATAGAAAATAGTGTCTAAAGTGTTCCCTTTTTGAATAAATATGACCAATAGTCGACTAGTTTTCGATTAATTTTTGTGCCTCCAATCGAATAGCGCCTAACAATTTATACGTTCTTAATATATAAAAAAATTATATTTGAAAATAAAGTAATATTTTTAAATATATGATGAAAATAATATTTTTGATTACATATTTTATTTAAAATATGGTTTTGAGTCGTGGGCCGGCGGTTGGGATGGAAAAACTCTTAAATCTTTTTGTTGTCATTTTAATTTTAATTTAGTTTTAAAATTAGATGAAAACATTAGTGTAATTAAGTAGTACCCATTGTCGGTGGATGTTAATTAGAATCTAAATCATTATTACATGAACATATAATAAGGTGAATATGTTCACGTTGGTCGGACGCAACCCACCGCCTCAATCACATGCTCTCTCCTCCCTTATCATGCATATGAACAGTGAAATTACATTCTACCCTCCTTGAAATGACATTATTCTCTTAAAAGCTGGGTAGTAAATGATGAAAATGTTAATATGAACAGTGTATATCGAAGATCATAATTATAGGATAATAAAAACCTTGATAAAATATTGGGATGCTAAAGTGTCGGGTGGATTTTTGCTATTAACATTGATGACGGACGAGTTTCGTGGGAGATTTAATAAAAAAAAGTTTATTATTCATTGAATTGAGGATATTGAATTCTTAGAGTTTAAAATTTTTTGTGATCTCTACTTTGATCAAATTTATATTTTAATGTCGAATTTAAAAAAAAATAACTTTACCTTAATCTTAATTTATATTAACTCGATTTGATTAGATTGAGAAAATCATGATTATATTTACTTCAAGTACTGTGCCAATGTAAACAACCAATATGTATGTTAAGTTTCCTCTATTAATTAATTTTTGGTGTAAAAGAGAGTGTGTAGTTGACATTAAAACATTGTGAATTTGATGAGTCATAAATTTTATCGAACAAGTCTCTACTTGATCGCAAACACATAACTTGAATTTCTATCATAATATTGCTCAAATCAATTTGATTGAATTGAGAATGTTATGCTTACATTTAACTCTAATACATTATAATCCCAATAAAAAATTACGCTTTAATTTATTTTTGCCTCGAAACTCTCAACTAAGTATAAAAGAAAATGTGTAGTTGGTAACGAAACATTATGAACTTGACGACCCATAAATTTCATTGAACAAATAAAAAATAAATGGCCATCAACGAAAATGAAGAGTAATTAAAACCAAAGTCAGACCTTTAAATATCTTATCTGCAATTTGTTGCAACAAAATGGACCGTTGAGGATTTGATGGTTTTGTACTGAAACATTAATTAATCAATACACGACATAATTGTAGTTACTAGGGTTGGGGGTTATGGTTGGGACAGTTTCAATTTCAAAGAAGATTAGGGCTAGTGGCAAAATGGTAATTTGACTGAATAAGGACACTTTCGTACATTAATTAAATCTAATTCTTAAAATTTAACACATTTAATTAATTATTGGGAACAGTCAAATTCAATGTTTGAGTCCGGTCTTTGGTTTCTGCAATTCCAAAAAGCAATAAAATAATACTTGGTCAGAGGTACCACATTTGTCCCTATCAAACGTCACTGATATTACATTATTACCCTCCGTGTTGATATTACATATATGTTACATGTTTTTTTTAAAAGTATGTATGTTATTTTATTTTAGTATATGATTGTGTTGAAATTATTTTAAAGCATATATGTTATATGCTATTTTAGTATACGACTGTGTTGAAGTTAGGGAGGTAAACGAATCTAGTTCAGTCTACTTTTATCGAATTTTGATTAGAAACAAAAATATTTGATTGAATTTGAATGAGTATAAAAATTTAGTTGATTCAAATTTAGGTTAATTTGATTTGATTTATTAGTTTTAGCCAGACGCATGCATATTGTAAATTTATTTTTATATTCTAAATATGAAAAAAAAATTAATTAAATATTAAACGACTTGGCTTATAAGTCTAACAAAATTATAGACCGAGTTCAAATTTGATTCAAGTTCAATTTAACAAACGCAAGTTAAATATTTAACAAATTGAGCTGTAATAACTCATTAAAAACCTGGTAGTTTAGATTTCTAAAGTCTACTTAATAAATTATACTGTCATTTAATATTTATCAACCCTAATGTGATTCACACATGTTCAGTACAACAAATTTAAAGAGATTCTAATGCTATATATCAGATTGAGATCACTAATACTATATGATATTTTATTAGAATTTATACATGAAACAGAGAGACTGTTTAAAATAGCTTCATATTAAAAAATCACTAAACTCATATTATGTTAAAATACAATAAAAGCAACAATTTATAACAACTTTACCTATCCAAATTACAAATTTAGAATAAAAATTATGTCCATAAAATAATTGAAATAAAATGTAAAAATATTGAAATAGTTTTGATGATTGATTCAAATAATTTCGATGATTTTATCAACATATGTACATTTATATATAAATCCGTGTATGCTAAAATGAGAACAAATAAAGTGTGATATCAACTCCAACAATATCAATTTTAAAGAATCGGATTAAAATATATTATGATGATTTCAAAGTTAATTTTAATCATAATAAATTATTGTAAATTATTTCAAACACGAATGGTGATATCAACTCCGACAATATCAGTTTTAAGGGAATCAAATGACAATATAATATACATTTCAAAGTTTATATTCTAAACATGTAAATAATAGTAAATTATTTATAGAAAAAATGAATGTCATGATAAGGGTAGGCACGGTTCTGAACTAAATCAAGCAGGGCAAAACTGAACTTCTCGGTTCTCAACGTATGAGAACCAAACTCGAAACCACTATATGAAAAATGATTTGATTTTAAATTCGGTTCTCACCGATTCAATTCTGGTTCTACTTAGCAAGAACATATTAGATTTTGATTTTAAATTCATGTTTAATTTATGAGTCGAATTAGACAAAATTAAACTTGATTTAGAGCTAAATCAGATAAAAGTGAACTTGAAAGAGTCCAACTGTGCATGAGAGAGACGATTCAATTTACAAGTTATATTTTTAGGAGCGAGATTGAGGTACGTAGGTAAAATATGTACTAGTGACAAGCTCAGAGAGCAACACGTAAGTATGATGAACCAGTTCAATTATGAATCGATTAACCGATAACTTTGTATGGTAAGAACTCGACCCGAATCGTATTTAAACGGTTCACTAATTTCATAAACAAATACAACCCATTGCCCATAACTTATTATATTTTTTAGTTTTAGTTCGACTTGAATCTCAGTTCGTGACCGGTTTTGAGTCTAAAGTTTCATCCGGTCATAAATCATAATCACATAAACAACAAGAAACATTGTTATAAATTTGAAAAGGGTAATTTGGTCATTGAAGAAAATCCAAACGAGTGAAAAATGAAGACAAATAGAGGTCTATTGCATATGATGACTTGAACAAGATCGCTTTTTTATTATAGTCGACATGAACAGAGCTCCAGCTCTCTCTCTGTCTCCTCCTAAATCTCTCTCTCTCTCTCTCTCTCTCTAGCCTGAGAGTGCACGCTTTCTCTCTCCTCTAGAATTCACTTTCCTTGTGCTCATTTTGCTTTACTGCTAATGCGCTTTGGTCTCCATTTCCGATTGCTCTTTTGCTTTTAGCTCTTCACTTTTGGCGCTTCCTCGAGACCTCTCTGGGCCTCTATGCTCATGGGTTTTTCTGGGTTTTGATTATTTTCTCCAGATTGAGCTTCCCAGCTCAGGATTCAAGAGATTTGGGGGTTGTTATGATTGCTTCTGCTCAGAGATTGCTGGGGTTTTCTTTCAATTCACTCCTCTGAGATCTGGTGGGGTATGCTTCTTTAATCACCATTTTGCTTTGTCTTTATGGGTTTTTATTTTTAGCTTACATTGCAAGTGAAGATAAAGCTTGCATTTTTTGGGTTCGTAATTAGTTGGGATAAAGTTTGCTTCTTTGTGTCTTAGACCATTGATTTTTGGGTGTTTTTGCTTTTGGAGAGAATGGTTAGTTTTGTGAAGTTGTGAACATTGAGCTGTTGTTTCAAATTTCTCCTCTTTGTGGGCACTATTTGTAGTTTTGTTGCTTCAAGATCTGGCTTTGTTTGTGATTTCAATCTTTTTTTATGGTTTTGGGAATTTGAATCATGCAATTGGGTTTGTGACTGAATAATATCTAATTTTGTAGTTCAATTGCAATTTGCAAATGAAGTGTTTTGATTTCTGATTTTGATGTTTTGATTTTCTGTTTGTGGTTTCAGTCTGCTTTTGTTCTGGAATTTTGAATCATGCATGTGGGTTTTTGATTTTGTAGTTCTATTACAACTTTTCAAAATTAAGTGTTTGCTCTTGTAGCATCCAATTGATGAATTAGCTATTTCAATAAATTCTGCATTATATTCAGTTGTTCTTTTCTGGTTGATGTTTTGATTTTCTAGTTTGTGATTTCGATCTGCTTTTGTTTTGGAATTTTGTAGTTCCATTGCACTTTTGCAGAATGAAGTTTTAGTTCTTGTAGGTGTTTCAATAAATTTTGCATTCGGTTCAATTGTTCATTTATGGCCTTATGGGGACTGGTCAATGATTAATTGGAAAATAAATAGGATTAAAGGATTAATTGGGAATTACAGAGGATTGATCGGGAGTTATACAGGATTAATCAGGGACTAATCGGACAAGTCGGGGATTTTTAGAACGCTGCCTATGAATTTGTAGATTATTTTCTTTTTTATCAACAGATGCCTGCGTGGTGATTTGAACCAGCGACCTCATGCTTTGTTTCTTATTTCGATTTCTTCAGAATTTGGGATCTATCGATGGGACTAGAGACGGAGTTGGAATTCAGAAAAGGGCGAGGAGAGGGTTTCAGCCCTAACACGGTCCTTCCATACCCTAGACATTGTTCAGACCTCGAGAGGAGGAATGCGAAAGGCAAATCCAAACCCGCTCGGAAGGACAATAGGTTGAGCCTAAAGGAGGACTTCCGAAGAGAGATCAGCTTTGGCCGCTACCGCAGCTCCTCTTGCAAGAACGCTCCATCATCGCCTAGGCCCGTTCTCGGGTTCGAGGGCAATGTGGAGCTGAAGCGAGGCTCCATATACCAGAGCTCGAGAGAGGTGAGTCACATGAAGAGAGCCTCGAGAATCGAAGCGCCCCGAGGCAGCGCCGGCGGTCTAAACTTTAGAGTCGTTGATTCGTTGTGTGGCTCTGATGAACCGTGTCCGGCGGATGACTTCTTCGAGATCTGTTTCGATTCAAACGTTGGGGGAGAGAGGGTTTGCCCTGAAAATGACGGTAATGACCTTATAGAGAAGGCGACGCCTTTGCCTGAAAATGATAGGAGGACCCGATTCAGCCCTATCAAGAAGATGTTACGAAAGTCTCTGCTGGACGACTTCTCGAGATCGCCGGATTTGGAACCCGGCGAAGACCCCCGAATCGCGACGAGAGAGAGTCGACGCTCGCTCGTGGAGGATTCTCCTGTCCATTTGCACGGTAGACTAAAATTGGAGAACAAAGATGGGATGCCGCTTTTTGAGTTCTCGTCAAGGCGCCCCGAGGACGTTCTCGTCGCCAAGACGTGGAAAGCAAACAACGCTTCGAATTGGGTATACACTTTCCATTCTGTCAACAATAATAGGAACAGAGAATCGCCTATGTCGGGACAGATGCAAGTTTCTTGTTATTTAGACGAGCGAGGTTTGGAACATTCCATGGTGACAGAATTTGTATTGTACGATGTTGCGCGTGCGAGAAAGAGCACAGATTCTTCTAAAACCGACAAGGGATCGATGACAAAGGATCTGGCAAAAGTCAACCCTCAACCGAAACAAGTTATCTATAGTAAAGAGTCGGATTCTTCTTCGGGTTCGTGCCCTTTGGCACATTCAGAACTACTCCCGAATTTTGAAATCGCTGCGACGGTGATTCAAGTCCCAATCGAGAAACGAGAGAGCTTGAAATGCAAGAGGGACGGAGAAAAAATTGATTTGAATCTGTTGAAGCTTTCGAATATGAATCCTAAGGGGAGAGTCGCGGATAGTTCGAGTTCAACAAAGGTGAAGGTTGTGATCCCGAGCGGAAATCATGGTATGCCTAGCGATGAAACTCGAGGCCCTTCGCCATTGCTTGACCGGTGGAGACTTGGTGGGGGGTGTGATTGTGGCGGATGGGACATGGCTTGCCCACTCGTTGTTTTTGGAAATCCCGATCTTGGAAGCGGAGAGGATCGTCTTCATCTCGTGGAAAATCAACGCCCTCTTGAACTCTTTGTCCAAGTAAGTTACCGTTATATGTTGAAAACTTGATCACAATGTTAAGGAAAAACCATTGTAGTTTTGAATTATTAGCATATGTCATATGATAGTGTCTTAACAAGTATGTGAATCAAAATACTAATTTAAATAATAGGTGTAGAAGCAATGTGTCTAAAAAACGATAGGAGCTGGTCGGGGGTCGGGCGGAGAAGGCTTTTAAGGGACTAGTCGGGAATTAATGAAAAAATTTAATCAGATTAAAGGATTAATCGAGTTGGGGATTTTTAAATTACTGTGTAAGAGTGCTCATGGCACGGTTTTGAACCTGAATCAGTCCAAAAAGCAAACCGACCAGCTTGGTTTTAAGGAAATCAAATTGGAACTAAACCGGTGGAATTTAGTTTGGTTTGGTTTTGAATCGGCCAGTTGTCGAGTCGGTTTGGTTGGTTTTGTTTGAACCATTTTTCATATTTTTTTCTTGTTGAGCCTCTTTTGACTTTTTTTGTTGGCCTAAACTTTTTGAAGTCAAATAAATGAAGATAAACGGCCTAAATTGAGTCATGTGTCCAAACTGGTCGGTTTTTTTTATTCAGTTTGGTTTTCTACCGGTTCAGTTTCTGCAAACCAGACCTGAATTGGTTTACAGTCGGTTTTAATTATAACTGATCAGGACTGCTTCGATTCTATCCGGTATGGTTTTTTGCTGTTATGTCGGGTCGGGTCAAAATTGAGTGCTTTCACCTTTGAAATCTAGCTTTTAGGTGGATCGGGATTCTAACATTTCTGATACATGTATGTAGGGTTCAAAAGAGAATGTGCCGGCACTGACCTTATCGTTCATCAAAGAGGGAGAGTACGCGGTTGACTTTCACGCACAGCTCTCAACGCTCCAAGCCTTCTCCATTTCGGTCGCCATCTTGCACAGTACAGAAGCGTCGAGGAACACGCAGCTGCCTCGTTGCAGCTCCCTGAAAATGCTCATCGAGGAAGAAGTCAAGTTCTTGATCGAATCAGTCACGAAAGACGAGAAAACAAGAACAACCAGGACACTAAAAGAAACATTCGCGCTAAACCCGCCCTTCTCTCCCATTGCTCGGGTTTGAAAAACCCTAATCAAGCTTGTTCGGGAAAAGCTGAAATGAAGTCAAGAAGGCGAGGTGTTGGAATTGTAAAGCAAAAAGAAGCCGCGCCTCTTACCTTAAAGACGGGTCTAGTCTAGGCCAAAACTCGCTCCTGAAGCTGAAATCGGGTTCCGATTCCTGCAACGAGTTCGGAAACTCGAGGTATGCCATGAAACTCTTCCCTTTCCACTATGTCACTTCGCTTCTGTTACATTTATAACTTATTAGAGTCGAGAAAAACGCTATATACTGTCCATATTGTATCGTATAGTAGAGGAAATAGAAGTAGCCATTAGTAATAGTCAGATAGATGAGAGTATGAGAAATGTGGATTATTGGAGATTTGTCAAAACTGGTTCTTGGGTTTGTGCATCACTTCAATTGTACTGTAATGCTAGTGTCATGAGAGAATCAATGAGGCAAGAACATAGAAGTTGTCAATGTTCTCTACTCTCTTTTTTGTTCGAAGAATCGAATATTCATATGTAGTGCATAAAATGAGAGTGCTGGATTTGACATTTTGGAGGCAACCATGAACCAATGTTCTCTTCACTCTATTGGTTTTTTCAAGTGATTGTGTTTACACTTGCATGAATTGCAGATCCAATATTGAGGTTACTTACTTATACCAAATACAGATGTTTGTACATTACTTTGTGACATAATGTTGGGATGTATTGAAAAGGTACACCGATAAAATGAAAGTGGTTGAGATGGGTATGTTTCGTAAAATCTGAAACGAACAAGTTTGAAATGAAGTAAGCCGCTGACTGACGGGTAGGCGTAAACATTTGTAAATTTAATGATCAATTGCATGTTATAGACCATATGTAAGCTAATGTGATCTGCTTTGCTTTGGGGCCCTTACATTTTCTTGTTGGAGTTCAATATCCTTGCATTTTCTTGTTCCTATAAGCCATTCTAAATCGCTCCAATTTAATGAATGTCATTGCAATAAAATCAGCAATAAAGATTAAACTAGGACTAAAACAAATAAAATAACACATACATGTAACTAGATGGAACAAAAAAAAGTGTGGAATAAATTATTATGAATAAAACAATATCTATATATATATACAGACAAGGAACTAAGCTGTCAACAAGGTCGTTGTAGTATAGTGGTAAGTATTCCCGCCTGTCACGCGGGTGACCCGGGTTCGATCCCCGGCAACGGCGTCGTTTTCATCGTTTTATTTTGAACTTTAATGGGCCCAACACGGGCCTTTTCTTTGACACATATTTGGGCTCAATTATTTATTTGACCCATCAAGCTTCTTAAAGATGCCCAGAAACGTGCCTTTCCGTTTTGTAGAATAGGCCCACGAGGCCCAGATTGGCAGCGAATATTTTTATTCGAGACTAGACCCAGTATATATATACTGATCTCCTGAGAAACAAATTCACAATTGCGAGAACAGTTCACAGAAAAATCAAAACCGCGCGAAAATGGAAGGAGACGATCGGAGCCACGATTCAACGACTCAGGAAACCCTAGAATCTGAATCATCTCCGTCGCCGATCGGTCCTCAGATCTCGTTCGATCACGGTGAATTGGCCGGATCCGAGATCTTCAAGGCGGTGAAGGTCGTCGAGAGAGACTCCGTCGCCATTGCCGAGAGCTTCGCGTCTCTATTCGCTTCGCTACAGGTTGCGTTATCGGAGGTGAGTTCTGTTTGGCTTTCGAGAAAATGAAGGAAAGTCGGAAATGAAATTGAGCGGTCGGTTTTTGTGAATTTATGATTCATCTGATTCTGTTCTGTTTTTTCGTTGTATTTTAATTTGAATATTGTTGAGTTTGAACTTTTCATGGATTATGAGTCGCTATGTGTCGGTTTATGCGAATTCACTTTTCTGTTTGGTTTGTGAACAATGAATTTGGGGGAAAACAAAATAGAGTTGATTATGGATATAGTATTTGGGAAAAGTTATATTAGTGATGGATGATTATAATGCTGTAGGTCACTAGCAGCTCGGTTGATCATATGCATTGCTTCAGTGATGCTTCGGGTCGCATTCAGGAATCTGGTATATAGCTCACTCATGTGTATTGAATTGCTAAGTTTTAAAATACTTTGGTTGATCATGTATTCATATGCATTTCCTCAGTGATCTTTGGGTCACATTCGAGAATCTGATGTGCAAATAGATAATGTGTATTGGATTGCCAAAGTTGACAATTGTATGTTTAAATTTGCCTTGTAAACTTCAAGAGCCTCCATCCATTTGGGGTTCTTTCTTGAATCTATAGAAAATATTGTAGAAGAAAACCGTAAAAGAATGCAGACTTTTTTGTACCCTGCTGACAACTTAGAGCGACGAGACTGTGGGCGAGGAGTTGATTAGAGCGATTCTGATTCTCATCATGGCTTTGCTTTCGCGATGTATACTAAGAGAATGAATATGATAGTTGACATAAGTGAGTAGCGATGAGACTGTGCACAAGTCATTTAACACCTAAAACCAGGTCTTTGTTAAATAATGGAATAGGAGAATATGCCTTGGAAGTTCAAAGACGTCCCCTGCTAACAACTTTCACACACTAGTATTTTTTTTGTCCCTAATTATTAATTTGTGCTGCTTTAGGTTTATATGAATGGATATTATGATACGGATTGATTTATTTTTGAAACATCACTGACCGAACTCTTATAACACTTGTTAAGTATCTATCTCCTCATATGCATATCGTTTTTTGGTTTTCTTGCTTTGCAGTATTTGATGCAACAACAAAAGGGAATAGTTATATCGATTCATGCATAAGGTATATACAACTCATTGCTCTATTTGTTCGAGTAAATACCGGATATGACAAAACTCTGGCTAGCCGGAACTGAATATATACATAGTTATCTTAACTTGATCGTAGAGTTCGTTTGTTTCAGGCTAAATGAAGAAATGAAGGGTATTGCCAGACTTGCTAGGGAATTGTATCCTTAACATTTTGTTTTATCCTTAAACATGTTATACAAAATAATCTTTCATTATAGAAACAAGCAAACAACCCGTAATTCTGTTTTCTAATTTGAATCGTGGCATGGTTTATGTTTCCTTGACGCTTGCAAAGAAAAATCTTGAGGAGGAACGTAGACGCTCTAGACTCTGCAACAAACAAGCTGCTCTGGCTTCAGTGAAGTTGATCCAAATCCGAACCCAACTGAAATCATCTTGATTCATGTAAGTTCCCTAAGTTCTCATATCTTCATTGATGCCTCTGGATTCGTTTGATGGTCAATAATAGAGTTTAATTCATATCTATTTAAATAATCTGAAGACTCTGGTTGGGTTCTTGAATTTTACTCCCTCATTTCATACATAAGTACAGTGAAGTCAGGACTAAAGGTTGTGTTATTGGGCTAGGGGGTTTTATTGATGGGTTTGAGGACTAAATTGGTCCTCAACAATGAGAAAGTTATCTATTTTAAATTAGTCACCAATTAATTGGTCATTGGCTCACTAGGGTCTGACATAGTTGGTCATCCGATCTCTTATAAGATTCGAATGTTAGGGGTTAACCTAAGCAGAAGTTAGGTTCATGTTTACAACTTTACGTCGCATTGGAGTTGTAGAAAAAATGACCATTGGTTTTTCTAACATCCTAATTAAAAAGTACTATATATTTTCACTTTATTTAGCAATTTGAATCAGTGTTTTCCACGGCACGATTATTTTTATAATTATTGTGAAGAAAAACATTCACAATAATAAATCTTATAGCCAAAAATAGACTGCCCCTAAAATTGGGTTTTGAGTCAAGTTTTAATTGTTGTTCAAGACAAATATGCAATAATAAGATCAGTTAATTGCTATTTGGCTATTCCAGGAACAACTGTTCATGACCTTTATGAGCAACTTCTATGAAAATTATCAATTTAAAAAAAAATTCAAATGGTTCTATTGTCTACTCTTGTGTCTAATGTCTTATTTTGGACTCATGGTTGTTTATGGGCCATACTGAATAAACAATTGGTCCAGCCCAATATGTAATGCCAAAGTCGGTGTAAAAAAATGTTTATAACTTAATAATTTACTCGTCCAAGTTTTAGGATTTAGCCACGTATCTTTCCTCATCAAATTTAGTCAAACAGATATTAGAAAAATATTTTAATTTACTTATCCAAATCCCTATAGTGAGATTCACACTTGTTTACTTGTTCCATAGCAACCGATGTTGACTATTTTATCCTAATTTTGTGGTGTCTTTATTGAATGTGTTGATATTAGGACCGTTAGGTGCCCATTTGTGTGAGCAATGTCAAACCAATATCAATTAGCTTATGACCAAGAGAATTGAATGGTAAAGAAACAAAACAAATTAATGGATCCAAACGGGCCTAGTTATTTTCAAATAAATGAAGTTGACAATTAGCTATATTATTTATTAGGGAATAGTAAATTAGGTTGCACAATAATTATTAAATAGAGGTAATTATTAAGTGGATTATAAAGTTATAATGCCAGGGAGTAAATAGGGTTGGGAATTCACTCTCATGCATTGACTGGATTCATTAGCTATTAATTATAAGCAATAATTGAATAATGTGGATACCTACTTGAACAAATAAGTAAATAAAAGTATGGTTAATGGTATCATCTAAGCTATTTTGTCCAGTGTTGTAAAATTCACTAAGCACTAGCCTAATGGACAAAACCTTAAATTTTAATTGAGTTTAATAATAAATTAATTGAATATGTAGTTATGAATATACATATACAGTCAGAATATAAATATATTATATAAAAATTAATATTTATTATATTTGTAGAATAAAAATATATCAATAAAAATATCAAATTGGAGAAGTTATTTTAGTTTTAATTGATTATTAATTTTAAAATGTTTGCATAAAACCGACTAAATTAGCTTAAATTCGCATAGCCAATTTAAATATCCCAATTATATAAAATTGGCTCGCTATAAGAACTTATATTTAGACCAATTTTTACAATATATATATATATATATATATATTTTATCTCAAGCCAAACTCAAGTAGCAATTACATTGCCATTCTAAAATCTAAATTGTATTAATTAAACTATCATTGTCTAGTTACGTTGTTATTATTGGCAGATACACAATCCATCGAGTGAAAAAAACTTCTATGAGTCAAGTAGACTATAGCCTAAATTAGAAAATTTTCCCAATTTGAAAAGAGAAGTGCACGTGATGAGAAAAAAGAGCAACACAATATTTGTTGTGATCACTTGGTGATTTGATGACAATAGCGACCGATCCTTATGACCTAATAGCTTAAGAGTTAAGACCAAATTGATGAGCTGTTTTCTTCACTTTCCCTTGTTTTGATGATGACCGAATTTACTATATTATTTAATTGTTCAAGTAGAGCATTGCATTCGGATCCGTATACATACATGTGTGTAGGGACAGTTGCGGAGAATTAAAGTCAAATTCTAAAACCCACATGCACATTTTTTCTTGATTATGACAATAAACCCATTACTTTTTCTTCCTATTTTCTCCACCCCCAATATGTGATAATGTAGGTTTTGTTTTATTCGTGTTTTTTTTTGGATTCTAGTTGAATTTGCATTTGCTCACTTTTAATGCTGAACATTTTTCTTGGAATCACCTTCTCACTGTATGTGTGAAACAATAATGATGATAAGACCATCCTCATAATTATACGAAATAATTGATTGTTAAAATATATTCTCAGTTTGTTTAAATTGATTTTCATGACGTTTTTTTTGAAGTATCTATTTCCTTTTAACTCCATGCATTTTCATAATATATATTCTTCTAGTTTTACCTATTAAAATGAAAGCTATATCTATAATCAAGTTTGTTGTCATACCTATATATATATTTTTTCACTATTAGAAAAAAGTTGTGAAAAGAAATGTTTTGTTTGGTTTGAAAAAACCACATAATTCAACATATCGCAAAACTACCTAATACCACTAGATGCATGCATATAGAATAATATGTTAGTTTGTTTCAGCAAGTGATATAAAGTTTCAAAAGTTTTGATGGGTCCATACTATATACATAAATAATGATTCTGACATTACCTAAACCAATCAATTATCTGATTTGATCACAACCTTATTGCAACATTGATTGATGTTATATAATCATGAGCATTCATAGACATAATACCACTCTATATATGCAAGTTGTTTATTGTTGAACAATGAATCCAAAAGTATAAGGAAAAAATCGTATATATTAATCAAAATTGAAAGGATAAGTAGTGTTGATATGGACAATTCTAAGGAGAATTCTAATCACGTCTTCTTAATTTATGTTTCGTTTTCTTACAAACTCATACATACAATGAATTCACCAATATTTTAGTCATCCTAATAATGTTTTAATTCTTAAATTCAAAAATATATGTTTCAATTAATTACCACACTGAGTAAAACTAGGTTTTTCATTAGAATGATATATTCACTTTTATATAAATTAGAAGAACCAAATTTAATTGAAATAAACATATAATTGTATTTAAATTTCTAATAAAACAAATTATATATACTTACATATTCTTAAAAATAAAATCCAAATTTAAACCTATAAAACAACAGTACCTACTGATAATAATATTTTTTTAGAAAGGCCTCATCACTTGCATCAAAATTGCATTTACATGAGTGACATTGTGTTGTTTTAGTTGTTAGTGAATCCCATGTCCTTAACCTATCTATATACCATGATGATACACAAATGTTTCAACACATCTTCTCAATCAAAGTTCTCAGAGAGACACCATGATCATAAACCATTGAGGTCCATGGCCATGGCAGGCCAGCTTGATCCTTTGTTCACATGCCATTGAATTTTCTTTGTCCCCTACCTACTTTTATAGTATCTACAATATCTACATATTCACGCAAATATCATATACAAGCTTTTGGGGACTAGTAATAAGATATGGTGCAAATCACATATGGGATTTTTTTAACTTATTTTTTTTAAATAAAACATTTTTATTGGTCCCAATTCAGTAGTTGTTCTTATTTATTACAGCTTCATGTGTGCATTTAATGATGCTTGTATCCATCATGTGTTCATTCTAGAAGGAAGGGAAGAAAGTTATCTCTTTAAAATTTATTCAGTATGTGAAAGTTTCTGGTTTTCTTCAATAATTTCCTTTTTATATAATTAACCTCGCATATATCACACATTTGTAGTGTTTCAAAATTTCAGTGACTCATATTTATTAAATGTGATTATAATTTTGTATAAATGTCAATTATTATATTATTATAGAATTGGATATTGGGGATATTGAAAATTGAATATATATATATTACCAGTAGGTGGTGTTGTAGCATTAATTAGATGGACTTTGCCTCTCTCTTAATAAATTATAAAAATAAATATACATAAGGCAAGAAATTATTTTAGAGCAAGTAACTTTATTTAATTTGTGAATACTGATATTTATGGTTTTAAATTTAGTAGGATACATACTGTAGGTTGGCATGGGTGAGAATTGAGTCACTCTTGTGGTCTCTGCTTATATTGATTTGTGTGTTGATCCAAGAAAATTGAAAATAAGAAGAAATTAATTTACAACTATTTTTAGTAAAACTGATCAAGTTGTGTGTGTGAATCAATTGATGGTGCATAGATATTATTATTGATATTGATTATATTACTGTCGAATAATATGTTTTGAATGGGAGTTTGGGCTTCATGCATAGATCTGCTCAATACATGGTTTTGGTACTTTAATATGTTCATATTTTTATCACCCCAATATGATATTACAAGTGAAAACTAGTAGCAGCATGCTTCACCTTAATTATCCTTTCCATAATTTACCCAAATAAAATTATTTTGATTTTCAGGTAGATGTTGTACACCTCCCCAAATTCCATGTGAATATGTTTTTATTTTGTCTTTCCCAAATAAATAAATAAGACACCTTTTAAATTTGTTTTGAAGTGAAATTATTAGTATGAAATGCTATTGCATTTTTAGCAGTATTATGCAGAAAAAAACAAGTAGGTGACCTCCAAAGACTGTTTGTTCTTCAGTTGTGAAGGATCAACATCAATATAAAGCAAAATTTTACAATTTTAAGTTTATTTACACATTTCTTTTCCATTTAATAGTGCATTATAATTTTAGGATTTAGATTTGGGTTTGTATGCATTATGTACACATTTGCTTTTTGTTCCATTTTGTTACTGTAGAAGCAAAACTGAAACAAGAGTAATAACTAGAAACACTGACTTTGACTGGAACATTTTTGGTTTTCCAATCTCAAATACAAAGAAATCAAGAAGAAATTAAATGTGATTTTTTTGGATTTGTTCATATTTAGAAAAACATGAGAATGGGCTGTACAATATATGTTGGGGAAGTGCTGGTCCCTATAACTGTTTGATCTATTTGTACCAATTAACAAACATCCAAACATGTGAAAAAGATTCCACTGAATAATAGTATTCCAAAACTAATATAGCTCCAACCAATTAGGATCATGTGAATCTTTTTTCTCTATAAATTATTAGGTTAATTAATAAGACTATGTTTTAAAATCATACCCACATTATTATTTAATTACCTTTATTTCAATTTATAGTATCTTATATCGAAACATTTTTTATTGGCAATAATGGAAGATATCTTACACTACTAGCATTTATTAAGAATTAAATTCATGACCTCACATGTGTTAAGTAAGTTCCTTACCGTTTGGCCTAACTTGTGTTGATTATATTAAAACATGTGATTTTAATGGTAAATTAACATGATAATCGAGTTTTGTTTGAGTTGAATTACTAAATTTGACATGATATATGAATTTGATGAATATAGAATGATTTGTAAGCTTTTTCTTTCTTCTGTTTTTACATCTTTGATTTATATAAAAATCTTTGTGTTATTAATCTCTCTGTGTTATTCTTCTTACGCATGGATAAACCCTTTACTTGATAATTTAAGTATGTGATATATTTACATTTTTTCTTGTTCATAAGTTCTTGATACACATGCGACATGTAAGTAACTTTAGTACAATGTAAGGATATCCACATTAAAACCTGTCATGCCCATGACTCTGTGTGAATTTAATTTGAGGATGAGTCAGTCCATCAAGTTGGCCCCATGGCTTACATGATTTTTATGGGCCACAGTGTACTTTACTATTTCAAAAAGGAACTGATTTTCCTTCTAAAATGATTGTTTTCTAAAGTTAATTTAACTTAAATGGAGGTTACATCATGAACCAAAAAATGGGTGCAATTTTAATATTTAAAATTGGCATAATAATAAACATTCTTGCTTGTTTCTTTATTACTTCCTACCAAATCACACACATTTTTAATACACATGGGATCGAATTGTTCGTGTGATCACTGAACTATATACTCATTCTAGTGTTTGGTAGCTACAATACAACATTCATACTTTTGGTCTGTTGACCCTTTTCTTCATTGCCCTTCTGTTCTTAAGATAAAAGAACCATTAAAGGTTGGGTTTTTAGCATGTCTATGGCAAGTTTATGCTTTGAGTGACTGAGATTGAACTAAAAGAGCATTGCCCATATTTCAGAATGTCAAGAAAGTAGGCCCAAAATGTCTTATTTTTTGGGTCAGGTCTTTAATTGGTTCTTAACTTGAAGTTTGTGTTTTTAAGATCTCCAAAACAAAGAAGAACCCACAGCAAGGCAGTGATTATCACTACCACTGTCCCCCTACCTCCATTAAAAGCTCATGTCTTTTTAGGGACTTGTTTTTTTTCCTTTTCTATTTTTTTTCTAAAGTTTAGAGAATGTTTTGCTAAGAGCTTGAATGGGTTTTTAGCTTTTATTGGAAAAAACCCAACACCCATTTCTGTGAGCAAGTGAAAATTTTCCTTTCCCCAATTTTCTCCTCTTCGTGTTCATGAAAGTGAGTGTTTTGCTTCTGTCCAGTGTTAGTTTCTCAACAAGATCAGTACTCGCTCTTTTACTCTGATTTTGATGATTATAACACTCCTTCTCTTCCATTTATCATCTGGGTTCTCTGGGCAGCTCCAAAATCAAATCACCAATAAGAAGACAATTTTTTTTTGTCTTCTTGAGGACCATGTTTGATTCTGAGTTGTGATTTTGCTCAGACAGACCCAACTCAGCCATTTTTCTGGAGAAGATGCTCAAAACCCAGTGTTTGTCCTTCTTGAAACTGGGGGAGGAATAGGAACATCCTAGAACCATAAATTTAGGTTTTTGATTTGTGGGGTTTGTATGAGCAATGAGTAGGAATGATTTGGAGGAGGAAACTAGAAGCTTGAGGTTGAATCTCCTCTGGTGAGGTACTGTATCTATTAAAGTTGAGAGTTTTGGTCTGATATGGCTTCTGGGCTGAGGAACCAGGAGAGGGTACCAGAAAATCTGAAGAAGCAGCTTGCTTATGCTGTGCGAACCATTCAGTGGAGCTATGGAATCTTCTGGTCCATTTCAGACAGACAATCTGGGTAACAATCTCTAGCCAATTTGATGTTTTTGTTAGTTGTTTACTGAAATTGAAGGTTCTTGACTTTTCTTCAGAATCTTCATATACAGTAAAGCTCTTTTCTATGGGTTTCTTTTTAACTTTTAGCATCTGGGCCTGCTTGAGATTCTGAAATTTGTAAATAGAAACTTATTTTGGCATTTGGGTCTCTTTTGTTATCTATGAATTGTTTAGGAGTTCATCAGTTATGAGTAATGGAGTGAAAATAAGCTGTAAAATGGATTTGTTTGGACAGTGATTTGTTTCTTTATGTGCACATCAAACGCATTAACAAAGAAACCAGATGATGTCCTTATAAGCATTGTCCATAACCCTTGAGATGGAATTTTCCCTTTAAGGAGGAAATTGCTTCTATATGCATAGACTCTTTTGACATTTTGAATTTGCTTTGTTGGGTAGTATGAGATGTTCTTGTCTGTTCAGTCGGTGTTTTTCACAATATCTTACAAATGTGGAATTCTGTAGGGTTTTGGAGTGTTTAATTGTGTTTTTTTCACAATATCATGCAAATGTGGATTGTACAAAGGTTTTGAAGTGCTCGATTGTGTTTTTTCAGAATATCTTGCGAATGTGTATTCAGAGTGCTCAATTGCATTTTTTCACAATGTCTTGCCAAATGTGGATTCCATAAAGTTTCAGATTGTTTAATTGTGTTTTTCACAATATCTTGCAAATGTGGACTTTGGGGTTTCGGAGGGTTCAGTTGTGTCTTTTCACAAAATCTTGCAAATGTGGATTGTGTAAAGGTTTTGGGGTGTTTAATCGTGTTTTTTTACAAAATTTGCAAATGTCATTATGTAGGTTTTCAGAGAGTTCAATTGTGTTTTTTTCAAATATCTTGCAAATGTGGACTGTGTAAGGTTTCAGAGTGTTCAATTTCGTTTTCCTTAACATCTTGCAAATGTGGAATGTGTACGGTTCCAGTGTTCAATATCGTTTTTTTCACAAAAACGTGCAAATTTGGATTGTGTAGGGTTCTGGAGTGGGGTGATGGGTACTACAACGGAGACATTAAGACGAGGAAGACAGTTCAAACCACAGAGTTCAACTCCGACCGGATGGCCTTTCAGAGAAGCGACCAGCTTAAAGAACTCTACAAGTCCCTATCTGCCGGCGAGGCCAATCCTCAAGCCAGAAGGCCCTCCGCTGCATTGTCCCCCGAAGACCTCACCGATCTGGAATGGTATTACTTAGTCTGCATGTCCTTTGTCTTCAACCTCGGTCAAGGGTAAGAATCCCAAACCTTTCTTGATTATCAAATTGATTTTGCATGATATACAATTCATAATAAATCACCACAAACAAAAAAACCCGTATTCCAGGCTGCCAGGACGGACACTGGCTACAGGGGAAAGCATTTGGCTTCGCAATGCTCATTGTGCAGATAGTAAAGTGTTTAGTCGTTCTCTCTTAGCAAAGGTACGAATAATTCCATATTCTTATATTTTTATCTCATTGCGATTGAAGCTAACACGAATAATTCTTTTTCCTCTGGTTGGTTTGTTGCTTCACAATCGTGTACTTCTTCAGAGCGCCTCCATTCAGGTACTTGCGTGCTTTTCTCTATGATATGCTCGAGACACTTCAAATCAATAAAAATAATTATTATATATTCATTGTCAAAATATTTACTAGTACAACTTTTTTTCCGAAAATTTGCCTAGACGAGGCTTTGGTCTGCATAGATGACTTGAACAATCCGATTATATGGTGTTCAAAAACTCCTCTCCTAACTCGATTTTGATAACAGTTTCAAATGAGTTCTCATATTTTCTTTGCAATTCAGCATTACTTTCGTATAGGTTATGATCTTTGCTGGTTTTGAGTTTCAGACTGTGGTTTGTTTTCCATACTTAGGAGGTGTGGTTGAGCTTGGAGTTTCCGAAACGGTACATTTTTTCTCCTTTCTCGGGATTATTCTTTCGGTTTAACAATTTTTAAGTCGGTTTAAGTGATTTATGCTTGTTTCCAAAGGTTATGGAGGATCCCGGCCTGATCCGACTTGCCAAGAACTCGCTATCCAATACCAAAGCGCTCTCTCGCGATGTTCTCGATGGGAAGTTAGTTACGGTAGTGGGATGCGAAGAGGTCGATATGGTTTCATTAGATAACAACAGTTCGAGTGATTTTGAGGAAAATCAGATTCCGGTGGATTCATTTCTAGTCGGAGGCTTGCAGTTTGTGGACGACGAGCTCACCGTGAACTCGAGCGATTGCATATCCCAAACCTTAGCTGATCCCAAATCCATGGCATCGGTGGATGAGCGCTCCGATGATCTGCACTTCCATAGCGTGCTTTCGTCGCTACTGAAGAGTTCTCATCCGTTGGTCTTGGGATCGCGGTTTCAGAAGTGTAACAAGGGGTCGAGTTTTGTCGGTTGGAGGAATATAGGCGGCTGGAAGGCGGTAGGTCGGGCGTCACAGAGGGTGCTGAAGACGGTTTTGATGGAAGTCCCGAGGATGCATGGCGGTTGCGGGTTGGTCGGGTCCCCGGGAAAAAATGAGGGGAAAGACAGATTAGGGATACGGAAGCAGGATGCAATCGGTGAGAAGACGGAAAAACTAGACGAGAGGTTCTCAATCCTGAAAACACTTGTGCCTTCCATCAACAAGGTAATGGAAACTCAACATAATATGTATAGGTTGTAACTTTGGTAGAGATTTTTAGAACACCAACACGATTTCATATAATCAAATTGTTCTAAGAAGTTGTAGGTGGATTTAGGCATTTTAAAAAAGAAAATACAAAAATATATCAACTGATTTATACTATTGACTATTTTTATTGATAGTTTTATTATTACGAGAATATAGGGTAGGCATTTTAAAAAAGAAAATACAAAAATATATCAACTGATTTATACTATTGACTATTTTTATTGATAGTTTTATTATTACGAGAATATAGGGTTGTTCATAGTTTGATTTTGAACCGAATCGATCAACTCGATTTTAAGAAAATAAAAATTGAAATTGAACCGATGGAACTTGGTTCTGTTCGGTTTTGAACATGTCGTTTTTGGTTAGGATGGTTTGTTTTTTATAAATTGAATTCCATGAAATTCTTAAATTTTAAACCATTTTGACTTACTGAGTTTTGGTTGGATTTTCTTCTAATCAATTTTCATGAACTTAATACAAACAGTCTTTTTATTATTTGATTTATTTATTGTTGGACTGATGACTTAAAATGAATTATACGTTCTAATTAATCGATTTTCGATTCGAGTTCGGTTTTTGTTGGTTCCTATTTTATAAACTGAACTGGTGAAGTTTGGTTATGTTCAATTCTGAACCGAATCAAGTCAGTTTCTATTTGATTGAGTTATTTTCCGGATTATGTTTGGGCAGCCCTACAAGGATATCAATGTAGCAAATATCAATTTCTTCTATTTTAATAATTTTAAAAAAAAAAGAGAAATACTAATCCAATTAATTCTCAGGATCTCTGTCGGCTAGACTAGCGTTTAGCGTTTTTTTAAATACTAAATCAGATCATATTGAACTGTTTGTCGGGTTTTATGCGTGCAGGTCGATAAGGTATCCATACTCGATACAACGATAGAATACCTGAAAATGCTCGAGAAGAGGGTGGTGGAGTTGGAACCGAGGGTGGAGGCGACGTACTCACAAGGGAGAGCTAAACGAAAACCCGATGACACAGTGGAGGGGACCTCAGACAATTACGGACAAGGCAAGAGAATGATGGCGATAGCGAGGAAGAGGAAAGCTATTGACGGTGACAATGTGGATCCCGAGCTCGCTGTCAGCGTCGATGCCAGGGATGTCCTGATCGAGCTGAGGTGCCCGTGGCGGGAAGGGCTGTTGCTCGAGGTCATGGACGTCGTGAGCGGCCTCCGCCTCGATTTGCATTCGGTTCAGTCCTCGACGAGCGATGGCATCGTCTCGCTGAGTATAAAATCCAAGGTACAAGCTCGAACTCTATTTATTTTTTGTTGATGACGATCACAAGCTCTTAGTAACTAGTTTTTGTTTCTATATATACTTATTTTATTTATCACTGTCACGAGCTCTTAGCACCATCCCAACCTGCTAGGTTTTTTACTGTTTGGTTTTGAATCGGGTCGATAAATCAGTTTTAAGAAAATAATTACCGAAGCGATGGAATTTGGTTTGATTCTGTTTTAAACGTTCGATTATGTTTTAAACATGTCAATTTTCAATTTAGTTTGATTTGATTCGATTATTTTTAAGTCGATGCAGCTCTATAGTACAAAATAAGAAGAAAAAAATTAGAAATTACATTAGCCATAATATTTTCCTGAGAAAATTCCTTCGAGAATTCTTTCGGATGGTCGGCCAGATAAGAGGAAAACTTATAAAGATGACAAAATTTCTCAAACTCAATAGGCCCGATATCCCTTATTCTGATAGAGTAGAGGACGAGATCACTGAATTTGTCCCGAACCCGCTTCCTTATTATTCAAGGGACAAATTCCAAACTCGGTGTGGACCCGAGTCCTCAAACTGACGTGATAAAAGACGGAATCACTAAATCTGTCATTTTTCAAATTTAACAATTGATGTTGGATTTGCAGGCAAAAGAAGCTGCGACGACATCGGCGGCGATGATCAGACAAGCACTTGATAGATTCACGGCCAAGTAATAATAATGCTAGCTTCGGTTTTAAGGATCTTCTTCGGTTTGTCGTGTCTCATAAACTAGTTTTCTTATATATAAATATAATTAATTTTGCTTTTAGTGTGGGTAGAGTCAAAATGATCTTTTTAGAAAGACAATTTATTCTCTTTATATATTTTTATCGATAAATTTAAATCAAGATACTGTTGAAATTCATGAAAATAGATTTGAGAAATATACCCGAAAGTGATAAATTATTAAAATGTGTTTAATTAAAACCGACTTTTTGAAAAAAATAAACCGAATTGTATCATAGATTGATCTGATTTTGATTCTTAATTTTTTATAACTGAAATAGTCTATTCGATTATGTTCTCAACCGATTAAATTCAATAATGAACCCTAAATAACTATATACTAGTAATGTAGACGATTAGTGTTACAAAAGTCTCTAATTTGTCCATGTAATTCTCTATTAATCTTTTAATTCTCTAAAATTTTAGGTTATTTTGGAGGCGCCAAAGAAATGGAGAAACCCCATAATTTTATTAATGATAAACACATATAAGTAATCATGTTAGATTGCTAATATAATTATAATTTAATATAGACTATGTGTAATTATAATTTGTTGATTTTCCGCGATAAATTTTTTGACAATTGAAGAGTCAAAAGGATTTACTTAATTTATACAAAAAGTTAAGACATTTTATGGCATGTATAATGTATTCGATATTATAGATTTGACATGAAATTCATAAATCAAATTTCTCGTATAGATTTGCTACAAAATCATATTGAATCTGAACATAAAAGAGATGATTCACTAATTATGTACGATGATGACATTAAGGAATTTCCTATTATTTTTTAAGAACTGCCCAATTAATTGGACATGTGTATTCGATAATCAAACTTGAATTCACTTCACCTTCCTTGATTTTTCTATAGTATGTAAATGAAGATAAAAATATATTAGTCCTTGGTGGAACACCTTGAGGTTATAATCACACTATTTATATTTGTATTGAGGTTGAATGTTTGAATTCGCCGAAAAATTATAAAAATTTGTAATTTGTAATTATTTAAAACTATGAAATGCAAGTATAATATGAAAATGTATCAAGATGATTGTGAGCGATTTAATAATAAATGATTACGGCCAAATTGATTAATATGTCATTAAAATTCACAAATTATTATCATTTATTTATAAGAATGCAGTACATTTCTCATGTGATGTCACAGAGCACAATTCAAATTCATAAAACATGTGTGGTCAAGTAATTATATGGTTTCTTGCGGTGACTTGTTGTGTTTAACAACATGTGATCGGTTCAAATAACGAAGACTTACAATTACGAGAAACACTTGAACTCCATAAAAAGTCAGTTGTGAAGATTATTAAGGTGAAATCTTCATTCATCATTTTCAATTTATTATATTAAAACACAATTTGTTTATTTGTATTTGAAAATGTAATATTGCCTTTTGTTCATCGCTAGACCATGTACGGAGATGAATATAACTGCATAGAATTCTACAAACAGCCTGTTTTCGATCACCCCAATCTAAAAAATCGTGCTTATGAATTTAAGGCATTAAGTAATTTTCAATAAATATACTTACCAATCGCACAAACGAATTACTATCATAATAATCACAGCTGATCTTGTCAACATCGAATATTTATTATTTTCTGTATATCAGATGAGACATAGTTCACAATTTTCTCAAGATGATTGAGTTGCTAAAATATAGGAGAATGGAAAAGGTTGTCCGAGCGGTACAGTTCCTATGAGGCGATACGGTAAAGAACATCTAAACAAAGCTTCAAAGATAAATAAAATCCAATCCTTCAATTTAAACCTCACTCGCAATGTGCCTAGTAGTGCTGCAAATTTTTTTTATCATGTAAGCAAACAACTTTGTTATTCTTCAATTAAAGTTGAATTATTTGGTATTGACATGAATAATTAATGTGTTGTTAATACCATTTTATAGTATGCGAAGATTCAAAAAAAATGGAAGAGACCAGATTTGTGATGGAATTGCAATGCACGCAAGTTTACACAATCCTAGAGTGCAAGACTCCGAGTATAGTTCAAATGTAACGAGAATTTCAGGGGGAGGCAATTTTATACAAACTGGTTGGACGGTGAGAAAAAAATTTGTATTATATATATTTGTATTAATATAGTAAAATCGAACTTATATTTACGTTTGACCCAATATTTATAGGTAAATCCTTCGTTGAACCATGACCATCGCACCCGACTTTGTATTTTTACAATGGTGAGTTTCCATAGATTTTTTTTATATCATTATTACGCAACAATATAGATGTTAATAATTTTGTGTAAGAGACAGTTCTAATGTTCCTATAGATTTTGTTTTCGAAGAAATTTCAGTAATACTCGGACAAGCTTATGATTGGAGTTTTACGATTGCTCGGGCACGAAATTTTCACTAATTTATAATCATACAATAGTGTATACGAGCTAGAGGTCGGAGCCTACTCAAAATCTATTTTTTAATAAATGTGTAATGAAATTAAACGAGCTAAATCGAGCTGATTTCAAGCATGATCGTTCAAATTTTAATAAATTATATATTTTAATTATCATAAATTCATAATGCATGAATATCTGTTATAAAACTTAAACTGAAGCGAATCGATCCATGAGCCATGAGTTTGAATAAAATTATCGAGCTTAGCACATTTTCACGCATCAAGCCGAGCTTTGAAGAATTAAGATAAGAGTCAATTTAACTGGTTTAAACCCCTGATTATAATGCCAATAAACTCTTCAATTTTATATATTGTTGGAATAACTTTACTTTTCCAATCGGGTTATAACATATATTGTTGGAATATGAAATACTTATATATTCATAATCCAAAATAATTTATAGTACCTATTATTGTAATTATTAATTATTTACAGCTCAGTCGAATTACTTAAAAATCCCGAGAAACTCTTTTGTAACAATGAGATGTTAATGAAGCACACTACTTTTGTCGGTACTTGTTTACTTTATATTTTAAATTTTGTTCCTTTTTTTGTGATTATTTTTCTTGTTATAACATTATATATTCGTAAATGCAGGATCAAAGCAATGGAAATTGGATTTTAAAAATTGGGACACACGAAAGTAATGTGACGGTCGGGTATTGGCCAAAGAATATATTTTCAGAGACCATATTAGGGTGATTGGCGACCAGTATCGAATGGAAAAGTGTGTACGCTTTTAGGGCACACGTTTTTATCAGTGAGTAGTCTCCTAAGACACAACTGTTTATCGATCAAGTAATCTGGAGTGAAATACTGAGTAAGAACAAGTAAAATATGAACGTCTCTTTCACAAAAGACAAAAAATAATAATAGAAATCTTAGAAGAAGAGATTGCTTTTCTTGAACAACAAACCCTAAATAGCTATATACTAGTAATGAAGACAACATAATGTTATGTTGTAAAAATCACTAGTTATTCGTCTAATTCTCTATTAATCTTTTAATCCTATAAAATTTTGATAGGTCATTTAATTTTATTTGTTGTCTAATTGATCCTAAACATGATTCAGTGGCAAACCCCATGTTGAAATACAGTAACAATAACCCCTAAATTATAAAAGATGTTAATTATTATTTAGGGAAAATTTTTACTTAGTCACTTCTAAGTTTGACCGAGTTTCACTTAACGCCTACTAAGTTCAAAATCCACTTGTGAAATCCCTTAAGTTTGCAAAAGTCTCAGTTTACTCATTTTTAGTTTAACTTTTTATGAAATGACCAAAAGACCCTTTCATTAAAAAATAAAAATGATTTTGAACTTTTTGTGTTCTTATTTTTTTTACAAAAACAAAGAATAAAAAAAATTAGTATTCATTTTTTTTATAAATAAATTCATAAAAATTTTAAAAATAAAAAAACGATATTTAAAATTTCAAAAAAAATTTATAAAAAAATTTATTTTTACTGCTAACAGAATTTTATTATTTATTTATACAATGAACACATTATATAAAAAATTTCAAAAATCATTTTTATTAATTTATTATAATTTTTCAATAAAAGGATATTTTCGTCATTTTACAAAAAAGTTAACAGAAAATGGCAAAGTGAAATTTTTTCAAACTTAAGAGATTTCACAAGTTAATTTTGAAGTTAAGGATAGTTAAGTGAAACTCGACCAAACTTAAGGGAAACTAAGTAAAATTTTCACTATTATTTATTACCCAATGTTGACCTCAAGGTTATAACCATTACAACAGCCCCTTTTTTATTTCCAATTTGCCCTCTTATGTGTGAGAAAAGACTAGAACAAGTAGAAAAGTGGTTGATAATTAATTACGTTTTTATGTCCTTGCTAAGTCACATCAATCTTAATTATCCAATTTGTATAATGAACATCATTAGTTCCTAATGGACATCATGCATAATTAGATCCTAATGAACATCATTAGATCATTTAACACAGAAGATCATTTAACACAAGTAATGTCTATGTTCAAACATTGAAATAGTAATTAAAGTGTACAAGTTAAAGAAATTGCCATCAAACATGAGCTGGGCAGATCAGTGGCTTTCTCTCTCTCTAGTGAGTCCACTTCAATGACTCATTTTCTCTTTATATATATATATATATATTAAACACATTTTTAGCCAAATATCTATGGGGAAAATTACAAATACGATCGATCTGTCGGTTCTCGTGTGGTTCGGATGCCCTTATGTAGAAAGGGCATTCTGCATCCGGCGTACATTTACAAGTGGGTGACAGAGGGCGCAACTTGTTGTATCTATTGCAGACATATCTTTTCAGCGGTTGACGTCACATCCACTTCGTCACTGCCGCATGTCATTCCATATGCTGCCACCGTCACATCATCACCATGACATGTCGTTTCAAATGACGTCGCCTCCACTTTGTCGATGCCGCCTATCTGACTTTTTTTTTTTTTATTATTATTATTATTATTGTTGTTGTTGTTGTTGTTGTTGTTGTTTATTTTGAGAAATGTAAAAATATACTATACAGACTCATGTTTTTTTTTCTTGATCAGCTATACAAACTCATGTGTGAAACAGTTTATTCTTATACTTTTTTTATATTAATATATAAATTTTTTGATTATATGTAAAATGTTGATCTTATTTCTCAATTATTGTATTTAATCTATAATGCATGATTTTTTTTGTTTTAAAGTCAAGAAAGAATAGAGAAACCTCATCGCATTTGTGGTACACGATCAAAAAAAATGTATCATGTCACTGGGATCTCCAAACACAAGTACGGTCAAAACGTAACATCACGTCTCCCGAACATCCTGTCCAAAAATCAGCACAATCTATCGGTGGATGTACTTCCGATCGGACTCGTAAAGCTTGATGTCTGGACCTGCACAAATTTCTCTCTATTCCTCTTTTCCTTCTCTCTATTGCCTCATATTTATAGGAAAACAATTAGACTTTCTACCATATGTGATACTAACCACATGAGTTTTAGGTCTTCACTTATTAAATAAAGTTCCGACATAATACATATCATTACATCGACTATTTTCCATGTCGTACATGTGCAGTATGGGTGCAAAATAAATGCAATCTGAGTGCAATTCGAATGCAATAGGCATGCAATCCACGAAGGCACTAGCCACCACAAACATATTTCTGCCAAGCAATAACCGATCATCTTCATATTTCGAGAATAATCAATACATTGATCAGACTGATAAATTAACAATGCACCCAATGTGTTGTATCTGTGCATTTAATTTTCATGAAATGATACTGAAAATACACATAACTCAACCAAAATTGGCGTCTGGAATGGCAAGCGATGAAACGAGGTGGCGGTGACATCAACAAGAAATGTAATTTACGTGTAAAATATAGTAATAAAATAATCATTCGTAGAAGTGTCCAAACATTTACCGTAAGGACCAAATCGAATAAACTAAAAAAAATATCTGAATCAGAATTTTATCATTGGTTTATGTAATTTATGACTGTAAATTACCTAGGATTAGGGGTAATCTATTGTAATTTACAACAGATTAAGGACCAAATAAAAAAGGAATTTAATAAAAACAAAAACATCTCACTTACAAGGAAGAGTTAAATACCTTGCAACAGATCAGTGTCAATTCCATGTAGGTAATTAATAAAAAAATTTTAAAAAAAACTAGTGCAGATAATAGAGTCAGATCACAAGAATTTCCAAAATAATTTATCATCAGCGGTGGATTTTCAACATTTTTAGTACTAAAAAAATTTAAAAAAATGTTTCCACCTCTCGATTATTCACAAACTTTCAAACCACTAAGAGGACCTAACGATACGCTAAAAAAGAAGCTCTTACCAGTAGTAGCTGAAGATCCGGTGGGTTCATCGTCGTCGAGATTGTGTGATTAAACGGACAAGATGAAAATGTGCTTTGATTCAACAACGAAGAAGACAAAGATCGATATTTATATTGGTTTAAGTTCCGTATAGTTACATTATGTATTCAAAAATGAAAAAGTGTGTGACAATAAAAAAAACACAAATAGAAAATGAATGTCACATTTGGATATATTATTTTAATTGGTCAATGGGCAGGTGATGATTTGATCTAATGAGGAGAAGAAATTAAATTAGTGGGGATAAATAGTAGATTGATTTATTATCAAAATAATTGAAATTGTAACCATAAGGGTAGTTGTGTAAATTTAGCACCTGAAATATGCCGTGTCGCCGAGGTTTTGCTGGTCGCCACCGTCCCGAAACGGCATTAATGTGATGATAGCAAAATAGAATTGCAATCATCACAGAAAAACGGAGTCGTTCGAGTAAGTGAGAGAATGACAGGTGTCGTGCTAGTAAGAGGTGGAGAAAGGGGTAAAACGTTGTCGTTTTGGGTTGTGTATAGGGCTGTCCATTTTTACCCGGTACTCGACTCACTCGACGACCTAATCCAACCCGACCCGAGACCCGATAAAACTGTGTGGGAATGGGTTGGATCGACCCAACCCGACTTAAAGTGAGTCGGGCCTCAGGTGTGATTTTCAAAACCATCGAGTAACCTGACTCACCCAACCCCAAGTAGCAAAATGGGCCAACCCATTTATCCCCACTCAGACATTCAGCCCAGCTAGGCCCAACCTGCATTCAACTTCGAAGCCCAACCCACTCATTTCTGCTTATCAAATGCTGCGAGTTGAGAGTTTATAAAACTCACAGAGGGTTCTCTGCTTCCAATGTGGGACTCTGTGAGAGTTATAAACTCACTCTCAGTTTCTCAATTTTTCAGAGGGCGTGACCTCTCTCACAACCGTTGATTGTCATCGCCTGAATCCTTCTCAGCCCGTTGATCGCAGTCGACGTATCATGCCCTCCTGCTATCTCTGACATTATCTCTTCTCTCTCTCACACAAATTGAACCCGTCTCTTCCTCACATAAACCCTATCCTCGAGTCGACTATGGCCCCCTCTCTCGTCCATCGTGCACGTCCTATCCTCGAGTCGACTATGACCCCCTCTCTCACACAACCGATTGATTTGTAGTTACCGTTGATCTGTAAGACTTTCTTCCACTATAAATTATACATGGTGAAGAGAGGAATCTCCAGCAGATTAATTCTCCGCTAAAGACTCATGATCGTGGAGATTGAAGCTAGCTACGGCGCAGTCATCATCATCGACAATATCTGAAACTCTAGTAACGGTAAAAAAAGTTACGTGTTTAAGTTAGGGTTAGGGTTTATTTTCTTCATCTCTATGTGTTGGGATTTGAATAAAATTTAGGGTTGGTATTTTTTTTAATTCGATTGGGGTTTTGGAATTTAGGGTTACGATTGAGAATTTGGGTTCATAATTTTTGGGTGATGATTTTTTTTAAATTTGGAGTTTTTTATTCGAATTGGGTGTTAATTTTAGGGTTTGGGGATACAACTTTTGGTAGTTAGCATTACAAATTTTGGGGTTAATTTCTGCCATAATTTATGTAGAGAATGTTCAAGTTTCAAGCATGTGCATGCTGAGCTACCTGCTTCTTTAGAGCAGGTCAGTGCAAAAACTGCAGTTGACGCAGTTCATGAGCTTCAGTGACTGAATTTTGGATTTCTTATTATTTTATTTTCAGTTTCAGTTTCATATTTTGTATGTGTTTATTTTTGTTGAAATTGAGGGTGTTGTTAGTTATGTGAATTGATGGATTTTAGATGCAAGGAAGAGCCCGTTCATGACACTACAAGACTTTTGTCTTTGGACCGGCACACCCAAAGCGCAGTTGGGAGTGAAAAAAACGCAGGTATAAGCTAAGGACGGCGCACGGTGCGCAGTCCTTAGCGCGCGGTTGGTAAGCCGCAGTTATAAGCTAAGGACTGCGCACAGAGCGCGCCGTCCTTAGCTTATAACTGCGCACATACAAACGTGCGCGGTCCTTAGCTTAGGACTGCGCGCATAAGCTCGTGCGCAGTCGTAGCTTATGACTGCGCACGTATTATGCGCGCAGTCCTAAGCTAAGGACTGTGCACGTATTATGCGCGCAGGCCTTATGGGCAGAGAATTGAAAAAAAATTTGGCAGGAAATTGGCATCCCGGTATCCGTCCCGATACCAATTCCCTGCCATAATATTTTTCCGCTATATCAAATAATCTATATCAAACAACCATGAGCAACGGAATTCATACCAAACAATCATTACCAATCAAAACGAAACCAAAACGAAATCCATACGTTTGCAATGTTAAACGTTATCCCGAAATCCTATTATAAAGAAAGTTTGAGTACGAGAGTATAAAAATAACCTAAGCATCTTCATCTTCATCCTCCGAGTCGGTCGGTGAGTCGGGCATTGGGAATTTGGTCGGATCACGCATGTGTTGGCGCAATTTTCTTCCAAATGTTTTACGGTTCTTCTCCTTCTCCCTTGCCTTTGCAAGTGCTTGGGCCACTTGTTGGGCAACTAATTGGGCCATTTCCTCTCGGGTTTGGGTGAGTTTTGTAGCTAGCGTTTCATTTTGTTGTGTGAGTCGTTGAATTTCTTCATCTGTCCTTTGTACAAACGCTGCAGTTTGCGAACTCCCTTCTCCCGGTTGTCTAGCCTTAGGTGGCCTCAAAGTAGCTCTGCCGAACCCTCTGATATACTGGCCCCTAAGCGAACGGCCGTATGTTAGTATATGGGCTCGGTTCATCAGGTCTTCCTCCTCTTCCGGCGTCATCGGGTCGGTGTGGGTGTCATACCACTCTTTGAACAATTTCTCGACGTTTTCCTGAAAATAATGAAAACATTAATATGATTTCAAGCAGCGATGATCTAAAATAAAATACATTATTAAAATTACCCGGTGTTTCTTCAAGTCTTCGTTTGTGACGTTTTTGTACCGTTCAAGGTGGTTCTCTATATTCGCCGAAACAGGTACGAGACCTTGTTTCTCCCTCACTCTCGACAACTCCGCGGACGAGCTTCTAAATGATATTGGACCGGAGTTGTGATCTGGCTTTTTCTTTCGGAGCTCAGCCATTTCCTTCCCCAACTCCTAGGAAAATAAATAAAATAGATTTCGTTAAACATAATAAGTACGATATTTAAATACAAGTTTACAAGTTAAAGAGAAATATACCTGCATCAATTTGGAGTCATAATGCTCCACGAGCCACCTCCATTGGTCTTTTTTCCCTACCAGCTTGTACGGGATACCATTACGCTGAAACACGTCACGGTAGATATTGTAGAACCTCTTATAATCATTTTTCCGCTGCTTATTTGCGGCCCGTGCTCGCTCATCTATCCATTGCAGCAGTGACGGTGAGCGAAAGTCTACATCGTATGTGCTCTACATGAGATAAAAAACAAAAAGTTAATATATTTGAAAATTAATAAGAAATTGTGAATAATAAAAAATTATTAAAAAAATACCTGCAATTTCTCCATGAACTCCATCCTCAACTCCTCAGGCACATCACGTCACTGTCGATACCCAATCGGGACAGTGGACCGAAAAATGGACCCCGTGACATTCACGAGTCGCTCATAAGCATTTCTCTGTGACTTCCAGTCCTTCACAATAGGAAGTTGCAGGTTCTTCGACCATCGAAGTTTTAAGTTCTTCCGTCCCAAACTATCACCGCGTCCCGTTCCCAATCAGTAGAGACATCACCCATCCTTTTCTTCTGAAGTGTCCACCCGTCCACGATAGCCTCCGCTGGTGTGTTTACATCAAAATACAGCTCCCTGTCAAATACTTCCGGCTCGTCTAGTCGTTGCCATCTTGACGGGCCGGGATCTTGTGGGGGACCCACAGAAGGGCAGGAATGGATCGACTCGTGACCAGAGTCAGCAGCAGACCCGGGAGCACGATGCATGGGAGAAGAAGAGGGAGACTCGTCAGGCTCATCTAGGAGGGTATCTGCCCAGTAATCTAGTCCTTGCCTTTGGGCCTCGAGCTGGTCGCGTAAACTGACCTCATCTTCCCACGCGGGTGTGGGTGTAGGTCTACTCTGACCTATGGTTATTCCAGGCAGAGATCGCCTGACTCCTGCATCCTCCGCATGTATAGCAGCCACAGCGGAGCTTGACAGTGTGATCGAAACCATCATCTCGAACAGACGATGCACGAGAGGACAGCCCTTCGACACGAGGAAATCTCTTATACAGTTGTGAGAATCCTACAAATCTCTTCTTCTTGACCGGCTCTTTCTCTTTTTCCTTACCCTTTCCCTTATCTTTTTTTCCCATCTTCTGAAAACATGTACATATTGCGAAAAACATATAAAGCTAACAATTTCTATAAATTAACAATGTACATATTATAAAAGTCTTCGTTCAAAACATATATAAAACATGTTAACATATTCAATTAATATTAATATAAATTGAATATATACATAATTCAATTATATATTCATTCAATTCCTATACATATTCCAATTACATATGAACATATTAACATATTCAATTAATATTAACATATTAACATATACATATTCAACATATATACATATTAACACATATACAATTAACATATTCAATTAATATTAACATATATACATATTCAACATATTAACATATTCAACATATTAACATATTAACGTATTAACATATATACATATTAACATATATACAATTAACATATTCAACATATATACATATTAACATATATACAATTAACATATTCAATTAATATTAACATATATACAATTAATAATTCAACATATATACATATTAAATTAAATTCAACACATATAAATTTTCACATATATACAATTAACATAATGAAATGCATTTTAACATTTACACACTTACATATTCAACACATATACATTTACACACTTACATATAAAATTTTCAATATATATTATACATATAATTATCCATACAGTTAATACATATAATATATATATATTTTACCGATAAGCCGGGTGGAAGCGAACGCAGCCGGAGGCGGAGGCTTGCGGCGCTGGAGGCGAGGCGCGGCGGAGCCGAGGCGAGGCGAGGCGGACCGAGGTGAGGCGGACGGAGGCGAGGCGGAGCCGAGGCGGACGGAGGCGGCCGGAGGCGGAGGCGCGGAGTCGGAGGCGAGAGAGTGTGAGTGGGGCGAGAGAGTGTGAGTGAGGCGAGAGAGAGATTAATATTAGGTTAAAATTAATTGGTTGAAGAATAAGAGATAAATGCACTGAAATCGGGACATTTAAAGGCTTATGACTGCGCACAAAGGCAATGTGCTCAGTCATAAGCCTTTCATATGTTTGACTTCTATGGTTGACTTTATATTCGGTCGCCTAATCGACTAAGATCCCGTGGTTCGATTTGTGTAAAAATTGTTGTGTATATGTAATCCATGATTCTCTACATATCTTACGGTTTCGATTTTTATAATTCACTTTTCATACGTTCGGTTATTGTAGATTGTTAAATCGTACAATGTGAACCCTTATTTTCAATATACATAAACTTGTACATCGAAGACGATTCAATGATGGCAAAAAAAAAATTAATTCAACCGTACGGATGAGACCAAATATATGATTCTCTTTTACTTGTCAAATATTGAATAATTTTATTGACAAATGAACATCGATAAAGTACCCGATGAGTCGCGGACACGTGTGTATATACTGAGATCATCAATTTTTGCTACGTTTTTAGTCGATTTTGTCCAATTTTATTGTGCGCAGTGAATATCGATAAATTTTCTTGCCAAATAAAGAAGAGTAATTAAAAAATAATTAATCCAGAGGATCGGAAATTGCGGTCAAACATTGATTTGACCTAAATAGTCAACGGTCAACAACTTAAGGACGGCGCACAGCTACATGTGCGCAGTCCTTAACACTTGGAAAAATTTCTATACATCTCTTTTTTCTTACACTTTTTTCTTACTTTTTTGTAACACTTTTTCTAACACATTTTGCAAACTTTGAAATTTATTATCAATTCAAAACGAAATTACAACACTTTCAATCAGATACATAATCTTCATGTCCTTCCATATCGCTATTGTCGGATGCACTACTACTATATTCTTCTATGTCTGGTGGTATGTCGGCAATTTGAACGGGCAGTATATTTGATTGGAACTGAAAACTGCTAAGATCTATTGTTATTCCTCCCGGCCTGTCAATCTCAATTCTGTTCGTGTTCGGCTCTCGGTAAGGCTCGTTCACCTCGTACGTGGGGGCTTCGGCTGTACGGGCTAGTGTCTTCGGGTTGTAACAACCCCTATGGTTGACAAAGTTCACAACTTTCCACCCGTGACCAGTTCTCAGATCTTCGACATAGAAAACTTGTTTCGCCTTTAAGGCAAGACAGAAAGGGTTCTCCCTGTGACAATTGGTTGTCGTGTTAACCGACATCAACCCCCGATCATGCCTTAACCTGCTCTCATCGTACCATCTACACTTGAACACAACCACATGCAAACTCTGGGGGTATTTAAGTACGCATACGTCCAGAAGAACACCAAAGTATGTCTTGTCGATCGCTTCTATCATTATTCCTGAATTCTGATTCACTCTCCTTTCGTCTAATCGTTGACAGACGAACTTCACGCCATTTACTGTACATTGCGAATATATGCTCGAACTTTGGGGTCCATGAGAAAGCAACGTCAATTCATTCTTATACCCAGGATTTCGCATCTGTAATAACAATAAAAGTTGGGTTTAGTCCAAAATATTGGCAATAATTAGTACACGCGATTGAAACATTTGAGCACTTACACATTTTGCGAATTTTTTGTTGAAGGAAACGACCCGATCTTCAATGCTGCCATTGGGTTGTTTTCTTTTGAACCAGTTTTCATGCGTGTCTACGAATGTATCCATCTCTGCACAATTCTCCGTGACTGTCCAATGGGCCCAAAACAACTCATCTCTTGGCAATTTTGAATTGCGAACGACGCTACACAATTCAATCAATTGAGACACTACCGAGATGTCATGTACCATGGTTGCATTCACTGTGTCGGGAATGGACGAGGTACCCCGATTTAGGTACATGCGAGTGAAAATAACTGACTCGTGCATCAAATATTGTTGCGCTATGCACCCTTCAAGATATCGCATGTTACGCACACTTCTCTTGTACTCACCGAGTTGCCTGCAAGTGAAAGTATAAATTCAACTTCATTTAAGATGAAATGAACTGTACTAGCCGATAACTTAAATATCACATACCTTTCAATCGGAAACATCCACGTGAAGTGAACTGGTCCAGTTCGCAAAACCTGATCTGCAAGATGTATAGGTAGGTGGGCCTGTATTGTGAAGAATGCCGGGGGAAAAATCATCTCCAACTTGCATTGAATCATCGCGACGTCTTCTCTCATCTGGACGAGGGTGGATTTTTTTAACTCTCAGGCACACAACTTCTGAAAAAATGTTCCCAACTCGACCAATACGTCTGCTACTTCTGAATCGACGTATTTTCGAATCATAATCGAAAATATCCTCTGAATCAACACGTGACAGTCGTGCGTCTTGAGCCCGTAAAATCTTTTGTCTTCCTTGATTTTATTCTTCAGACTTCCCGCATACCCACTTGGGTACTTGACCATCCTAAGATGGTCAAGTACTTCTCCACGATCTTTTGGCTTCACAACATACCCTGCCTGAGGGAGAACCCATTTTCCGTCATTACCATGTACATGCCAAAGATGCGGTCGCACGTTCAAATCCTGTAACGTGAATCGGGCCTTTTCATCATCCTTAGTCTTCCCACCAACTCCCATAACGGTGCTCATCACATTGTCGCACACATTCTTCTCTATATGCATCACATCAAGGGCATGTCTCACTTGATGAGTCTTCCAATAATCCAGCTCCCAGAATATGCTTTTGTGCGTCCAACAATACTTCTCCCGAGTTGCCCTGGGTTTCAACAGCGGGTCCAAACTCTGAACTGGATATTCATTTTGCAATATGAATGAAAATACTTCCTCCCCAGAACAGATACGAGGCGCGTTTCTTTCTTCAACTATTCCATTAAAAGCTTGTCTCGCCCGACGCAATCGATGCCTTCGATGTAAGTACCTGCGTGCACCCAAGTACGACGTTCTTCCCCGTTTATGACTGGAATCAATGTCGTCCATGCATATAGGACAAGCCTTGTAACCTTTTGTTTGAATTCCACCCAACATGCCCAACCCTGGATAGTCGCTAATCGTACACATCACTGCAGCACGCATTTGGAAAGCTTCATCCTTAAACCCATCCCATGTCGGAACACCTTGATGCCATAGTTCCTGCAACTTATCGATCAATTGCCTCATAAAATTATTCAAACATTTACCTGGTGACTTTGGACCAGATATCAACATGGTCAGCAGATTGTATTCCTTCTTCATTGCCATTGATGGGGGGAAATTTAGCGGGATAGCGACGACGGGCCAAAGGCTATAAGGTGGTGTGTTTGGTCCGAACGGACAGAAACCGTCAGTTGCAATGGCGAGGCGCACGTTACGAATTTCTGCTGAAAAACTCGGGTCTGTCCTGTCAAACGTAATCCAATCTTCTCCGTCTGCTGGATGTTCGAGTGTATCATCGTCCACTCGTTCCCGCTCACCGTGCCAACTCATCCACTCAGACGTCTCAGGTACGGCAAATAGTCGCTGCAAACGCGGTGCCAATGGAAAATACCATAATGTCTTCTTTGCCACAGTCAAACTTCCAGCATATTCGTACCGATAATCTCCACATACTGGACACTCTGTGGAATATATGTACTCTTTGTAGTACAATATGCAACCGTGGTAACATGCATCATATTTCACCAACGGCAATTCTATTGACTTCAATTTCTGCTTCGCTGATGCGTAGTTTGCCACATGCGCATTGGGTTGCGGCAACTTGCTGGAAACGTACGCAGCTACATCGTCAAATGTCGTGTCTGTCATCCCCGTCTTATGTTTGATTGACAGAATTTGCAGCAGTGCGGCCAACGCTGTATCATCGCTACCATCATACAATGGTTTCTCCATCTCTGTCACTAACTGCTTGTACTTTCTCGTCGTTGCTCTAGCAGCATCAGCATCTACTTGAATCGCCATATCAGTTGCTTCTCCAAGTGGTTCAACTCTAACATCTCGCCATGGATCTACATCATGCACGAACTGATGAACATGATCAACCACGGGACTGTGAACAGGGGAATAACGAAGACCCTGGTTACTGCTCTCCCCGACTTCTCCCACTTCGCCATGTTCGGTCCATATTGTATAATATCTCATGAACCCTTTCCTAAGTAAATGTGTACAAATGATCGGCATCTTGTAGAAACGATCACGGGCACTTGAATCGATCTGGGCCGTATTGTATACCATTTTCTCTCGCAAAAATTACGAAACTGCTAACACCTCTCTTGAAAGCATTTGTTGACCTATCCATTCCCATCCACGATCGATCCATTTTTTATCTACATTTTCAACAATCACTAATTACTAAAACGATATATATACTTACAATGATATATATACTAACAAACGATAATCACTAAATTCTATTTCGAAATAAAACGATATATATACTTACGATGATATATATACTAACAAACGATAATCACTAAATTCTATTTCGAAATAAAACGATATATATACTTACAAACGATAATCACGAAATAAAACGATATATATAACAATGGACACACGTACATACCTTACAATGGACGAGAAAGTGTGAGTGACGATGTCTTCGGACTCTTGATGAGTTTATTTGCCTCTACAAGTCGTATATGTGAACCCTCAATTTGTACCTCCCAACACAACAACAACTATCCAAAATCACTACCACAACACACAACATCAACTTTCTACCAATTATAGGCAGAAAGTTGATGACTGCGCACCCAAAAATGTGCGCAGGCACAAGCTAAGGAATGCGCACATACAATGTGTGCGCGGTCCTTGGCAACGGTCTCATGTGCAACGGCTATACATCCGACCGTTGCCCACCAACGGGCAATTTTAGTGAATCTCTACAGACTGCGCACACAAATATATGTGCGCAGTCCTTACCTTGTAAATGCGCACTTTTGTGTGCGCAGTCCTTGCGTTACATTATGCCTGCGCACATAGACTGTGCGCAGTCCTTGCCTTGGCTTAGGACTGCGCACGTTCTCTATGTACGCAGTCGTCGTAACAAAATGGTGTAGTGTGAGTCTCAGTAAGTGACAATTTGAATTTTTGAGTATTTTATTTCTAGTTTCAGATTCTAAAATGTGTTGTTGAAATTGATGTTGTGAATGGTTATGTGAATTTATGATTTTTTTTTTAGATACAAGGACGAGCCAGTGGAGGAGCAACTGAGCTCGAATATCTGAAAAACAGTGATTCTCTTCAGTTATGGGCAGTCCCATAACCAAATCTCTTCAAGAGCTTCACAAGTGATCTCCCCCACACATATGCTCTTCAGATTTGGTAGACCATTCAATTCCAGACGTCTCAACTTTAACAGAGCAAGAAGAACACGAGGAGGGGCACACTTTGAAAATTCAAAACACTTATAGGAGCATTTTAGTCATTTCACCTCAAAAGTTAAACATATTTTAAAAGAAATGGACGGAAATGGTTTTGGGTACTAACGGTACAATTTTATAAATTTTGGGTACCCACAATGCCAAAATTTTTTAGGGTATTTAAGTGAAAAAACGTCAAATTTTAGAGATAGCCATGTGACATTATCCCTTTATTTTATTACTAAAATAGCATAAATAGGAGAACCATAAATATGACATAACAATGTTATTAAATTGTATGCAATAAGTCCCACATTATCGCAGTGGTGCAGTCTGTGCTCTACCACGGCCTCGACCGGGGTCCGAACTCACGCGGGAGCTTCGTGAGATGCTGGGGGATTAGTTCTAGTGGGTGGGTAGGATTCAGGTTAGGCTGGGCCGGGTGTAGCTCCTTAGGGGCCCAACCACACTAAAAAAAATTACAAAAAAAAATATGAAAACAAATTAAACTCATATTTATTCTCAAATTCGAACTCAACCCGATGTTACATTTAGTTCAGAATCCGTAGGCTCAAAACCCAAGTAGAGGTCAAACCCCTCGAAGGTCCCATCGTGCCCAATACAAGAGAGTCATAATCGAAACTCCATTTCTAATATCAAAAATCAGCCAAACTCAACCTTTTTATCCAGCAAAACCTAAATTCTGACGACCTCTTCCAAAAGCCCTTATCGTCGCCGACACCCATTGCCGAAAATGGAGCATGAGGAAGGCTTCGTACTCGAGACTACCATTCACTCACAATTTCTCACAATATCCTCTTTGTTCCACAATGTGACACCGATCGCATAAACGATATACTCAATCGCACCGAACGATACACCCAATGCACTAAATTATCAACCCAAAACGAGTCATAAACACCGACAATTAATGGTAGAAAAATATTATCATTACATATGGTATTTTTGTAATAAACTACAATAGGCAAATTTATATACGAATACAAATTATAGGACATGTTCACATTATTTCTCAAGAAAATGAAAAGGATGTCTTCACATTACAAGTAATATATTTAGCATAAAGTCAGCATCCTATTTTTGATCGAGAACAAAATTATTATTTTGTATAGGTAGATTACTAGATCGCTGTTGGAACTTGAAATCACTTTCGACCCATACCAATTTCGAATCGAGAATCAAATCAAATTCTGAACCAAAAAACCATGATTGTGGTTAATAATTTTGTTTTGATTTTATATTTGAGAGAATCATTTAATTTGATTTAGTTTTGGTTCTTAAAATTTAAAATCGTCCGTTAACATATTTGAACCAGATCGGTTCACATCACCACGCACCTGCCTCTCGCTCACCCACGTATATAACTTACATTTTTATTGTTATTTGTTTGCAAACCTTATATTTCGATTGCATTGCAATAATTAAATACTGACAATCAGTTTTTGTTTGGTTTGTGCAAATTTAATGTTTTGACTATAAATCGGGCTCAAATTTGGCCTATAAATCAAGCAAAACTTCGAGGTAAAAAATAATCAGTTTGAGTTCCGCATACCAGAATTGATCCGGCCATAACCGGAGCCGACTCATATAGGCTTGTTTTACTTAGGGGTAGTCACTTTAGACTCATAACCGGTTTCAAACCGAAAATGAAATCAGATATTGAAAACCAAAAAACCAAAATTATGGTTAACAATTTTATTTTGGTTTTGAATTTGAGAAATCAGAACCGAAGAGTTCGGTTCGGGTCGGTTTAGTTCCGGTCCGGAACCTGCACACACATTTATTCATATCCTTCTCGCGGGCTTCTATATGGGCCTGAAAGGCCCATTTTCGTTTAGTTCAACAAGAAAGTTGAAGGTGACTTTTCTTACGAAACGGCGTCGTATCACTTGTTGGCTTTATCTTCTCCGAATCATCTTCTTCTACACTATCAGGTCTCTCTAGGGTTTAAGCCTCTCTCTATCTCTCTGCGCAACCATGGAGGAGCCACAGCCACAAGCACCAGTACCTTCATCAGGATCATGCTGGAGCAACGTTGTGAAGACTCAAGCTCCTCCGAAGCCGGCGAAGGACCCGAACGCGGCGAATCGGGTGTTCGTGGAGAGCTGCAAGTCGAGCAAGGGCATAGCCGTGGCGGTGGTGGACGCGAACGCGCTCATCGAAGGCGGAGAGAGGCTGAGCAGCGTCGCCGACAAGTTCGTCTCCGTCGCCGAGGTCAGGGACGAGATCAGAGACCCTATGTCCCGCCACCGCCTCGCCTTCATACCCTTCACCGTCGAGTCCATGGAGCCGTCTCCTGAAGCCCTCAGCAAAGGTCAAATCTAATTGTTCTTTATATTTTTTGTGGTTTTGACATGTGACTGTAACTGTGTGTTTTGGCTATGGGAAGTGTGGATTTTGAGTTGTTCTGATCCATTCCTTGCCAGTAAATGATTTTCATGGAGAGTATAATTTGGTACCGTTTGATATAATTCATGAAGTTGATAGAGTTAGCTTGGCATTGTTGTGGTATGGTGTGGATTGATGAAAAATATTAGTCCGATTTTCAAACTAAGTGTTTCCAATTACTTTTTAGCAAATATATGTTAATGCTTCCATTTCCCACCAAATGGATGGAGAAATTTCCGGTTTATGTTTTCTGAGGTGTGTACTGAATTGATAGTCTAGATTAGCGGATAATACTATTTATGATTTTTAATGTTGGGCACATTTGCTCCGCAACTCTAGTTATTGCTTGATCTATTTGCTTCCACTGTCCCGAAATAAGTGACCCATTTCCATTTTGGTTGGTTAATTAGTCATTGTTGTCAAAGCTCGATTAGAGTGGACATGGGAGATTGTGATATTGAATGGTGTGAACTGTGAAGTCGAAAACTATATTGTAAATAACAGGAGACTTATATGGGGTAAATGGAGTATAAGTTTTGTATGTTCTCCTTTCAATATAAGTTACAGTGCAATTCTGGAGATTGACGTTGGAATTCGTATTTACTGTACGGGTGAACTGAACCTATCGAAAATATGTGATGCCGAAGTTAAAAGTATTCACTACAAAGATAGAACGAAGGAAAGTTTAGTTTTTTGAACTTCAATTTGTATCATTATATGGATTCTTTGCGCGCAGTAGACACTGGCTTGGAATCTTATATAATTTGCATGTCTGGTTTGACAGTTGTTAAATTTGCAAAGGCGACTGGTGATCTGCAGACCCTTTCGGATGTTGATCTCAAACTCATTGCCCTGACATACACACTGGAGGCACAAATTCACGGGACCAGCCACCTGAGAGACAGCCCTCCACCTATCCATTCTGTTAACGTCAAGAGGTTGCCGGAGAAGGAATTGCCTGGATGGGGTTCGAACGTGCCTAATTTGGAGGAGTGGGAAGCATTAGAACAGGAAAGTGGGGAGGGACCGATCCCAAATTCCAGAATCATGCCCCTGAAAGACTTGAATCTCAATGTTCTCCCGTCAGATGCCCAATCGGAAGATGGGTTGGTGGAAAATAAAAGTGAAGCCCATTCGGAGAGTAAAGAGGATGTAGATGGAAGTTTCCAGAGACCCAGACGATATATGCCAAAGAAAAAAGAGATCAACATTGAAGGGAAGATGGTGGTTGATGGAGTCGATGCATCCCAAGGGCAGATTGATGATAATGCTGGTGATTGGTTGCCTGCGGTCGGTCGTAGCACCCATAGAAGATTTCTTAGAAGAAAAGCTAGACGGGAACTTTACGAGGCATCATCTAAGAATGATGAGGAGGAAGATGCCGAGGAGAAAACGGGTAATAACATTCTTGAGGATGCTGAAGTGTCTGAAAACTGTGTTGATAAGAGAGTTCAAGAAGTCCACGAGTCCAATGGTTCCTTGGTGTTGGAAGCTGCCTCTGATGATAATGCAACCGCTGCTGTAGGACAGAACGGAGTCGATAGTGTGGCTGAAGAATTAGATCAATTGGAGATCTCAAGCCAGACTTATGAAAGTGTTGAAGGATCATATGCAGATGACGATAGTAGCGAGCAAAGCTGGATGCTGAGATCCATGTCAGAGTCAAGTGTAGCATGTGTCACTACCGACTTCGCCATGCAGAACGTTCTTCTTCAGATGGGTTTACGTTTGTTGGCACCCGGTGGAATGCAGATCCGTGAGCTACACAGGTAAAATAAAAATGATACATATGTGGATGACAAGTAACTAATAATCTCTTCAATTGGATTTTGCATTTCTTTCTTCTTTATAATTTCTATAATTGGAATGGTTCATATCTTTCTATAGTGAATTAAGTGGTTGCATATTTTTTCTCTTTTCTATTGTTTATTTAGTTCCGCACACTGTAATTGTTTTGTGCGTGCATATCTTTCTTGTTTATTTTCCAGGTGGATATTGAGATGTCATGCCTGCTACACAGTGACTGCTGAAATCGGAAGACTCTTTTGTCCAAAGTGTGGAAATGGTGGCACTTTGCGCAAGGTAGCTGTTACAGTCGGTGAGAATGGAGTTATTTTAGCAGCTCGTCGACCACGAATCCTGTTGCGTGGAACCAAGGTACAAATTTTTGCACAACTGGTGACCATGAAATTTATGGTTCCGATTTGAGTTTGATTTGTTGCCAACAGTGAAATGGAAATATTTACTCAATCAACCAACCATAACAAATCAAAATTGCATTCATAATTTCATAATGTATTGAATATGCAAAGCAATCATAATATTTTCTTTTCAGTTTTCACTACCGAAACCCCAAGGAGGAAGGGATGCTATTACAAAGAATCTTGTTCTCCGTGAAGATCAACTCCCACAAAAGTTCCTACGCCCAAAGACAAAGAAAACAAATAAAGAGGTTACTTCTCTATATTTTATATAATTTTCATTTTCTGTGTATAGTTCAATTCAATCATTTTCTATTATACAGGGAAACAAATTCTATAAATTCCTATTCTCTGTTTATAGTTCAATCCGAGCAGTATTTTCGTCAGTCTTTCTTTCTTACTCGCAAGTGTCATTTCTATTCCACAGGGAATTGAATTCCTCACTCAGGACAGTGTCTTCACGCACCACACCGACAAGAGAGCTCCTCTGCAGCCTCCGGTAAGGCAGGCCTTGGCAGTGTTCAGCGGAAAGAGAAACCCAAACGACAATCACTACTCTCGTTCCAAGCATAAGTAAGGCGTATCCAATTTTCATTTCCCGTTATGCTTTCCCTAAAGCTGTTAGGGTTTTTTTTGCTGGTATACCCTAGAGATCTACTGATTCTATAACATCACTGAGTGATCTGCTGGTAATTGTTGTTTTGGTTGAGTTTGAAGCACAATTTTATGTTTATTGTACTGGAGTGATCATGTTTTTACTGGTTATGGGTTATTACTATTTTTTGTGCTCTATAACTCTCTAGTTCTATAAAATTGAGTTGATCGAGAAAGTGTTCTATGTCACGGGATAGACTTTTTTTGTTGAATAAACGTCACGGGATAGGCTTGTTATATTTATTCTTATTGTTGTTTGAACGTGTTTAGTATGTTTTTTGAACAATAGTTTCTAATTTTACAAATGCATGCATTTGTCACCAACACATGTTCTTTTCGATGTCTTTTCGATGACTTGCAATTTAACAGGGTGTTAAAAAATAATTGAAACGATCAAATCAAATTGTTCTGAACTGACTAGAAAAATAATTGAAAAGCATTTAATTGGTTTGGTTCAAAACTAAACAAAAATTATATCAGTTTGATTTTTGTTTATTAAATAAAAACTATAAAAAGTTGAATCAAATTGTGACTTTTTATGAATTGATTTTCCATTTATCATTCAAAGACGGAACTTCGCATATTTTTTTTAAAGGATCGACGAATCAAATGATATTTTAGTTCCAACTAAAGTTATGAGCCTTGCGAGCCACCAAGTTGTTGTACTCCGCGTTGCGGGGACAAGATTTGAACCCTGGTATGTTCAAAATTAAATCAAGGAAAAAGTACATATAGCCACATCCATATTAGAACAAAAAACACCTAACTACACTTATATTCAAAAGTAGACACCTAACTACACCCAACGATCGAAAATTCACAATTAGCACCTACCGTTAGATTTTCTGTTAAAATTTTAAGTAAAAAGACGAAAATTCCCTTGGTCAGACTTCAATATTTCAAAATCATGTCGTTGTGAAGACTTTGGTTGTTTCTCCAATGACCATGACTCAAGTTTCGCCGGCCTCGTCTCTGACCTCCGACCGACTTCTCCGGTCGTCCTCGCCTCCTAGCTACTGACTGGAGGCTCGCCGGAAACATCGTTGGAGCTTGCCCAAACTTGCAGGAAATATTGTTAGAGCTCGCACTGACTGGCCTGCTCGACCCGAGTCTCGGGAGGCTTCGAGATTCCATATGTTTGGGCAAGCCCCATTGACTGTAATATGAAATTCGGAGTTTTCGTTACACCTCTCCCCTCGCTACAACTGTTTTGACATCTTGTTACATGTTTAAGAAAATAAAACTGAAATTCGGTTATTAACAAACTAAAAACTAACAGGTTCAAAACCAAAATCAAACCGAATTTTATCCATTTTATTTTATATTTTATTTTCTTACAATCGAGATGATTGGTTCAGTTCAAAACAAAATCAAATCAACTCAAAATCGATCCAAGAACAATACATCGATTACGATTTTTAATATTTTAATTAATGCATGGCTTTTTTCGATATGTTAATTATAGGTTTTATGCTTAGCATAAATGACACCTACGTTGTTTTGTTTCCACTATCATCTCATTAATTTTCGCACCATCGAAGGCCTCTAAAGTATTGTATTGTAGCTTACGAGGATGTTCCTTAAAACCTGACCCCAAATGTATAATTATTGAAAACAGTGACCTCTCGGATTTACCAAAACTTATCTATTGAAATTATTAACAAAGTTCAAGTACTGTTTCGATCATTTGAATGTTTAGTTTGATAGACTTGTTTAAAAATTTTGACGGAATATATAATTTACGTACATAAGTTTTAAGATGATATAAAATTAACATCGAGTCCTAACAGTGACGTGATGTTTATTTTCAAAAACCGATTTCATTGACTAATTATGTACCTAGATTACATCATGATCAACTCAATTGCAAAAAATAATGCCATCAGCTTCGAGTTTGGAGAATGTCTCTTCATGCCCATCAAAACAGCATCAACTAATATATATATTTAAATATACATATGAACTCAAGAACAAGTACTCTTGCATGAACGCATTTAACCACAAGTAAAGCATGTGTACATTCACATTGGTTCCTTCTTGTTTTTAATTAAAGTTGTATGTGGGTAAGTTCTTAATTAGATGGACTTGAACATGAAAAAATATATAAATACCTATGGTATAAAATCGTATGAATAAAATATATATGAAATGTTTCCGCTCTGATGATTTGAATTTTGGATAGTCTCACTAAATAGTTGAAAAATGTTATATATATAGCGGATATTTTTGTCTCGTAATAAAAAATATAATTAACTATAAGAGGGTTATTTAAGTGAAAATCATTTTTGCAGTGTAAATTAAGAATATTTATAAGTTATTTGATTAATAAAATAATAAAGAGATAAAATTACATTAAAAAAAAATAAAAAAATAAAGAGATAAAATTAAAATACTTGATGGATGATAAATAAATTTATTTATCATATAAATGAATAAAATATTAGTTTGTTAGATTCATACTCTTATGAAATAGGATAAAATTTAAAAATGGGGTCGGGCAGTTATTGTTTATAAGTGTGAATCTCTAATTTTTTGAAAATAATTCATTTTACTTCATTTTGATCGGGTCGTAAATATTGAATCTCTACCAAGTTCGAGATCAATAATTGATTGGAAGAGACTAGATCTTGTGATAATATTATTGGTACAATATTTATTGATGTTGTTAATGAAGTAGTTGATGTGTACATGAGTGGAGGATCGTCAGCAACCACGAGCCTAATCAAATGATGTGGAGCCTTTAACTTATGCTACATGTTGTTTATAATTTAATTCTCTCTTTTTAGTTTTTTTAATTCTACTTTTGAGGTTAATTATTTAATTTAGTAGATCAGAGTCACACTTGTCAAACAAATTTTCCTTTCTAAGCCTCACTAATTAGCATCATTACTGTGTGTTAATCAGATGTGCTTTAATGCTCATCACCTCTCGTGAGCTCAATAGAAAGCTGTTTTCTTGATTTTTTTAGTATATCATTTAATTATTAGGTTTTTTGGGTATTATATTCTCTCTTTATAATTTGAATATTATTGTTATATTCACTTTTTGTTTAAAATAACAAACATTCTTCGAAAATTTATATTAGGTTATGCAAAAGAACCAATATGCGACTAATAAAAGTGTGATGTCTGCTTCGAATTATAATTGAGATATATATATATATATATATATAGTTTGATTATCTTAAATGTTTGGGTTAAAATTATATTATTGAGTTTAAAATATTAGAGAACCAGATATGATGAAATAATTTTTAAGTTGATTATAATCAATACAATAACCGGGTGTTCTTTGGCTAGAAATAGACAAAATTGTAATGTAATAGACTTCTATTAATAATTTTATATCTGATTTATAAGCTCAATTAGTTATTTAGACTTAATTTTTGAACTAATTATGCTGTTTATTCACTTTGATAAAATTATTTGTTTGGATTCAGATTTTCGGCCAAATTGTAGATCTTGAATAGAAGATATTACTCGAACTTCCATTTCAAAAAAAAGTTGTAGATTATACTTATAGGAGGGTTTTCTCTGTCTCGACTATTTGTTAAGTTATGCGGCCGTCGGCGGCTTGCGATCGTATTTGACGTCTGGGTACTGCGCTACCAGTGTTTCGGCGATAGAAGAGGCGGTGTGGTTTGGAAGTACGGTGACTTTGTGATGGTAAGGTTGGAGTGGTATTATTTCGATATCATCTGCAAGGGAGACGGATCTGGGAGGGGGCCAGCGGAGGTTGGGCAGAGAAGCTCGGTGCAACGAGAGAATATGGACCCAGGCGGAGATTACCGGAGGTATGGCAGGAAAATTTTGGCGATTTACTTGCTGCGGTTTTGATTGTTTGATGGCTCGGTATTGGGAGGGAACCAGAGTTCTCTAGTGTCGATGGGCAGATTTATGTAAGCATATCGAACAAGGGGGTCTTGATTTTCTTAAGCTTAAATACGTTTTTGGGGTGTCCCATTGGGCTCCGTACTGGGATGGATCAGGGGTTATATGGCATCAATGAACTGATCCTGGTAAGCACAAAAAACTTGAAAGACTTGAATTACTAAAGGTTCGCGACTCCCATATTGATTGTAGGGTTGATCGATGAAGCTGATTTATGTGGTATGTAGTAAGATTACGAGGTTTATCCACCCGTATGAGGTGGAGGCCGTGTCTCTACATGATGCTAACTGATCCGAGTTGATTGGTCTCCGAGATTATCATGGAGCCCTGGTTAAACCATTTTGCAGCGGGATCACAGGGTTTCTCTACCCGTATGAGGTAGAGGTCGTGGCTCTGCATAATGCTAAACATGTTGTGTTGAACATCTTTGGAGACATCATCAACAATAAGTGTTGCGTACAGTCCACTTCTAGAACATGTGTTTTTATTTATTTTGCTCATCACTCTTGTAATATTGTGGCTCATAAACTAGTCATGCACGCTTTAACTAACAGTAGCTAGGATCGCGGTGTGAGATTTGTCCCACCATCTGTTGCTTCGACTATCCCGCGTGATGTCGAGTTAATTGCTTAATAGTATTCGGGTTTCCCCTAAAAAAAACTATTTTGATTTGACTCTTTTTTATTAACCGCGGGTTTTGATTTATAAGAACCAAACCCGAATTGCAATTGATCGGTTCACTATGTTATATACTCAAAACCGAATTATTGTTTGTGGGTCTTTGATTTTCAGTTTATGACCGCTTCCAGATCCAAAATTAATAGTATTATTAGACGAAAGAAAAATTAACATCCTGTTATTTGATGAATGTGCATGTTTTAAAAAACCAAAAATAATCTAACGTAAAGTTTTCAAATAACCATTTTTTTTCCAAATTCACATTATCAATACATATATATTGATGACTCAAGGGTGATAAGATCGATTTCAAATCTTATGAATAAAAAACATGTTATATAAGGAAAAAGTTTCATTGAAGTGAAGATGGTTTTGGTTTTGGCATTCTTGTGTGTGGGAATCTTGAAATTAATTAATAGTTGAATAAATGGTCCTTCTATATTGCATATATTCTTCATCTAAAAACAAGTTACTATAATTATTATAGAATAAAATAGAATTGATTCTCGTCCTTATGCATGCATGCTTTGTCAACTCTACACTGCTCATTAATTAATAATTAATAATTAATATTTGTATAGACTTGGAATATACCTCTTTTGATTTGATCATTTTTATTCGTCCTCTAGCTATAGTAAACATGATAGCTTCACTCGTTGGCCGCCCCATTTACACACATAATATTAATAGTGTCCTCTAAATTTTTCCATATCCATTATTGTGAATAAATTCCAAATAATTCACATGTCCGAATGTAAGATTTATAAAAAAATGTATTGAATATTTTAAGATGTGTTCAGCAAAATATACCTATTAATTAAACAAAAGAAATATCCCTTTATTTTCTTTTTATCAGCTAATCAAAAAATTTTCTGTTCTGAATTGACTTCGAGAAATGATTCAAACTCATGACCTCACATATATTAGTGTGGATTCCTTAGCACTTACTTAACTTGTGTTAGTTAATATCTCTTTACTTGCTTTCTAAATTTTGGTTGGTATGTGTTTGCAGTGAGAGTAATAGAATATGTGATTTCAGTTTAAATTTTCAAATAATTCGTTTGTTTTATACGAAAGATGATGACCGGATGTAAATTTTGAAAACATATATGTGTTTAAGAGATGTTCAACGTGATATATTTAGGAACTACAATAAATATATCCTTCCGCTCTCTTACGTTGTTTTTCCGTAGTGAATAAAAAGAGTGTAATTCGTTTCTTAATAATAAAAAGTTTATTTAGAAAATTGAGAGATAATGTGGTAGCTGTGAAGATGGAGCGGATTTAGTTGTATTCCTTCACCAAATTGAGAATATCAAATTTTTGTCGGCGTATATTGATTTCCAATAAAATTAATAATAGAATAAATTTTGCAACACCTATACTTGTCTTGACTACATCAAAAATATCAAATATTCGTTAAATTCGAGATAATTATTTTGCCACCCTTACACTCAATGTGTATGGGTTCATGAGCAGGTGAGTTCTACTCTATTAATTGTATCTAAATAGCCTTATAATTATGTCCAACATAGTTAGATTGAATTTAAACCAATAGTATTCAACTAAAATGTCTACATTCCTAACATTTATTACTAAATGGATCAAAAGTCTTGATTAATTTAATTTCACTAGACATCTATTATCTTATCCATACTAAAAATTTGTTACGATATTAATATTTTGTCGAATTTAAAAATATTTGTCTCTTTATAAAGATAGAAATTGAACAAGCTCAAGAAAGAATTAATAATCTTATCTCAATTTTCATCAAATTAGAAGATATTTTTAATCATTAACTATTTTAATTGGCTTCCAAGTATCACATTATCTCAGTCATTTTTGCAAAGTCGATATTTGTGTACAAACATTCAAATCAAGCATATTCAACCACTTATACAAATAAATAATACATATTTTTGTACATGTGTTAGATTGGAAACATTATTTGAAGTAGTTAATTTAATTTTTTAATCCTATATTGTAACTGTATATATTGTATTTTAATACTGAAAACCTTGGGCTGCTGGTAAAAACTGAAACCACCAATCCAACCTGATTAGTGTAATAATTTATAAGGATAATGATGAAGAAACTAGTCACTATTTGGTATTGAAGTACGGATTAGATTGAAGTTATTAAATCTCCAAAACCCACCAATCATCTTCAATACTTTAGTGGCAAAATTTGGTCATTTACTTAAGAGAATAAAGGACCAAAATAATATTATTTTGAACCAAATTGGACCCACTGAAAACCCTTTTCAATATTAAATACATCATCAATTGAATTCTCAAAACCTTGGGTCTTCTCCTTATTAATAACCCAATTCCACACCCAAAAAAACTCAATTTCTCATCTCTACTCTCTCAAGAACACAATTGTTTTTAGCACTCTCAAAATTCAAAATAGTATGTCAAAGATTCATCCTGGTGAATCACTCAATCTCTCATCCTCTACAGTTGTTGAGACCAACCCAAGAAGAGAAAGAGAAACATTTACTATATGGATGAAGTCACTTGTGTACCATGGATATGGTTGCACCATCTACAACTCCAATGGTGATGTTGCTTATAGGGTTGATAACTATGGATGTAAGGGTAGCAATGAGGTTCACCTCATGGACCTCCATGGCAAAGTTCTCTTCACCATGTGCCGAAAGGTAACGAAATTTATATACCAGTTTTACACAATATAAACTAAGCACGACTTGATTTACTGTGAAGTTCAGAAAAATTAAGTTTAATATTATTTTTAATTAGAGTTTTGGTTTGTGTAATGAAATGGGTTTTCCTGGATTTTGATGATCATTTTGTTATTTATTGTTTTGTAGGTGTTGCGATTCTTTGGAAATTGGTATGGGTACAAGAATGGAGCAAGAAAGGAGAAGCCATTGTTTAGGGTCAGAAAATTGGGGAGAATGTTTGTGAAGAGAGGCTCTTCAATTTGCCAAGTTTACTTGGGGTGTGACAAGGCCAGCTCAAGTTGCTATAGAATATTAAAACAAAGTGGCAAGACAGCTTTTCAGATAGTAGATAAAGACGAAAATATTGTCGCAGAGGTGATAGTTTATTTTAGTAACATTTCAAAAACTAAATCAATAATTAGTTTTCGAAAACTTTACATGACTAATTAGCGCTCAGAGTATTTTAAAATATTGCTAGTATAACATATATAAATTCATAATTAAATTGATTAAACTGTTTAACATGATTAGTTCAGTTTGATTACGAACAAAAGTCGATAATTAAAATCAAAGGTTTTGATTTATTTGAATTTTTTTTTTGAAGTGGGTTTTGATGGGTTATATTTTCAGGTGAAGCAAAAGAGTTCAACAAGAGGAGTGGTGTTGGGAGAAGATGTGTTGACATTGGTGGTGGAGCCACAAATGGACCAAACCTTTGTGATGGCTCTTGTGACTGTCTATGGACTCATCAATCACAACATGTGAATAATTGTTAGCAGGAAAAAAGGTTGTCTCCTCCACCCAGACCTATAGAGCCATGCTCCTCCTTGTAAATCACAAAACACCAATTTTGTTTTGTTTTGTTTCCTTTTGTTCATGAGAACCAATATTGTTTTGATTTTGTTTGCAAAAGTGTTGACCATTGAGCATAACAAGAGAGTAGGTTAGGTGTAGTTTTTGTATATTATTATAACAATAACTATACATTTTGGTTTCTCAAACAGTCTCAATTCATAGTAATGGATTTATTATTGTCTTGTAGCCAGTGTTATGGATCGCGGGAGATCTCGACGAAATCGCAGAAATTTTCACATATTCGCGACGATATCGCAAATACCGGCCAACGCCTGTCAAACCAGACAATTTCAAATTAATTCCGGTTTAATCTAGTTCAAATCAATTAATTCTGATTTAATCTGGTTTAAATCAATTAATTCAATTTAAATCAATTAATTCCGGTTTAATTTGGTTTAAATCAATTAATTTTGATCTAATTTAATTAATCTTGGTCTAATTCGATCGGTTTCGTTCCGGCACACTTAATCCGGTTTGATACTTATGTTATAAATTATAAACAATAAATATCATTCATTTTTCATATAAATTATAAACTAAATATTATTCATTTAGGTTATGGCTCCGGTCCAACACATTTAAAAATAATTAAATATCATTCATTTTTTCTTTAATAAATAATAAATATGAGTTTTTATATATTTAATTAGTTATATAAAACGCGATTTGCCGTGATCTTCCCGCGATCTTTTCGCGATTCTTCCGAGTTTGTTAGATCTTCTTTTTTGTCAAGAGGTCGATATATCCCCGCGATTCGATATCCATAACACTGTTTGTAGCCCTTTTATTCTGATCCGATATATCGGGTGCTACATCATTCGCTAATCGATTTTAATAACTGATATTTACAACATAAATCAAATAAAATAATTTAAGGCAATCCGAAAGAACAGATTCGAGAAATGGCGGAGATTTAAAGCCATCATTAATATATTTGATGATAGTCCGATAATAAACTAATAATATTATTGTTATTGTTTACGGAGTGACGGCTTTTTTGGAAATAATTATAATAAATTAATTAAGACAATTTGGGTGGCAAACAAATGGGCCTATTTTTCATTTGAGTTTTGGTGGGACTTCTTGGGCCCAAGGCGAAGGCCCTTTTATTAATTAATTAATTAATTAATTAATTGGAAAAGATGTATGATATTAATAATAATAATTTAGTAGTTTTTTTAAGAAAAAACGAATTTTATTAATTAAATAGCAACTAACTCGGCATCAAGCCGGACAACTGAAACTACATATGGTGGGACAGACCCCTCATCATAATCCCAGCTACTGTTAGTTAAAACAAACATGACCAATTCGTGAGCCATTTGATTACGAGAAAAACAAAGAACAAAAGTTATGATAATGGATAATACGCAACACCGTTCGCTAATGATTTCTCATAAGTTTTTCAGTTCGATCCGTTTAGTATCATGTAGAGTCACGGCCTCCAACTCATACAGATGGAGAAACCCCGTGATCTTGCTGCGGAATGCTTTACCCAGGCTTCTCTGATAACCCCGAAAACCAATCGACTCAAACCGATTAGCATCATGCAGAGCCACGACTTCCAACTCATACGGATGGAGAAACCCCGTGATCTTGCTGCAAACCGAATTAAACCAGCTTCCTCGATCAACCCTGCGAACAATATGGACATCACGAAATTTAAATCCTTCCAGTTCATTTGGTTTAACAGGATCAACCCATCGACACCAAGGACCCCCCGTTTTCTTCCAGTACCAATCCCAATAAGATACGTGTTGAATTTTGAGCAAGTCGAGACCCCCTAGTTCGGTATGCTTGCATGAGTCTGCCCACCGACGCCAGATTACTTCGGTTCCCTCCCAGTACCGGCCTACCAATCAACCAAAAGCAAAACCCCCCAGCCCTCCAAGCTCCATCGTCGCAACCCAGACGCGACCCATCTTCAACTACAGCCTCACTCGTCTCATCTCATCCACAAACCACCTAATCTCGCCTCCATCAAAACCCGATCTACCACCCGACCATGCCTCCATCAGACCCAGATCTACCTCCACGGGAGCTCTGCTTCTACCGCCGCACCACGCAGACGTCGACACCTGTAAAAGATCGGCGCCGCGAGACTTCGCCTAAGTATGAAAAACAAACCTTAAAAATAGGGTACATGCCGCCGCTTCCGCGCAGAAAGACAAGAGGCGGCTCTAATTTAGTAGCTTTTAATTCCAACATAAAACAATACCCAAAACATTGAATTTATTCAATAATTAAAAGTAATTATGCTGCAAATTCCAGCTACAAGTACAAGCAGGTCCATTGAGGCCCTCATGTTGTAGTGTGTACATCAACGCAGATATTATCATATAATTTTCCAATTAATTAATTAATTAATTAATTAAAGTCAAAACAACTCAAATTAAATTATTTATTTATTAGAAGACACTAAAATAAACATTATGATGCCGGACACGTTTAGAAAGAGGTGGTCCATTGCACATTATTAGAAAATAATATCACTAAACCGAAATCACGTTTCTATAAACATTAGTTAAAATAAATATATATAAGTTAATTGGTCTATCAACAATCTATCTTATTTTCTCCATTTCAAAATAAGTTATGAACTAGTTAAATGTATAAAACATTTTTGGAAGATTTTGTCTTCATAAATGCAATTATATGAAATAATAATCTCTAGTAAAGACATCGAACATTTATGTTGAATATATGTATTAAATTTGACAATTGACATTCTATTTATTAAATAATGAATAATAATCACTCGCTCGAAAGGTTTATTTATATATTGTCAAAAAATTAACATTTTATATTAGTTAAAATATTTATTTTTGTTAGGATTAATAGATACTCGTGGGGGTCGTGACCCTCAACATGATTTGACGTATATAATAAATGCTATATATCATAAAATTGTTTCACACGGACAATTTATTTTTAAATTATATATAACAATAAGTTAATTTTCACCAACTTATAATCGAGTATATACATGACAATAAGTATATACCTGATATTTTCTTGTATCAATATTAGTTTATATAAACCTCAATAATAATAATTTTGTTAAAGGTTAAGAAAAATGTAACATGTCCACGTGTATAATGTGCATGAATTATATATGTTTATTGAATCTTATCTCTATTGACCCAAACTATATAATATTACTTCACCATCTTTTATGCTCTGTCCTCTTCAAAACGACGTGGCATTGCATTTCCAAGAATCAATCCAAAATCAAATTAAAAATAGACTAAAGTATCTTCTCATATCATCAAATTCATTTTCTTATTCATTTTTTCCAATTTCAATGTCTCTAACACCCAATTTCTTGGAACATAAATACCAAGAAACCTCAAGCTTCCTCACCCTCAATTCTTGATCTCTCTCATCAATGGCCAAGATTTACCCTAAAAACCCCACATATTGTTCTTCTACTTTTCTTCTCCACCTATGATCTCAAATCAAAGAGAAACATACACTTTGTGGATGAAGTCACTTGTGTGCCACACCTATGGTTGCACTGCCTTTGACTCCAAGGGCCGGCTCGTTTTTCGGGTCGAAAACTATGATCAAAAGTGCAGCAACGAAGTTCATCTTATGGATTTTCACGGCCGAGTTCTCTGTACTGTACGCAGAAAGGTATGAAATCACTGAGTATAGTAACTGACAAAATATATGTACACGTTTAAGTGATAATTTGAGGAGTTTAAGGTTACATGTTTATATTCTGTTTTTTTATTTATAGAGATTTCGAATTCTCGGAAGGTGGGAGGTGTATAGATATTGTAGCAACTACAAGGAGATGAAATGGTTTCAAGTCAAGAAACATTGTAAATTCTTAATGGGAGATTTGGCTTGTCAAGTGACTTTTGTTGGGACTATTAACAAATATTTGATTGTGAGATCGTTTCCGACAAATTCAGCATTCAAGGTTGTTAATACTGATGGATACATTATTGCTGAGGTGAGTTTCTCGTATACTGAATTGTCTTTTTACCTGACTCGGATTGAAAATTACGTACTAAAATTTGTTGGGTTTTTGGGTTTTGTAGGTGAAGCCAAAACAATCATTTTTGGAACTTCCACTAGGAGATGATGTGTTGACATTAGTGGTGGAGCCCAATGGTGATCCCATCCTAATCATGGCTTTGGTAATTGTTAAGGGATTAATTGATCATAAATTGTAAAGATTGTGATTTCTTAATAGCATTCTTGAGATGGGTTCGTGAAAATTATACGATTAAATGAGAAAACAACATTAATTTGTAATGTTGTGCACATACATACATAAGACTTGTAATCAAAATAACCTCTAAATCGAGTACATAATCTTTTTTTAAAGTAAAAGACAGAGGTCAGAGACTCGTTAAACACAATTACATCTCAATTAGGTTGGCACTAAAAATCACAGAGTACAAAAAGGCCAGAAACTATCATTAAAAGAAAAGAGCTATTCAGTTCAAATCTAATAAACAAAACCACACAAACAAATACAGAAAAAAACCCTAACTTAGCTGCCAAGAAACCAATCCTTTTTCCTATTGCAGTTTATTTGCATGAAGTCACATATAAATCATCAGAAAATGTTCATCTCTACTGTTCTGAAGATAAAAAATGTAATGAATATATATTAATTATGAAAATGTCAAATACATCACAACAAAGCTCTACAAGAAACTGAAAGAAGACAGATTTGAGTACATAAAAATTGCTACGAGATTTTGTGTAGATACCGAAAAAGAACGATGAACGAAAAATATGCATTACCAATGTACACAATAACTTATTCTTCCCTCCGAATCTGTGATGGAGCAGCTTTCGGGTTCTGAGATCGTCAATCTGAGCAACTCCATCTCTGCTTCAACTATACACAATACTGTATTGTAAGGTTCTCAAGTTTTAACAATGCTTATTTGGTCCTTTTTGAATTCTTGAGGCTGCGCACTGTCATTACGAGCCTTTGCCTTTCGCCTTCTACCTCTGCGAATTTGAGGCTTATTTCCGAATACCTCCCTTGCATTTCCTTGAGCTCGCTTTCCATTGCCGTGTTTTTTTCTTTCAGTGAGGCTAATTCAGTCATCAGCTCATCCTGTGGCCCGATACAACCCATTGTGTTAAATATTGTATTGTAGAGTACAATGTTTAAAAGGGTATTCATTTCATCGCTAGATAAGTCTCATATTTGACTTTTAGCAATAATTAAGGAATATGAGTAAATGAACTTGAACAACCAGAATTATGGTAATATATACACCAATAACTTCCTATATAGCAAAGTGAGCACTTATTTTAGGGCATCTGGTATAAGAATATAGGACAGAAGTATAATAATTTTGAGACAGTATAATTGTGTATCATGTTTCTACTGTATGCATTTTCATATGACATGACAAGAACCATCACTAACCTTTCCGTCATAAAAATCAGCATTGTTCTGGTTGAGTTCTTCCATCTTGCTCTCTAAATCTACAATTTTGTTCTGAAGATTCTTTTCCTTCTCCATAAACTGATTTGAAGAGGTTTCTAGAGCAGCTTCCTTTGATGATATTTGTTCCTGTAAGATAAAAGCATCATCATCATTAAGACGACTGCATTACGAGCATCCATCAAAATTTGAAATTAATCTTCAACTTTTATATGCTATTTAGTACTAATTTACCTCGAGCAATTTCATTTTCTCCCTCATATTTTCAACTTCCTTTGTGTTGCAAGGAACTAGTGCAGCTTTGTTGTTTCTTTGAGTAATTTTTGTTCCATCAGAAACAAGTAGACGAGCGTTGTAATCTTTCAACTTTTTCTCGAGCACAATCAGTTCATCGTCCTTCTTCTTTAAGTCACCCTTCAATTTCAATACCTGTTTTCCAAGTTTTTCTTTCTCCAAACCATCCATAAGCAAGGAATCCTTCAAATCATTATATTGACCTTTAAGCATTTCCAGCTCGGTCTCCTTTTCATCCTTGAGGCGGGTCATGCTATTTCTCTCCTCATTTCCTCTTTGTACCGACTTCTCAAGTTCCTCAACGGAAGTCTTCATTTTTTCAAGCCGTGATCTCAAATTTTCTAGTTCTTCTGCTTGTTGAGAAATAACATTATTTTCCATTTTAAGTCTATCAACCTCAGCTTTGAGGACTAAAATCTCCCCTAAGAGAGCCTCGCTAACTTCTTCCTCGTGCTTCACTTGGTTCTCTAGCTGCTTGGACTTATCGTCGATCTCCAACAACAATTGTTCAATCTGATTGTTTTTCAAGTCTAGTTGGTTGGAAACCTCGAGAAGTTTTACATCCTTGATTGACTGTATCTCCTCGTTGGCTCTCTGGAGCCTTTCTTCCAGTTGACGTTTTTGCATGCGTAATTCACTAGCTTCAGTAAGTGCTTTCATGGCTACCTTCTCATTTGCCTCAAAAGTCGAGGACACTTGTGTGGACAGCCTCCTAAATTCCCCCTGGAGTCTCTCGGCAGTGTCCGTGTTTTTCCATTTTATTTTTCTCAAAGCTTCCTCTGCCCGGATGGCTCTTTGCTCTTGCTCGACTTTGGCATGCGTTAAAGCTTCCATGTCTGCTTCAAATCCCTGTGACTGCCTCTCCAGCTCTTCCTCCAAGCTCGTGATATGGGATTCGAGTTCTTTCGTAACAGCCAAAGAATCCGAGAATCCTTCGGATTGTTTCTTGAGTTTGCTTTCTAAGCTCGCAATATGTCCTTCAAGTTCTTTCACAGTGGCCAAAGAGTCCGAGAACTCTTCTGATTGCTTCTTGAGTTCATTTTCCAAGTTCTCGATCTGGTTTTCAAGTTCACTGACATTAACAGCAGAACTCGAGCAGTCACATTGCTTGAGTTGTTCTTGAAGCTCGCTTTGCTCTAATCTGTGTGACATATCGTGGTTTTCTTGCTTAAGTATCTCGTAGTCAAGCGCAAGCTGCTCCATCTGCGTCTCTAACTCATCTTTATCTCGCCTGTAGATATCTATCTCCCTGTAGAGGTCTACTATCTTCTGCTCGAGAATGTACGTGTCCTTGGCCTCTATGTGCTGCTTAACGAGCGCTTCCAACGCCTTTTGCTCTTCATCGTCCTCACTCTCATCACTCTCACATTTTGAGGTCGTTCTCTTCAATTCGCTTGGATTGTTTGAAATATTCACGATTTCCTTGTCCTTCAGCTCCAACATTTCATCAAGGTCTTGCACTGCAAGAATCAACTCCGAGTTCGCTTCCTGCGTCTTCACGAGTTGGGTTCGGAGGTTTGCGTTCAGGTCCTTCTCGTAGTTGAGTTCCTGCCTGATCTCTTCGAGAAGAGCCCACACGTCGCCTCCCTCGGTCTGCAACTTGTTTATAGCTTTTCTGTCATCTCCGCGTTCCTGGAAAGCCTTGAGTTTCTCACATTCCATCTTCAGTCCATTTCTCTCCTCTTTCAAGGTAACAACTTCTTTGGAGAGTTCTTGCCCTCTTTTGGTCTCTTTAACGATTTGCTTTCTGAGAGTCTGCAACTCCATTTCCGTCACATCAGCCTGCCTTGCCAAGCTGGTGAGCTCGACCTTGAGCTTTTCAATCTCAACATCTGAAGCCTGGTTAGACCTGGAATGTGTATCTTGAGAACCACTTCCCGAGTCATCTGTACAAACTCCAGGATCAGAACCCTCTGACCATCCCCAGTGTGACGACCTCTGATGCTCTTCGTGTATCGTCGTTGAAGCATTCTCCGTTGGTTTGTGAGGATCGTGATGGATGTTATTTTTCCTCAATGCGAGCTCTCGCGGAGTGTTGACTCCAGAGCTGCTATCAGAACTCGGCAATGTAATATCAGAACCACTCGACTCTCTGCTGTTACCATTTAACCGAGTATTGACCTGTGAATCAAAGAAAAAAATTAGCATTACTCAACACGATCACTCACATCATAGTTTTAGAATCAACGATGAAATGATAACCAACGAAACCTTACTTCAGTAGAATTACTCTTGATGCCATCGTCTGCATCGCCAATGCTGAACTGGCTCTTCAAGCTCCGATCATGAGGCTTGAGTTTTGCATCTACCGTTTCCTCCATCTCTCTATAAAGTTTCTCAAACAAGCCAAAAACACGAGTAAAGATCCATAAAAGGAGCAACATACATTTGAAGAAAAAATAAAATAAATCTTCTTTGATATTATATATTCGTGTTTACCTTTCATTGGCAGCTTCCTGCACCCTACGAATCGATATCTATTCACAAAAGCAGATAAGAGTTAATGTTACTAACTACTAACCACAAGTCCATGACTATATTTATGATACTCAGAGAAAAAATATCGGTGAATTATAAATGTGAGTGAGAGAAAAGAACACTAACGTGCAAAACTGTATTTGAATTTGAATTCACATTCAAGCTCTTGAGAGGAAGAGAGACACTCGAAGCTTTGGTTGCTTCAGCATAATCTGCAAAGTCGATGCTCGCTTCCCCAACGACACCAGCCTTTGACGATCCCTACAACAACCCAAAAACCATATCAATCAAACAATCCACAATGTGCAACGAATGACAGCAAACGAAACATAGGAAAAGCTCATACAGATGAGACGATGAAATAGTATGTTTTCTCATTGATCTTGCCGGTTTTTGGGTCCCTGACGAACTTAACAGGCTCGTAGATTGGATTTTCCCATCTACAACTGCTGTCTCGAACGATAGCCTTCTCTAACTTCAATGTCGGCTTTCCAACATCCCCGGGAACCAAAGATATCGTCAATGCATCGACACCGGGTTGTGACACCTGAAATTTAAAGTAATCATCCACACATGGAACTTGCTCAGTTCTCTAATTTTCTAGCCATATGTTCCCACAATAATTGGTACCATATTCACATTCCAATGTGTTTGGTTGCAGAGAAAATGACTTGGAAACACAAAACAAAACAGAATAAAAGACAATTTTTCAGCATTTTCCAGGTCACTACTCTTGTCTCGAGTCTCAAGCTGTTTGGCTACTGAGAAAATGGAACAAAATTTCAGCATTCTCTCACTATCCCAACAGTTACATTGGGGTCAATTCCAAAAAAAAATCAGTTTTTTAGGTCTGACAAAAGCTAATAAAACCCAAATCTCGAGAATTTGACTTTCCATCTCTCATCCAGCATTTTCTCGGCAGCCAAACAGGTCTACTAGAAGGGGAAAAAAAATCAGAACCTCCATCATAAATTCAAACACATACAATATCCGAAACCGAGACCTGAATCACAAAATCACCACATCGTTTCGAATTCAAAGAACACAAAATCGAATTCACCACCAACAAAACCGACACAGTACCTGAGTGGCGTGAAACTGCAATTTAAACACCTCCTTGATCCTGTTCCTCTCTCCCCTCCACCTCGCCGACTTGAACATCTTCGCCGGAGCTCCGCCGCCGGAATCCCCAACCTCACCGCCGGAAAATCATCATGTCCACCGATCCGACTCCTCAATGCCGCAGAATCGAAATCACCGATTCAACTCCTCAATGCGAGTCGACTCAGCGATCGACGAAGCTTCAGAGACTCAGGAGCGAGTCGAGAACAGATCTGAGAAAGCTCTCTCTCTCTCTCTCTCAATAAACAGTCTCTTTAATTTACAGAGAGACGACACATGGTTTATGTATTTAATTTTAATAAAAAATGAAAGAGAAACTTCTGTGTCTATTATAATGATTTTATTATCATTAATTAGGTGAAAATAAAATATTATTTAATTAAGCAAGTAACAGAAAAATAATGATATAAATGGTTGTGTCTGTTTCAGGTCAAAGGAACAGTGTTGTTTGGGATTTGACTCACTTGCCAATTTTGGCCATAGTGTTGTAGGTGTTACTTGGAATGAAAGTATTGTTTGGTTGTGGGAGCTCGATCGGTTTTTGGGATATCTCCATTTTGAAGAGGTGTAGGCTGTAGACGTCAGAGAAGCTCTCTCATGAGCAAAAGGAAATAACTGAGAGGAAGTAGTACTAGAATCAGATTGCATAGGATGATTGATCATGTCCGGCAAAGGAGACAAACGAGAAATATGTTCGGTGGCCTTATCTAAGACTACATGCATATCCTTCCGGTCACAGGAGTTGATTTCTCATTAAATTTTGCTCGAATGTCATGTAATAAAGTGGCTCACGAATTGGTCAAGCATGCTTTAGCTAACAGTAGCTGAGATTATAGTGAGGGTTATGTCCCACCAACTGTAGCTTCAGCTGTCCGGCTTGATGCCGGGTTAATTGCTATTATTTAAATAAAATTTGATTTTTCTTCAAAAAAAATTTATTTTTACCATAAATTTCACAATTAAATTAAAACTATAAAAATACCATGATAATGACATTTTTGTAATAGTTTCTATCTATGAAGATCTACTGTTTTTTAAAATATTTAATTTCATATAGGACCTAATAACGATTAAAAATATTTGTTATTGATATGGTGTGTGATGTAAAAAATCATCGACATTTTGTACATTTTTACCCACTTTTATTGTGTTCTTGAAAATGCGTCGACTTGTTTTGATTTGGTCTAAAACATCATATCTTTATCGAATTAAAGCCAATATTGTTTGTACCTACATTTAGAGTCTTTTATACTTAAACCATCATTTATTGATCGTAAATTAAAATTTTATGCATCAAAATTAGAACTCAAATATAAAATATTGCAAGTCTACTTCTCTTATATATAACGAGAATATCTCTAAATTAGTTTAAGACTCTCTCTTCGTGATCATACAAATATGCATTTATATTAACCTTTGTATAAAAATATAACCATAGCTAATTTAACAAACACTATCAATATCATCGAATACAATAATTGCAAATGAGACATATTAGCCGAGTTAATTTTAGTTTAACATTTACAAATAATCATGGTTGAAGTAGACAAGAGTTTTTTTTTAAAAAAAATAATATGTTTCCTCATATTTCTAATAAATTAGACAAATAAAATTTTCATGTATGTATGAGGGTAAACATGTAAATTCACATTTTATAAAAAAATGGAAATAAATATTTATAACTAAAGTCAGAAAGTGGATCTGCATTTATATTATTGGATTCTATTTTCCTTTAAATTATAATAATGAATGTGATTACTGATTAATGATTATGTCATTATCGCTTAATTAATGGACTCTTTTGTAAATGTCTTTGGATCCGTATCTTTTCCTAATTTTAAATTCCCAAATTGCCCTTATTCGGTGTTGGCCATCGATCTTTTTTCCACTTTTACTCAAAGAAACGTTTTAAAATATAATAGCAATCTTTGAATTTTAATACTTTCGGCAACCGACAATAAATCAGTATAAAATACATTTGATGTCACTCGTCATTGAATAATTATTGTTTAAGAATAATTTATTTTGTTACTTATCCATTTAAATTTAAATATTGATTGACAATAATGGCATTTGTTCCAAGAAAATATCAGGTATGAGTCATATGACATATATTAAGTGTTAAAGAATAATTGCCATCTTTAATTTTTTTTTAAAACAATTGACACCTTCAATAATTATATTAATAATAAAAATAAAATATAATAATAATAAACTCATCATGAAATTAATTACAATAATTTGGTTAAAAGATCCACATCTCCATAGCCTATGGTTGGTAATTTGGCATTTTTGTCCATTTAATACAAGGTTTGAAAACATCTCATGAAACCATTTTGTTCACCTAATATATATGGCTAATATTAAATGTAATGATTTTAGTATGTATTTATTACATAACCCTAATTCTTTGCTATAAAAAATATTAGTATATTATAGGCTCACCGACGAAGATGAAAAACGGTCCAAACCGGTCACCATGCATTGGCGATAGCTTCAAATAAATAATTATTTGTTAATTATTCTAAATGGACGGCTTAACTAAAAAGAAAGGGAAAATAATTAAATATGATAATATATAAGTAATTTAAAACTTTCTTTTTGTATTAAAGAAGTGTTGCTTGCAGAGAGATAGAGACATTGCTTGGCCTCGAGCTGTTGTTGCATGCAGTAGCTTTGAAGAGGGTCAAAAGGGTTGGGTTGGTTAGCCACACTGCGACTCACATGTCGAGAGATATTGGGCTGATTTAGTGATTCTCGTCTTTTACAGTTAGATCAAAAATATTGAATATTTATTATTTTAACAATAAATATTAAGTATTTGTTAAATTTAGATATAGTGATCTCATCATATTACGTCAGATCAAGAGTATTGGCTTTGAGAATTTATGTCATTCCAAAACATGTTACGTATGCCATGTTATCGAGTCGGTTCAATATAATATTATTTTATTATACGAGAAGTAGGCCCAAGAGTGGGTTCTAAGCTGTCAAGTTCTTGATCTAGTGTATTTTTCAGACCCTTGTGGATGTAGGCATAGCCGAACTTCGTTAAATCTCTTGCGTCTCTATCTTGATATTTGTTTGCCCTAACTTAGTATTGTAGACTATTGTTTAATCATAATTGGTTCTTTTTAGTGGATAGCTTCCGTAAAGATACGAAGGTTAGAGGTTTAACATTGATTTATCCCCTTCAATTGGTATCGGAGTCTAGGTTCTCGTGCACTCCCTCTTGGTAAGTGGCCCGAATAATTCTCCTATGGCTGGTAATACATGAGAATCATGATCGCACCCTCATGGGTGGGTCTAGATAGGTTGAAGTGGGACTGTGAGGGATTGAGTCGGACCGATAATGCCGGTTGGGCTTACGGGGAGCTAACCCAATGTGACATTGGCTCAGTGTAGATGAGAGATTGTTGAAATTCACACTTGACTTAATGTCTCACATTAGAAGTGTATAAGATTAAAATATAGAATATAGACATATTAAACTCAAGACCCACACTAGACTAGTCTTTTGTGTCATGAGTGTGCTCTAATGGGTATATGGGTTTTCTTATAGAAGAGCGCCTCCTTGGTTAAAGCCCTCAACAAAATATTTATTATGAAGTATTCTAAAATTTTAGAAGCTAGTCGAGTGAAAATGGTCAATTTCATTAATTAACCAGATATTAGTAATTTATAGATAAAAATGTGTCTCTCGTATGTTGCATTTAACTCATTCGCTTCTTTTAATTGATAAGTTGTAAGAAAAGAAAATTTGTCTAGTGTCTTCTTTAAATCGAGAATATGTATCGACGGAGACATGACTCTAAGTAACAATAGAATCACTAGAATAATCTATATCAATAAAATTTGATTCTAATATTTACATGAGTTGTTACTGATTAATCGTCTTTTTATTATTTATAAGTATTTGTTTTAATTTTTTTATAGTTATGTGACCCCTCTCTCTTTCATAAACCCTACCCACCAAGCCATTAGGGACACACACATGAATGTGCCTGGTTTTTGTGGGGTGGCCACTGAAATATCAACCCTATTTGCAAATTCCAATTGCTTTCAATGCTCTCCTAAGGTCCACCTAGCTCATGTGCATTGTCCCTCTCCAAGCAGCACTTATGTGCTATTATTTTGGTGCCACTCCACTACAACTCACCATGATAGTGTGGATGTGTTTAAACACTGCCATTTAAAAGTCAACTGCTAGTCGATCGGAGAAGATCTTTCAGAGATTAATAGTAAAATAATCAAGCTAAAGAAAATAGAAAAATAAATCATATCAAAAAGTTAATTGAAAATTATAGAGAATTAATTAAAAAAATAAATTTTTTTTTACAGTTTTGGTTTACACATATTCTCTAGTCTAGTTGTGAATTTTAGACCAAATTACTCGTTCTCTATCAATAACTTTATAAATTAATTATTATGTATTCTCTAGTTTTGAGGGATTATAACCACAATTTGTATCACAACTCGTAAAGATAACGTGGGTGTGATCGATATATTGGTTCTTTAGTCTGGTTTTAAATTTTAGACCGAATCACTCATCTCAAATCATCAGAGTTTTAGATCAGATTTCATATAATGTTTTAAATTTGTTACGGATTATAATAGTTCAATTTATATTGTGCATTACGTTTGGACAATTACTATACATATATATGTATGATTTTAAATGTACTCACTTCTAAGTAAAATTATATTTACAACTTACTATTATTAGTGCAACTATGTGTACATTATTGTTGAAGCCTATCAAAGCATCAACCAACTTCCATTTATTTCCATTAATGCTATTACCATTTCTCTCCCATCTCATTTAATTTTCTCGATAACCTAAAGTTTTCACTCATTTATAATACACATGCATGTAGGGAAAATATGTTTGTTTTGGAATCTTTCTTGAAATGATAACATAGATGATAATTTATTTCATAATCCAATTTCATTTAATCAAATAAAATGAATGTGACAATTTCATGTTATGTTTGAATTATTACAAATTTCCAATGTTCAAATTTGTAGCTTGCAAGTTAGGCCTTTGAGGCTTATGATCAACAAAACCTTTACCATCTACTATTTTTGTGAAATATATATGATTCATTCCAGTGATTTTTATGAGATTTGAGAGGGGCCCAATCAACTTTGTTTTAATATCATTGCTTAAACTTTGAAGCACATTCATGCCCAATAAATTTTACTTGGTAAATGTCTTTTGAAGGCTATAATTAAGCCATCTAGATAGAAAGATGAGGTGCCATTGTACCTATTATCTCACCAGGATGCTTATATATATTAGATTTTAGCGTTTCAGATTTACAATTTTAATACTTTTTTTTTGTATGAACTGCGTGATTGTTAAATTACGCGTAGATCAGATTAAAATAGAAGGAAAAAAATTTAAACTTTATGGTATTACACTCGACCCATATAAAAAGTTCAACTAATAAATTAATATTTAAAATATTGAATGATATGTACTTCAATATCCCTGAGTAAATAGCTTATTTTCTAATATATATACAAATTAAGTGATCAATTATATGTCAATTTTAATTTGAAATTAAGTTGTTGTATTGTAATATCATAGATCCACCAAGCAAATCTCATCATAACATATGAGCCACATGTTTGAAAATGGTGAAGGCAACATGATAATAATTTAAGGCAAAACAAAAGAGGATGGCTTTTCTCACCCTTGTATTCACTTATTTTTTGCTTGCATTTATTTGTAAATTGTAATCAAGAGGATAGTTAAAAGGTACAAGGAACATGGGAAAGGAACAACTTATTGTGACAATACATTTGTGATCATAAATATGTGTTGGAAATTGGGATCTACCAAAGCCTTATTCCATGCAAATTCACTAACTAATAATTCTAGGATGAATTTAATTCTATCTATGCATCAAAAGTTTATTGAAATATTTTGATCTTTTAGTTATGACCTGAATTTATTAATTTATATTGACCATATAAAATTATATGTATAATAATACAAATGAAGATGGTCTCTAAAGAAAGAAAATGGTAGCTTGAAGACCACACATCACATATCCAACAACAAGTAGCTAGGTTTCTTTTTCTTTTTGTAATTAGGAGTCATGTGAATAAAAAGAAGAGAAAGATATTTTCTCTTTTTTCTCCAAAGATAGCATCATAAACAAGCATATTAATAAATAAAAAAAATTCTTTCTAGGAAATCCATAATGTTTGATATTTTGTGATGTATTTATATTTTCTTTATGGGTCTCATCCAAATATTTATTATCACACAACCTTATGCATATAATTAAATAATAAATTGGAAAAATGATGTGTGTGTATTGTATAGATTGTAGAAGTTTAAAGGAAGATCACAAAAATCACGAGTGAAAGTGATTGTGAGGAAATAGAAAAGAAAGTGAACAACTTTATGTGTAGTAATTAACAAGCAGAGACACATGACATGAGATGAGAGACAACATAAGTGCTCACGTGAAGATGTGCCATTATTATTAATGGTCAAGCTCATGCTCATGTTCATGGTCGACCCCATACATACATATATTTTTGTGCACAAGCCATCTATACATTAATAATAATATATAAGAAAAATACACTTTTTGTGATCCTGAATATACATTTTTAACATTTTCATAACCTTATTTTTTTTCTTTTTTCTATACCTTACTTTTATTTTGGGACAACTTTTTTCAAAAATTTCAAATTACTCAAATTACCTCTGAATTGAACTAAAATTAAATCTGGTTTAATTCTAGTCCAATTAAAGAGTGTGAAAAGACGAAATTGTTCTCAACTATTGATCAAATTTTCAAAGGTATGACACCCTTTCAACTATTCCTCTCCTCCTCCTCCGCCACCCCCTCCTCACCGGCGTTTCTCCGGCATCCATCGTCGGGGTTTCTCCGGCATGTGGGGAGCACGGTGGACCGACGAGGCCTCTAGAACACCTCCGCTAAGGTGTCCGTCTCGACCCCATCGTCCTCGACCCCTCCTTCTCGTCTTCTCCGGTGATTTTTCGCCGGAGCCGACCATGGTTCTTCCTCTACATCCTCCACAACACAAAATGGCGAGCATCGACGAGGTAGGCAGCAAGCAGCGAGCATCGACGAGGTGGACAATGGACATCGACCAAAAGGGTAGAATGCGGTGCTCCGACGATCGTCTCCGACACAGAATGGCTGGAAAAGAGATGGAGGGAGATATGAAATAAGAAATTAGTTCAAGAATTCAAAATTTTCACTCGCCGAAAAAGTGTGCCGGAACATATTTTCCAACACACTTTCCGGCGAGTGAAAATTTTGGCACAACTTCGGTCACCTCCACCAACTCCGGTCACCAAGTACGAAGCACTGCAGGTAAGCTCCAGCGATCGACGAGGTGCTCGCTGCCCAGCAGTTTCATCACCTCGCCTATGTTTTCTAACCAGAAAACAGAGCATATGAATGTTGCTCCGGCGCCATTGCCGCCGCAAGTCTCCGGCGGAACCGAGCCTCCTCCCGGAAGACAGCCATCGCCGCCACTGTCTCCCGCCATTGTCGCCGCATGAGGCTCTGTTTTGATGAAGTATGAGGGTCCAATATCATTCACTTGAAAATTTGATGAATAGTTGAAAAGTAATTTCATCTTTTCACTCTTTAAAAAATTGGGTCGGTTCTCTCCATTAGAACAGGGGTAATTTCGGTGTTTTGAGAATTTTAGGGGTAAATTGTCCAAAATGAAAGTCATGTATGGAAAAAAAGAGAAAAAAAAAGGTTAGAGTATGAAAGTGTCAAAAGAGTATATTTAGATGCACAAAAGTGTTATTTTCCCTAATATATAAGAGAGGTTCCTTAATCCTTATGGGTCCATCATATGTAGGGCTTTCCATTTTACCCAGTAACCCGACACCCGACCCAACTTACCCGATACCCGATACCTGACAACCCGACAAGCCAACCGAGTCGAGTATTAGGTACAATTGTAGAACCCGTCGGGTACCCGACTACCTGACAGTATATATAAAAACTTGTTATATATACATTATATAGTCCAGGACCAAGTCCAAGACCAAACCACTTCACAGTTCACACAAAGGGCCAGACCAGATGTGTTCCCACGAGGCCAAACAGCCCACAAAGAATTACACACACAGCCCAGCCTAACTCTTGTTTTTGCAAGGTTCGACCACATGGAAGCTTATAAACGTTCATACACTTCCAATGTGCGATGTGAAGACGCAAAGAGAGTTGAGGCTTCAGCAGCAGACGTGGCGCTTCCTTGGCCGTCCATCGCGAATGCGCGAGCTGATCAAAGCCGCATGTTGCTATCGACGTGGGCTCTTCTCCTCCACCCACGACCTCACGCTTCTCTTTTCTTTCTTAGTTTCTCCTCGTTCAAGTCAGACGAAACCTTACCCAAAAAAAGTACCCCTCTCTCTGTCGACTTGACTCGTCCTCGCATGCCTCTCATCTCCTCGTCGTTACTGATACAAATCGAGTCGTTGGAGGAGCTTCTCCACCACCACATCACTATAAATCAAGCGATATTGGGGAGGAGAATCTCCAGCGGCTCGATTCTCCAGTGGAGATTCAAGCGACCTTCAATTCCAACGATCGGAAGAGGTGGACGGCGAGGCGACGACATCGACGTGTCTTCAAATCATGTTAGTTTTATTTTAGGGTTTTGATCAGTCTCTTCTTGGGTTTCTTCTAGGGTTCAATTGAGTCCCGAATTAAATTCAATTTGTTGTTTTCATTTAGGGTTAAGATTGAATTTGATATTAAAAACTGGGGGTTTTGATTAGGGGGTAGAGTTCGGGTTTGGGTTAGAAATTGGAGATTTCAATACAAATTGGGGTTTCTAATTTGGGGTTATGTTTTTAAATTGGGGGTTTTCGATTGGGGATTTAAGGTTATGTTTTAATTTATGGTTTGAATTAATGTTTGCAATTTGGGGAATATTTTCAATTCGGGGATTATGGTTCAAATTTTGGGGTCAGGGTTCTGTTTATTTTATGGTTTTATTTCAATTTTCAATTTTGGGTACTCATTTTAGTTGCAATATTCGATTCCAATTTTGGGGGTTCTGACTTCTGTTTTAAATTTAGTGATTAAGTTTTTTATTGGGGATTTTAGTTTTAATTTTACTCTCAATTTCGATTAGGGTTTCGAATTGTGTCGATTAGGGTTTTGAATTGTATGGATTAGGGTTTCGAATTGTGTGGATTTGGGCTGCAATTTTCAATTTTCAGATTCTCTTTTCATTGATGTCGGGTTGTTGGCTTGTACCCGACTCACCCGCTACCCGAACCTGACTACCCGACTCCTCAACCGAGTCGAATATTGGGTCTGGGTTCCATTACCCGACTCAAACCGAGTTGGGTCCGACCCGAGCCGAGTCTACCTAACCCGACTCAATAAACAGCCCTAATCATGTGTATGATTTGCATGTGTTGAGTAAATATTTTTTTTGGATAAAATGTTAAGTTGATGGTTAAATATATGTTTTAGATTTTATTTTATCAGATACAAATTAATTTAGCAAGATATAATGATATATATATTATGATTCCATACTGTAGAATGATTTTTTAGGGAAAATTCTAGATAACCTTCTTAACTATACGCGAGTCTCATATGAACTCTATTAAGTACAAAATCAATATGAGAGATGCCCTAAGTATCAAAAAGTCCCACTTTAACTTTTTCTGTTAACTTTTAAAAAAAATCTGTTAATTTTTTTGTGAAATGACGAAAATACTCATGTATCTGAAAAATTAAAATAAATAAATAAAAATGATTTTGAACTTCTTTTTTTCTATTTTTTTTACAAAAACAGAGAATAAAAAATATTTTAGTATTAATTTTTAAAATTTTTTTTATAAAGTTTAATAAAAATAAAAATGATGTTTAAAAATAAATTTTTATTTTTAATTTTTTTTATAAAAAAGAACTTTTTAAAAACTATTTTTACTATTAACATAATTTTATTCTTTATTTTGTACAACGATAACATTATAAAAAAAGTTCAAAATCATTTTTACTTGTTTATTTTAATTTTTCAGATACAAGGGTATTTTCGTCATTTCACAGCAAGTTAACAGAAAATGGTAAAGTAATACTTTATTTTCTTATCCATAAGTACCTTCCCTATTCACCCAAAGCCCACCTGTACGGTATATCTTAAGCCCACCCCTCCTAGAACTACCCCAAACCCAAAACCCCCACGAGAAACATCCGGGTTTGAACTCTGGTCGAGGCCAGAGAAGGAAACAACCTGGACCACTGTAATTATTACATAAAATTGTAATATAGCTAAATATTTTGTGATATTATATATGTATTATTTATTTATGTAACAGAACAATTATTCTGCACATGTGGATGTATAGTCGATACATTTTCATCGAATCGCCTAAAATTTTAATATTTGTATTTACCAATTTAATTAACATTGCTTGATTTTTTTTATACTCGATCTCTATCTTTATAACAATTTGCTTCTTATGTGCAAATATATGTATAAATAGTTTTAGTTTCTTGTTGAATGGAAAATTCGGCTAAAGTTAATAGTTGAAGTCTCGTGTGCAAGCGTGTTATTGTTATGTAAATATTTGTGATCATTATCTGTTATAATCTCGGGTTGAATGATGAAATAGAATAAAATAAACAGCAAGACAATTTTCTCATTAAAAATACATTCAGAATGCAACAACATAACTCTGCAAATAGGGTTGCAAACGCGCCGAATCGAGCCTCATTTTGGTACGGCACGACTCGGTTCGTGAAAAAAGTATTCGGCTCGAGCTCGGCTTGGGCTCGAACGAGTTTATATAACTAACCTCGAGTTCGGCTCGAAATAAAACAGACAAGCTCGAGCTCGGCTCGATTCAGCTCGTTTAAATTTCAATAAAAATTAAGTAAATAATAAATAATTAATTAATTGATAAATAAGCAAACTTAAAATTGGTTCGACCTGATTCGGCTTGTCTAATTCTAATATAATTATTTATTAAAATTTTAAATTATATTAATATAAATATATAATTAATTAAATATTAAACGAGCCGGCTCGCGAGGCTGTCGAGCCTTAAAAGGTTAGGCTCGAGCTCGGCTCGTTTATTAAACAAGCTCAATCTTGAGCTCGAATTCGGCTCGAACTCGATTATAACGAGCCCGAACCAAATATTTAACGAGGCGAGTTTTAGCGGCTCGTTTACAGCCCTACTCGCAAGTGAGTGAGCTACACTGTCCAATGAACGTTTTACAAACCTAACAGAACAAAAAAGCATAGATCGCAACGAGCATCTAATTTCCTCAAACAAAAGCCCCGAAGGAGACACGAACCGACTAGTCCCAAGCCATCTCTTACAATAATATGACCCAAAACCATGGTTAGAGACTTAAGAGTATGAATTAAAGAAAAAGGCCATTATTCATATACTCATAAATAAATAAATAAATAAATAATTAATTAATTAATTATATAATGAATGAAGGAGGAACTGGTGCTAAATATACAAAATATCATTATTACGGAGTAAATATAAATGAGTGATTATTAAGAAGAACAAATGAGAAAATAATTATTGGCTAACCATCTTAGTTTTGTAAACCTCCCAAGTCCCAACGTATATCAAATCATACGATGTCGTTTTGGTTGACATATACTAACGAATCAGTGTGCGTCGAGTCGAGCCCTAACGAACAAAATGTTGTGGAGAAAATGGTTGTTGGCGGCGACGGCGACGAAGAAGAGAAGCTCTACTGTGTCACTTTCTTCTTCTTCTTCTTCTCCTATCTTTCTCAGAGCTTCAGGTTCGGCTTCTCCTTTTCCTCTCAATTACTTTCACTCCAAATCTGATAGAGATCTGAGTTTTCGCGAGACCGGTGAGCTCGTCTATCGCCTTTTCAAATCCGTCTCTCCCTCTTCTAATCGCGACGTTACTCTCAATCGATCCCTCTCTTTGTTCGATTCCTTGCTCCGATCTCATTCTTCTTCCGATTCAATCATTCCTTTCACCCAACTCCTGACTCTTCTCTCCAGAATCCGCTGTCACTCTCACGCCATTACTCTTTCTCGGAGATTTGATCTCTCCTCTCGAATTGCCCCTAACATTTTCAGTCTCTCGATTTCAATTAATTGTTTCTGCCATTTGAACCATTTGGATTTTGCATTATCTGTTCTGGGCAAGTTGTTCAAATTGGGGCTCAAACCCAACACTGTCACCTTTAACACTCTCATCAATGGCTTCTGTAGTCAAGGTCTCATTTCTCAAGCTCTTTTCCTCTTCCGCAACATGGATGGTTTCGCCCAACCTGATGTGTTTACTTATACCTCCCTTATTAAGGGGTTATGCAATGCTGGCAACCTCGACACCGCTCTTCAATTGCTCCGGAAAATGGAGCAGCACTCTACTTGTCAGCCCGATATCGTTACGTACAGCACTATCATAGACAACCTCTGCAAGATCGGGCAACTGAGTCGGGCTTTGGACCTCTTCTCCAAAATGATTTCTTTGGGGATTTCTCCAAACATCATGACTTACACTTCCTTGATCAAGGGAGCTTGCGATCTAAGCCTATGGGACCAAGTTACGAGTTTGTTGAGTGAAATGAAAGCTACAGGCATCTCTCCAAATGTCCAAACTTACAGTGTATTGGTTGATGCCTTTTGTAAACAAGGAATGATCGACAGAGCACAAGCTGTTGTTGCAATAATGCTTAGAAGGAGTGTGGAGCCCGACACTGTTACCTACAGCTCACTTATGGATGGGTATTGTTCACGATCCGACTTGGACAAGGCATTGAGGCTCTTTCGTGTGATGTCCGACTCTGGATGTACACCAGACGTACTTAGCTACAGTATCTTGATCAATGGGTATTGTAGAGCTAAAAGGATGCCTGAAGCAACAAAACTCTTTCGAGATATGGCTCATGGAGGAGTCTTTCCTAACACAGTTACCTATAACACTCTCATAAAAGGGTTTTGCAGGGTTGGGAACCCACAAGCTGCACAAAAGCTTCTTCACCAAATGCATGCTAGTCGCGTGCCTCCTTGTTTTATAACTTATGGTGTTGTGTTGGATTACTTGTGTAAAAACAAGCATCTTGCAGAGGCTATGATTTTGTTTCAAGACATGAGTAGGAGTGGGATCGAGCCGTACATTAGTATTTATAACACCATGATTAATGGGTTGTGTATATCTGAAAAACTTGAGATGGCAATGGAGTTGTTTTATAGTCTCCGTGCAAGAGGATTGCAACCCAATGTGTTGACATACACTACATTGATGGGCGGTCTTTGTAAGCACGGGATGGTAAATGAAGCTGAAGAGTTGTTCAATAAAATGAAAGAGAATGGTTGCTTAGCTGACGGTTGCGCTTACAACATAATGGTTCGAGGATTCATTTGCAATAGTGAAATTGTGAAGGGAGTGAAACTTCTTCGAATATCGGTTGATAATGGTTTTCCTGCTGATGCGTCCACTACGCTGATGATATTGGGCATGTTGATTGAAGATGGATCAGAAGATCTGTTAAGAGAACTGCTCAAGTAACATGCATGGTAGCCATTTAGCCAGCTGCGACAAGACGAAGAAACATGTATTATCAAGTCTTCCTAGTATCATTGTGAACTGTATGGTATGTTTCTTTCCCTTAACAATGCAAACACCATGGCAGTATGTTAACTTGTAATTGTAACTACAAAGTCAAAAATTCCTGTTGTTTGTCTAACTTAAGTATGTTCTGTATTTGCATCTTATTTTGTGAAAATAAATGGTTGGAATATACAGACAATCCTTTCCACAAATATTTTGTAGGCAGTTGACTCTTCCCTCTGTTACTTGATTTGCAATTGAAGGTTTGTAAATATATGGTTGGATTATGCATACCATTTGGAAAAAATTATAGTCGGTTCTTGAATGCAAAACCTATTAAAATTACTCAAAGTTGTAATGATCCCTAACCTCGAATGTACCCTTTATATATGAATTGGCTTTCAAACTTCTTGTACACGAAAGTCATAACCAAATACTTTGATATACTGTCAATTTTTTTTACATTTAACATTTGTGCCCAATCGAAGTTTTGGTTAGTCACTTGGTGGCATAAACATGACAAGATACAACCTTTTTGTTTTCAATAATTTCAATAAAGTATAATGCAAAATTGAAGATGTACATTTTTTGTGAAATCACAAGTCCAAGGCACAAGATACCACAAATGAAACACAATTGACGACTGTCCCCTCTTATATAAGTCGTTTCACTTGATTATGATTCAGAATAACACAACTCACACATAATAGACGCTCTTTTAGTATCTATAGGTACTAGATACTAAAAGATAGCTGATTTGTAGGTATTGAATATTGATGCCCTTATAGTATCTTGAACACAGTGATTTGTGCATGGATTATACAATATAGTCAATATAGAAGCTTCCTTTCCTGAACATGCATAGATGGCAATGTACTTTGTATACATTACCAAAATACCCGGCCTTGAGAGAAAATCATTGATGGTCAATGATAGCTGACATGTAGCTATTATAATATGCTAGTCATTAACCAAACTTGTATTACTAAATAACCACCATCCCGAGTCATTTTTTGCTCTACTGCTTTTCTGTCAATTTTTTATGTTCTGTATGCAACAAAATTTGATGACACACATATTCATGATGAGGTATTTAATGCCGCGAAATGCAGGAAAGGAATTGAAAGACCCGCGTGTGCTAACTGCTGTTGGTGATGGCCCGTACAAGAAATACGGGACTGGTGTGAATGATGATAGATTGATGAATGCCATAATTGATTCTGTCAAGTTAGTGATGGAATAGGTAAGTTATGTGTTTCTATAACATTTTTTCTTTTGAGAGTTATAGTGACTTGTTATGAGAAGTTCTGCAAACATGCCGCCTGTAAGTTTACTGTTCTGAACGATCTTACCGCTTTATTGTTGCATATAAGTTGATTGGCTTGTCTTCATTTTGTGGATAATTAGGCATATCCAGAAAACTCATATTGATTTGTCAATAACTTTAGAGCCTTTTGAAAACTTTTTTGTCGTATTAGTTGTAGGCATGCATGTTATACCATAGGCATTCTCATTTAGGAGCAGAAATTTACTTATTCTCAATTTTCCCAGATATGATGATCTTATAAATTGGTACAGCACGTTTTTAAATGGTTGCTATAATTGTTCACCATGATTTCAAATTCAGAGACCCAATAAGAAATCTATCTTTACTTGGGATGCTATTATTGTTCGCTGCTTCTTTTTCAAGAGTCTATCTTTTCAGCCATTCCATCTTAACTTGGGATGCTTGCCTGCTCTCTTTTTAGATTGATCTTTGTGTCTTGTATCTATCTATCAATCTGTTTGTAAGCCTTGGTTTGGGGTTCCCCTCCCGGGATCCCCGTTCTGTTTTTAATAAATTTATTGCTGATAAACTTTTTTTATCATCCTCAAAAGGCTTTGAATGAAATACAGTATCTGCAACCATTTATCCGAATAAGGAACTGTTTGGATGCTGCAAACCCTGTGGAATCTTGGTACTTGTATGGCATTGTTCATATCAGTTAGCTGCTATTTCATCACTATATTTTTCGTATTTATCTATTGATTTGCACAATGGTGCTTAAATTATTGTGCTTGAGGAACATATGCTGATATAATTTTTCAGCCACAGAGTTCAAAAAAGTGTTTTGTTTTATGAGATGTGATGGTACTAGAAGTTGATTGCTCTTCCCTTGTTCAGAGCCTATTGCAACACAATCCAGGCAGATCTCCAATTGGAATGCTACTCCAAGACTGTTTATGTGTATTATTGTCTTTCACTTCTTTTAAAGTAAACTTTGTATTTAGATCAGGTAATTGTGCGGCCCATTATATGGCAACCGTAGCCCGTTCGGGCCCTGATTGCGAGTTCTTTCCGGCAATGTTGCCGACAGGACTTCGCTCTATACTCTTATTAGATATGTCTTAATAATATGGAATATCTTACTTTCAGAAAAAAAAAGAAAAGGAAATACATATTTGATAATTCCTAGAGCTTGGAACATGAAATTGATCATAAATCTGGGATTGGCGAGAGATAAATTAGGGCAAAATCAAGATGTGGGACTTACCTTCTATGGTTGACATGTTATTTTTTTTGTTGAAGAAAATTGAATTTTATTTAATAAATAGCAACTAACCCGACATCAAGTCGGACATCTGAATACTTTAAAACGACAATATTTAATTTTTTATAATGTATATTTTTATTATTTTTTAAAAATATTAATGAAATTATGCTAAAATAATAACAAAGCTTATTTCAATACATGTCTTATTGAGATCGGTACTGGAAGGAAGCGGTGGGTCCTTGGTGTCGATGGGTTGATCCGGTTAAACTCAATGAACTGGGATGACTTGAATTTCGCGATGCGCATATTGATCGCAGAGTTGATCGAGAAAGCTGGTTTAAGTTGGTCCGCAGCAGGATCACGAGGTTTCTCCATCCGTATGAGTTGGAGGCCGTGGCTCTGCATGATACTAACTGGTTTGAGTCGATTGGTCTCCGGAGTTATCAGAGATGCATGTGTAAAGCATTCCGCAACAAGATCACGGGTTTTCTTCATCCACATGAGTTGAATGTCGTGGCTCTACATGATGCCAAACGGGTCGAAGTGAACAACTTTGGAAGAATTATTAGCGAACGGTGTTGTGTACTATCCATTATTGAAACTTCTATTCTTTGTTTTTCTCGTAATCAAATGACTCGCGAATTGGTCATGTTTGTTTTAACAAACAGTAGTTGGGATTACGGTGAGGTGTCTGTCCCACCATCCTTAGCTTCAGCAGTCCGATTTGATGTCGGGTTAGTTACTATTTAATTAATAAAATTCAGATTTCCTTACATAAAAAAATGGAATAAGTTGATAACTAGTCTATTCTCATTTAAAAAAAACACTAGCTACCACCACATTTGAATCGTTGCTGATGAGTTCAATAAATAAAATTGTAGCTTAGTTGGTGAAGATACAGTGGCATGCATAGAGATTGCGTGTATAATCGTAGCGTGTGATAATAGTTTATTCGGAATATGCGTTGGCCAATCAATAAATAAATTGATTTAATATGACTAATATATAATCAGAAGTGCATAAGCAGTAAGCGACTAAATTAAATCATAAATTTATTTATATTCAACTGATTAATAAATACTCTTTTGTTCTGGGCTCAAATGGCCAACCACAAAACTAAGATCATCCATGTATTATATTCCAATAATTAATTAGTTGATTTGTTTCTTATTATTGGTACCATTCAAACCCATATATTATATTCTCGTGGACCGTCTGAAGTTTGAATAATACACTTTGCTGCATATTGTGTATATAATGAACACCTTCAATGGTTGATAAAGAACATTTTATTTAGGGATAATTTTATATACCACCTCCTTAAATATACTAAATCTCACCCGACACTTTTGAAAACCATTATTCTCACTAACTCCCCTTTAAAATGGGCAAAAATCTCAATTGTAAAAAATTTATTGAAAAAAGACAAAAATATCCTCTCTCCCTCACCGTACCTTATGTCTCTCCTCCCTCACTCCACCTCGCCGGCGAGCCTCCCTCCGGCCAATCACTAAGGAACTCTTTTTTTTAATACCATACCAATTTTTTTGTGACAACTTATGATAAAATGGCTAAAGTGTCCTCTAATGACTTTTAAATTTTCATAAAATGTCGTGAACCGGTTCAAAATAAAACTCAAAACTGAAAATTGAACCGGGTCAAATTTAAAATTGTCTAAAATGTCCTCCAATGCCTTTAAATTTTCAAAAAATGCCCTCCAATCTCTCACACAATTGAACCGATTCAAATCTGGTTTATTAAACTAAAGGTAGTTTAGGTATTTTATGCATTTTAAATATAGGTTGTCACAAAAAATTTGTCAGAGTACTAAAAAAGAGAGTTTCATAATTAGGGTATGAAAATGTCATTTCGCCATAGTTAGGTGTAACAAAGTGTCATTTTCCCTTATAAGTTTGATCATCCTCAAATATTATAGATTGATAAAATCTAAACCTAAAAGATTCATATTTTAAAGGTGTGAAATTTCACGTGCATCTGTTTTATTAGATATTGAGATACAAAATAATATAGCTCATTGGCGTTGAGATATAAGCTAGTAAAATATAATATAAATAAAAAATATTTAATTATATTATTTTGTTAAAGTTCGACCCAACTAAAAATAAGTTGATATATATTATAAAATACCGTGACAATATCTACACATTCCAAATATAAAACTCTTATAGTAAAATTTGGATTAAAACTTTTGACATTTTGATGGTCTTTCTTGATTGAAACAATAATTTAATTGAATATATTAACAAGGGTTAAACATATTTTTACATATTCAATTTTATAAATGATGCAAGAATTCAAATTTAATAGTTATCAGCCATATCCACAAACTAAAATATATCTGATAACTATTAGATTTGTTATAGATGCAAGAATAAATATTTTATTTGTGCTTGTGTTTTGTTTGTGTATGAGTAAGTCCGGCTTATCGTAGTCTGTTTATATGTGTCTTGCCTAATGTAATTGGTATGAGGTTCGATTCGGTTTGATTGCAGGGTTACTCACGTGAGCTTGATGGGTTATGCAATGGAATCGCATGGTTCCTTCAGTCAATCGAGGTGGAGGTCGTGGCTTGCATAATACTATGAGTTCTTGTATACTCTCAATTTATGGGTGCGAAGATTGTCCCACCCAAATTGCATGAAATGAATGAATGACTTTGTTGATTCAAAAAATAGTTATCACCCATATCATTTTCTTAGTTCAAAATTGTTTTTCCATGGTAACCCAGTACGTTATCAAGATCATTAAACCCGTTTCATTGACGTCCACGCTCGAAACTCTCATTATTAGTGAAGCAAATTATAAAGTATATAGTCAGTTCCCTACAGCTACAAGTCTACAAACATATTGAACAATGACCCTATAACGGCTAGATTCAAATATAATAGATATAAAATGCACATAGCTCTCTGACAAATCTACAAATTAAACAAAACTAATTATATACCATCGCCGGCCCTAGGCCGGCCAGACCAGCTTCTCTCTCCATATCACCTTCTATAAATAGAAACAAAAAAACTCAACAACAACAACAACACATAGAGAGCTCTCAAGAGCTCTTCCACAAAACACATACACATACCGTGCGACACAATCTTTCTATTTTTAGAACCGATGAGACAGGCGGGCACGTACTCTCGCATGTTGTCGGGAGGATCCTCTGGGCCCCACTCGCTGCCCCTGGCCAGGATCAAGAAGATCATGAAGAGGTCCGGCGACGACGTCAAGATGATCTCCGGCGAGGCCCCGATCGTCTTCTCCAAGGCCTGCGAGCTCTTCGTCGAGGAGTTGACCCGCCGATCGTGGGCGTTGACCCTCCGGGGAAAGAGGAGGACCCTCCACAGGGAGGACGTGGTCTCCGCCGTCGTCGGGACCGACATATTCGACTTTTTGGTCGGGTTGGTCTCGGATTCCGGTGAAATCTCGCCGGAGAATCCGATTCCGGCGAAAGAGCCGGAAGCGATGAATTGGGGCGGCGGCGAATTATTGGAATGATACAATTTACATCAGGTTTTAATTCTTATGTATTGAAGAAATTGTTAACTAAAACAATTATATAATTTACAATATTTGACGGGATGTTATAGATATTTCGTGTGTACGTACACACATGTTAGTTCGTGATATAAACATATTTTAACTTATTTGTTTGTATCTTCATTGTGTTCGTTATATTCACAAAATGTAATTTTTTTTTGATAAATCACAAAATGTAATTTTAATATAGTTATGTTATATGTGTTTGATTGTTGTTTCGGTTAAAATTAAGGGAAAATGATATATTATACTCTTGATATTATGGTCGTTTTACATTTTGTTACTTTAATTATTATTATTTTCGCACTCGATTACAATTAATTATGCATTTAAAGATATTTTAGGCTAAACTTTGTCTAAAATACCATCCTGAAATCAAATTAGGGTACTAAATTATTTTTGGGTATTGAAGTGTGAAATAAAAATAGTTAAGTGTAATAAATTGTCATTTACTTTAAAATTAATTGCATAATATGAAAATAGGTGAAAATTATATGACGGAGTATAGATTTTTTATTATAATAATTCAAATGTGTTGAAAGTATGTTTTACTGATGTGAAATATCTACATCGTTTTTAATATTTAAATATTAATTTTTAGAGATGAGATTGACGGATTACATGTCATCGATCACTTCTTATTCACACGTACACATCACAGTTTTTTTTGAAGATCTCGTTCAGTACACGATTTCAGATGTGATTGGCGCTTGATTTGGGACGAAGCTTGAGGCTTGCACAAACCTAAACGGTTGAGTTCGGTTTTGGACATAAAATGTGTTAAAACTCAGGAGCCTCTTCTTCAAAGTCTTCGTGAAGATGACGATTGAAACCGAACATTTTCTTGTGATTGGTTTCAGAAAAGACGATACGACTTGATTTGACTACTCATCAAATATATTGATAGTAAATAAGATGAAAGATGTATTCGAATTTTACTTTCAATAATATCCATTTTCGGCCGGATCGACAATTTCTTATATATTAATTTTAAAAAAAATTATTTTTCACAGCTACATATTTACTTTTCTTTTAAAAAACATACGCACAAGCAAGGTAAAATTCTCCATCTACTTGTTGGAGTTATTTCATCATAAATGATAAAACTAAATAAAAACTAGTGTTGAGAGGAAATAGTGCAATAAAAGAGGAAATAAAAAAAAGAAAACAAAATAGTGCAAGAGCACGTGGATGTCACGTGACATGAGGATAAAATCCCCACAAATTTTGCAGAGCTCTCGGAACCAAACGATAAACGATAAAAAGATAAAACGAGACCGCTCATCTCCAACGCCGGCGATGATAACCGTCCGATGAGCTCTCTCCCCCCCAAATGTACGGTCTCAATCTCTCCACCGCCGTAGGCTCCGCCGCAACCACCACCGTGCCCTCGAGACGCCTCCATTCTCGCCGGAACCAGAAGAAGCTTCTCGTATTCGCCTCCAAGCGGTCTCAGTCTCAGATGGAGCTCAAGTTTGGTAGATTTGTGGGAGGAGTCCCCAAGCTAACCCTAGCGAAGGTCCTCTCTCTCTCTCTCTCTCTGGCTTGTGTAGTGTTTGGTTGCTGAGAAAATTGGACGAGCTAGGTTGGGAGAGGAACTGAATATTTGAGTATGTGTTGAATGTTGATTACTTAATTTTATATGCTGCTCTGGTTTGCGAGACATGTGATTTGATTTTGAGTATGGAGAAGTAGTTTGGTTGAGTTCAATTTTAGTGGAAGTTCCAAGAGAGTTTATAGAATTGAGTTTCAGTTTATGCGAGATGACCACAATGAGTGTATATGTAATTTGTGTGTTGTTGATTGTTCAACTGGTTTGATGCATTTTGATTTGATTTTGTGCATGGTGAAGTAGATTGGTTGACTTCAATTTTAGTGGAAGCTCTGAATGAATTTCTGAATTGAGTTTCGGTTTATGTCAAATGACCAAAGTGAGTGTATATGTGTCTTGTTGATTGTTCAACTGGTTTGACACATTTTGATTTAATTTTGAGCATGGAGAAGTAGTTTGGTTGAGTTCAATGAATTTCTAGAATTGAGTTTCAATTTATGTCAAATGACCAAAATGAGTGCATGCTGTTGATTGTGTTTAAATGGTTTGATGCATTTTGGTTTAATTTTGAGCATGGAGAAGTAGTTTTATTGAGTTCAATTTTAGTGGAAGCTCCAAGTGAATCTCTGGAATTGAGTTACAGTTGATATCAAATGACCAAAATGAGTATACATGTGTGTTGTTGATTGTTGAACTAGTTTGATGCATTTTGATTTGATTTTATTTTAAGCATGGAGCAGTGGTTTGGTTGAGTTCAATTTTAGTGGAAACTCCAGGTGAATTTTTAGAATTGAGTTTCACTTTATGTCATTGTGTCAAACGACAAAAATGAGTATATATGTAATTTTGAGCACTGAGAAGTGGTTTGGTTGAGTTCAATTTCAGTAGAAGCTACAAATGAATTTCTAGAATTGAGTTTCAATTCATGTCAAATGACCAAAATGAATGTATACGTGTGTTGCTGATTGTTCAACTGGTTTGATTCATTTTGTGTGCTTATAAGTTTAATTAATTGCTATGGTCTACTTTATGGTTCATACTTCAATTATTCTTCAAATACAAGCTAGAAAATTGAAGACCAAAATTCTAGTTTTAGTGAAATCGAGAGAGAAATTCTTATGGCATAACAAGGGTAAATTAGTATAGAATCTGAGGAAATTTTCCTTGTGCGGGTGCAGGCGACAAACTCGGCGGATGGGTTGAATTTGGTTGCGCCAGTTCCAAAGAAAGGAGTGAAAAGTGACGAGCAAACTGCATTAAAGGTGAGGAAACCAAACCTTGTGGCAAGGAAACCTATAGATATCTTGAGAAAATCAATGGTGCCTACCAAGGAAGATGCTGAAGGAAAGCCAACAGGGTCGAGGTTCGAACCAAGTTTTCCATTCAAAACGAGTAACTCAGAGTCAACGGAAAGATTTAGTGACACGGCAATGTTAAGAAATCCCGAATGTACGGAATTTAGCGATGCAGCGCAGACCGAGTCAAATCTTGATATGAAAAATGAGCAATTTGAGGTTCCTGAAGTCTGGGTTAATGATGATGTTGAGCATAGGGGTTTCCGAGGTACACCTGAATCCAATGGAAGGGGACGTGTAACAAATGACGAGCTTGAGAAATTAATGGGAGCCATAGACGACTTACTTCCAAAGCGATTGGAGACTAATGATCAATCTGGCACTGGTGATTCTCTAACATTGTAGAATTCTATTTTCCTCAGTGGAAGAATTTTTGAAGTTAACATTCTGCTATTTGTTCGAATTAATGTTAGGCCTGAAGGGTAGAACTGTTGCAAGTAAACAGTCTTCTACAAGTGCTGTCTATTCCTATTCCAGCATGAACTCCTCGGTGGATGCTGCACTAAACGGAAATTCAAAAGGGTGTGTTTGAAATTTTTCTTTGTATATGTGGATCTAAGTTATTGTAGTGTTACTCTGCTTAATTTACGTGTTTGCTTTGCTATAGATTAGACCAATTTGTAAGAGAAACATCAGAAACTGCTAGAGTGGACACGGGTTTTGTACCTTCTGCGGATTCGCATTTCGGGGTCAGATTTTTATTTCATTAAACAACAATATTTACGTCATAGGGTTACTTGACAAATATATTACGATGATTATGGATATTAGGATCTTGAAGATGACTATTGGGCCTATGCAGAAGAACTGCTTGAGACTCAAAGGTGGGGAAGAGTGGAGTTGATAAGTGCTAGCGCCAAAGGTTTTGTTGTAAGTTAATGAAAATTGAAAAAGCAGTGTAACAAGATTTAGCATACTATTATTCTTATGTTCCATGTTTTTCCGTTCAAAATTTTCAATTTCACGTTTTTCTAAACCCGCGGATCATTTTCAGGTATCTTTCGGTCCTTTGTTTGGCTTTTTGCCATACAATAATCTTACTTCAAGGTGGAAATTCTCAGTTTTTGAGTCATGGCTGAGAAATAAGGGTTTTGATCCATCACCGTACCTGGATAAGTTGCAAGTAATTAAAAGTCATGGTATTGTAAACACAAACCCTTCAGAAGTTCGTCAAAAGACAGAGGGAGGAAGTTCACCTGATACAGAATTGGAAGACCTCGTGAAGATTCATGAACAAGAAAAAGTCAAATTCTTGTCATCATTTGTGGGCCAGGTATGTTGAAGTTGATTATGGTATTAGAATGTTGTTTGTTCCGTATTTGGATAATGATATATTTCACCTCTGTAGGGGGCACCGAGTGTGTTTGTAGTAATGGTTGACAGAAAATCTCGAACACTTATATTTTCCATGAAGCCGAGGAAGCAGGAAGAGAAAGCTGAGAAGAAGAAAGATTTTATGGTGAGGAGCTTTCTATCATGCAGTATTGCAAATGTTTTTTTTGTTATTGCCTTTTAATTTGTCCTTTTAGTTGCTAGAAAACCAAAATACGCAATACCATTCTTTGTTTGTCATATTGTATAAATTTTAATGGTGAAGAGGTGTCTGCATTAAGCAATGGCATCAATTGATTACCTAAAAGCATAAGATATATATGCTATGGAGTGAAGTTTTCTGGTTCAAAATTGAGCATTTAACCTCAATCAAGCTATTTTCTTTTAGCCATTGTTCAAAACATCCCTGATTAATCCCCTATTAATTCTCGATTAGTTCCCTGAGGCCCTATCCACCCGACTAGCGCCTAGCGTTTTTTAGAACACTACTTTTAGCAATCACTCGACTGGAACAATGAATGAACATTTAGAACCTTCTGCTGATAAAAAAACACGTTTGGAATATTCTGGTGGGAAACTTAAATCCGTAACCGAAGTTGTCGTGTCATTTCAAACCTATCAATAAGCTGGTGGAATAATTTATGGTATTTGCTTAAATTTCCATCCTTCTCAAATGTGTCTACGCAGTACCACCATGAACGACTTTTATGTAACCCATTTTGTCAGAGTTCACACTGTTCTTAAACTTCATTTTCTTTGGGCATAACTTATTCTTATTCTTATTCTCTCTCTTCAAATTCTTATATTTCTTATCGCAGGCTAAACTTCAAATTGGGGATGTTGTGAAATGTCGCATCCTAAAGATTGCTTACTTTGGCGTGCTTGTGGAGGTAAATCAATCGTCTACTTATGTGGTTGAAATCTTTTGATCACTCAAATGGTTGAAAGAGATTGGTTGTAGATTGAATGATTTTGCTATGTAATCTTCGATTTTGTGGATCCTAGTTTCTTAACATGAAACCACGACTGGTTAATCATAATATTTCAATGGATCTTTTGTACTTATATCAGAATGATATTTAGTGTAACGATCCAATGCAGGCTGAAGAAGTGCCGGCTTTGATTCCACATGCTGAAGTAACATGGGAAGCCAATTTTCCTTCGTCAAATTTGAAGATTGGTCAGGTATTCACCGTTATTGAAAAATGAAAACTGGCTCTCTTCATGATAAAATTTGTCCAGTTAATAACGCGGGAACATCTGATATTCCTCCCAAATAGTCAACGGGTTCAGCTACAAAAGGCTATGTGCCTATACTATCCTTTCTGAACTCTTACGAAAGTATTTTGGTTTCAGATCTTGGAGGCGAGAGTTCACCGACTGGATTTTGAAGCTGAACGAATATTCTTATCAATAAAGGAGAAGACGGTAAATCATTCTTCTTCATCATCGGGCGACACATCGGAGAAGCTGATTGGCGAAACAGACACCGAGGTTTTTCCTTGCATTCTTATTAACACTATTTTTGTCTCTTGTTTCATGTAGTTATAGACGGTCTGTGATTTGGATGCTATCTTGCGATTCAATGTGCAATCTCCCCGGTCCTGAATTTTAGAACTTTGCTATTTTGGCAGGTCGTAGTAGTTCAAGAATCGTCGGGTAACAATGTCTCCCAGCCGCAGGCTTGATCGGAGAGAGGTGAAGAAAATGGCGGTCCGGCGCAAGAGGCCTTGCTGTTTCCGAGATCTGATCTGCGGAGTTTTGTAGAGAAATCGGTACAGATCGTCACTAAATTTGACTCGTGGTACTTGGCAATTTGATGCAAATTGTTTCCTGCTGTTATGTTTTGTGTGTAGCTAGCTGTATATTTTTGTTCCGTTATGTTGTTATTTTACATACAAATGTTCATTTTAACTGTTATCAATACTTGTCTGAGACTCTGATTAGTTGTTTATCAAAATAATACTCATTAAGCTTATGAGTTGTGTTCTAAAAAAAATATCAGGCGCTGGTTAGACGAATAACGTCGCAGAATGAATTTTTAGAATACTAATTACTATTGTTTTATGAACTTGTTATTCTCCATGCTTTCTAGTTAGCTTAGAGAAGGATTGTCTAGATTATAAACGAGCTGAACCTTTATCTGATTTTTGGAGCTCTGCTCGAGTAGAATTCGGGTTTAGTTTGGATTCGATGGTAAATTAGTCGAATTTAACCTTAACCATTTAAAGCTTGCAAGCCCGCATGTTTATATATAATTAGATATTTATAACGAAAAGATATACAAATTGAATACACGTATTATTTTATTCAAGCCAAACTCGAAATTAGTTATGTAAATTCGTTCATACTCAAGTCAAGACTTAACAGGTATAAGCTTTTGGAAAAGTTCGGAGGATTTTTTAATCATGTTTTAGTTTGTTTAGTGTTGATGGTGTTTTTTTTGTAGTCAGTTGTATCCGACATGGTATTGCTAGTTGTGTCCAGTGTGATTGAGTGTTTTAGACTGTTTTTACTGTTTCGTTGTAATTAATTTATGGCCAACGCTTGATTTTCGGGTGTAGAATTATCTTTCCGTGATGTTCTCCAATAAAGAGTTGTGCTTGCTTTTAAAAGAACAAGTTTAAGCTTGATTCGACTAGTTAATTAAAAATATAAATCTTAAGGTTGAGTTCTGTGTTAAACTAATTTCCTCTCCAAGAAAAACAAATGCACATCCATTTTTTATATATAAAATCGGATAGAAATAAATTATTTAATTTTTTATGGATTAAAATTGCAATAAGTCCAACCCAACACTGCACTTCTTATCCGACAAGGAAGCTTCAAAGCAGAGTGTAGCTTCCAACGACAAGCCTCAAAACAGCTCCGGCTTTTTTAGTCTTGTTTGACCAAAACAAGGTCATTTTGGTAATTACGTCCAAATACACACTTCATGCATATTCATTGCTTTCTGCTACCTACCATTCGTAACAAGCATCATGTGTAGATAATAATTCCTTTTCTGACCAAAATGCCCTCGATTCTTTTCGTTATCTCCAAACACGCCCCTACCCATATATTTGCCGTTGATTTAGCTTTCTTCTCTCTCTCTCTTTGCTTGCAAGTGAGAGAGAGAGAGAGAGAGCTCGAATTAGAAACCCTTAAAGCTCTCATTTTTATATTTCTTCAGAGTTCAGACAGGGCTCGGCTCTGCGAAACGCTGTCGTTTTGCTCGTGCCGGCTCTGCCCTGTCTGAAATTTTTTGTGGGTTTGTGGATAGAGGGAGGGTTTGGAGGAGAAAAGGGAAATGGGTGTTGGAACCAGCACTTTTGTGATCAGATGGATCAATTTTCTCACAATGGTATGGTTTTCAGTTTCAGTTTCTGCTTTTGCTGATCTTGTTTGTTTTGTGCTTTTCTTGAAATGGATTGGTGGGTGCATTTTGATTTTTGATTTGTGCTCACTCCATTTGGTGGGTGTTTTTAGTTTAAATCTTTGTTTCATATATGGGTTTTGGGGGTGTGAGTTTACTTTATTTATTTATCCATTCTATTATCTGAAGTAGATTGGTGGATGCATTGTGATTTGTGTTCACTCTATTTGGTGGGGGTTTTCAGTTAAAATCTTTGTTTCATAGATGGGTTTTGATTCTGGTTTTTGGAGGTGAGTTTTGTAGGGCTTATGGCATTTGTGATTTTTTAATAACTTTACATTATATTATCTGAAGTAGATTGGTGGGTGCATTGTGGTTTGTGTTCACTCCATCTGGTGGGTGATTTTAGTTGAAATCTCTGTTTCATAGATGGGTTTTGGGTGTGAGTTTTGTAGGGCTTGTTGCATTTGTGATTTTATTTTGTCCATTTATTTGTTTTACCATCTGAAGTAGATTGGTGGTTGCATTATGATTTCTGTTCACTCTATTTGGTCATTTGGTGGGTGTTTTTAGTTAAAATGTTGTTTTATAGATATGGGGTTGATTCTGATTTTATTGGGTGTAAGTTTTGTAGGGTTTGGTGCATCTATGATATTGTTTTGTTTATTTTTCTTTTTCATTTAATTTGTTTTGATCTTGTAAAGTAAATTGGTGGGTGCATTGTGATTTTTGATTTGTGTTCACTTCATTTGGTGGGTGTTTTTAGTTAAATTCTTTGTTTCATAGATGGGTTTTGATTCTGATTTTTTGGGTGTAAATAATGTAGAGATTGGGGCATTTTTGTGATTTTATTTGTTTTTTTATCAAATAGATTTGTTTCCATTTTGCCTGATTTTGAATCTATATGCTTTATTTTCTTATTTGTTCCATGTATTGCTTTTTTTTGTATAAAGTATAAAAGCCTTTTGAAGATTTGAATTTTTCAAGAGGGTTGCTTTAGTTTTGTCTCAGTAGAAAGAGGAAATGAATAAAACCAGGAAGATATCAAACTTTTGTGCTTTTAACAAAGTTAATAAATTTTCTCTACAAAATAAACGTCTGATTTTACTAAAACTTAAATGGATATCCCAAAATTACAAAATAATGGTCTCATTTCCATTTTAGTTTGGAAATTAATTAGCTATGAATTGTAAATGCCATTTTTTGCTTCTTTATCGTGCAGCTTTTAGCCATTGTCGTCGTAATATTCGGAGTATGGATGAGCATTCATCACGATAACTGCCGAAAGTCCCTAACCCTCCCCGTCTTAGGCCTCGGTGCTTTCATCTTCGTAATGTAATAAACTTCACATTTTCTCATAATTTGCAATCAGCAGCTCATTTTCAGCATGGTATGCATTTTTTTTGCATATGAAAGGATTCGCTATTTCTTTTTTAGATCCATAATCGGGTTTCTCGGCGCACTCAAGAACAGCAACATACTGTTATGGCTCGTATCCTTTTTTAACTCAATCGTGATTGGTTATCTCGATTATCGCCTTTTTATTTCCTTGATTTTTTTACTCGCAGTACCTGATAATGTTATGCTTCATTCTGATCGGAATTCTGGTATTCACAGTATTAGCGTAAGTAAAGTGAAGCAATCATCAATAGTCTAATATCCGATAACCAATATGTTTAAATATTTTTTTATGATCGCCTTTTTCCTTGTGTAGGTTTATTATAACGAACAATGGCTCTGGTCACAGCGTGTCCGGATTGAGGTATAAATTTCAAGTCATACAATTCACCGTAAATAATTGTTCTCATTTTTTGTGGCATAAACAATCTGTTTTATATTTCGTTTCAAATTTGCTTTGACGAGCATTAGGAGAAACAAAAAAATATTTTCTTATCACAAAAGAGGTAGAGGAAAATTGTTTAAAGCCATGTATCGAAAACATCCCTTATTATTTTTATTGATTTTTCCCGGTTATGAAAAATTAATATGACGGTTACATTGTCTTATCGTCTTTTAAGGTACAAGGAGTATCAGCTTCAAGATTACAGTTCATGGTTTTTAAAACGAGTAAGCACCCTTAATATGCATTTGGAATCGGAACATAAGATTTAAATTTGACTTTTCAAGAAAATGCTACAATCTACGGTCGATGAACCAATAATTTCATATCGTTTATAGCATTTTCTTCTCAATATTGCTCTTTATCACTTTAGTTGAATAGCACCGAGAATTGGAAGCAATTGAAGAGTTGTCTTGTGAAATCCGACGACTGCAATAGCCTTCCGAGAAAATACAAGGTTCAATTTTCATTTTCTCTGATCGCTCATCGATTTCCCATGACACGGATTTTAAGTTTTTTGTTTATTTGATTTCAGACTCTCAAACAGTACAAAACAGCCAAATTAACTCCGATCGAGGCTGGTTGCTGTCGACCGCCATCCGAGTAATTTCTTTCCCACGTTATTTTCATACCAGTTTTCTCATAAAATCCCGAATTCCATGTTCCTCGAGTAACATAGACGTTTTTATAGATGTGGTTTTCCTGCTGTGAACGCCTCTTACTATGACTTGAGCTTTCACCCGACGAGTTCCAACAAAGACTGCAAGCTTTACAAGAATTCCCGTGTGGTCAAGTGCTACAACTGCGATTCCTGCAAGTAAAAACTCCCTTTATCGTCTTTGACCTTTTCTCGGCCCATTTCCATCGTTCTCTGAACGATTTTTCTGATGGCTGTGGTTGTTTTGTTTCTTAGGGCTGGAGTCGCGCAATACATGAAGATCGAGTGGCGGATAGTTGCGATCTTCAATGTCATTTTGTTCGTCGTCTTGGTAAGACACCTCCAACTAAAATTAGTAACTTTCTAAATATCGATCTATGATGGGATATTTAGAATATTGATTAACTTTTATATAATCGGGCGGTTTAAATTGCCGTGACAGATCTAGGCAAAAATGCCTAAAACTAATACAATTTATACTAACACGTATGTTAGTGGTACATTTAAAAAAAATGTAACAAATATTGAAATATTTATTATTTTTATACAGTATAATTCATATTATATATATATAATAATTTATTTAATACAAACTAAAGGATAGGAAGATAAAAATCCGATTAGTTCCCGATTAATCCTTAGAGACCCTATCCCCGACTAGCGCCTCATGTCTTTTGGACCACTAAAAATTAGTGGATACGTTTGTCATTTCTTGTCAATTAGTGAATACCTTTGTCATTTCTAGTGATGACACTTTCAAACACGAAGAATGATCTTTCATTTCTTTTTCTGATTTTGAAACTTTGTACGGTGATTCTCTTTTTTCATCCTTGCACGATACATGTCGATAACATAATTTAAATATTAATGTCTTTATACTTAAATATTTATTATTTTTATAGTGTAATTTATTTTGTAAAAACTAAAGAATATGAAAATACAAATTCAATTAGTTTCCGATTAATCCTCGGGGATCCTATCCGCCCGAGTAGCGCCTGACATCTTTTAGACCGCTGAAAATTAGCAAATACTTCTGTCATTTTTCGTTATGACACTTTTAAACACGAAGACTGATCTTTCGGTTCTTGTTCCGATTCGTGGAAGTGGTGGAACTTGTTTGAATGCTGATTCTTTTTTGTTTCATGATACAAGTCGATGATATACTTCATCGGATGCTGTGCGCGACGGAAAGCTGCTCAAGGACGTTCGAAGGGCTGAGATTTGCAGAGCATGTAGAATCTGTAAACTTGGTAGATGTGGAAATGATGTTAGCTATTGATTCCGAGGATGAAAAAACCCATATTCTTATGTCTCTGTGGTCTGAGGTTTTGCTGTCTGAAACATTTGGATACAGAGCCCATATTCATGTATAGGAGATTGTATTTGTGGTACTCTTGTGGAAATATTTATGTGATTTATGTTGGTTTGGTTCATTGATTTTATGAACTTGAAGTTTTATAAGGCGCGCACACGAAATTTCTGACGGTTCATATGCACGGTCATTTTTAACATAGAGACCGTTCTTAGTAGGGATGACAAAAATTTCTGAAATCAACGGTAATCTGGTATCTTCTGCTTAACGGGATCACGAAACCCGTCACAAGCCATATCGGTTCAATTTAAAGAGACAAAGTCTTATATTTGAAAGACGGGAACTCGATATCTCGATTTAATGAGATAGGAGATGTAGATCACTAAACACACCTTGCTGGTATCTCCAAAATTCAGGTTGATAAGGATGGATAATATCAATTAAAAAGGTGTGGTTCATTTATAACATGTTATTAACACGAGTTTTACCTTTCAAGAATGTTGTTGTGAGAATAAAGTCAATATTGCACGGGAGATATTTAAATGATTTATACATGTAAATAAATAATTTTTCATTTATATCGAATAAAATATTGGTTGCTTTTCAATTTTTTTCATAATTTTAATTAACTACTAAGTGTAGGAGTGGACATTTTAGACTTGAAATTGAGAATCGAACTAAACCCGAATCATAATCAATAATTGGTTACGGTCCTATTTTAATTTTTAAATTGGGAGAATAATTTGATTCACGTTCCTAAATGATAGAAATAATGAAAGATATATTATTGATGTGTGTGTTGTGTGAATTACAAGAGACCTCTATTTATAGAGGCAATAAGAATAGAATAGAAAACCCTAATATATGTGAGAAAGGAAACATAAATATAGGAAACATAATATAATCTAACAGCCCCCCTCAAACTCAATGCGGTGAAACAAGAATTGAGTTTGAAGCTTGATAGTTTAGAATTGAGTTTGAAGCTTGATAGTATTGAGTTGTGGCGAGGGTTGCGGCTGTCGATAATGCTGTCGAAGTGATGCGGCGAGGATTGAGGATGGAGGATGCACGCCGCTGTTTGATGTTTGATGCCTGATGCTTGACGATGCCTGATGCATGTTGGCTGATGGCGAGATGACAACGGCTGATGGCATATAGATGATGCATGATGCCTGATGCCCGATGATGCCTGATGCTTGCTGGCTGATGGCTGATGGCGAGATGACAACGGCTGATGGCATATAGATGATGCCTGATGCCTGATGCCCAATGATGCCTGATGCCAGATGCTCTCCTCTCACGTGCGGTGTCCGAATTACGGGGATGTACACGTGTCGGTTTCCGGATTACGGGATAACTTTCCGAATTACGGGGATGTACACGTGTCGGTTTCCGGATTATGGGATAACTTTCCGAATTACGGGGATGTACACGTGTCGGTTTCCGGATTACAGGATAGCTTTTCTGATTTACGGGATTTTTGATTGATGAGTTGATAGGATTGCTTCGTGAGAGAAGATAAGTAAAGAGTAAAAAAAAGAACCGATTGGTTTGAGAAAGAAAATAACAGAATAAGGGAAATGACAAAAAATGAGTAGAGACAGTGTTTGAACTTGATAGAAGAGATATGCTGAAAGTAGCGACGGAAGCTTACGAGATTGTCGAATTGATTGTTTGCGGAAGCGAGAGGTTAGAGATTGCGATTGAGATTAAATTGCCTCGCCCACCCGTCAGAATCACGAATTATCGACGAGTGGGCAAAGCGAAATTTGCGTAGAGATTTAACCAATGATCGATTATACCTCTGATACCATGATAGAAATAATGAGAGATATATTATTAATGTGTGTGTTGTGTGAATTACAAGAGACCTCTATTTATAGAGGCAATAAGAATAGAATAGAAAACCCTAATATATGTGAGAAAAGAAACATAAACATAGGAAACTAAATATAGGAAACATAATATAATCTAACACTAAAAATCAGAACCGTTAGGTAACTAGCAAGAATTGAACTGATCTAGATAAAAAATTATCTTTTTAATAATTTTAAATTTAAAGTTTTTTTTATATAAATCATGGTTGAAATCATCTAATTCGAACTACAAATCGACTAGTTAACAGAAAATTAGAACCAACCGTCATCTACACATAAACAATTTCTCCACTTTCTTATTGAGATGAAACCTTTGACTTCAGCTCAAACAATATGATGTTCAGCCGCGCTCGGGCGTCTACTTGAGAATTGACCACTTCTTATATCATACTCCGTTCTGTTGTAAGAAAAAGGGTGGGCTCCACCATTGTGTTGTGAAGTCCCCAAAACATAAACCTTTATTTATGTAGAGGTTGAGTATGAGTTATGTATTAATATTTAATGGTAGCTTTCATGTATTTGTCTATAAAAAAGAAATATCCTGGAACTCAATTTCTTACTCCTAAATCTGCTCACTTGCTCTTCCAAACCTAGTTTTGATAATTATTCCATGTTATTTCATTACATCTTGTTTTGCAAACTAATATTTGGTTGCACTTTTGATTACTCCAATTTCATATAATTTAAGGAACATGTTCAACATTTTATGTTTTCAGTTTCAAGGTTAATTTAAATGGGCTTTGTAGAGCCCATACCGGTGTCACAATTGAAACGGGCTTTGAGCTGAAGCCTCGTTCAGGCCCAATAACATCAATCTCCCGCAAAAAAGCTCTAAAACCCATCGTCGTCTCTGTCTTCTTCTTCTTCTTCACTCCCCAAAACCCTAAACCTCACAAGGTACAGCTCTGGTTCATCTCTCCGATTCTCAGAGCAATGTACTCGACGATCCTCCGAGAACGTTCCAGAACCTTGCCGAAGCTTCTCGGAGGCTCCGTATCGTGCTCCGACCTCCTCTTCGCGCGGCACATGGGCGGTGGTCCACGCACATTTCCGGGAGGCATCAACAAGTGGCAGTGGAAGAGATTGCACGAGAAGCGAGCAAAGGAGAAGGAGAAGTCGCTCCTGGATCAAGAGAAGCAGCTCTATCAAGCTCGCCGGCGATCCGAAATCCGCGCCAAAATCGCCGACTCGCCGTCGGATTCGGATCCGGCGATCACTCACAGTCCGATGAGTTCTGCAGAACATTGTAAAGCCCTAGCGGATCGGTTCGTGAAGCCTGAAGCTGAGGATTTGTGGAACGAAGACGACGGTCCGTTGAAATCGAAGAAGCAAACAGAATCGAACAGGACCGATTCCAGCGATTCTTCAATAGATGTGGCGAAATCGATGCCTGATCGTCGTAATTTAGCTGGTAATTATGAGAATTTGAATTCAGCTAGCATTGGAAGTAATTTTATGAAAAGCAGGAGCTATTCAGTGGAATCGGTAAGGTACAGTTTAAGAAATTGCTCCTCCGATTCCACTGATTCTTCAATCGGCATGATGAAATTGATGTCAAATCGGCTTAATGTAGCTGGTAATTATGAAAATTTGAATTCAGCCAGGATTGGAAGTAATTTCATGACAAACAGGAGCTATTCGGTGCAGATTTGGAGAAATGACAGTTCATCTGGTAAGGAAAAATCTGGATCTTCTGTGAGAACCAAGAAATCTTCAAATCAGTTTGGGAGGAGGTTCAGGAAAGTTGGAATTTTATCCAGTGATGAAGATTCAGATGATGATTATGTTGACAATTCTGCATTGAGGATGAAGAATTTGGGAGGAGAGAAATCGTCCGGTGAGGACGAGGATGGTTTGGGAAGGAATGGTGATATTAGGAAGAAGAAGGGAAGTAGTGCTTCTTTGGGGAAGTATGATATCAAGATAAAGAGGAGAGTGCCACTGAATAGCCTTGAATCGGAGATTGATCCCTCAAGAGAGATTGAGATTATCAGGCATGAGGTTATTAAGAGGAAATTGGCCAGGAATGAAGTTGAAAAGAGCGAAGAACTGGTTCTTAGTGAGAAAAGGTAAATAAACCGGTCTTCCTTTGAGTTCATAACGGTAGAGATCCTTATAAATATATGCATGACAAAACAGAAAATTATCTTTGGAATGTTTATGTATGCCATTGATTTTATTGGATTGTTGTTCTTTAAAACAGAAGAGATACTTATGTGTGCCTGATAAAACAGAAAATTAGCTTTGGGATGCTCATCTATGCCATTGATTCTATTGGATTGTTGTTCTTTAAAACAGTAGAGATCCTTATATATGCATGATAAAACTGAAAATTAGCTTTGGAATGTCATGTATGCCACTAATTTGTTGTTTCTTTAAGGTTTGATGAGTGTGGTGTATCATCGTTGACGGTCAAGGCTCTTTCTGATGCTGGCTTTGTGCGAATGACTAAGATGCAGGAGGCAACACTTGCTATTGCTCTTGAGGGTATGTTTGATGCATCTATGTTCGAATGATTTGTTAATGGAATGTTATTCTGCATTTCATCAGCTATTGGTAAAATGTCTTACCATGTTAATTGAAATGTAGTGTTAGGGCACTTGATAAACTATAATAACCCATCTCGCGATTCTTACAAACCATATCACCTATAACTAATTAATGAGGGGACAACATAGGTGATCCATAGTGAAAATAAGACACTAGGGAGTAGAATATAATATAACCGGTCTTCTAAAAGTCTCTGAATTCTCGGGAGAACTTGGTATGACTGAGTTTTGGATGAATTTTTACTTATCGTTCTTACTCGTTCACACATGGTGAATGTTGGTCAACTTTTTTGTTTTGTTATATATGCTTTAAAACTATTTTATTGTCGGTAAGTAGTCTTCATCTCCTTCATGTGGAGTAGTCAAATGTAGACTTGTTTTTTATCATGTTATCTATGTATCATTGTTTGAACTTAAATCATCAGCTTTCTCAAAAACAAATATAATATTTTACGGTCAAGTCTTTCCGGTGCTGGTTTTGTCCAAATGACTAAGATGCAGGAGGCAACACTTGCTCTTGCTCTGGAGGGTATGCTTGTTGCATCTCTGTTCGTATTTCATCATGCTAAAATTGCTTATCACGCGAATTGAAATGTTGTATTAGGCAATTTGTAAGATATAATAATCAATCTTTCGATTTACAATACATATCACCTATAACTAATTTATGAGGGGATAACATAGGTAATACACGATGAAAATGAGACACTTATGTTAGGACATCTGCTTTAGGTAAATGAGACACTAATTTTGGGATGGAGGGAGTAGAAAGTAGAATGTAATCTGTGTTTTAAAACTCTTCGAGAACTCAGTAAAACTGAGTTGACCGAGTTTTGGACCAATTTTCACTTATCGTTCTTGGGGGTTCAGTTTTACTGAGTTCTCACTTAGTTAAACATGGTCAACTTTTTTTTTGGTATATAAGCTTTAAACTCTAATTTTGGCGGCAAGTAGTCCTCATCTCATCCACGGGTAGTCAAATGCAGACTTGTTTTTTAACACGATATCTATGTTTACTGTTTGAACTTAAATCTTATGTTTTTTAAATATGGTTCGTATTTTTTGAGTTGTTTGGAACTATAATTTTTATATTAAAATAGTGTTATTTTTGTCATTAATATATGCATTATATATCTATATATAATATATAGAATCTATAAGAATGAGTTTTGCCTATTTCTATCCGATATTTCAAAAATTCTTATTTGTTGCATCGCCGAGTTTTGGCTGATCCCGAGTTTTAGAACCTTGAATTATAACCAATGATGGTTCTCATTCTAATGTTGCAGGAAATGATGCTATGGTGAAGGCTAAAACATCTACGGGAAAAACTGCAGCCTTTGTGGTACAATAAAAATCCCTTACAGTTCTAGTACCAATTACAATAGTTTAGTTTCTTCTTTTCAATGCTGTGGTTAAAACATAAACAGATCCCTGCAATTGAAGCAGTTCTGAAGGCTATGAGCAGCAAGACCAGTCACCGAGTGCCTCCAGTATATGCTCTTGTTCTCTGCCCCACAAGAGAACTCGCGAGTCAGATAGCTGCAGAAGCCAAAGTTATGCTGCAGTACCACGATGGCATTGGCGTCCAAACTCTAGTAGGAGGTACCCGTTTCAAGGATGATGAGAGACGGCTAGAATCGGATCCTTGCCAGGTTTGCCTTAGTTTGTTGAAATTTTTCTACTGTTCCATAGTATGAACACAATCACGAAGCATATTGATATATCCGCAGATAATAATTGCAACGCCTGGTAGGTTGCTGGATCACGTTGAGAGCAAGTCTGGCCTGTCTGCACGTTTGATGGGATTGAAAATGTTCGTAGTCGATGAAGCTGACCACTTGCTAGACCTGGGGTTCCGGAAGGACATTGAGAAAATCGTGGATTGTCTACCTCGTAGGAGGCAGTCGTTAATGTTTTCTGCAGCAATTCCAAAAGAGGTCAGATTTTTCTCTTCGATAATCTCAAGTTTGTATAAATAGTGGTGATCTTATAATAAAGTTCAGGGGAACTCATACCGTGTTTGATAATTGAACTCTAGGTTCGCCGAATATCCCAGGTTGTTTTGAAAAAGGAACATGCTTTCATTGATACAATGGGTCTCGCCTCTGTGGAAACTCGTGCTAAGGTATTTATATAACGTGGTGATGCTCATCTTATACTCTTAATTAGGCGAAAGACTGTTGGAAAATGATAGTATTCGGATATGTTACAATTTTGATGCATTTATTGCCATTTTTATTGACTTTATCAAAATGTTTTAAATACTTCATACTGACTGTAAATGGATATATAGAGGAGTGTGCATGTGTTTTATGGTATCTTGTAGGGCTGTAAATGTTTGGTTAGAGCTTGTTATAATTGAACTCTCGGTGAATAAACAAGCCAAGTTCATGTCTAACTTTTTAAGGTTCTATTAGCTCGGGATCCATATTTATATTGAAACTTAGATGAGCCGAATTGAGTCGAGCCGGCTCGTTTAGTATATAATAAATTATGCATTATTTATATAAACAGTTAACTTTTAATAAATATTTGTAACGAAAAGTAAAAGAACCAAGCTTGAGCATGACTTTTTTCTTTTGAGTCAAACTTGAGGTTAATTGCATAAGTTTGTTTGTTCCGAGCTGAGCTCAAGCTGGAGACCTGTTCCAAGAGCTGAGCTCTGACAAATCAATGAGGCTCAATTCGCCTAGTTTACATCCCTAGGCCCTCTGAAACTTGATGTAGAAACTTACAATATCTAAGTATTGCTTATGCAGGTTAAGCAATCCTTTCTCATTGCACCACACGACCAGCATTTTCAAATACTGCACCATCTTTTGAAGGAGCACATCTCGCAAGTGTTCGATTACAAGGTACAAAATGGAGCTTATGGACTTCAATTCTTTGGTGGGGTTTGTACGAGTTCCTAGCATAATAATTTTCGAATTCACGCAGGTTATTGTTTTTTGTTCAACTGCAATGGTAACATCTCTCACGCACCAACTTCTCCGGGAAATGAAAATGAACGTCATGGAGATGCATTCTCGGAAGACTGAGCATTATCAAGCTCGCATCTCCGAGGAATTCGGGGAAGCAAAGCAGTTTATTCTTGTTTCATCGGATGTTTCAGCTCGTGAAATGAATTTTCCTGATGTTACTTTGGTAATTCAGGTATTGGCTAATTCTTGGGTCTTATTTAAGTTTTCATATATACTGAACATGATAATAGAGATTCTCCTATATGATTACTGAAAGATCCAATGGAAATTTGTGTCATAGAATGATGGAACATCTACATCTTCTTCGTGGTCATAACTTCTCAGGGATAAAGGATGTGATTGCACAAAGAGCAATTTTGTCTCCAGTGTTCCGAAAATTCGATTAGTACCCGATTAATTTCTAATTAGTGTGATTAGTCTGTAGAGGCTCTATACAGCTTACTAGCACCTAACATTTTTCAAGAATTAAGACAATGATGAATTTTCCAATTAGTCGGGCCCTATACGCCCAACTAGCTTGTAGTCGTTAATGTGATTAAGTCCATGTCCCGACGAGCTGTTAGCATTTTTTTTAATACTGAGTTCTCACAAGTAGCGTTGGCTCATAAATACAAGGGTGCGCAATAGCTAATTTTGCATCCACAACTTATATTACCTCAAGTAACATCTTTACATCTTACGATCACCAGATGGGTATTCCGCTGGGAAGGGAAGAGTTCATACAACGTATGAGAAGAACAGGTCGCGGAAACAGAGAAGGAGAGAGCGTCTTGTTGCTTGCACCATGGGAAGAATATTTCCTCGACGAGATCAAAGACCTTCCACTCGAAGGACTTCCTTCACCGTGCATAGATCCCAACACAAAACTAAAGGTTCGCATCTTCTTCCTTGTTTCATTCTGTCTGCATCCAAAGATAAAATTGGGGAGACGAAAAATAAGGAGTTATTAGAACACGGGGAGAAATTGACAAAGCTATTTGTATTAAAATGCATATATTATTCACGTGAACGACAAAAACAATATTTTATTAAAATAAGATGCTTTCAAAGAACTTAACAAGTTAAAACAAAAGCACAAATTATAAATTAGCTTCAAAGCATACATGGAAAGTAAAAATTGGCCAATTTGACCGAACGCGAATTTGGTAAAATTGAACTACCGAGAACAAGTTCTAAAACTCGATAATTTTATCGAGTTGTCGGGAGAAGTCGGGTGTCTTAGAACCATGTTTGCATCAAACTGGCTTCGAGACGTAAGGTTTCTCTATCTCAATGCTAAGAATCTATTTTTGTTCTGTAGACAAAAGAGTCGCTCGCAAGTATCGATACTAGTGTCAAAGAAGCAGCATATCATGCCTGGCTCGGGTATTACAACTCGATCAAGGAAATAGGCCGAGACAAAACCACGCTTGTTGAGCTGGCGAATCAGTTCTGTGAATCGATCGGGTTAGAGAACCCTCCGGCTCTTTTCAGGAAGACGGCGGTGAAAATGGGATTGAGAGATATCCGAGGGATCCGTGTCCGGAAGTAGCACTCTCAAGACGTTTGACTATAAGTCGAGTCAAGCGGTAAGAAGCTCACTTTACAGATAAGAGGTCATGAGTTCGAATCATGGTATGGATCGGACGATAAGATTTTGATTTCTTATATTATTGCCAATATAAAAAAAAATCTGTTATGATTAAACAGGTTTCTTGAAGAGCAAACAGAAATTCTGGTTAGAAACTATGGCAGGCCACTTCCAATTTTGAAAAAAGTTACAGGAGAAGTGAATACAAGGTCCGTCTCCTATCTCTGATGCTCAATTCTGGCATGATTTAGATCTAATTTCTATATTGCACATTCTGTAGAGGTAGAGAGTTTGATTGTTTTGTTCATAAGGAACTTACAGTTAATGGTTATTGAAAATTAATTATTTCACCAGAGATGGCAGGTGCAGTGATCTATATCCCATGTTTCATCATATTGGGATATTAGGCATTTGTCTTATTTGGGGATTTTTGCCTATCTATCTATCAGTTGTAAAAAATGGTAAGTGCTAGTTGGTTGGAGAGGTCTTCTAGTAAAGACTAATTAAAGATTAATCAGAAAATAAATTGGATTAAAGAATTAATTAAAAATTATAAAAGATTAATCAGAGACTAGTCGAGATTTAATCGAACAAGTCTTGAGTATTTTATCATGTTGCTCTCCATGGTCAGGGAGGGAACATGAAATGTTCAGGACTAGTTAAGCAATCTCGTCCCCACCCCTTGGGTACTGGAGTTTTACCTTCTCTATAAGATGGCAATGGCGAGGGTTCGAGATCTCCATCAAAGTTCGGAGATTTTAGTCTTTTTATGAGATGATACGGACTAAATTTGAGGATTTTTGCCATTCCTATTCATAAGATGACAACATTGGAATTTTAAGAGCGATTTAATAATTTTATCCCTTAACTCGTCAGATCGTTAAATTGGAGATATTGGGTCCCGTCAGGCCGAATGATTATTGTCATACTGTATATTTGCCAGTTTTTATTTGCAGTCAAAGTTATATCAGATTCCTAAGATGTCACCAATTGAATTCAACTTTAGTTTATAATTGTATTTGCAGTGTCGGTTAGCAGAGCATGTGAATGAAGATTTGATTAATGAGATCAAATCTGGGGTTAGTCCAATATTTCAATCCCATCATTATTAATTTGAATACTGTATGTATATAAATATACAATGTGGAAAATTAGAAATTGATTTTTATTTATCTAATTGGACCTTACCATTAATTAGCAAAGCTATGGCCTAATCTAGGAAATGAGCATCTCAACCAACACCAGAAACAAAAACTGGAAGATATTAATGAAGAATGTTTCTGTCTCTAGACTCCCTACACCTACTGCCTACTCTCTGAAAATTTGCATTTTAAGACAAACAATAATTGATACTGCAATAATTAAAAGAGGATAATATTGGAAAATATATTTAACAGTATCAATTTTAAATATATAAATTTACTTTTAGATTCAGCAGTTGTCTTTTAACATCCACAACATGCAATTTTGTTCGATTTTATTTAACGAAGCAGTTAATTTAATGAATATATAACATAAATGAAATGAAATTAGGTTGGACTAAATCAATGTTGTAAACTTTAATCTTTTCAATTAAGAAAAGATTGTTTTGCATGATAGTGAAAAATATTAAGTTTTCATTAATTTGAAAAAATAAATTTAAGAGTATTTTCGTCCGTCAAAGGTACATAATTTTGCAAAAGAAAACAAAATGTCAAGTTTACATGATACTTGCAAAAATAATAATCATAACCACTTTCTGTAAAATTTGAATAATTTAGTCACTTTCTACAATTTACGCTGAAATTCAAATATATTTTTGTACTTTTCATACCATTTCTATATTGTATTTTCACTTTCAAGATCTTCTTATCTCCTCTTTCACCGACTTAGTTACTCATAACACCAGAGACTTGCCAAAAAGGCACACGATTTTGTTGAGCAAGAAAAAGACAATAGTTTCACTGAATCATTGGGTGCAATGAAACCCAGGAAAATGACATATTCTTGCATATGGAATTTTCCACATTCCTAACCCTTTACTTAATCTACTATCCAAGCAAGCCATTTTCAACAAACCAACGTCACTGGTTTTTGGTCACATCCTCTTAAATTGTCCAATTCCTCACACCATGGCTCGTCTCATTCCATTCTATTACAAGTAAATTATATCCAAAGTTAACCGGTGAACAGGTGAGCATAAAATAACAGTATTGTTGTGTATCAATCAACTCAGTTAAATTTATCATTTTTGATTTTAGTTATTAATATAAGATTTTCAGTTGTTTACGAAACTCTCATATTATCATATATTTTTAATTTGAACAATGTGTGAACAAAGTGTATTAAAAAAAATCAGAAAGTTTGAATTTTATTATTGTTTACTAAATTTCTTGGGTAGTGGTTATGATTTTAGATACCGAAAGAAAAATGGAAATTTTATGCACCAAATTAATGAAATATAAGCAATCATTTCATTCCCAAACTTAAAAAAATCAGAAGATCAATAAGGGAAAGTAGAATTGTAAACGAGCTCGCCATATTTGTCCCGAACTCATTAAAATTGAACTCATCTAGAATTCGAATTTAAAGTCGGACTCATTTAATAAACTAACCGAATTCAAGCCCATCTATTTAAGACTCAAGAGACGCAGTCACAATTATATCTACTTAACTATACAAATAGAGTCAAATTCGAGTTTTATTATTATTTTTTTCAAATCGAACTTGAGCTTAACTACGTAAATTTGTTCGAGCTCAAATCAAGTTATTTTTTTCCGAACCGAGCCTGACAAATATAGGATCAATTCAGATCCTATATAGCCACCACCAAGGGACACACTATGCTTATAGGTAAAACCAAGATATTGAAACCAGAAAAAGTGCTATTAAGTTCAGGATTGTTACCTTATTTCTCTGATCTGATGAATCTAACTGAGGCAATTAACAATTTGAGGTTGAAGGAGGAGCCCACTGCTATGTTGCTTCTTCCACAAGTTACCAGCAAATGGAATAAATAATGCCCCATTTCTTCACTGTCCAATAGAAAATAAAAATTCACAAGTCAACATTTTTGGGAGCAAGAATGCGAGGTGAAGTTGACTAAGGGAACATGGGAGCACAAGAGCTGGGAGATAGTAGCCACGTGTTCCCCAATGTGCCCAACTCAGCTCTTCACCAATAATTTAAGCACAATCTATATTAAAAAACCCATAAATCCAAGTGATGGATCCAATTAGCGTGAAGTCAACGCCCCCATATTGCCCCAGAAATGAGGGTCATTCACATTAGCACTCAACAGATTATCCAAAGGACTAATATACCCTTAGGCTCACTCATTGGTTCTAAAAATCTCCAACTAATTTGATTAACTCCTAATTAATCTCTTATAATGTTGGTAATAGATGGGTTCAAGACGGATTTAACAATCCTTATCTTTTATTCCGGATCAAGGACACCAGATCCCCCTCGGGTTCAGGTATTTTGGCTCTGTAAGTCGCAATGTTGTAAAACTCTCCGACCTGCCTGACTAATTCTTTGCAATTCTCGATTAGTCATTTAATTTGATTTATTTTTCGATTAACTCTTAAAAGGCCCTATCCGACCGACTAGTGCTTAATAATTTTACAATATTGATAAAACGACAACAAGGTAAGTTTGGGTGAGTTTAGTGATCTCTATCACCTGTCTAGCTATCAAGAATACTGAATCTCTATCGAGTTCGACAATTTTTGTCATCCCTAATCCTCAATTATTTTGAGGGGTCTCAAATAACCTATCCACTCGACTAGCGCCTATCATTATTTAACACTGCTCACACACTACCAAAGCCAAAATTTCCTCCCACAGAAAATACCAACTTTTGCACAATCTTAGATTGTATTCACAAGACAGAAACAGAGCACCAACCTTATTCATGAAACAACCCAAAATGTGATCCTTTTGATTCCTCTGAAGAAAATGGTTTTTTTGTTGTTGGCATAAATGACCTGCATCCCAATATCAGAAATCATCAGTACAAATATGATACTTTCCCAGAGAAACCAAAGACAAATATGAATACAGATTCAGGAAAATCATAAAAGGGCATTTCCGCCATTTCCAAAACATTGCCAGGTTTTGGCTGTATCTCGCCCATAAGCTGCAAGATCCTGTATTAAAGGACTTCACACCTGCCCAACTCTTGCTCCAAACCTCTCCACATCTCCATCTCTTCCTCATCATGGCAATTCAAAATCATAAGCTATCACTTCCCATCATCTCCATGATCTTCATGGTCCTGATGTTAACTAGCAGAGTCTCGAGTCGCCGCCACATCCACAGAGCTCTGAGCGAAGAAACGAACGAGCGAGGCACTGAACCTGGGTTATACACAAGTTCCTGGTGGCACATATCTGCAAAAGCACCAGAGCCGTCAAGAACCGATGAAACGGGCCTGGTTTACGGGGTTTCTCACCGGTCAGTCCCGGGAGGACCGAACCCGCTTCATAATTGAATGCCCTTTTTGCAGATTTGATATTTTGCAGCTGTTAGTGTCGACAATCGAAATTATTCCTTCTTTTCATTTCCTTTTCATGTTTTGTAGACAAAGATGTATGATAGATACTGTTGAAATATTGAAATAGAATGTAAGTAGAGTTTTGGAGAAACTGAAACAGGATATTTTGATTCGATTGAATGAAATGACCATTCTTGATATGTACCATAAACACCGAATAAAATCTATAGGAGCTGTGTATACATAAAATAAGAACAGCAACTCTTTTGAAGAAACTGAAACGATATTTGATTCGATTGAATGAGTGAACATTGTATAAAATTGTACACACCTGCATCGGGTTCATAGTTCAGTCACCCAAACTCCATCCGAATAGAACGATTCTTCTTGATAGACCATAAGCACAAATAAAATCAATCATTGCTGTGTATGCATAAAATAAGAACAGTAACAGTCTACGAAAGAAGTCAAATTCAAGCTTATCAACATAGGTCACTCATTTTGGCTTCATTTTTTAAATACTAGCTGCCAAAAACAGTGGGGTAAACTTCCTTATTCCATTCCATGCAAAGCAAACCAAGGAACAAGGAAAGTTGGTATTTCAATAACAAACCAGAAGCAAAGTTTTGATGTCATGCTCATGCTAGATTATTATTTGCTCTCTAAAAAGTCAAGAAATATATTAAAAAGGGTTCCAAGAACTGACCTTCGGATTAAACAAATAATAATCTAAAGAAAAATGGGGACATAGTCATCTACATGAATTTTTTATAAATTTCTTTGGTTAAGAAAGTCATGTACAAGACCTAAAGCTAGTAGACAGTTAAGCATGTGGGAACATGTGACACTGCAACACGGTAACAGATTGCGAATATCAAATAATGGTTCTTGAATTGAAAGGGAAGGACCAAAATAGAAAGAAGAAAGAAGAGAAGATATCTTCTTACATTGTGAAGAGCTGATTAGACTGTTATATGCATCCAAAACATATGTTGCTTTCAAACAGGGTTCTGTGGAAAGACAGACAAGTACCTTGTACCTGCTCCTGACAGAAAAAAAAAATCTAGTTCAGTTTCTTATAATCCACATTAAGAAGCCCCTGCAGTAGCACATCAAGTGAAAGCCACATAAATTGCATTGTACAAATTCACTAACAGTATAGTTGATTAATTCAGTGGGAGACTAAAATTTAAAGGAACTGAGAATTAGTGTTAATTGGGTGAGTTACATGCTCCTTTCCTTTAGAACTTACAAGTAGTAAGGATATTTAGATGACTAAACTAGAACAAAATAAAGTTCAAAGATGAAAATTTTCAATTTGAATATTTGAGAGGCTAAAATTGGAACAAAGCAAGATTTAAGAAACAAATTACTTAGAATAAGTAAATGTGTCGAAGATTCATATAGAATATACAATCTTAACGTTCTACAACCATTATAAATCTATCTATAATTGAAGAGGTCTTAAACATTCATATATTGTATATTATACAGATCATAGAGTGTAACGGAAATGATGTTGGATCAAGATGTACATGGTACTTCTAATGAGATTTCAGTTTAGTATTACCCGTGATATAGTAAATCTTTGGTGTAGCGGAAGATTTGTTTTCTCGTCACCTTCAAACTTCATATTGCTGCGAGCCGCTTTCGCTGATCATCATCTGTAAATTAACTTTTTCCACAACTAAACAATGTTGATTACTATTTGATTCAGCACAAGAAAAACAGTGTGGGATTAAAAAGGGTTAATTGTTCATGATAAGATTAAAGTGAAAACACAAGAGTAACAAAATTGGATGAATCACACAGCATATATAATATGTGGTATTAGGAGCAGAAAACAATATCCAGCCCTAACAGTTACAATGTCAACAAATTGTCAGGACTCGATTATCAGTCAAGTGAAGATTGTTTCCATCCTCCCATGTTCTTTTCGTCCGAACCGCAGTCTTTTCCCTGTCATGAGTGACGAAGGAAAAAAAAGCCTCGGTTAGCCCAACAATTGTATTATACCACTTTTCGAGTTCTATTGGGAGCATGAGGGAATCAATAAGATCTCAAAGTTATGTTCATGAATACGAGAAAAATGCATAGATAATCACCTCACGAGTGAAGGTGAGGCCGAGTTTGATCTCTCCGCGATATTCTTGGTCCTTGACGACATTGAACACTGTTGGTGGGAGCTCTCCTTCGCTAAAAACTGGCTCGAGGGAAATGCTGCAAGGATCATGAAACCAGTTATTAGGTTGACTTCACAAGTTTTTGTGCATATTGTCTGCATTTTCAAGGTCTGTACTAACCGATTATCTTTTGTAAGTCAGTTATTGTGCATACTATTTGTGTGCTCAAGATCATTACTAACACTTTTTAGTAACCAAAAGCGACTGTCAGATACAGGGTTCACTGTTATATGTCAATACTAACCATAGAAAAGATACAATTGATATTTCAAGTAATTCTGACTTCCTAAAAGAGAAACATACACTTACTTTTTGACAGATACAAATTTGAAAAATCGAGCACTAATTTAGTATGGAGGGAGTAGCATATTGTCATTAGACACCAGATTTAGTCATTGAAAACATATTATAAGTCAGGTATATAGCCACTTACATTGCTTCACCCACAAAATCATCCCCTGTGCCAGAATCACTGTCAAATATTTTTAGTTCGAGATCGGTTTCACCATCGTGTATGGTGAACTCAAAACTTTCTGCCCAATGTGGCTCGGTCCCTTTTCCTGCACAATACATTCTACATTTGTCAATATTCAGTTCGCGCCGTTTTTTTGTGTAAGCTATGTTTAGGAATCTATTTAAACAAGGTTGATCGTTCTCATTCATATATTGCTAATATGAATTTCTTAGCGGAATAGTGCAACAAAAACTGCTAGACCCAAATATAAAATGTAGGATAGATGCGTATAATATGACTACATGAATGATCCTCTGAAGTCCGAACCAACAAATTCCACGACCATCTTACAAAGATCACACATAGAGTTTAAGCATAATAGAGACAAACCCGATGCGATGCTGCTTTTATGTTCCTGAGTATGGCAGGTGAGCATTACATAACAATCCATTTCACCTGCTCATTCCAAAATAGAGATCAAAATCGACGATATTTGCATATTAGGGGGTCAATTTCAACACCAAACACTTCAATTGCAAAATAAATCGACACTGCGACACATGCTTCTCATTAAAATAAATCCATACAGATTTTCCCCAGAAAATCAAATTTCAATTCATCGATGTACCTGCTAAATTTCCATCTAAAATGGACAACATTAACCCTCGTCATTTGGAGCAAGGTCCTGATTACAAATCTTCACAATTTTGAAAAATAAACAGATCGCAAACATTCAGTTGTCATTTTCTCCTCTTTTCGTTCAGATTCTCAGCAACCAAACATCCACGTATCAAATTAGGGAAAATTTGAAAGGCGAATTCGAAACACAACAAATCAAACGAGGAAAAAATACGAAGAATCAGAGAGAAACTTACAGAGATAATCAGTGTTCTCAAGGCCCTTGGCTCCAACGAGAAGGACCTTAAGCTTTCCCAGAGGCATTTTCGGAGAAGACGCAGAGAGGCTCGAGAAATTTTTTTCTGGATCTGTCGCGAGGAGGAGAGAAATGGATTGTGCGAGACGGATCGATTCTGAGCGCCATTTATACGGGAAAGTGGCGCGTATCTTGTCAAATGGGCCTACCTAGGCCTGTGTGGGCCTTTCTTTGTGGGCCATTCCGATAATTTGTAAAGCCTAGTTGTGTTATGAAGTCCAACAGAATGAAATGACTAAGAGTACGGTGGCAAACGAGTCGAGCTTTTGCCGAAACGCTTAAATTTAATTTATTTAATATCAGGTTAAAAATTAATATTGTTAACTTGATATGAATTAGAGATTAAAATTAAATTTATTTAATAAATACATTGGGCTCTAGCTCATTTTTTTATTGAGACTCCAACTTAATTAAAAGCCAACTCGTTTAAAGTTTAGTTACAATATATATATTTTAATTATCATTACTACTTATATTTAAATCTAAATAACCGAGTAGGTACAAATTCAAGCATAAAATTAAACAGTGGAGCTAGAAATCGGGTCGAGTTGAACTCAATAGTTGAGTTCGGCCTCGGTCTTGGCTCGAAAAGCAATAGTCAAGCTCGAAAGCGACTTAATAACCCAAATAATTGGTATATATATATACATAAATGGTATGAAAATTATATTAATAATAAAAGTTTAACCAAATTGGCTCTCTTGATTAATTATTGAATTCAAATTACTTCTTTAATTAATGAGCTAATTTTTAAGATCAAGCTCAATATAAACTATAAAACTAAGCATGATCCCAAAATAGACAGAAACAACTTCTTTTATTATTCATATGACATGCAAGTCCACAGTACGATTCTCTAAACAAAACGGCACACACCATATAAGAACTCTACTCCACGCTAACGCCGTCATCACCGACCGTCCCCAACGCCACGTCACCACCATCATCTCGATCACCACCGTTGGATCCTCCTCTGGGACAAAACACGACCTTATAGTTGACCCCACTGGGACACGTGAACGTGCTCGTCGGGTCGTCTTGTGGATAGCTATACGCGTCAGGACACCGAGACTTGAAAAACCTCGAGAAATTTGTGGGCCCACAAGTCCCTTGCCCCTGCGTGCAACAATACTGGTTCGTCTTGAACACCGTACACGGGTTTTGACACCCGCCGTTGACCCTAAGCTCCCTCGGACACTGGCCGTTGATGTCCGCGGTGCACCGTATCCTCTTGCACTGCCCCGTGGTGGGGCTAAACTCCATGGGGATGTTGAACCCGTCGACGAGCGAGATGTCGAAAAAGTCCTTGTTACCGAACCCGTTGAGCCGGTACTCGGCCAACGTGTTGGGTGGGTTGCCCCAGCCCTGGCACTGGAGCAACCCGCCGCAGTCTCCGGTCCCGCACCGGCCTCGCCCGTCGGGGCCGAACTGACAGTTCGTTCGGCCCCAGATCCGGGCCATGGAAGTGCCAGCCGGGACCTGAAGGGTCCACTTCTGGCCCGGGTCGAGGCGCCTGCCGCCGCCTGGGGAGGCGGCGGCCCAGACGGTGTAAGAGCACTGGTTGAGGATGTAGAAATTGGCGGCGTGTGAGGAGATTAACGAAGCCGCGAGGAGTACGAGGAAGAGGGTGTTTGAGTAGTGGTGACTCATCGTGGTTTTTGGTTTGGTTAAGGTTTGTAATGACTTTTATAGGGAGGGGTGTTTTTTTGGATTTACGTAAATTATGGGACGTGGCGATTATTTTATTACAAGATTCTCGGTGGCGGCTATAGTTGTCCGAAAATAGATCTTATCCTTGGCGATGAAGTCAAAAGTTGTTGGGCAGTGACATGTCGAGTTGTTTCAAATTGGTACGTTTAGTTTAGTGCTATATAGATTTTGTTGACAAGTATGTGCTTTGGAGACAATATAGAGATATATATGTATGAAATCGACTGTCCACTGACTAATTAAATAATGGAGGCGGCGGCTATAAGTTACTATATATATTAACAAAACACGAATAAGACCACTACGCGTAGAGAATACAGTAATTGCATATGGATAATGTATAATATTCACTTTTGATGTTGAATGTGTGAATTATATAATTGAGAGTACTTTTTAATTCACAAGTTAGTAGATAAAAATATTATCCGAAAATATCTTGAAAATAACATATATATATATATATCTTAAATGGATACATGTTTAATGATATACATCTGATCAAAATAAAATGTGGGTGGCATACGGTAAAATAAAACAAGTAGTTATATAAAATAAAATGTTTATACGTAAAATAAAACGAATATTTAAATATATGAGACCTAATTTCTTAGAGAACGAAACTCGTAAACACCAAAAATAATATCTTAAAGAAATAAAACCTAAAATAACGAGATCTGATTTTATAAAAATATATAATTTAAAATAAAATAGTTAGATAATACATAAAATAACTAATATAACAAAAATCCCCACCACTTATAAGAAGCTTCAAGCCCGATGTACATTGATGCCTCCAAGTAGGTGGGAAGATGCCACCGTGAATGCTTAGCAAGCGGGACGTTCGCCGGGAATGCGTCAACGGGAAAAGGTTTATTCTCGACGAGATATTGTTTCAATGTATCGCCGAGTAGGTGAGAACAATGCCTCACAAAGAATGTTAGAGCATTACAGGAGAGATATTGCTATATATGTCTCGCCGGCTATGGTCGCAGTACAAGGGTGACATGGTCTTGCTGGCTAGGTTGAACCTATGACCGGCGAGATACTGACAATATCTCGCCGGTTATATTATCAACCAAGTTGGTGAGAATTATAAAGTCGCAATGAATATTTAACTTACTCAGAACGTCTAATTGTCTTGTCTGATCGATATGATAAAAATTGTAGTACTGAACCTTTTATACATGTTAAAAGACAAACAAATATGAAGGATTAAAATAATTACACTAAGTATTTTACGGTTAATTACAAGTTAGTATATCTGATTGAAGGTCTTTTACAAGTGACTATAAAAAAAAAATTCATTTTGACTCACCTAGTTACATTTTTTTTACAATTTTTCCTAACACCGTTAAATTTTGGACATAATTTTTTTTAAAAGCATGAAATGTCTCTATTAATCAAATTTTCAAAATGTGTCATGATGTCATAACTCTCTCATACGAACTCCGTTTTGGACTCGTAGTATATCAAATCAAAGAGAATCGAAAGATCAACAAATTTTTTTAAAAATAAGTTCTTGTCTATATATTATTAATAATTAATTATATAATTTTTTTAATAATTAGATCCGGATGAGATTAATAACTGTACATGCGAATAAAAATAATAATATTAATGATTAATTAAAATAATATTAATAATATACTGAAACTTTCGAATGATATAATTCTCTCATACGAGCTATGTTTCGGGCTTATAGTATATCAAATCGAAGATAATCGGAAGATTAACAACTAGTGTTAATATTTATTAAATAATTTATCGACACAATTTCTTTCTTCAAAATTATTTATCTTCTAATTCTCTTCGATTTGATATAGTATGAGCTCAAAACGGAGTTTGTATTAGAGGGTTATGACATTCGAGAGTTTCAATATATTATTTTAGTTAATCATTTATATTATTTTTTATTTCGAATGTATAGTCATTAATGTCATTCATATCTAGTTATTAAATTTTTTTATCTAATTATTAAAAAAATTATATAATTAATTTTTAAATTTATATAGACAAAACTTATTTTCTTTTAAAGTTGTTGGAAGGGGTATTTTAGAGAAGGATAAGAGTATTTTAGGTATTTATAAAAAAATAACCTAAAATATATATTATTTATTCAATTACTCATCCAAAGGTGCCAAAGGATTGTCAAGGTTAGGTTTGCTTTTTTATTTATTATCACTCGTCCAAACCGAATCATGAACATCTCTAAATCAAATGATATATTTAACGAGATACCATGTTAGGAACAAATTCTTTCTAGACGAATTTAGGATGCATTAGTTTTGTGAATAGCATGTTCTTTCATTTGGTTCATATTATAATATTTCTCTTATTGATTATTTGGACCGGTTGATCATTTTATACTTGCTATATATATATATATTCACGAAAACACTCATTCACTGAATACAAACCAACTTCTGGACATTAATGTAGAAGAGTCCACGCTAAAAACCTCGCCTACGTTAATGAAACGTACCCAACAACTTTTGACTTTCAAGAAGTGTGCTCAAACAAGCAGCCGCCAATAAACATCATTACATAAGAATGAAAATTGTTTTGATCTTTCAAATTAGGAATAGTTCTATTATTAATCTTTTTTTATAAATAATTAAGTAAATAATTTGAGATTAATATGTCAAGATTTCAAAAATGTATCCAAGATTGTGAGATATAAGAAAATAATTATACACAATATATTAAACTCAAAATCCTATAGAATAGTAATTTGAGTTAAATGTGTGCTTTATCACGTAATGTGTTTCTTTTTATTGCATGTGTTTTCTAGATAATTGTTTTCTTAAAAAGTGGTATTATAAAAGGCCTAAGTTAAGTGGGCGTCTGAAAATATTCTTCGCCATACCGGTAAAACTTGAAATCATGATCGTTATTTCATGACGCTGCAAGGATGGAAACTATGGCATGTTCTTATCAGATTTATCGATCATGATTCCTACCTTGTTGATTCAAAGACTTCATTTTCTATCAAGTTCGAAAATCTTGTTTATTTGATGATTTCTGTCTCCTACAAAATTAGCTTCCATAATTTTTATTACCTCAAGATGTTTGGGGAGATACTTTTTTTAAGGAGACACTTTTTTTTAATATTACCTCATTTTTCTATGAGGAGATACTTAATTGAGTATATAATATAAAGAGTGATTTAAATATTTATTTAGAGTGTTATTTTGTCGTGTTATATTTTCATTACATATTTGGCATAAAAATGTAGTGTATGTCATTTGTTTTTCCAAAAAATTATTATTTTTACCTTTCAATGTTGCTTTTATCAATTAAAATAATAAAAATATATTTTGTTTTGTTTCATTATTAAAATATTAAAATGATATATAGCAAACAATATGGAGCATGTGGCGGTCTGTACACTGTTGCTTTAGGCGATTTAGGGTTTCGTTAATATTGACGAGTCTTACGGTGAATCTCGTCTGCGAGTGAGCCTACTGGTGGGGCGACGACGTTCAGCGAGCAGGGGCGAGGTCTCGCAACACCAGTCTGCGAGGGAGGAAGGAGCCCGGCAATGATTCCGGTGCTGCGGCGACACTTGTTAGAGGTCGTGTATGGAAGAGGAGGGGCGAGGTAGGTCGGGTGGTGAAGAGGGTCGGAGGAGGCCGAATTCGAGGTCGGGGTTGAGGCCGTTGCAGGTGGGTCAAGGGAGGAGGACGACGGTGAAGTTGTAGATGGGTCGCGCCTGAGTTGCGACAACAGAGCATGGAGGGCTGGGGTGTTTCCATTTCGTGGTTGGGCAGGGTAGGGACGGTGAGGAGATGGGAGGGACGGGGCTGGGCAGGGGCAGTGAGGAGTTTGGGTCGGGGATTAGGGCTGGACAGGGAAGAGAGGAGGCGAAAGGCTTGGGTGGGCTTCAAGCGAGATTGGGAGGGGTACAAAATTTGACAGAGGAATGAATCGGGAAGGGGGGTCCGGCTGGGTTTAGTGGCTGGAGAGGGGTTGAGCAGGGACGGTGGAGCTCGGTCGGAGACCGAGGGAGGGGAGGCGGTGAGCAGGACGGGAGGGTCTGGGCAGGTGCAGGGCGAGGGAGGGACGGTGGTGGACATCAAGAGAGGGAGGGACAGGTCAGGAGGCGGTGCTCGGGGGAGGACAAGGGCACGCAAGGAAAAGGGGAGGGCGCCAGGCAGAGGGAGATGTACGGGGAACCAGCTTGTTTGGTTGGCTGGTATTTCTCCACTCGTATGAGGTGGAGGTCGTGACTCTATATGATTTTAAACGGGTTGAGCTGAACAATTTTGGAGAAATCATTAGCTGGTGGAGAGGAAGGTTAATAAAATTTCTTTTACCTTTAAATTTTTTTTAACATATATGAAAGTTGAAATAAAATATCTCATGTATGCTTAAATTATGTCATATATCATATATTTTATATGCTAAATTCATCACATGCATTGAATATGCTCCAATATCAAAAAAAATTTCTTCCAAACTTTAGAAAAATACCGCAATCCAATTAAAATGATAGTGACGTCTCGTAATGTACATCAATCCAAAAAACCCCAAACACTCTATATAAACCATCAATGCCTCCACAATCTTAATAAACACACCTAAAAAAACTCAACCATGAACCACCACTACTCAACCACTCTCCTCCTCCTCTTTGCCCTCACTCTCTCCCTCGTCACCTCCTCACGCGCCGCCACATTCGAAATCACCAACCAGTGCCCCTACACCGTCTGGGCCGCCGCCTCCCCCGGAGGCGGCGCGCGCCTGAACACCAACCAAAAATGGACCCTCCAGGTCCCGGCCGGCACCGCCATGGCCCGCATATGGGGCCGAACCGACTGCCAGTTCGGCCCCGACGGGCGCGGGCGGTGCGGGACCGGGGACTGCGGCGGGCTGCTCCAGTGCCGGGGCTGGGGCAACCCGCCCAACACCCTGGCCGAGTACGCCCTCAACCAGTTCGGGAACATGGACTTCTTCGACATCTCGCTCGTCGACGGGTTCAACGTCCCCATGGAGTTCGGCCCCACCACGGGGCGGTGCAGGGGGATACGCTGCACCGCGGACATCAACGGCCAGTGCCCGAGGGAGCTTAGGGTCAACGGCGGGTGCCAGAACCCGTGTACGGTGTTCAAGACGAATCAGTATTGCTGCACGCAGGGGCAAGGGTCGTGTGGGCCCACCAATTTCTCGAGGTTTTTTAAGGACAGGTGTCCTGATGCGTATAGCTACCCGCAGGACGACCCGACGAGCACGTTCACGTGTCCTGGTGGGACCAATTACAAGGTCGTGTTCTGTCCACGTGGCGGGTCCGGTCGGGAAGGCGGTGACGTGGCGCTGAAGATGGTCGGTGTGGAGTGAAACCAATTATCAAGTGAAATTAATTCATTATCGTATATTTATGAATAAAAAGTTGTCTTTATTATTATATATAGTATATATCTTATTTTGCTTGAATCTTGGATTTTATTAGGATACAATTAAGCATATGATATTCCGTGAACAAAACAATGTTTTCGAAGACAATATTTTGTGTTTTCATTTAGTCTCCGAATTATTGAAATTGTTTTGTTGTTTTATCTTCTACAAGGTGATGATGATGTTAAATTGAATTAATTCTTATATTTGTTCACTAAATGACGATTTATTATCCTCTAGATGATGATGTTATATTATTATTATTGGCATATTTGTTAAATTGTATCCAATACATTATACATATATTTCCAAAAAAAATTTGAAAATTGTTGATAGGTATGGAAAAAATGTCTCAAATTTAATTTGTACATGTGCCATCTTTGATTTGAGGAACAAAGCAGAAATCACAAATTTTATTTAAATATATACGCTCTGTTATTTTTATAGAGATATAGAAAAACATTAAAATTCGAAAAGAATTTAAAGTCCTCTAGATTCGATTGTGGCCAGAATGAAATCATAATATCCGCCCCATTGTCTTGTTAAATTAATATATTTAAGTATTTAAATAATTAGGTTAAAATAATATATAACCTATTGTTGCCATAGATTTTGAAGCAATCAGTGTTATAAGTACATCTCATCATATGCATGTGATTAAGCATCTATTCACGTAAGATATATGTTATTTTCAAGATATAATCGGATAATATTCTTATCTAGTAACTTGTGAATTGAACACTTCCCTCAAAAGTGAATATTATTCATTATATATATGCAATATATTCTTTAGGCGAGCAATATAGTCTTCTTCGTGTTTTGTTGATCTATAGCCGCCTCCATTATTTAAATAGTTAATGAACCGTCGATTTCATACATGTATTAATATATAAATACATAGACCTAATCAAAATCCAACTTCACATTGAAAAGTGAAAACGCTAACACGAACCAAATTTATAAGGACGCCGTGTTATTAAGGCACGTGCTAGGTACGACGTTAACGTCCTCAATTATTTAAATTAAGGAACATGCTTGGTACAGATGTCTTGTTATTTTTACATGTGAGTTTAAAGTCCCACATCATAAGTGTATTGAGTATAAGGAGGGTTTATATACACATTGTACTCTAGACATAATAGACTAGTCTTTTGGGTCAAAGATAAGCTCTAATGTGTATGTAGGTTTTTCTTTAGATGTTCGTGTAAGGTCTGGATCTCCCCAACACACCCGGCTGCACCCGGACGAGTTGGAGGCGGAACTCCATGAGCACGTTGAAGCCGTCTATGTTGGAGATGTCAAAAAAGTCCAGGTTCATGTACTGGTTGAGGGCGAACTCGGCCAAGGTGTTGAGGGCATGGTCGTAGCCCATGCAGTTTATGACGCCGCCGCAATGCTGGTATGGCACCGGTCGTTTCCAGCATCGTAGAAGTTGCACCTCGTGAGGGCCCAGATTCGGGCCCCTGTGGTCCTTGCAGGCACATCAGGGATCAAGACAGGCCCCCGTCAGCCTGCGGCCGCCTCCTGGAAAGGCGGCCGCTACGAATATTAAAATTGGCGCGTCGGAGACGGAGAGAAAGGTTATGAGAGTGGCTATAGTTATAAAAGAGGTCGATGCTGAGAAATTAGTCATGAAACTTGCCATTTTGATATTGGTTTTTGCCCTTTGGTATTGGTGGTTTTGTGGAAGGAATAGGGAGAAGGTTTATACAGAAAATTGGAGTGAGAAATTGTGTAATATTTAAGAAAAATAATTCAATAATGGAGTTACGAGTTCTTGACTTGAAAACTCCAAAATTGTTTTAATTAAGTGGCTAATTTATCTATGTGGGTTTAGAATAGCCTTTGACATACGTGGGTTAATTTTCTGAGTTCAACTCTAAATTTTAACATTATAGTAACATACTATTCACTTAAAATATGATATCTATCTATCATTTATAGCCTTTTTATTATATAGATGGAATGACGTGTATAAATGATGTACGCATAATTTGTGTAAGGACTTTGTGAACTTGGAAATTTTTTGATATTGCCTCTACTTAAAAGTGGGGACAAGCCCCCTCGAGTGGAATTAAGGATGGTAGCGACATGACGTTCATATTTTTTGAGATAATTTTATGTAATTATAGTTAACTTGATATTTCTCTCATCAAGTTATGGTTGATTATGTCATTTTTATTACACATATATTGGGAATTTTATTTCTCAGATTTCTCATCACTATTACAATTTGTTGAATTTCTTTGTTGACATGTTGATGCACTTGTACCAACTGTGATGACTCTGGCGTGTCGGCGGTTCCCCTTCTCTCTCTTATTCATTTCCCTCTCGCTCTCTCCTCGTTCAAGTTATCTAGAAAAGAAATTTTTAACTAGCGCATCTTTTGAAAAAAAGTCAATTATAGGCAGGTGAAAAAATGTCAAATTAATTATAGTTACATGAAATTATTTTATTTTTCTTTTACCCGACAATATATCAGAGCTCTATTATTTTTACAAAACTTTTATAATTTTGCTCGGTTAAAAAGTGAGTCATATATATTTACAATTTGATATAATAAATGTATTTCATGTGACTTAAATTGAATCAAAATTTACTTGGATTAAGCATTTTTGTTATAACATTTTTCACTTGTATTCTAGTTTCGACGAAGTTGAACTTGTGTCTTTTTAAATCACCAATGTTACGAAGAACATTTGTGACTAAAGAAAGAGAAGGAAAACAAGAGCTCATGTTCTTGGTATCGAGATGAGTTCAAAGAAAAATAGTTGATCATCTATTTATAGTCTCCGTCTCTCAACCATAGAAATTCTAAACTCAATGCAAATTAATGATGAAAATGAAATGATTTTGTAATATATTTGTCTTCAAGGGTATCAAATGTACCTCGTGTGCATTATATCTTTTGAATGAAGAAAATCATTTCAATTTCATTCAATTAGGATTTAATATAATTTTTAACTAGTATTTTCCAATAATCTACCAAATTAATGAAATTGAACGACGCCAAAAAACGACATATAAAGGCTCGAGCTGAATCGACATGATATACACTGTGATATATTCTACAGTCAATATGTGTATATAATATGTATGAATAATTTTGATTTTGACCCAATTCCCTTCTGAAAACATGTTGACTAGTAACCAATAGACGCGGCGTCAAAAACATTATACTGCCAAAATCTTTACCTTAATTATACAATTAAAAATAACAGTGAGAGTGCCTCTCCGAAGGTACTTGAAGTTTCTCATTCATTATTTTTAGAGATAATTACACACTTATCACTTATTATGACCGGTTTTACAACTAACTACACCAAGTTTAAAAAGTTTATTTTGAGGTCACATAAATTTTATGTTTTTACAAATTGTTCTAACTCTGTTAAATTTTGAACGAATCTTTTTATAAATTATGATGTGCCGAAAATACCCACAACTAATTTCTCAATCAATTCCAACCCTCTATTTTCCTTTACTTATAAAATTAAAATTCATGATGAATTGTTTTGCACATTTTTCAAGGTGGAACGATGCCATTATATATACATTGGGGTTATGTTGGACATACTTATTCGCTTGAATCGTGAGCGTTTGGTCAAGCCGAGATACATGGACGTAATTAAAATCCAACTTTATATTAAAAAAACCGCTAACACAAGCCAAAGGACACCTTATTATTAAGGCACGTGCTAGGTACTACTTAACGTTAACGTCCTCAATGACAAATTAAGGCACGTGATCGGTACGTGACGTACCCAATTATTTATTACAACATCTTATATATGCGTCTAAGTTTTGTCCTAATTAATTATGGGCAAAAGACAACCCTATAGTTGGTTCCGCCGGGACAAGTGAAGGTGCTGGTTGGGTCGTCCTTAGGGTAGCTGTAAGCGTCCGGACACCTCTCCTTAAAAAACCTTGAGTACTTGGTAGGCCCGCAGTTCCCGGAGTTGCAACAGTGCTCCTCGGTTTTAAAAACCGGGCATGGCCCGTTGCAGCCCCCAGGGACCCGCAGCGGGCCCGGGCACTGCCCGACAATGTCCGGGGTGCAGCGGATCACTCGGCTGCACCCGGGCGAGTTGGAGGCGAACTCCATGGGCACATTGAATCCGTCTATGTTGGAGATGTCTATGAAGTCCATATTCATGTACTGGTTGAGGGCGTACTCGGCCAGGGTGTTGGGGGCCTGGCCGTAGCCCCTACAGTTAAGGACGCCGCCGCAGTCGCCAGTCTGGCACCGGCCGTTACCTGCGGCGTCAAAGTTGCACCCTGTGCGGGGCCAGATCCTGGCCCCCGCAGTCCCTGCAGGCACATCCAGGGACCAGACCTGGCCCCTGTTCAGTCTGCGGCCGCCTCCTGGAGAGGCGGCCGCCCAGACTGTGTAGGGGCAGTTGTTGCGAATGTTAAAATTGGCGGCGTCGGAGACGGAGAGAAGGGTTATGAGGGTAGCTAGCAAAAGAGAGGATGTTTAGAGATTTGTAATGAAGCTTGCCATTTTGATATTGGCCTTTTGCTCTTTGGTTTTGGGTGGTTTTGTGGGAGGAATGGAGAGAGGTTTATATAGAAAATTTGGGTAATGTGTTAAGAAAAATAATTCAATAGTAGAGTTACGAGTGCTTGACTTAGAAAATGGAGACTAGTCAAGTTCTATCACATATGGAATTAAATATGGCACTATAAAGTGTTTTGGTTTATACATACGAAAGAATTTTGATGGAATGTAAATTAACAAAATAATATTTAAGAGCCTTTCATTTAAAACATTTGCTTAATTTTGAAGAAGCTTATTTTTACTCACTTGTTTTTAAATGGTTAGATTCTCTTAACTTATGGGTGGCAAAAATTTTATATCCCACAAAAATTTAATAATTCCAACTTAATACATATAATAAAATGAGAGATTATTTAATTCATATGAACTCGATATAGTACAGAGAGACAAAATTTTATGAACTCAACTGATATCAGTGAACTTGTTCTCAATTCACTCTATTATCATTCTTATAACCCCAAAACATAAAGATTTGAAGATAGTCGGTATTTCCATAAGTAAATATTTGTATAAACTCTTAATAAATGACATGATTTAGATATTAATTTTTTTATTATATTACTAAATTCAACCTAAGTGGATATTTCTAAAAAGAACTAAGTAAGAGGATAAGTCAAAAAATAAAAACTCCAAATTGCATTATATGGCTAATTTATCTATGTAGGTTGAGATAGCCATTGGACATACGTGTGTTAATTTTCTAACTTAAACTCTAAACCTCTTTTTTTGAAGCATTTAAATTCTATATTGTATTAAAATAATATTCACTTGAAATATGATATTTATCAATCACATATAGCCTTTTTATTATATAAGTGGAGATGATATATATACATAAAAAATGATTATGCATCATTCGTGTAAGGATTTTGTGAACTTGGAAAATTGAAGATATATAGCCAATAGACCATTGACTTAAAAATGGGACAAGTCAAGTCCCCTATCACGTGAAATTAAAGATGCATTCATTTTCTTCTTATACACTCGACTCGGTCCAGTTCGGTTCGGTCTGGTCTGGTCTGTATGTGCATAATGAATCATGCTGATTCAATTTTGAATGCACATGAACCTTATTGATTCAACTCTAAATCAAATGAATGCATCCATACATGAATTGCTGATACATTTTGGCTACAAAGGGAGTGAACATCTTCTAGTCCAAGGGTCGCAACCTTCCCAAATTTTCCTATATAAGGGTTTGAAGTGGAATCAGAATTTCCATCTTCTTCTTACCATCTCCTCCATACTAAATACTCATCGATCGTTAGGTCGCCAGACTCCATTATTCGAAGCACTCGTTAGTGGTTTATTCTGTTTCATCTTGGGACACAATTGCTCGAGATTCCTTCAAGTGCCTTAGAGGGAGCAATATTGTCTTAAGGAAACAGCAACCTGCTGGACTCGGACGACTCTTTCACACAATCTGCAATCACCGTCTAACCAAGTTTCGGTACAATCCTTACGTTTCCTTATTCCATTTGCTATAGGTTTACTTTTTTTTTTACATTCATACTTATTGCTCTACAAGCTTAAGACAATATTTTTCTCCAACTTTCTGTTTTTTTTCTTTTCGAAATTTTTATATATTTGTTTTCCAAATTTTGTTTCAAAAACAGATTGTGTTAAACATGACTAATGATTCTACCCCTACATCAAAATCCCCTATGACTCGAGCATCTTCGAGTATGAAAAATGCTCCTATCGGACCAGTGCTTTCTCATCCAACCTTGGCTGTATCTCACGGTGAGAAGCCGGAGAAGTTCAATGGTACAGACTTCAAGCGTTGGCAGCCACAGATGCTGTTCTGGCTAACTACGCTCGGCGTAGACAAATTCCTTACAGAGACTGCTCCTGTTATAGGAGAAGATGAATCTGATAAAGATAAACTAATGGCTTTCGATGCATGAAAAATTTCTGATTATCTGTGCAGGAATTATATCCTCAACCGCCTAGAAAATGAATTCTACGACATATATTGTGTGTACAAAACTGCAAAGGAGCTATGGGCTTCATTGGAGAAAAACTACAAGACTGAAGATGCTGGAATGAAGAAATTCATTGTCGGTAGATTCCTGGACTTCAAGATGGTAGACTTCAAGACTATTATTAGTCAGATTCAGGAGCTACAGCTGATCATCCATCACATCCACGATGAAAGAATGTCTCTAAGCGAGTCGTTTCAAGTGGTTGCAGTTGTCGAGAAGTTACCTCCGGGATGGAAGGACTTCAAGAACTACCTGAAGCATAAGCGGAAGGAAATGTCACTTGAAGACCTCATTGTTCGTCTGAGGATAGAAGAAGATAATCGCAAGTCGGAGAAAAAGGCATATGGCAACAATATGGCTGCAATGGCCAACATTGTTGAGAAGGAGGGCTTTCATAAAAGAAAGCGAAATGATGGTGGCCAATTCCAGAAGGCCAAAAGATTTATGGGCAAATGTAACAACTGTGGCATCACTGGACACAAGGCAGAAGAGTGTCGCAAAGCCAGAAAATTCAAGAAGCACAAGAAAAACCAAGCGCACGTCACAACGGATGACAATCTTTCCGGAGCAGTGTCGGAATTGAACCTATGTGCTATGGTTACTAAATGTAACCTAGTTGGAAATAGTAAAGAATGGTTCGTAGACACCGGAGCCAATCGACACATATGTGCCAACAAGTGGATGTTCTCCACTTTCAAGACAGCTACCGAGGAAGACCAGATATTCATGGACAATTCCTCAACATCAAAGGTCGAAGGCAAAGGAAAGATAGTGCTGAAAATGACATATGCGAAGGAGCTTACATTAACAAATGTTCTCTACGTTTCAGAAATCCGGAAGAACCTGGTTTCCAGATCATTGCTGACAATGAATGGCTTCAAAATGGTTTTTGTGTCTGACAAGTTTGTTCTATCGAAAAACGAAGTGCAAGTTGGAAGGGGATATGTAAGTGAGGGATTATTCAAAATGAATGTAATGACTGTTGTACCAAAGGAAGTTCCAATGAAAACAAATAAAACTGAATCTTCAGTTTATATCGCTGAGTCATCTAATATTTGACATGCTAGATTATGACATGTTAATTATGATTCTATTTGTCGTTTAATTTCCTTAGATGCAATTGTAGAATTAATCCAAGAGAAAAATGTCAAATTTGTGTTGAAGCAAAAATGACAAGATCTTCCTTTCACTCGATTGAAAGAAACACAGAACCTTTGGACTTAGTACATACAGATTTGTGTGATCTGAAAATGTGCCAAACCAGAGGGGGAAAGAGGTATTTTGTTACCTTTATTGACGATTGTACAAGATATTGTCATGTGTACTTATTGAGAAATAAGGATGAGGCATTCGAAAGCTTTAGGATTTATAAAGCTGAGGTTGAAAATCAACTAAATAAGAAAATAAAAGCCTTAAGAAGCAATAAGGGTGGAGAATATGAACATCCTTTTGAAGAATTTTGTGCAGTGAATGGTATAATACACAAACTACGGCACCATATTCCCCTCAATTTAACGGTATTGCAGAACGCAAAAACCGAACCCGTAAGTAGATGATGAATGCCTTATTATTAAGCTCGGGTTTGCCAGACAACTTATGGGGAGAAACTTTGCTTTCTGCAAACTACATTCTTAACAAAATGCCTCATAAGAAAACCTTGAAATCACCTTATGAACAATGAAAGGGTATACCGCCATCCTACAAATACTTGAAAGTGTGGGGGTGTTTGGCTAAGGTAGAGGTACCTAAACCAAAAAAGGTCAAAATTGGACCTAAGACAATTGATGCCATTTTCATCGGATATGCTCATCACAGTAGCGGATATCGATTCTTGGTATACAAGTCTGAAATCTCGGATATTCATGTGAATACCATAATTGAATCAAGGAGTGCTACATTCTTTGAGCACATATATTCTCATAAAACACCTATTGAATCAAGTACCCAAAAGAGACCCCGAGAAGCTGAGGAGCCATCAGGTCTAGATGAGGATAACCACGAGGAAATTAATGTGGAAGCTCCAAGGCGTAGCAAAAGGGCAAGGAAAGCTAGTTCTTTTGGACCTAATTTTGTTTCACTATTGGCGATAGATGAACCACAAACTTTTAAACAAGCAATGAGTTCGCCCGATGCTCCTTATTGGAAAGAAGCAGTGAATAGCGAAATAGAATCCATATTGCAAAATCACACGTGGGAACTAGTGGATATTCCCCATGGCCCAAAACCATTGGGTTGCAAGTGGGTTTTTAAGAAAAAACTAAAAACCGACGGGTCACTAGACAAACACAAGGCAAGACTTGTAGTAAAAAGGTTCAGGAAAAAAGAGGGTTTAGACTATTTCGACACTTATTCGCCCGTGACAAGGATAACATCCATACGGATGCTTATAGCCATTGCATCAATTCAAGGTCTGGAAATACATCAAATGGATGTAAAGACAACATTTCTTAATGGTGAATTAGATGAAGAAATATACGTGCAACAACCCGAAGGTTTCTCATCTCCTGGAAATGAGAACAAAGTTTGCAGACTTGTTAAGTCGCTATATGGACTTAAGCAAGCACCAAAACAATGGCATGCCAAATTTGACAATGTAATGCTATCCAATGGATTCAAAATTAATGAATGCGATAAATGTGTGTACGTTAAACACACAAAGTCGGGATACATCATTGTATGCCTATATGTAGACGACATGCTCATACTTGGTAATAATATGGATGTAATAAGAGCTACGAAAGCAATGTTATCATCCAAGTTTGACATGAAAGATTTAGGAATCGCTGATGTTATCTTAGAAGTAAAGATTTCCAAGATATCAGACGGGTATGCTTTATCTCAGTCACATTATATTGAGAAAGTACTTGATAAATTCAAGGACCACAAAATCACACCCGTTAAAACGCCAGTTAACATGGCTCAACGATGGGTTAAAAACATAGGCGAAAGTGTATGCCAACTAGAATATTCTCGTATTCTAGGCAGACTCATGTATATCATGAATTGTACTAGACCGGACATTGCTTACGCAGTAAGTAAACTAAGTCAATTTACGAGTAATCCTGGCAAGCATCACTGGAAAGCCATCATACGAGTATTAGGATACGTACAATACACCAAAAACTTGAAGATACAGTACACTAAATATCCATCGGTCGTCGAGGGATATTGTGATGCAAATTGGATATCTGACTCCAATGAATCAAAATCTACTAGTGGCTATGTATTCATTTTGGGAGATGGAGCAGTATCATGGAAATCTTCCAAACAGACATGTATAGCCAGATCTACTATGGAATCTGAGTTTATTGCATTAGATAAAGCTGGAGAAAAAGCTGAGTGGCTTCGGAATTTCTTGGAAGATATACCTGGATGGGACAAGCATGTACCTCTAATAAGCATACATTGTGATAGTCAATCGGCTACTGGAAGGGCGCAAAGTCTCATGTATAATGGTAAGTCTAGACACATGCGTCGTAGACACAACACCATACGACAACTACTCTCGAATGGATTATCACACTGGACTATGTAAGGTCCAAGGATAATATCTCGGATCCATTAACAAAAGGTTTACCTAGAGAGCAAGTTGAAATCTTATCGAGGGGAATGGGGTTAAGGCCGTAAACTCAATACAAGTTTGACTTCCGCGGACACCCAACCTAGTTGACTGGAGATCCCAAGATCTAGGTTCAACGGGACAACGAAGCGTTGTCAAACTTCTGGCACTGGGAAGTACTTGACTTCTTATCCATTCCTATGATAAGTCGGTGCACCTACCGTCGCGTTAGGATAAGTTAAACTTTTAATGATGTCTATACTGTGGATGTTTTAGGCCACGGTGGGGTATTTGCGGGATACTCTTTATAGAATCACCTTAGTGAATGTGAAGTGGGGCCGTTTCAATGACTATCGGTAAGGCCGGATATTCATACACATTCATGAGCCAAGCAGGTGTTCAAGGCCAAAACGAACACACACAGAGATCTAACATTGATCGAGAAAGTTATTGTGTGTCATCTATTGCTAAATCTACACTCACGGCTTACAGTTCAAAGACAATCAAGTCTACTGATTCGCTAGTAGGTTCAATAGGTTGTCACTTGGAAAGTTCAAGGCCATGTGCTACTTAACCCGATGCAGTAACTTTCTCACACTGTATTTAAATATTGTACGCTATGTATCAGCAAACTTATTTGGTTAACAGTCTGCTAATATCCATTCAATGTGGGGGATTGTTGGAAACAAAGTTTTGATTTGATTTTTCGGCAAACATTCCGATCGATTATAGTAATCAAATCGGTTCATGTGTATGTCCGTTGTGTTCAACTTTTCGAGAACTACAACTTAGGGTATACACTTATAAAAATCAATCAAATATTGAATGAGATAATAGCACTTAAAGATGCTATAAATTATATAATCAATATATCGAGTATCACATCGCTCACACTTGAACGAATGTGACTCTTTATATACTTGGAAATGAATGCTTAATGTGTGGCCTTTGGTCATCACTTAACGTGTAGTGGGGAAACCCGCAGACCAGCTCGGGTTAATAAACAACCACACGCCACGTCACGTCACATCACGTCACGACTCGACTCGACTCGGTTCGGTTTGGTTTGGTTCGGTCCGGTCCGGTTCGGTTCGGTCTGGTTAACTTGGTACATTTCATATTCTTTTTATCTAAAGAAAATGCATCTGCACGTGTATAATGAATCATATTGATTGAACTTTGAATGCACATGAACCTTATTGATTCAACTCTGAATCAAATGAATGCATCCATACATGAATTGCTGATACATTTTGGCTACAAAGGGAGTGAACATCTTCTGGTCCAAGGGTCGCAACCTTCCCAAATTTTCCTATATAAGGGTTTGAAGTGGAATCAGAATTTCCATCTTCTTCTTACCATCTCCTCCATACTAAATACTCATCGATCGTTAGGTCGCCAGACTCCACTATTCGAAGCACTCGTTAGTGGTTTAGTCTGTTTCATCTTGGGAGACAATTGCTCGAGATTCCTTCAAGTGCCTTAGAGGGAGCAATATTGTCTTAAGAAAACAGCAACCTGCTGGACTCGGACGACTCTTTCACACAATCTGCAATCACCGTCTAACCAAGTTTCGGTACAATTTTTACGTTTCCTTATTTCATTTGCTATAGGTTTACTTTTGTTTTTACATTCATAGTTATTGTTCTACATTATATATATAGGACCTATTGGTTTATTTGCTCAGTTACAATTTATAGGTTTTCGATTTTTTTTCTAGATTTAAAACTGATGTTCTAAGAAAATTTGGGCTCCGAAGTCTCTGCAAGTTAATCAGGAACTAGTCAAAATTAATATATATGTACGGTTAATATATTATTAATGTCACGTAATGATAAAAGCAAATGTTTTAAGATGTAAACATAAATACTTTAATATTTGTTACATTTTACATATATTTTAAAATATAAATATATCAATTTTGGTATAAAATATTTCTGTTTCAAATATAATTTTCTCTTTTATTTTTAAATTATTTTTTAACTTAAATCCGATTTGATGAGCAAACTAAACTCGACTTGACCCACTAGAACCGAGTTAATATCGTTTAACACCAACATAAAACGGCTAATTACATAAAGTTGGGTCGGTATTGTAAAAATTAATACCTAAACAACCGGGTTAGCTGATTTTAACAACTCTACAAGAAAATATAATGTTATAAATACTACTTATGTAACTTAGTTCTTAGTGTTCTATTTTTCTCTCCAATAAAATTAGTCTTCTCTACTTGTAATGCAATATCAATTATGCATATAAATTATTATTATTATTAGTACTTCAAATATTTGTTTTTTTACATGTAATCATTCGCATGTCGGTTAAATGATAGAGCCAAAAAGCAGTAGCGTAGAAACATCAACATATATAAGAGTTGTGGTAAAAACATCAACTCGTCTTAAGGCCGTCAAGACAAAAATCACTCATAATTTTCATCAACTACCCTCATTTCTTTCAATCGAGCGCGTAAATAAGCGATACGAATACATATATGACCATGTACCCACTCTATATTTAATCACTGCCATTGCCCATTCTACAGTTATACATTTTACGAAATGCCCTTTGAATGTTGAGCTCCATGGAGAATAATTTATCGACGTCACGATCATCAATGCGATCTACGTCACGATCATGACATCATAAAGATTGAGCCTAATTAATTATTACTCATTAATATATATTATTTATCACTAGTTTAAACACACATTCTAGAGTAGCTAGGTTGGTGACTTGAGTATTGGGTGTAGAGACAAGTCAAGTCCACCCAGTCCCACTTGCAAAATTATTAAATTCGTTACCTATCTTAATCATAATAATATTCCGTATTTTCATCTACAACCACGATACTTTCAATTATTTCTCATAGATTTTTACAGTTCATCGGTAAAAATGAGAGGCATGTGTATAAAATTTATAATACAAATGCTATTTTAGAATACAAAACTATAACAAGTTTTATAATATATCTAATTATAGACAGTGTTTTATAAAAACGCTGAGCGTTAATTGATTGAAAAAGTCATCTAAAAATTAATTCAGATTAAAAAAATAATAATCATTAATTATATAATATTAATTGAACAAGACAAAAGAATTAAACATGAATTATATATAAATTTATTTATTTAATCACACTTAATTTATAGCTGATTACATCGTATAACTCGTTTATTGTTAAACAAATACAGTTCACTAACTTAAACTAAATTTTTAATGAGTACTAATTAATGGGCGAAATTTTTATTGGGTGAAATTTTTAATGAATAACTCAAAATAAATCTGATAAAAATATATTTAATTTATTTGTACAGTCAACTTTAAGATATAAGTAGATCTTTTGCACTATCTTCCGAGATTTAAGTTACTGTTTACGTTGTCGACTAATGAGACTATGAATCTTTCATTATTTTCTTCGCAAATTGTGCTTTATAAAAGACATTCATATATAGTCCAATTTAAAGGGAATATTAAAGGTAATATCAAACGTAGAATTATATTGATTTATTTTTTCTTCATAAATATTAGTATATTTAGTTTAATACGTGGAAAATGACAAGAATGTACCATATATAATTGCACTTTTTAAATAGGGTGCTAATGGCAAAAATGTGAATTAGACTTTTATGTTTTTGTGCAAAGGGTGTGTATCTATAAATAAAAATGAAGAAATTGTCTAAAGATTAAGAATTAATTTTCTAAAAGTAAATATAAGTATTTTTCTGAAAATATCTTTTAACTAAAATTTGTATGGTCGAATTTTGAAATTTAACTTATTCTACAAGGTTTAAAGTTATTTGGTAAAATTATGAATTCACAACATTATTTTTCAGATTAATAAATACACAATATTTTTTTCAAAAGTGATAGTGTATATATCGGACTTTTTACAAGAAAATGGTGATTAAAAAAATTATTTATGAATTTGTGTTACTGTTATACTTATTTAAAAAAAATGTGTTTTGAGACCACTTTTGTACACGTGGAAGCGTCATTGTTAGAGGAGGGTCTGTTTGATTTATCACTGTAGCAGCTACAGTAAAGTCAAATAGGTTAAAAAAGCATTGGTTTATCAACTGAACTGAACTAGTTAAGCAAGTAATAATGTTTGGTTATTTGTTTTAATATTATGGGATGCAATCAGCAGAAAATAATTCTTAAATTACAAATTTAAGAACCAATCAAAAGTGTACAATCAATACACAAATGTGTCATCATCTCATATTAAACATAATTATCTGAAATATAAATAAGTAAACAAACAAGGGCAATTATGTAATTGAACAAATCCACATTCAAACCGCCCAAAACAGTTAATTCACGTATAAACAATATTACTCCCCTTTTTTTTTTTTTATAACGAGCTTGTTTTATTAATAAAGTGCAACCAACCCGGCATCATGCCGGACAGCCGAAATTACAAATTGTGGGACAGACCCCTCCCTATAATCCCAACTATTGTTAGTTAGCACATACTTGGCTAATTCGTGAGCCGCTTTATTACATGATCTTCGGGCAAAAGTTAACGAGATATTGGCCCCGAGTGCTGTTAGGAGACGCCTGCAGTCGAAGATAATGCCCCCGAACATATTTCTCAGTTGTTCTCCTCTAATGGCCTGGTTTACCACCCGAAGGCAATCCGTCTCGATTCCCACCGCACTCCAGCGCTTCCCTTTCGCCCAAGATATCGCTTCCCTGACTCTTACGGCCTCCACCTCATCGGGCTGGAGATGTCCCGTATACCGTCTGCACAGTGCGTCCACAACTTGACCTTCGTGATCCCTACAAATGATACCTATACTCCAGAGTCCACTTTCTGCGGCTATTCCCCCATCCACGTTTATATTTAGCTTTCCAGGGTGTGGCGGGACCCAGTCCGTTGAAGATGATGTCACGAGTGGTTCTTCTCTGGAGACGTCCTTGTGGTTATTTGTGGCTGCCCAAACTCGTCGACACCCTTTCGCAATTGCCGCTACTCTTGGCGGATGGAAAGCCTTCTTATTCCAGATTAAATTATTCCTTGCCTTCCAAATAGCCCATACCGTAAAAGTCCATAAACTTGTCTCGTCCTTCCCTTCCACCCAGGAACACCATTCCGAGAGAGCTGGAGTCGGTCCCATTTTTTCGCGGATTCCCCTTAGGAGCCTATCGTCCCACACGGGTTTTACCACTCGGCACCTCAACATCACGTGATCAATAGTCTCTTCCGGGTCACCACAAAATGGGCACTGGGTATCTATTGGCAACCCTTTCTCAGCCAACCGGATCCTCGTCGGAAGCATGTTTGACAACGCCCTCCACATGAATATTTTGATCTTTGGCGGGACATGCAGCTTCCAGAGCTCTTTCCAGCAAGTCCCTTGGACTGGTGTGAACCACACGTTATCCCTCTTACAGATTGCTCGATAGGCACTTTTGACTGAGTAATCCCCTGATATATCAGCTTCCCAGCACCACTGGTCCCTGGATCCATACCAACTTGGAATGATGGAAAAGATTCGATTCCCTGTTTCCTGATCAAAGAGGGCTCTTACCTTACCTACCTCCCATGCTCTGCACTCCTGAGTGTACAAATCCGAGATTCGCAGGCCCACGTGAGTTAAAGGAATCTCTATTATTGTCGGCCTTGTCCCCCCAAGCCACGGGGTACCCACTACCAAACTATTCCCAGGTCCAATACTCATTCGTGTGTTCTCCCGAATGACCGATCTTGCCACACAGATACTCCTCCATATGAAACTCGGTGCCGTTCCCATTGGGGCCTCCAGGAAAGAAGATTGTGGGAAGTACTTAGCTTTCAACAACCTACTTGGCAATGAGTTTGGTTTTGTTAGGATCCTCCAAGCTTGTTTTCCGCATAGAGCTAAGTTGTGTTCCTTCAAGTTGATAAAACCCATCCCCCCCCAGCTCCTTATGTTTGCACAAATCGGCCCACTTGCGCCATGTGATTCCTCCCCTTCCCCTTTTACCCTTCCACCAGTACCTATTGAACATCCTTCCAATGTCGTCCAGGAGCCTTTGCGGAAACACGAAGACTTGCATCGCATATGCTGGTAACACCTGTAATATCGATTTAATCAGCACCTCTCTACCTGCTGAGGATAGAAACCTGTGGCTCCATGAAGACATTCTTTTTGCTACTCGATCCTTGATGTATGATAGGGCCTGCGTTTTATTCCTCCCTACCATATTCGGAATCCCTAAATAAGTCGAGGGCCCTTGTTCCTCCCTGAAGCCTAATGCAGAGATGATATCCTCTCTTTGATGGATCAGAGTGTTTTGGGAGAAGAAAACGGAGGACTTATCACGATTAATCAGCCGACCTGAGGCTCTCTCGTATATTTGAAGAAATCTAACTATTTGCTCTGCCTCTCTCCTTGTTGATCTCCCAAATATGTAGCTGTCATCAGCGAATAGAAGGTGGGACACCTCTGGAGCATCTCTGGCTATCTTGACACCCCGTAGGTTGCCTGCCCTCGAGAACTCTTGCAGTAGGAGCGAAAGTCCCTCCGAGCAGATAAGGAATAGGTAAGGGGAGAGAGGATCTCCCTGACGCAAGCCTCTCGATGGAGTCGGTAACCCGATTGTGTGTCCGGATGTGGTGACCGAATATGTGACAGACGAGACACATGCCTTGATTAGGTCAACCCATCTCTGGTTGTATCCTAGCGCTCTCATCATCTGGAATAGGAAGCTCCACTCCACCCTATCATAGGCCTTGCTCATATCTAACTTTAAAGCCATCAGACCTCTGCTGCCTTGTGACTTCCTCCGTATATGGTGAAGAACTTCCACTGCTACTATTATATTATCCGTGATAAGTCTGCCATGAATAAACGCGATTTGTGTTGTCGAGATGACTCCCTCCAATGATTCCTTAAGCCTGTTGACCATGACCTTTGAGATAATCTTATACAACACATTGCACAGAGCAATGGGCCTGTAGTCCCCAAGTGAATCAGGACATTGCTTCTTTGGGATCAGCACTATGTTTATGTTGTTTACCCCATTCTACAAATTTCCGGATGAGAAGAAATTATGTACCGTGTCTACCAGTTCTGTCTTCATCAATTGCCAGTTCGCCTTGAAGAATGTTGGGTTAAGCCCGTCAGGCCCTGGGGATTTGCAGGAGTCCATTCCGAACAACGCTTTCCTCACCTCTTCTTCCTTGACTTGTCTTAATAGGGAAGCGTTCTGCTCCTCCGAGATTGTTGTTTGGACAAGATCTACCACCTCCCTGCAATCCACCTCGCCTCCCGTGAACAGGTTCCCATAGAAGTCAGTGATTTCTGCCTCAATACCTGTACCCCAGCCCTCTCTCTCTCCTCCTGCCCCAGTCAGCGTGTCTATGTGGTTTCGTCGTCTCCTTTCCGTAGCACATCTGTGGAAATATGATGTGTTCAAGTCCCCATTTTCCAGCCACAACTATTTAGACCTTTGCCTCCAGTGTATTTCTTTTGCAAGCAGGATGTTGTTTAGTTTTGCCGCTTCACGCCCATATTCTTCGATACCCTGCGTATCTCTTCTACTTCTTAACTGTTTTACCGATGCCTGTGCAATCCGGAGGTCCTCCCTTTCCTTCCTGTTCTCGTCTTTCCCCCATTGCTGCAATCTGTCCCTTACTTGTGCAAGACGTTCCATCAGAGGCCGACCCTCTCCTTCTTCCCAGGCAGCTGAGGTCACTCCCGCGCAATCCGGGTTTAACAACCATTCGTTGTTGAACCGAAATTGATATCTTGTTTGGTGATGGATGACTCTCGTAGCCGTCAACAAGATAGGGCTATGGTCAGAAGTCGAGAACCCGAGGTTAATCAGGCCGGTGTTCCCAAAAGAGTTGATCCATGCATTATTTGTCAAGGCCCTATCTAACATTGCTTCCTTCCACGAACTTGTACCCCTGCTCTTCTCCCACGTGAATCTATGGCCTGTCAGATCTACATCCCTTAGCCCACAATCCTCAAGTACTGTGTTATATCCCTCTAGCAGCCTTTGAGGGTACGGTAGACAACCTCTGACTTCATCCTGGCTTCCCACGTTATTGAGATCTCCAATGATACACCAAGATGAATCGACTCCCCATGCTAGGGACCTGAGAAGGTCCCACGTAAGATGTTTATAGTGCCTGTTTGGGTCCCCGTACACTCCTGTTATGCGAACACCTTCTCTGCCCCATAGAGTTGCCGATATATGGATGTGTCTTCTTGATGATGAGAGAACTGAAACCCCCCTGCCATCCTTCCAAAACATCGACAGTCCTCCACTCCTCCCTTCTGGTTCTACTCCTCAAACGCCCTCAAAGCGTAGCCTACTACATAAAGCTTTCAACCGTTCCTGAGTACAGTATGTTTCGCACAAAAATATGAAATTGGGTCTCTTTGCTGCTACCGTGTCTAGCAAGAACTGGATTGCCTGGGGGTTCCCAAGCCCCCGGCAGTTCCAGGAGAGGATACTCATTGGTCCCTGTGGGACCTCTCAGCTGGTCCCGCCGTTTGGTTGCCCTGATTGAACTCGACCTCCCCCTCTCTCCCCCCTTGTTCCACCTTTCTTCGCTTTGATCTGCATGTATCGTTAGATGCTTCTCCTTCCTCGTATACTACCCTGACCGTCCTGGGACGAACCTGTCTCTTTGTCGTATTGCTTGCCTCGGCCTTGGGATTAGAACATTCCGAGTCCACTCCCACCCCCGGCCTATCCCCCATCCTTTGGCTATGTGTAAAATATTTGTTGCCCATTGTGTACTTGTTCTGTTTTGTCTCCGCCCTCAACCACGTACCGTATGGTTTTTCGTTCCTCCTTTCCTCAGTCTTGTCTTGACACTGTTTATCTGCGTGTCCTAAAATTCCACAATGAAAGCAAAACGACGGCAATCTTTCATATTTGAAGTTTACCCAATATCCCACTCCTTTTGAGTCTTGCACCCGCATCCTCCTGGTGAGAGGCTTATTGATTTCCAATTCTAGCCGGATTCTAACATACGAACACCAATGACCTGTGAAATTACTGTCGTCTGTTCTCACGACTTTTCCCAGTATGTTCCCAATTTTTGTTGAGACTGGTTTAGTCTTCAGGTGAGCTGGCATGCCATGACACTGCACCCATATCTGGAAATGTCAGAATTGAACATCCTCAGGAGGGGATCTCGAGGGTAAGTACTCCAGTAGGACTTAGGTGTTGTTAAAAGTCCAGGGACCTCTGTCCATGGCGCTTGTCACATCACGTTGGTCGTAAAACTAAAATATGAACAGGTTATGCGCCGCCTCGTGAATGGAAACTCTTTGCTGGGGTTGCCATAACCTAGCTAATATGTTCTTGAGAGTCTTAAAGTCATAATTTTTTCGGCTATAAGCTTTCCCACTATGCAAAAGGTCCCATCTTCTTCTAAAGCCTCTTCAGGTTCCTCCACCACTAGCCCAACTTGTTCTTCACCTTCGATTGATATGCGTTTCCATCTTTCCTGTAGCTCATCCAGCCCGTCCAGGTCGTTTTCATTCGCCTCTCCTGACTCGCCCTCGTCCATTCCATTCCCCGAGTCAAGTGGTTGGTGTTGTTCCTCCCTTTGGTGTGCCTCCGACAGACCTGCTCCCCCAGTCCTTACCCCGCATCTCCCCCTCTCCTGTTCGGTACTCTGACCTCCACCCGAGCTTACCCATCCCTTCTCCTGGTGGTATCTGTGATCTCCTGTCCCTACCTGTATCTCCCCCGGAGCCCCGTCCCCTGTTCCGGCCAGCCCACGGCCTCCCTTCGACCTCCTGCAGCTCCGCGTCTCGCCCCGCTCCCACCCCTCCAGCCCCTGGCCATCCCGTGACCGAGCTGTCCACATCGGTCCCCCGCCATTCACCTTCCCTAAGTCTGCCAGACCCGTCCCCGCGCGCCACTGCCCTTCCGTCGGCTTCTCCACGCATCTTAATCCCTCCGGCCGCGCCTCCCTGGGCCACAGCCCTTCCGCCGGCGTCTCCACGCTCCGCCGCCCCACCCTCGGCGCCTCCGCGCGCCACACAACCTTCCTCGGCGCCTCCGCACGCCTCGGGTCTGTCCGCCTTTCCCCCAGATCCGCCTCCCCTCCTCGCCTCCTCAGATCTGCCTCCCCTGTCCTCCGTCCCTCCGCCCCGTGCCCCTTCTCCCCGTCCTTCTCTCTGTCTCGCCACACCAATCCCGCCTCCCTTCCCGACGTCCGTTCTCTTTCCGACCCCGACCCCTCTCCCTGATCATCCGTCTCCATCTTGCCGTACCCGTGCCGCCGCAGCACTCGGCTACCGCCGAACTCGTCTCTTTCCTCGCAAGATATGAACCACGAGACTCGCCGCCAAGAGCGAAACCCTATTCGCAAGGGTACAGGCCGCTAATGTGCTGTCATGATATTACTCCCCTTTTAATATTACATATATTATTGATTCTCAAAATATTGTATCCTTAGTACAAAATATTTTTACAAAACTTATATATCATTATTTTAACTATATATTTGTATCATTATTATACATTTATCTACTAAATTTTTTATGGAAGACAAATGTATAGTTAAAATAATGAGATAAAAATATTTTATGTAACAACCTATATAAATTGAGTTGATAAAGTTTATTATAATAGGTATTACAAAAATTTGAACCGACGGGTACTCGATTAACCCGCCCCAACGGGTAAAAGCCGCAAAAATAGGGTTTAGGTTTTTCTTTTCGATTTTTTTGTTGGGTACGGGTAGGTCTATACCCACCCCGTTTCCAACTCATACCCATACCCTATAAAATAATTAATTATTTTATATATTATTTAATTATTTAAAAAAACATTAAAACAATTTTCAATTAAAGAAATTATGTAGATAATTATATATATATATATATATATATATTATAAATTATGGGCATTTTCAATTTTTTTTGCATTTTGGATAATTTTCGGGTAAAACTCGTACCCGACGGGTCTTGAGCGGGGCGGGTACCCGCTCACTTTAAGCGGATTTTTCCTGATTGGGTATCCATTCCAATCTTTTGGGTGTGAATTTGGTCAACCCCGACCTGTTGTCATCTCTAAATGGAATTCAGAACTCGAGTATATATCAGCCAACTAACAAAAAGGGAAATCTGACAAACTTAAAGAGATCGTGGCAAAACGTGTTTCCTAATAAATAAATAATTAATTAATTAAATTTGCATGTACTCATAATTTATTATTTATTAAAGAAAATGAACAATAATCACTATTTTCTTCCCGCGAAATAAGCGAGTTCGGTTTTCAGATTAAGTAATTGTTTGTAACCTAAATGTCAAACTATAATTAATTAGGCGAGCCGATTAGACAACATTAAACTAGAATTAATTAGATTTAAGTTAAATTAATTGATTTGGACCGGATTAAACACAATTTAATTTGAATTTTCCCGGTTGGTCGGTATTTGACAAGTATTGTCATATTGTCTCGAATTATTTTTTTAAATTAGGGATTAAATAAATTAATTTTAGAAAATGTGTTATTGTTCTACTTATTTAAGAAAATATGTTTCTGGGACTCACTGCACACACGTGTCAGCACTTGTTTTACCTCCAAAACAATCTTGCCCATACACGGTAAAACAATCGAGGGAAAAGCCCGCACCCCACTCATACCCAATTTTTTTTTTTTGCATGTTTTACCCGTTTCATTTGGGACAGATTAATTAACTGGGTATCTGTCGAGTTTGGACTTTTTTTGTCATGCTTTCCATTCCTTGGTACCCATTATAATAAACTTTATTAACTCAATTTATATATAGATTTTTACATAAAATATTTTTCTTATTATTTTGGCCATATATTGTCTTCTATAAAAATATGTATAAAATTAGTAGATAAATGTATAATAATGATACAAGTATATAGTCAAAATAATTATATATATATATATATATATATATATAATTTTTATAAAAATATTTTGTATAAGTCTTATGGAAAATAAATGTATAAATTCATATTAAAGATACAATATTTTGAGAATCAATAATAGATGTAATATTAAAATAAATAACCAAATATTATCATGTGGTTCAGTTGGTAAAATAGTATTTTCTTAAAACTTAGTTTGACTTTATTGTAGCTGCTACAGTCATACATCAAACAAATCCTCTCTCGCAGTAGTATTATGACACGTGTAAAAAAGTGGGTCTCAAAACACATTTTTTTAAGTAAGTGGAATAGTAACACAAATTCATAAATAATTTATTTAATCATCATTTTTCTGTAAGAAGTCCGTACATATCACTCTAGTCACTTGTTACCATTTTCTCTTCAATATATTGATTTTTATATCGCAATAAAATCTTAGTATATGTATAAACATGTACCTTACCATCAAGGTTAAAAAACATATATTTTTTATTTATGATATTACTATAGATACAAATTACAATACGTACTCGGGCATAATGCAAAATCCAACCATCGTAACACGAGCAAAGGGACACCTTAATTATTACTAACTTAACACGCGTGCATGCATGGTACTTTATGTACTCGTTTGCTTATTAGTTATTACACATATATCATATGTGTGTAATTTAAATTTATTGTGTTGTTCACGGGCAAAAGACAACCCTATAGTTGGTCGGGGATGGACAAGTGAACACGACCTTGCTTGTCCGGTCGTCCTCCGGGAAGCTATAAGCGTCCGGACACCTCTCCTTAAAAAACCGCGAGTATTCGCTGGCCCCGCATATTCCTAGAGCCGGGCAGGGCCCTTTACATCCCCCCGGGGCCTGCAGTGGCCCCGGGCACTGCCCGACCAGGTCCCCGGTGCAGCGTATCGCGGCGCTGCACCCGGGAGAGTTGGAGGCGAACTCCATGGGCACGTTGAAGCCCTCTATGTTGGAGATGTCTATGTAGTCCTGGTTCCCGCCCCCGTTGAGGGTGAACTCGGCCAGGGTGCTCGGGCCCTGCCCGTAGCCCTGCAGTTCAGGCCGACGCCACAATCGCCGGTCTGGCACTGGCCGTTGCCCGCGCCGTCGAAGTTGCACCCGGTGCGGGCCCATATGCGGGCCCCTCCTGTCCCTGCGGGCACCTCCAGGGACCAGGACTGGCCCCGTCGAGCCTGAGGCCGCCTCCAGGGGAGGCGGCCGCCCAGACTGTGAAAGGGCAGTTGTTGCGAGCGTTAAAGTTCGCCGCGTCGGAAAAGGAGAGGATGGTTATTAGGGTGGCCAGGAGGAGGTGGAGAGATTGCTCATGAAGCTTGCCATTTTTCTTAATTAGGTTTTGCTCTTTGGTTTTTGGGTGGTTTTGTGGAGAGAATGCATAGGTTTATATAGAGTATTGGAGGGAGTGACTTTTATGCAAGAAGCATTTGTAAGTAAAGAAAGAAAAATCAAGTAGAGGGGACCACTAAAGTCTAATCACATAGGAAAATAAATGTGGTTTGAACATAAGTCTCTAATCCCAATAAGATTAGGGTAAATATATGAAATAATAATTTCGCCATCTTTTAAATAACTTATTTATATTAAAGATCAGGGGAGTATTAGTCTTTTCATTTAATTGTAGAGAACCAGTTCAAATTGAGCCGATTCAAGTTATATCACCTGATCTAACCCGGTATGATCAGTTCAAATCTGATTGCATCCGATCATATTAAAATTGATTATTTATTTCAGTAAATAGTTCTTAAACAATATTAAAATTTTAATTGAAAGAAAAAAATGCCCTCAAGTGTCTTTTTTATAATTTTATTAAATCATTTTTAAAATAAATCAATTTAAATAATTAATCTTATTGTGATGTATCATTTTAATTAAAATTTAAATAATTATTTATCCGATCAGACCGGATTCGACCGGAGAATCTAATTCGAACCGTTTCTCTCTAATTATACGAAAAGGCAAAATATGCTCTTACCCTTTAACATAAAAATTAATTATTTAAAGTATGGGCAAAATCGTCAATTTATAAATTTTATAACATAGTTTATATGAGTGTTAATAGTTTCTATTTAGGTGACCTTAGTTTAGAAAAAAAAATTAAGTGTACCTATGTGATAATGAGAGTTTCTCTTATGTATATGTTCGTGAAATTTACCCATAAGATTTTTATTATTATCATGAGAGATAATTCTAGCTATTTACTTACAACTTACAAGTAGCTAAGTCAATAAGAATATTATTATTAAAGATAATTGTTGCACATACATATTTATACAAGAGAGAGTACACATAATTTTGTCTTTTTAACTAATCACCAAATTTGTATCTTTTTATTCTTCTATTTTATATATGATGAAGATCAATTGAGTGGAGGAAGGACAAAATCTTCGGGACCTTAAAAAATTCGGTCGGTATATTAATGTGTGAAAATATGAATAAATAAATAACGATAAATTTACGTGTAAAACATATTTTGTTATGAGTATCTCTAGTTGCAATAATTATTAATTATTAATAAATATAATAATAATAGGCTTGACTTTAAAATTGAGACAAGTCAAGTCCACCCACTCGCATGTGATGTGAGAATAATAATTAGGGAAAATTTCACTTAGCACCTTTTAAGTTTGGCCGAGTTTCATTTAACTTTCCTTAACTTCAAAATCAACTTGTGAAGTCCCTTAAGTTTGAAAAAGTTTCACTTTATCCTTTCCTGTTAACTTTTTTCAAAATTCTGTTAACTTTTTTGCAAAATGACGAAAATACCCTTTCACTGAAAAATTATAATAAATTAATAAAAATGATTTTTGAACTTTTTTATATAATCTTTTCATTGTATAAAATAAAGAATAAAATTCTCTTAGTAGTAAGTATAATTTTTTTTAAAAATTTCTTATAAATTTTTTAAAAAAAATTTAAAATGATTTTTAAACATCGTTTTTTTTTATTTTTTTATGAAATTTATTTTCTTAAAAAAATTAATACTAAAATATTTGTTTATTCTTTATTTTTTTAAATAAAAATAAGAAAACAAAAAGTTCAAAATCATTTTTATTTATTATTTTTAATTTTTTTTAATGAAAGGGTATTTTCGTCATTTCACAAAAAGTTAACAAAATTTTCAAAAAAGTTAACTGAAAATGGGTGAAGTGAGACTTTTGCAAACTTAGGGGACTCCACAAATAGATTTTGAACTTAAGAGGGTTTAAGTGAAACTCGGCCAAACTTAGGAGTGGCTAAGTGGAATTTTCCCTAATAAATATGGTAGCTGTCATATATCATATCATTCAAAAATTTCTTCTACAACCCTCCACACTTTTAATTATTTGTAGTAAATATTTTATAGTTGCAATGTCCAAAATGAAATACACAAAGATTCACTCTCGCGTGGTATAAAAATAATATATCTGTGGAAGAAATCAGGTCCAAACTGAGGGAGTGTACAGACCGTTCGAATCGGTGGAATATTGTTTGTGCGAAATGGTAGAATATTTGAGACCCGGAAAAGTACTGTGGGTCAACTCTCTTGCCACGAGTCGAGCGTTGGAACAATGCGCGCACAATTTTACACCATTCCAACGTCTGGAATTGGTTCGGACGGTTTGAACGTTTGGCTATATATACATATGTATGCACTTTAACGAGAATCAAAAACTGTGTCAGAACCGTGAGAACTAATGTAAGGGTAACATGTAACAAGAGGGATTGATATTTTTTTATAATTTAGAGGGAAAATTATTATCATGTCGAGAGAGTGATATTACGAAGAAGAAGAAGATGAAGAAGAAGAATGTTTTTTTTTTCGGTCCGCCACATCTGTGTGATTGTTAGCGCCTGGTCAGCACAGAAGGCGCCATGTGTCGCGATCTGAGTGGTTCGCACGCTAATGCGTGGTTCATTGTGAATCTATATATATGTAAGGTTTTGAGTACTTTGAATTTTAGTATATACGAGTTTTCCTTTAGATGTTGATAAATAAATTAAAAACTGATAACACTGTTCTTCAAAATTTGGTCAAGAACATGAGATGTTTTTGATTTACTATATATATTGGACAACTTTAACCCCTTTGTCACTCATTATTTATAGTTGGACAACTTTTATACAAACGCAAGACCAATTCACTTACTCAAAATATGTTATAATTTGTTGACGAAAAAGTAATAGTTGAATGAATTATCAAGAACTATAGATTTTCTTAGCTGGAATAAAATGTTAATTTTTATTCAATTTTTATATTTTATAAGACGTTCGTGTTAATGCTAGGGAAATTGATACTTTACATCACCTCATTATAAATGTTTCATATTTTAATACTATAACATATATTTTCTTTAGTATCATAATTATAAGTTTGGGATTACTGTTAGCATTTCATTGTATTTAACGGTAAAAAACATAGGTCACGTGCTTATACGTGCTATCTATGATAACTCAAATACATAAGCTAACATTGGTTAAAAAACAAAATATACTAAAATGAACGAAATAGAGTGGTGCCTTCTCAGTCAAGCTCACGATGACGGAGCTGGAGTTTAACGATGACGTTTGCGTGAGGTGGGTTTTGTCGTCGGCGTTTGCGTGATGTGAGCTTGGTTCGATTTGTGTGAAATGGATATTTCGTATAGGTTTGGCCACCGGCGAAATGGGTTTGGTTTGGTCGCTAGGGTTTGCGTGAGATTGATTTTTCAAATCAACTCAGTCGTCAGAGATGTGAGTTCGGTTTGGTTGTCAGCGATATATAGGTTCGGACTCTCATTCTTCAACCTCTCACTCTCTAGTTCAAACTCTTTTTTTGAGCGTCTACTTCCAAACCCAGATTTGGCTAGAACTGAGCAGATCCAACAATGTACGAATGAGATTTTTTTTCGTCCATTTATGACGAAGAGGAACCACGCGTCCACGCCGCCAAGAAAGAGGATTTGGAGAGCTCGAGATCTAGCCCCATGAGCCGGAAGAAGTACATAGTAGTACGGAAAAAAGGGGATGATATCTCAATAACATACTTTCAAACATTTGAATAACAAATATCGGTAGTTTGGTCATTTTAATTTTCTGTTAACATTATTATTAACACAATTATCACAAAATGATAGTTATAATCCCATAAAAGATATCAGTGCAGAATATATGTATAACTTAAACTATGCATAGTAAATTGTTATTTGGTTGGAATGGTCGTACCCATCTACTTCACTTACCCGATATATAAAAATCATTTAGATAAATTTATTTAATTTCTATACGAGGGTCAAGTCAATGTTGGGTAAGTGATAGAAATACGAGAGATTTATTATTGATGTGTGTATTATGAATTACAGGAGACCTCTATTTATAGAGGTAATAAGAATATAATAGGAAACCCTAATACATGTGAGAAAAGGAAATATAAATATAGAAAACTAAAGATAGGAAACCTAATATAATCTAACAGTAAGTATACACGGGCGTAGAGTATCCGAATCGAGCCTCATTTTGGGAGGATTTAGGTTAGTTCAAGAAAAAAATATTCCGCTCGAGATAGGCTCATGTTCAAATGAGCGTGTACAGCTAAGATTGAGTTCAGCTCAAAATGAAATAGATAAGTTTGAAACCGAGTCGGCTAGATTCATTTGAATTTCAATATTAATTTTCATTAAAATTAAATAAATAATTTATCAAATGATAATCGAGCCAGCTTGAGATTGGCTCGAATTGATTCGGTTCGTCTATTTCCATTTTAAATATTTATTCAAACTTTAAAAATACATGATTAATTAAATAGCAAACGAGCCAACACGCGAGTTTTAAAATATTAAGCTCGAGTTCAGCTTGTCTATTAAACGAACTCAATCTTAAGCTCGAATTCAACCTGAGCTCAAGATTGTAACAAACCTAAATTAAATATTTAACAAGTTGAGATCGAGCGACACGTTAAAAACCCAGTTCGTTTAAAAATTATTATATTCTTATACGGAGTACTTGAAATTGATCAAAATGTAACTGACAAGTACCAAGTGTCACCTTATTTCTATATCTAGGCACATGTAACATGTTATAGGTATATATAACACGTCCCAATTATTTATTATTACAACATTTTTCTATATATGTGTGTCTAATTTAATTTGTGTCCTTCACGGACAAAATACAACCTTATAGTTGGTGCCGGAGGGGCACGTGAACAAGCTTGTAGGATCGTCCTTGGGGTAGCTATAAGCGTCAGGACACCTCTCCTTAAAAAATCGGGAGTACTCGGTGGGCCCGCAGGTCCCCGAGTTGCAACAGTGCTCCTCGGTTTTAAAAACCGGGCAGGGCCCGTTGCAGCCCCCTTGGACCCGCAGCGGGCCCGGGCACTGCCCGACAATGTCCGCGGTGCACCTGATCACGCGGGTGCACCCGGGCGACGCGGAGGAGAACTCCATGGGCACGTTGAACCCGTCGATGTTGGAGATGTCGATGAAGTCCATGTTCTGGAACTGGTTGAGCGCGAACTCGGCCAGGGTGTTGGGGGCCTGCCCGTAGCCCCTGCATTCCAGGACGCCGCCGCAGTCGCCGGTCTCACACCGGCCGTTGCCTGCGGCGTCAAAGGCGCAGCCCGTGCGGGCCCATATGCGGGCCTGCGTGGTCCCAGGGGCCACGTCCAGGGACCAGGACTGGCCCCTGTCCAGCTGGCGGCCGCCCCCTGGGGACCCGGCCGCCCAGACTGTGTAGGCACAGTTGTTGAGGACGTTGAAATTGGCGGCGTCGGAGACGGAGAAGATGGTTACAAAAATAGCTAGGAGAATGGAGGTAGAGAAATTGGTCATGAAGCTTGCCATTTTTTTTGGTATTTGGAGAGTATGGGAGAGAGGTTTATATAGAGAATTGTAAGTAGCATTTTCTAAAAGAAAATTTTATTAAAATGACCTTACATGTGATGAGATTGTAACCTTTGAAAATTCAGAAATGGAATTATTGTTATTAGGCTTGACTCAAAAATTGTAGTCAAGTCATGTGTAAGTGCAATTAGATTTATTATTTCTCAATCATACACTGTAATAAAATATATTCAATTAATTTAATTATTAGGTATAAATTATTCTTCGATTAACCCCTTGTGAATATTTTAATTAGTATAGTTCTCGCAATAAGGACGGCTCAATAATTTGTTGATAGAAGTATATATGCTTTCTCATTTATTAATCATTAATCAGTGAGTAAATTAATGTATTGTAAATGTAACATATTATTGCGATTTTTCAGATTAAGACACAATTGAATTAAAAATTTACAAGTATAATAAAATAATTATAACACGTAGATTATTATATCATATTTAAGTATGGTTAATCTAATATCTCAATATTATAAGTAAAATTTTAAAAAATATTTATTAACTGTATGTGATCTACTAGCAATATAGATTATGACTCAATTACAACTTAAATTTTAATTAAAATATACTATAAATAATATATATAGTTTCATAGATGAGATATAAAATCAACTTTGTTGAAGACCTTTCTGTGAGTAATTAATATTGATCTTGAGGATTGCAACAAGCTATGGAGTCCAAGTCTAAACAGGCGGCTTATAATTTCCCCGTATATTACGGTGCAAAATGTTGATTCCAATGTATCTAAATTAAGGTACAAGAAACTTTTATATTTCGATTTATTTCACATTTATCCATCTTATCTCTACACCACATATTAAATGATCATGATATCATAAATGGACTTTTTTGCAAAAAAACACAAATGGACATAAAATGTAAATAAATAAAAATTAATTTTTTAAATCAAATTGAACCAGTGATAAATAAAATTGAATCAATTCAATTTATGAATTTTTAAAACCAATGGTAGTTTAGGTATTTAGGCATTTTAGAGATAAGTTGTCAAAAAAAAGAGAAAAATAATTACGGTATGAAAGTGTTATTTCGTTATAATTAGGCGTAATAAAATGTCATCATCTCTAGTTAATGCAACCCTTTAAGATGTATATATGTTCGTGTATTTGTGTAGTTCACGTGCAGATACATATATATGTGTATTTGCATTCGGACACCTAAAGTCGGGCCCACACATGCCTGAAGCCAAGCATGGCCCTTTATAGCTGCACTGAGCCTGCTCGACTAGGCCTCTGGTGCAGCGGAACGCGCTGCTGCACCTGAGGTAGTTGAAGGTGAACTCCATGGGCATGTAGCTTTCTATCTCTGTTTGTGCATCGAATCCTCTTCCCAAACTGAATTACTGATTTAGTTTTTTATTATTATTTTTCTCATTTTAAGTTTCAACTTGATTTGTCGTTCCCACTTCCCAATTATGTATTTAGGGTTTATATATTCATGAATCATGATTTGTATTTGCATATCAAATATCATTCTTTGTGGACAGGATTAAGGTTTAGAGGAATTGAAGATCATATATTTGTCATGGGAGCATTTGGGTGAGATTAGTAATTTGCCCAGCTCATTTATTGACGTTGTATAGATTATTGGGTTGAGGGATAATTCTAGGTGGCTACACCTAGATATTACTGTTTTTCACCTGGGTACACCTAGAATTTTTTTTTCAGCTGACTACGCTTAGAATGTGCAAAAATTTTACTTTGCACTTTCTGTCCAATTCTGTTAGTTTTTAATCTTTTTTTACATGTGAAATGACTAAAATACCCTTAACAATTCATTTAATTTTCAAACCTATGCCCCTTCCACCTCTTCTCTCTCACCTATCTCTCTCTGTCTGTCATGCTTTTGGGTTGGACCCTACGATGATGGGAGGAGCCACTGACTCCAGCTTCCAAATCTACGACTGCCTCTCCTTCCGCCACATCCTCCGCCGCGATCTCACCGGAATCGCCACCACTGAGATGCTCTTACGCACCACCTTGTTTGCTCCCGTCAAAGACGACGGTCCCAACAAGATCCAGATCTGGGAGGACCGCCACACCCGGGCCCGGTCTGATGTCAAATCTGTGCGGCTCCACCGCGAGAGGATCGTCGTCGCCGTCCTCCATAAGGTTTTCGTCTACAATTTCAAAAGTTTTCAAATTTTCACCCCAAGTATGTTTTCTCTCTCATCGCTATGTCTCTTTCTCACTCTTATAATCTGAATATATGAGTCATTTCTCTTTTGCTACCGACCATTTCATTCTCATTCCATTTTTAATTTGCCTTGAATTTTATAAACCAGGGATTGTTAAATAACATTGTGGATCTGCTGATTCTATCTGGGTTTGTGTAGATCTGGGTTTTGATGGATTTGTTTGAAAATTTTGATTTGTATTTTGTTTGGTTGATGGGAAAATGCAGGGGGGGGGGGGGGGGGGTGAATTTCAATTCTAGATCTGAAAGTTTCCAAATTTATTGAATGAGTCTTTTTTTAGAAATTTTTCTTCTTCGACGCCCATTGGTATGAAAATGAAATGCAAGTAACGTGAACAAATCTAATTGGATTATGGATATGATCTTATAGATTATCATGTCTCAAGTTTATTTATATTTCAATTTCAGGTTGTTTGCTGGTTTTCTTGATTTTCCTGTATGTAGTAGTTGAAATGGGAAGGGCATAGGTTTGAAAATTAAAAGAATAGATGAGGGTATTTCAATCATTTCACATGTAAAAAAGGTTAAAATTTAACGGAATTGGACGGAAAGTGTAAAGTGAAAATTGTGCACATAATAGGCGTAGTCAGGTGAAAAAAAAATTCTAGGTGTAGTCAGGTGAAAAACAGTTATATCTATAGGTATAGCCACCTGAAATTATCCCTTGGGTTGATTGTCAAAGCTGCAAGCACCACACGTGTGTAACTTTATCATATACAATTGAGGGAAAAATCAAGTGCCTTTGTGGAAAGAATTGTCTGTTTAATCCAACCATATATTAATAAAATAAAATTCAGATATAGAGCATACTTAAGTCAGACAAACAACATGAACTTTCACCTTCTAGTTACAGTTACAGCTTAACAACAAATTGTTTTGAATATTATTACTCTAATAACAAGAGAAGTCGAGAAAGAACCGGAGTCAAACTCACAATCAAAACCCTGTCGGGCGAGATCTACCACCATATGAGCAGTCAAGTTACCTGATCGACGAACATGATTAATAGAAAAACATACATTTGGTGTGATAATACATTTGGTTCAATAGATCCCTCCACAGATAGAAAAAGATTTTGGGAGGGATCTTTAGAGCCCCTCCCTACTTCCATAGACCTTGTTAGTTCTCGGCCGACCAAACACCCGCCCATCTGAGAAGCCACATGAAGGCCGATTTGACCTCGTATGTCCCCTCCGCGGTAAACCGCAAGAACTCTATCTCGATCCTCCTCCCCTAAACAAGACTAAAGGGTATCAGGGCACTGAGCTTGCAAACCTGGTTGGAACAAATCAGACACAATTACCAATCAGCCAAGGGTCCCTCCCCGCATCAAAGTTACCAGGCCAAATAGCTCTTATGCACACCTTCCTAACCGTACCGTCGCCAACAAACTGCGCCACATATAACTCGGGTTGGCCCACAGCTGGGCTGAGAATAAATCCCCTCCTGGGAAATACCTTGCCCTAAAGACACGGGCCACCAGAGAGTGAGGAGAAGCCGGGATCCAACAAACCTGTCTTCCATACTCTCTAAATTGCTCACTGACCTGCTTCTATAAGAGCAATATATCTGTAGTCAAGAACGGTGACCTACTTCTATAGAGGCAATACCTCTATGGGTCAATAACTAATAAGGCTATTGCATTGCATCAGAGCTCGTTAAGGCAGAAAGCTGATTTGTTATTACATCTCTAAATGTGAAATAATGATGAACAAATATAGCAACCATTTGAAAATATGCTGCAGCAATTTATAAGCATCATTAAATCTCGGCAAGTCGAGAATACATCCACTGTAGAGGTAAAGCCACAAACATTACACTCTCTATCCCCATAAAAGGGTCAAAAAATCTCTAACGTGAAATAAAAGGTACATTCAGGTTATGACTCTTCTTCGTGTAAAAAAGATTTGAAGGGATAATCTCATAAAAATACACTCAACTAATATGTGTGAATTATGTTATTCTGAATCAAAATCAAGTGAAATAATTTACATAAGAGGGACAGTTGTGTACTTCATTGTGTCTTGACTTGTGATTCGATGGAATTGGCACATGTCTGGTACAAGAATGTAATGTAATGTAACTCCACAATTGTTGGCATACAGTGACTATCATTTTTTCCAGCTTATATGCATATCATCAAACCATATATTTACAAAGTCTCAATTAAAAACCAAGTAATAGAAGGAAATATCAAGTGCTTATAAAATATATGGAAAGAATTGCCTGTATAATCCAACCATATATTCCACCAAATAAGATTCAGATATAGAGCACACTCGTGTTGGACAGATAACATGAATTGTTTGGTTTGTAGTTACAATTACAGGTTTACAACATATTGCCATAGTACTTGTACTGTTAAGAAAAAGAAACTTACCATACAATTCATAATGAAAATAGGAAGACTTGATAATACCTGTTTCTCCTTCTTGTCGCTGCTAAATGGCTATCATGCATATTACTTGAGCAGCTCCCTTAACAGATCTTCTGATCCATCTTTAATCAGCATGCCCAATATCATTTGCGTAGTGGATGCATCAGCGGGAAAACCATTATCAACCGATATTCGAAGAAGTTTCACTCCCTTCACAATTTCACTATTGCAAATGAATACTCGAACCATTATGTTGTAAGCGCAACCGTCAGCTAAGCAACCATTCTCTTTCATTTTATTGAGCAACTCTTCAGCTTCATTCACCATCCCGTGTTTACAAAGACCGCCCATCAATGTAGTGTATGTCAACACATCGGGTTGCAATCCTCTTGCACGGAGACTATAAAACAACTCCCTTGCCATCTCAAGTTTTCCAGATACACACAACCCATTAATCATGGTGTTATAAATAACAATACCAGGTTCCATCCCACTTCTACTCATGTCTTGAAACAACGTCATAGCCTCCGCAAGATGCTTGTTTTTACACAAGTAATCCAACACAACACCATAAGTTATAAAACAAGGAGGCACGCGACTAGCATGCATTTGGTGAAGAAGCTTTTGTGCAGCTTGTGGGTTCCCAACCCTGCAAAACCCTTTTATGAGAGTGTTATAGGTAACTGTGTTAGGAACCACTCCTCCATGAGCCATATCTCGAAAGAGTTTTGTTGCTTCAGGCATCCTTTTAGCTCTACAATACCCATTGATCAAGATACTGTAGCTAAGTACGTCTGGTGGACATCCACAGTCGGACATCACACGAAAGAGCCTCAATGCCTTGTTCAAGTCGGATCGCAAGCAATACCCTTCCATAAGTGAGTTGTAGGTAACATTGTCGGGCTCCACACTCCTTCTAATCATTATTGCAACAACAGCTTGTGCTCTATCGATCATTCCTTGTTTACAAAAGGCATCTACCAATACATTGTAAGTTTGTACATCTGGAGTGATGCATGTACCTTTCATTTCAATCAACAATCTCGTAACTTGGTCCCATAGGCTTAGATCGCAAGCTCCCTTGATCAAGGAATTGTATGTAATGATGTCTGGAGAAATTCCCAAAGAAATCATTTTGGAGAAGAGGTCCAAAGCCCGACTCAGGTGCCCGGCTTTGCAGAGCTTGTAGATGATGGTGCTATACGTAACGATATCGGGCTTACAAGTAGAGTGCTGCTCCATTTTCCGGAGCAGTTGAAGAGCAGTGTCGAGGTTGCCAGCATTGCATAACCCCTTAATAAGGGAGGTATAAGTAAACACATCAGGTTGGGCGAAATCATCCATGTTGCGGAAGAGGAAAAGAGCTTCAGAAATGAGACCTTGACTACAGAAGCCATTGATGAGGGTGTTAAAGGTGACAGTGTTGGGTTTGAGCCCCAATTTGAACAGTTTGCCCAGAACAGATAATGCAAAATCCAAATGGTTCAAATGGCAGAAACAATTAATTGAAATCGAGAGACTGAAAATGTTAGGGGCAATTCGAGAGGAGAGATCAAATCTCCGAGAAAGAGTAATGGCGTGAGAGTGACAGCCGATTCTGGAGAGAAGAGTCAGGAGTTGGGTGAAAGGAATGATGGAATCGGAAGAAGAATGAGATCGGAGCAAGGAATCGAACAAAGAGAGGGATCGATTCAGAGTAACGTCGCGATCACAAAAGGGAGAGACGGATTTGAAAAGGCGATACACGAGCTCATTGGTCTCGCGAAAACTCAGATCTCTATCAGATTTGGAATGAAGGGAATTGAGAGGAAAAGGAGAAGCCGAACCTGAAGCTCTGAGAAAGATAAGAGAAGAAGAAGAAGAAGAAGAAAGTGACACAGTAGAGCTTCTCTTCTTCGTCGCCGCCGCCAAACACCACCGCAACATTTTCAGTCCAAAAGCAGAAGATGGATTTTGCAATTCACTTTCATATTGACTAGGTCAGATCAGCTGCGAGGTCCCAGAAACGACATCGTATAGAGAGTCTACATAATGTATTCAATACATACTCATATTTCGCTCTTTTTTTTGTTTATTTATTTATTCATACTTTATATATACGACTAATACGAGCAATATATGAATACAAATTGAGAGACTTTTGTAATTAATGAAAATTATCAACTTTTCAAAATCATTATTTTAGTATGAAAATCAGCAGTAAATTCAGATAAGTTAATAGTAAATTCATGCTTGACCAATAATAATTTTTCCAATTGTTTTTCATAACTGCGTGTTTACCCCCTTTAATGATTTTCAATGAATTTGGTTCCATATTGAACATAGAAATGGAGATATGGTCCCGGCTTTTCCTTGAACTGTTGCGGTTCAATGATCAAAGTCTTGTGGGTATCCAGTTCCACAACACCTTGGTAATTAAGAAAGTATGGGAGAAGCGTTGTCACGGTTCTAGACCGGATGTTCTGAGTTTGGTTATTTGAGTCTAAGGGCTCTAATCGGGAATGAGCTGAGTTGGAAGTGGTCGTCGAAGTCTTGTGAACATTTGTTGTAAGGGAAGTGAAGTTAGGGTCAGAATTTTGAAGTGATGGTCATATTCATAAAGAGGATAGAAGAATGGTCGAACTGTTACTTCAGTGCTTATCAATGGTTCTCTTTCAGATCAGTACCACATCCTGAGAAGTGTTAGACGTAGATGTCCCTTATCCCCCTTCCTTTTTATTCTAGCTGTGAAAAGTTTTCACTTATTTATAGAGCAATGCATTATTTGTGGATGGAGATTTTAGACGTTTGTTCTTATTTTAGGGTTACAAATAAAATTTTCCAAGTCTAAACCCGTTGTTTTGAATTTGGAGGAGGGACATGAAATTACTCTTCAATCCAATTTCACTCACCTAAAGAGTAATTACTATTCATAATCAACAATTTTGTATGTTTTGTATTTTACAACTTTGCACTTGTATGCTATGCTAACTTACATCCATATTTTTTACCATTGATATAATTTATATCAATTTAGTGGATTTCTTATAAAAATATTTATTATTTGTTCTTAAATTTTATGAGGGGAAATTTTATTTTACCACGTCTAATTATAGTCATTTTCAAATTGTTACACCTAAGTTTGTAATTGTTTTTTTTGGCACCCAAATATTTTCTTAATTCACACCTTTAATTTGTTGGTAATTTTTATTAGAATTTAATCACGTGCACTCAACAATCATGAAATTTACCAAAATTGCCCTTATGGCTGTCCCAAAGACTGAAAACTAGAGAAATTAGATTTAGCCTTTTTAATTTTCAGTTGAAGTAGTCGATTGGTTGCGATTTTCTCTACGCGAATGTTGTAGAGAGAAGTGTGTCACGGACCGAGAGAGTTGACTCGGACCCGTGGACGTTTTCGTCCAAGTATGGGCTCTACGAGTGTCACTTGGACGGATTTGTATGTATTTGGGCTCATCCGTGGGTATTTGTACTTGCGGCCCAAATGGCACAAGAGGCCCAAATTGATGGGTTTGGGCGGAATTCTCTAGAATCTTGGAGAATTGCCCAAAATTAAAGAGTTTTGTGGAACTCTCTAGAATAGTCGAGATATTTATAATTCTAGAATGTTCCATAGAAAAATCCTAAATATTTAGATGGAACCCTCTAGAAGGCCAATCTTGGTCATCCATTTGGTTGAATCCTAACCGTCTAATATGTCATGTTTTAGATATAAATAGAGGTGTAGAAACTCATTTGGGGGCATGAACAAAAGCTCCACATTCTTGTACTCCAACTTGTATAGCTCTCCCATTTGCTTAATAAAAACATAAATCGGGAAGGTTTTCCCACACTTCCATCTTGCCTCCTATTGAATACGATCCGAGTAACGCTTCCGCACTACTTGCAAATATTTTGCAAGTGTAAAGGCTGACTTAGCACGAGCATACGAGTTGCACACGTGACTAAGTGCCGCACGTACCGCGAATATTTAGGATAAATTATTCGGGGCGTGACAAGTGGCTTGGTTATTGCATTAGTCTAGAGATACTGGAGGAATTATGAAATGGTTTTAATATCAATCATTGCAATTGTTTATTCTCATGTATCCATCTTTCGTGACTCTAAACCAGAGTTGTCTCTAGAAAATCAGAGTTTAAGACAAAAATTTGAAACGAGACATTTCTTTTTTAAAAAAATTATATGACTATAATTTTAATAATTAAAAAAACCAACAGAATGGGCAAAACACTATACTCCTTGTTGAGCCAACATCAAATGTAAATTAAAAAAAAAAATGGGCCTCTTTTGCTATTGAGTTGGCTGAGAATTATTTTGGAGAATCTCTAGGACCGGAGTCGAAAAAATATTTAAAACTACATGGGTCAAAATTTAGACCTCAAATAAAACCCAGTGAGACTAACATTCTGGGACTTCTTACAAAAAAAAATTGTTTTGTTTAATTATTGGATAAAAATACAAGGGGTAATTCCATGCCAGTTTCTTAATTTTGCCTAATTTCGAAATCAGTACACTAAGTTTAAAACTTCTTTTACCGGTACCCCAAGTTTATTTACGTTGCAGTTAAGGTAACGGATGCTAAATATAACAGAATTTGTGTGCAAAAAGTCTAAAATGCCCTCAATAATTTTGGTCTGTTAAATTGGTCTGATTGGTTTAATTAATATAATTATGAAATGACTATTTTAGCCATAATTAAATACTCAATTTAACTAATAAATTGAGGGCAAATATGACTTTTCACTTACACAAATAATAATTATAATTCTTTAATAATTAAATATATAATATAATATAATATTATTATTAATTATATATTATTAATAATCATTAATTAAACCTAATTAAATCTAATCAAACCCTAATTAACCCTAAACCTACTTCAGGCCGCCACTCCCGTCTCCCTGCCGTCGCGCTCAGCCGCGACTCCGGCCGACGACCCCAACCGGCAACTCTGCGACCTCTCCGCTAGGGGTGCCCACATTAGACCCGGGCCCGACCCACCCGTGAACCTACCCGACCCGTTACCCGTGTAGACAACACCCGTCGGGTGACGGGTTGGGTGTGGGTGAGAGAACGGGGACCCGTACACAATGCGGGTGGGTGACAGGCTGAAGATCCAAAATCTGAGCATACCCGACTCACCCGAAGCACATGTTAAAATAGCCGAATTATGTGTAGTAACCCACACTAACTAGCACTAGTCACACCTCAGCCCATCAATTTATTCACACAAATTATGAAAACAGAGGTTTATAAACCTACAACAATGTTCACACACTTTCGATGTGGGACAAAATGAATGTGGGAGAGAGTTGTGTGGGTTATGACGTGACGAGATTAAGACCGTTGATCAATAAAATCTTGTGGTTCCAAAATCACCACGTGTATGCCAAACACCACACACGTTTTCACTCTCTACCCCTCACCTCATTTAATCTGAAATCCTCCAAACCCTAATCTGTTCTCACTCAGCCTCCCTCTCTCGATCTCTTTTTCGCCGCCTCCCTCTCTTTCTCAGATCTCCAACTCATCTCAATTTTCAAGTTTTCCCCTTCAAATTAAGCTTATGTTATTATGATTTTCTTAGTTTATATTGTTCATTGTTTCAATTTCATAATTGATGCTACTGATTTTATGATTGCATGTTTTTCGATTATTAATCTATGATGTTTGGTTACATTTGGTGTAGATTATTTATGATTGCATGGTTATTACTTTAGGTTTTTTTTTGGGCATCAATTATTTGGCTTTTGTTGTTGAGTTTTGATTATTTGCATAATTTTCTTGTGATTTGTTTGGTTGATTCTTTCTTCTTCCTCACAACTTTGTACAGATCTAGAGTTTTTAATGCTTCATTGTGTTTGGTTTTTGATGTAGTTAGGGTTTCTGTTCTTCTCTATTTATGGTTATATTTAGCTTAGGGTTGTATACAATTTAACTTATGATTTGATTATATAGTTAAGGGTTTCTCATACTCTGAAGTCTCAATTATTATTTTTATAAAGGAAAAGTAGGTACCTTTACATAATATTCTGGTGTGTTCTTGGGGCTATTTAATTTGTTTCTTGTTTATAAAGGAAATGTTAAGTGTTTACCAATAAAATGATATAAAGAATTAAATCATTTGACTCTTATTCAATTGTTTTTTGTAGGCTTATAAAATGGAGAAATTATACCAATCATTATGGAGATGTCGAGGATGTAAACTACATCAAAGAACTATGAAGACTTACAGTTTATTTATTTATTGTTAATATGGTTCGTTGTGATGTATTTTTAAAGTTATTATAGTTTGTTATAATGTAATTGTAAATGCGTGTATGATTTTTTATTGTGTTTAGTTTATAATTTCTGACCAACAATTATGATTATTGGGTTTAATGCAAAACCCAAAATGCAAATCGACATATGAATATAACTTGGTCAAGAATTTTTATCAGAAAAAGAAATTTAATTCAGATTTATTGAATGGACAAAAAAAGTGGTTTAATAATTGGGCTTCGAAAAAGGCCCAAACAGTTCGGGTTTCGCGGGTCACCCACCCGACCCACCCAGCAACCTGTCGGGTGAAGTAAATGGTGAGAAACGGGTGTATAGGTCGGGTACGGGTCTCCAAGTCCCCAACCGCATACGAACGGGTGGGTGGGAATTTCAGTCGGGTGGGTGCAGACCCGACCCGTGGACACCCCTACTCCCCGCGACCCCGACCAGTGCTCCTCGCAGCCTCATCCGTCGCGAACCCGAGGAAGACGAAGACGACATCGCTGCCGGATCTGGGATCGATAGACGACGCCGCGGCCAGATCTGGGTTCGTCTTCGCCTTCGAGAGCCGCCAACACCTTCGTCTTCGTATTCCTCGGGTTCGCGACGGAGGAGGCCACGACACCGACTCCGTCGTACCAGAGGCTCAAGTTTGTCGGTGACGCCGCGCTCGGCCTCGCGCTCACCATCGTCCCGCTCGGCTGTGAACGACGAATGGATTCGACCTGAATCCAGACCTGGACTGGACGGCAGATCTGGGTTCTCGATGAGCCACGACGGAGCAGGCGGTCGGAGCAGGCGGCCGGACACGGGAGTGGCGGCCGGAGGGGGCGTGTGGCGGAGACGGGAGTGGTGGGGAGGGGAGGGTTTAATTAGGGCTAATTAGAGTTAATTAAGTTAATTAATGAATAATAATAATAATATATAATTAATAATAATATTATATATATTTAAATATTAAAAAATTATATTTATTATTTGTGTAAGTGAAAAGTCAGATTTGCCCTCAAATTTATCTGGTATTCAATTATGGGTAAAATAGTAATTTCATAATCATATCAATTGAACCAATCAAACCAGTTTAACAGACCAACACTATTGAGGGCATTTTAGACATTTTGCACACAAATTCGGTTATATTTAACCGTCGTTACCTTAACTGCAACGTAAATAAACTTCAGATACCGGCACTAAAAAGTTTTAAAGTCAGGATACTGATTTCGAAATGAAGCAAAGTTAAGGTACTGACATGAAAATACCCCTAATTATAACCATAAATTAAAGATCCGGGGAGGCCTCTTATTGAGAAATTATTGTTTATTTAATTAAAATATGAAATAACTAATGTGTGAACATTTGACAGATAAAAATTAAAGTGCCGGGAACTCTAACACCACCGGTGCCGCCACCGGTAGCTTCCTCCTGATGTGTCAGGGCCTCAAGGCCTCCGCCAGATTCGCCGCCTTCAGTGGCCTCCTCCTCGCCCTAATCGAAGGGGTTGGCCTCATGAGCGCTCATCAAAACGCGACGGTCCGAATTCGGAGTCGGTTGAGGTCAAAATCAATAATTTGTTTGAGGTTTTGAAGATTGTGATGACGAATCTCTTCACCAGAGAGCGGATTGTCTGCGACAACGTCTTCGCCTCCTCCGATTCCATTAGAGTTGGTTGATTTTCTGGTTGCTGGACATGTATTCTACGATTACTCATAACTATCAGAGATATAGTCGATCTTCTCCCAAAAATGGACCTGAGATTTAGATCTATAACCAAGACCCCTCTTCTTCGGATCGACGAGTCTGTCCTTGAACCGCTAGCGGAATTTGAGTCATCGATCCAGAAGGACTTGTCAAAATCGTCGGTTCTTGGCGCTGGAGTTCACGATCTGGTCTGCACCTGGGTTTCAGATGCTCGGAGTCAGAGCCGGACAGGCCCCACCACGGCAAGTTTCTGGTTCCGAGTCTGGGTCGTGGCTCGGTAGTGGATGGTTCGGAGGAGGGAACCAACAGACGAAGCCAAGCTCGAGCTCCGGTTGGAGTGAGCACCAGATCTGGCTTTGATATGTGTTGATGTGAAGAAGAAGAAGATGGGCGGTGGTTGATGTGGCTGTGAAGAAGGAGAAAGGAATATGTGGAGAAGAATGAAGACAAGTAGGGATAAAATTGTAATTTCAATGTTATCTTTAGTTATTTTAATTTGTTTGTATGAAAAGACAAATATGTACTCAATCAATTAGTTAAAATTGTTATTTATTTGAGGACAAAATGGTCATTTTTTATCTATTAAATAATTATATTGTTCAATGGATATACCGAGGGCATTTTAGACCTTTTACAAACAATCCCGTTAAATTTAACAGAGTTTACACTTAACTGTTAACCTTTTAAACTTGGGGGACCGAGAACTAAACTTTCAAACTTGGGTGACTGATTATGAAATGAGATTTCGGCGGGTGTACTGATCTGTAATTACCCCTATTAGATATCATCATGAGATTCTATACTATTATTTCAGCAAAATATTAAATACTGACTTGGATATATACCCTACACCCTCAAATATATGATTTATTTTCTAATGATATGGTCTAATATCTTCCACATTTTGAAGCCATTAATCCACATTCAAAACATGCAGGAGAATTTATTCCGTCAGATTATTTTTTCTCATTTTGATACCTTTGACGTAAGTTCTCTCACCGATTTGGCAGCAAGCATTGCAGTCCTGCCATCGACAGCGTCGAGGTGAGGGTTGTGAAGGATGTTCATGACATCCCGGAAGGAGAGGAAATAACAAGAATCTTTACTTTTTGAACCAAAAGGCGATGAACAAGAGAAGTACCTGCAAAAGTCGTCGATCATAACCACCTTCCATTATTCGGGAAAAAGAAGATCCATTATTCACAAGGCTACTGCAGCAAAGCTCGTTAAGGCGGAAAACTGATTTGTTATTACCTCTAAATGTGAAATCACGATGCACAAACATAACAATCATTTGAAAATATGCTGTAGCTGTTTATAAGTATCATTAAATCTTGGTAAGTTGAGAATACATCCAATTCTGCTCCCAAATGAGAATGTCCCCTGGTTTAATATGAACTAATATGACGAAAGGTTGTCAAATGGATTTGTTCCTAGGATGTTAATGTTACTCAGGCTGATGAAGGAGAAAATCTACAAACTCGGGATATTTACTATAAGAAACACTTGACATAAATTAGAAAAATAAGAATTGTTGACATGCTCAGTACACAGATGTAACTCCACAATTGTTGATATGAATGACTAATTTTTTTCCAGCTCATGTGCAAAATCCAACTATACATTTACAGACCCTCAATTGCAAACAAAGTAATAGAGGGAAAAATCAAGTACCTATCAAATATTTGTGGAAAGCATCGTCTGTATAATCCAACGATAAATTTCTACAAAATCAAAGTCAGATACATAGCATACTTCAGTTAGACAAACAAGAGGAATTTTTCGCTTTGCAGCTTAACAACATATTGCATGGCTAAGGAAAAGAGACATACAATGCAGTTCATATGGAAACGAGGAGGGCTTGATTACTTGAGCAGTTCTCTTAACAGATCGTCTGATCCGTCTTCAATCAACATGCCCAATATCATCCACGTGGTATGTGCATCAGCAGGGAACCCGTTATCAACCGATATTCGAAGAAGTTTCACTCCCTTCACAATTTCATTATTATAAAGGAATCCCCGAACCATTATGTTGTAAGCGCAACCGTCAGCTAAGCAACCGTTATCTTTCATTTTATTGAACAACTCTTCAGCTTCATTTACCATCCCGTGTTTACAAAGGCCGCCCATCAATGTAGTGTATGTTTGCACATTGAGTTGAAATCCTTTTGCAGGGAGACTCCAAAACAACTCCATTGCCGTCTCAAGTTTTCCAGCTATACACAAGCCATTAATTAGGGTACTATAAATAACAATACCAGGTTCCATCCCACTTCTACGCATGTCTTGAAACAACGCCATAGCCTCCGCAAGATGCTTGTTTTTACCCAAGTAATCTAACACAAGACCATATGTTGAAATATCAGGAGGCACGCGACTTGCATGCATTTGGTGAAGAAGCTTTTGTGCAGCTTGTGGGTTCCCAACCCTGCAAAACCCTTTTATGAGAGTGTTATAGGTAACTGTGTTAGGAACCACTCCTCTATGAGCCATATCTCGAAAGAGTTTTGTTGCTTCAGGCATCCTTTTAGCTCTACAATAGCTATTGATCAAGATACTGTAGCTAAGTACGTTTGGTGGACATCCACAGTCGGACATCATACGAAAGAGCCTCAATGCCTTGTTCAAGTCGGATCGCAAGCAATACCCTTCCATAAGTGAGCTGTAGGTAACATTGTTGGGCTCCACACTCCTTCTGATCATTATTGCAACAACAGCTTGTGCTCTGTCGATCATTCCTTGTTTACAAAAGGCATCAACCAATACATTGTAAGTTTGGACATTTGGAGAGATGCCTGTAGCTTTCATTTCACTCAACAATCTCGTAACTTGGCCCCATAGGCTTAGATCGCAAGCTCCCTTGATCAAGGAAGTGTAAGTAATAATGTTTGGAGAAATCCCCAAAGAAATCATTTTGGAGAAGAGGTCCAAAGCATGACTCAGTTGCCCCATCTTGCAGAGGTTGTCTATGATAGTGCTGTACGTAACGATATTGGGCTGACAAGTAGAGTGCTGCTCCATTTTCCGGAGCAATTGAAGAGCGGTGTCGAGGTTGCCAGCATTGCATAACCCTTTAATAAGGGAGGTATAAGTAAACACATCAGGTTGGGCGAAACCATCCATGTTGCGGAAGAGGAAAAGAGCTTGAGAAATGTGACCTTGACTACAGAAGCCATTGATGAGAGTGTTAAAGGTGACAGTGTTGGGTTTGAGCCCCAATTTGAACAACTTGCCCAGAACAGATAATGCAAAATCCAAATGGTTCAAATGGCAGAAACAATTAATTGAAATCGAGAGACTGAAAATGTTAGGGGCAATTCGAGAGGAGAGATCAAATCTCCGAGAAAGAGTAATGGCGTGAGAGTGACAGCGGATTCTGGAGAGAAGAGTCAGGAGTTGGGTGAAAGGAATGATTGAATCGGAAGAAGAATGAGATCGGAGCAAGGAATCGAACAAAGAGAGGGATCGATTGAGAGTAAGATCGCGATTAGAAGAGGGAGAGACGGATTTGAAAAGGCGATACACGAGCTCACCGGTCTCGCGAAAACTCAAGCAATCACTATCTCTATCAGATTTGGAATGAAGGAAATTGAGAGGAAAAGGAGAAGCCGAACCTGAAGCTCTGAGAAAGATAAGAGAAGAAGAAGAAGAAAGTGACAGAGTAGAGCTTCTCTTCTTCGCCGTCGCCGCCAACAACCATTTTCTCCCCAACATTTTGTTCGTTAGGGCTCGACTCGACGCACACTGATTCGTTAGTATATGTCAACCAAAACGACATCGTATGATATGATATACGTTGGGACTTGGGAGGTTTACAAAACTAAGATGGTTAGCCAATAATTATTTTCTCATTTGTTCTTCTTAATAATCACTCATTTATATTTACTCCGTATAGTGATATTTTGTATATTTAGCACCAGTTCCTCCTTCATTCATTATATGATTAATTAATTAATTAATGGTTTATGAGTATATGAATAATGCTTTTTTCTATATTTTATTGTTTTGTGGGCCATAGCCACTGCCTGTCCCTATGCGATTAGGGTTTTCACTTTTTGTGGCGAAGTTTGTGGCAAGGTCTGCAAGTACAGTGGCGTTCCGGGTACTGCGGCGTCAATGGTTGGAGGAGCAAGGCAGGTTTGGGGTGAGGCTGGTCAGGGGTTTGGAAGATCAGGGTCGGCCATGGAGGAGGGTCGGAGGAGCGATGGCTTCAGACCGGATTCGTGGCCGTTGCTGGTGGGTCAATGGAGGAAGACGGAGGCGGAGTTGGGCAGTCTGCAGGTGGGCGGATTGGCGTGGAGTTGCAGGTATGGAGGCGGGTGGATGGGGGATGGGCTGAGACGGGTGAGGCCGGAAGTGGGTCGCGGCTGGGTAGGGACGAATAGGTGAGGGTATTTTAGTTTTTTCAATCCAATTTTAATAACTCTTTAAACTTGAAGGGCATTTTAGTCATTTCACATGAAAAAAACGGTAAAAACTAACCGACTTGGACGGAAAGTGCAAAGTGAAAATTTTGCACATTCTAGGCGTAGTCAGCTGAAAAAAAAAATTCTAGGTGTAGTCAAGAGAAAAACAGCAAAATTTAAGTGTAGCCACCTGGAATTATCTCTATGAACAATGAATGAACTCAATACAAGAACACAGTATTAATTGTATTGGTTTTAATCAACTGTACCAATTAATGGTTTAATTTAATATATCTCAAATAAATAGAAAAAATTGAATAGAATTATTTGGTCATTTCATATTATATAATATATTATATTTAAAAGAAACTAACGCCATTATTATTTTGAACCCTATTCTTCTATCACACAAAAATAGTCGACGGTGATTCTGGGGGCTTTGTTCGATGAGGAGCCGACTTGACAGCGTGAGCATGAAGTACTGGCCACCACAATCCCACCGTCAACACCACCGTAGACGCAACCACCGTGGCCCACCATTGACGTAGCCGCCACGTCGGTTGATTTAATCTTTCGTGTGCAATTTGAAACTGATTAATTGATAGGTATTGATCAGTCTCTGGTTCAAATACGAACCCGACGGTTACCCCATCAACCTGCTTTGTTCGAAATAGGTGAATCCCAATATTTTGTAGGTTTGGGTTCGATGTACGGAATAATTGTTTTGTTACATAAATATATAATATCACAAAATATTCAGCTATATTACAATCCTATGTGATTATTATTATTCTACAATCTGGAATCATAATATATATCATTATATCACTGTATTGACTAATCTAACTAAATTAATCTGTATTTAATAAAATAAAATCTAAAACATATATTTAATCATGAACTTAATTTTTTATCCAACAAATAGGGATAATGTCACTTACCTCCTTCGTAATATATTCGATTTTCACTTACCTCTCTCGTTTTATGAATACGTTTTGACATGTACTCGAAGTATACATCTTTCTCACTAAGGCTCAACAGTGTTAGTTTTTGGTTAAAATGACAAAAATACCCATGTTTTAAAAAAATTAAAAAATACATATTCTTAAAATATATTTTCTATAAAATAAATAATAAAAATTGATTATAATATTATATTCTAAAAAGAAAAATATTAAAAATGAAAAATGGTTTTTAAACATCGTTTTATTGTTTTATAATTTTTTTCCTTTATAAAAATAATATATTTTAATACTAATAATTTTTTATTATTAATTTTATAGAATAATATATTTTTGAAAAAATTAATTTAAATTAATTTTTAAATACAAGGGCATTTTGATCATTTTTCGAGAAAAAATTAACAGAATTTAAAAAAAAACTAATGCCGTCGGGCTTAAATGAGAAAGTCCTATACTTTGGGGACCTGTCAAAACATGTTCGTAAAATGAAGGAGGTAAGTAAAAATCAAATATACTACAAGAGAATATAATTGTGTAAAATATAATAGGGGAGAGCTCTTTATGTAGGGTATGAACTAAACTAAATAGGAAACCCTGATATATAATAAAATATGAATAATCTAAAATAGAAATAAAATATAGAAATATAAAATATGGGAATATTCTAACTGTTGTGAAAAAGTGTTATACGTGAGTATTAAAAGCAACCAAAATTAATTGACATTGCAAGATTATTAGAGTAAATAATATGATGAGAAAGAATGAACATATACAAGTGAAAAGAGGAAGGAAGACTTTGCTCTCAGGTGATTTTTTCTCATTGCCAATCCCACATATTTATACACAAAAATATAATGATTGAATGAACACAATCATCCTCAAATCAAGGGCATGATGGTAAGAAGGTAGAGGCATGGTAAGAGAGAAGAGTAGAGGTATGGTGAGAGAGTAGAGTAGAGGAATGGTGTGGGTGTGGTTAGAGAGTGTAGGGTATGGTGGTGTTCACCAATCTTTTACAACACTCCCCCTTGGACACCACCGTTCATAAATATGTAAGTGGTGTTGGACGTGCTTAATAGCTGCCTCGTTAAAAACCTTTTCAGGAAAACCCAGTGGGATAAAACCTGAATAAGGAAAAAAGAGTGCAGCGCACAGTCCAGAGTGTGATCATCTTCATATTCTTGCTCCCCCTGATCGATGCTCCCCCTGATGATCGACAGAGTTACTTCGATTGCTTACTAAGTCGACGCATGCCGATTCGCCATACTAACTTCTCAAAAGTGGATGTCGGTAAACTCTTAGTGAACAAATCTGCAAGATTTTCGCTGGAGCGGATTTGCTTGACATCAATCTCATTACTCTTCTGCAGTTCGTGAGTGTAGAAGAATTTAGGCGATATGTGCTTGATTCGATCTCCTTTGATGTATCCTCCTCTGATTTGAGTTATACACGCTGCATTGTCTTCATATATTGTGGAAGGAGAGCTTGTAATCGAGTGAATTCCACATGCATCTCGTATGTGTTGAATGAACGAGCGCAAGAACACACATTCCCGACTAGCTTCATGTAGTGCTAGAATTTCTGAATGATTGGAAGATGTTGCCACCAAAGTCTGCTTCGTTGAGCGCCAGGATATTGCTGTTTCATTACAAGTAAATACATATCCTGTTTGGGAGCGTGCTTTATGAGGATCTGAAAGGTATCCAGCATCCGCATATCCGATCAAGCCATCGCTATTTGATGATTTCGAATACAATAATCCCAAATCTTTGGATCCACTCAAATAGCGGAATATATGTTTGATTCTGTTCCAATGTCGTCTTGTCGGTTCTGAGCTGAATCTTGCAAGTACATTTACCGCAAAAGCTATATCTGGCCTTGTACATTGCGCCAGATATAATAAAGCCCCGATTGCATTTAGATATGGTACTTCAGGACCAAGTATCTTTTCATCTATTTCTTTGGGGCGAAAAGGATCCTTCTTAGGATCAAGAGACCGAACGACCATTGGAGTACTTAGTGGATGAGCATTTTGTATATTGAAACGCTTCAGGAGTTTTTCAACATATGTTGATTGATGGATCAAAATTCCACCCGAAATATGCTCGATTTGCAGGCTGAGACAATATTTTGTTTTTCCCAAATCTTTCATCTCAAATTCTTTTTTGAGATATTCTGCAGTGTTTATGATCTCTTCAGGAGTCCCAATTAAATTTATATCATCAACATATACTGCCACAATAACAAATCCGAGATTTGTTTTCTTGATGAATACACATGGGCATATAACATTATTCTTATATCCTTCTTTGGTAAGATATTCGTTAAGACGATTATACCACATCCTACCAGATTGTTTCAGTCCATACAATGCCCTTTGTAATTTTATTGAATATAGGTTCCTTGGACTATTTTTAATTGCTTCCGGCAATTTAACTCCTTTAAGGAGTCTCATATAAATATCTGTGTCCAACGTACCATATAAATAGGCAGTGACAACGTCCATCAGATACATATCCAGTCCTTCAGAGACTGTTAAATTGATCAAGTATCTGAAAGTAATCATATCCATTACAGGTGAATATGTTTCATCAAAATCGATGCCAGGTCGTTGAGAAAAACCTTGTGCTACAAGTCTAGCTTTATATCGAACAATTTCATTTTTCTCATTTCTTTTCTTTGTGAACACCCATTTGTATCCAATTGGTCAAACATCTTCTGGTGTTCGAAGTATGGGTCCAAGGACTTGCCGTTTTGCCAATGAATTCAATTCTGCTTGAATTGCTTCTTCCCACTTTGGCCAATCATGCCTTTTACGACATTCATCAATTGTACGTGGCTCAAAATCAAAATCATTCATTATCTCACATGCCACTGTGAATGCAAAGATTTCATCTACATTAATCAATTTTCGATCCAAGTATTCATTAGTGTAGGAATGATTCATGTGTATTTCCCCACTTATTTGTTCTTGCAATTCTTCAGGAATTTTAGAACTTTCATTTTGTTTTGGGATCGACGGTCCTACGGGAACCAATGGTTCTTCAGGAACCGATAGTTCTGCTGGAACTATTTGTCTATTCATTTGATTTTTTCGTTTACGGGGATTGATATCTTTTGCCCCCAATGGCCTCCCACGTTTCTGGCGTGTACTAGAGGAATCGACTGCTGCTTTCGAATTATCATCATTAACTTTAATTCTCGCAGGTGTGTTGATAGCATCTATGTATGACCTTGTTACTTTTGATGAAACTGCAAATGCATCAGGCATTTGATTTGCAACATTTTGCAAATGTATTATCCTTTGTACTTCTTTATCACATTGTGATGTACGTGGATCTAGATGAGACATGGAATTTACTTTCCATTCAATTTCACGCCTAACTTCAGGAGGCTTTTTATTTCCACCCAAATGTGGGAACGTCGTCTCATCAGAATGACAATCTGCATGTCGTGCAGTAAATAGGTCACCTGTCAAAGGCTCAAGGTACCTGATAATAGATGGTGAATCAAAACCAACATAAATCCCCAATCGCCGTTGAGGTCCCATTTTCGTGCGTTGTGGGGGTGCAATAGGCACTTGCACAGCACAACCAAAATTACGTAAATGAGATATATCAGGTTGATGTCCACACACAAGCTGCATAGAAGAATATTGATGATATGCACTAGGCCTTAACCGAATTAAAGAAGCAGCATGTAATACAGCATGTCCCCAAGCATAAACTGATAATTTTGATTGCATTAACAATGTTCGTGCAATTATCTGTATACGTTTAATGAAAGATTCTGCTAAACCATTTTGGGTATGCACATGCGGAACGGGATGCTCAATATCAATACCCAATGATATGCAATAATCATCAAATGTCTTAGATGTGAATTCACCAGCATTATCAAGACGAATAGACTTTATCGGATAATCAGAAAAATGTGCCCTTAACTTAATGATTTGTGCTAACAATTTTGCAAATGCAACATTACGAGTTGACAGTAAGCACACATGTGACCATCTGCTGGATGCGTCAATCAGAACCATAAAATAACTAAATGGTCCACTAGATGGGTGAATAGGGCCACATATATCTCCCTGAATTCTTTGCAAAAATGATGGAGATTCAATATTAACCTTCGTTTTTGATGGCCGGACCACTAATTTTCCTTGTGAACAAGCGGTACAAATTATTTCATTGGACGGAAAAATCTTCTGGTTTTTCAAAGAATGTCCACATGAATTTTCAATGATCCTACGCATCATCGTTGATCCTGGATGACCAAGACGATTATGCCAAAGCATAAAATCATTTGGATTAAAGAAGTTCTGGTTCAATACCGCGTAGACCTCAACTGTTCTTATAGTTGTATAATACAACCCAGATGATAGAACAGGTAATTTTTCTAATACACGCTTTTCACCACAATATTTTAATGTGATACAAAGAAACTCCGTTTCATTTTCACTTGTGGTCTCAATATGATATCCATTACTGCGGATATCCTTAAAGCTAAGTAGATTTCTTCTGGATCTACTAGCATATAAAGCATTATGGAATTCTAATCGAGTATCATTTTGCAACAATATAGAAGCTCTTCCGGAGCCTTCTATAATATTTGCTGAACCCATAATAGTATTAACATTTGCCTCAACCAAGGTTAAACATGAAAAATATTTCTTTTCTTTAAAGATTGTATGTGTAGTGGCAGAATCAACAATACACACATCATTGCTATTCTTGTCAACTGGGGATTCATTTCCGAAATCCATATCCTTTCATAAAAAAAAACATAGCATTAGATTACAAACATTTGAAAGGATTACATTATACAAAAACATAATATATTACAATATATTACAACATCATGATTAGTTAACAAAAGTTCATGCTATGTCATCGGAAATCAAATTTCCTATATTTCCGCCGTCATCTGCAAAGAAGTCAGAGACATCCAAATTAGTCAGATCTACAGGATCCGAGTTATCCATAAAGTTTGTCTGTACGACTTTCTCTTTTCCCTTAATTGAGGCTAGATACAAGACCACCAAATGCTTGGGAGTACGACAGGTACGTGCCCAATGCCCTTTTACACCACACCTAAAACATTCATGTTCACTGCTTTTGGGAGTTTGAATTTGTGGGCCTTTTCCTTTATCACACCTCTCAAATTTGTTCCACTTCTGGTGGAGCATTTTGTCATTTCTCCCACGAGGGTGAAAATTATTACGCCCACGGCCACGACCACGATTAGGGCCTTGGCCTCTCCCAAAAGAAGGATAACCATCATAATTTGTCACATTCACTTCAAGGAATGGTGAACTGCCAACGGGGCGAGTTTGATGGTTTTTCATCAACAACTCATTATTTTGTTCAGCAATCAATAAACATGCAATTAAGTCAGTGAACTTTTCAAATTTTCGCTCCCGATATTGCTGCTGCAGGAGCATATTAGATGGATGAAACGTGGAGAACGTTTTCTCAAGCATCATAGCATCAGTTCTGTTGTCTCCACACATACGGAGCATGGATACAATTCTAAATACAGCAGAATTGTATTCATTTATGGTCTTGAAATCTTGTAGTCTTAGATTAGCCCATTCATGTGATGCTTGAGGTAAGGCAATAGACTTCATGTGCTCAAATCTTTCTTTCAGCCTCTTCCACAAATCAAGTGGATCTTGAATATCTAAATATTCAGCTCGCAGACCAGAATCAATATGATGACGTATGAAAATAATGGTCTTTGATTTGTTCTGCACAGACTCTTCATTATCGTCTACAATAACTTCTCCAAGATTCACCGATCTTAGGTGGAGAGTAGTTTTCAAAGCCCATTCAAAATAATTTTTCCCGTTGAGACTGAGGGCAACATATTGGCATTTTACCAGGTTCGTCATCCTGAAAAATTTAACCGCAATAACACAATTAAAATATGTCCAAAATATTTATTCAAAAATATGACATATTTTGCGGATATTTAGAACTGCTGGTTCTAACTTTTAAGACCTCAAGTTTTAGTCTCGGTATCTCATGATATAGTTCGTGATTTATACATTGATTTGGAGCTTCGGGTTCCGTAAATTTTAGAAATTCGTAAACTTCTGGTTTACATGAACATCATGTTCAACAACCTTTTTTTTCCGGCAGTTTTAGAACTTCAGGTTCAAAATGCCTTTGGTTTTGTAAACTTCGGGTTACAAAACATTATATATAAATATATAACAAGTATAATAATAGCAGATACATTTCTGATGTGAAAGATCCAATTTAATATTGGCGATCACAGAGCATACTTATAGATATATAATAAGCAAAGTAAATTTACGAAATAAACATAAATTCAAGAACTAAATTAAATTTAGTTAGAAATATAAAAATTAAGATAACCGAGCTATTCGTGCTGATAACGTGTTGTGAAAAAGTGTTATACGTGAGTATTAAAAGCAACCAAAATTAATTGACATTGCAAGATTATTAGAGCAAATAATATGATGAGAAAGAATGAACATATACAAGTGAAAAGAGGAAGGAAGACTTTGCTCTCAGGTGATTTTTTCTCATTGCCAATCCCACATATTTATACACAAAAATGTAATGATTGAATGAACACAATCATCCTCAAATCAAGGGCATGATGGTAAGAGGGTAGAGGCATGGTAAGAGAGAAGAGTAGAGGTATGGTGAGAGAGTAGAGTAGAGGAATGGTGTGGGTGTGGTTAGAGAGTGTAAGGTATGGTGGTGTTCACCAATCTTTTACAACACTAACAAAGATATTGAGATAGTGGTTGCATGGCTAAGGAAAAGAAACATACGATGCTGTTCATATGGATACGAGGAGGACTTGAGAATACATATTACTTGAGTATTGCAGTTAAGTACGTTTTAAAAAATGTTTGGAGAAATCCCGCAACATATTTTAAAAAATGTACCGTTGGAGGCTTGAGTCATATGTCGAAAGAGTTTAGTTGCTTCATACATCCTGTTAGCTCTACAGAACTTATTGATCAGTACATTGCAACCAAGTACGTTTGGTGGACATCCACGGCCAGATATCACACGAAAGAGCTTCAAAACATTGCCCAACTCAGATCATAAGCAATACATGTCCATAAGTGAGTGTTAGGCTCCACCCTTTTTCTAATCATTATTGCAACAACAGTTTGTGCTTTATCGATCATTCCTTGCTTACAAAAGGCATCCACCAATACGCTGTAAGTTTGTACATAATAGGAAGGAGAAGAATGAGATCAAGCAAGGAATCTAACAAAGAAAATGATCGATTAAGAGTAGGATCGCGATTACAAAACCATTGTCCTTGGTTTTAATGGGCCTGGTCCGAAAAGCCCAAGATTCCAACAAATCTAGTGAAAAATGGATCTGACATTTGGTGGGCCCAAGGAAATACTCGGCCCATGAACTGGAAGCAATATACCAGAAATGAAGGGAGAGAGAGAGAGAGCAAGTCATTCGCTTGAGCCCAGTACAAAAAAAATTAACGGTAAAAATAATTCGATAATAAAATATAAAAAAAAAGAAATAGAAATATAAATAGAAAAAAGCGCGCCAACGAACACACGCGCTCTCTCTCTCTCTCGATACCGCAGATCCCCAAAATCACATGGTTTCTCAGAAAAATGGCTTCACAGATCCAGCAAAACTACAGTGAAGAATGTGCGCGAGAGAGTGTTTGCGAGTGTAGATCCGTGAAATTCTTCAATTCCAGGTCCAATTTCTGATTCTCCGTCCGTTTTAATGCGAGATTCAGGTCCGATTAACCTGATTTTGTTTCGACGCGATTGATCTGAATTTGGATTTGGATTTGGATTTTTTCGGTTCCTCGATCTTCGTCTAAATCGGTACTGTTGTCGTTGTTGTTCGTTTTAATGTAAGATTTAACTCCGATTCGGTTGATTTCTCCGATGATATTGATCTGAATCTGGATTTATCGTTCTTCAAGCTCTCGATCGTCGTCTAAATCGGTATTTGTTGTTGTTCTTCGTTTCAATGCGAGATTTAATTCCGATACAGTTGATTTCTTCGTTGTAATTGCTCTGAATTTGGAATTGAAAATCTCGGTTTTTCGTTCTTCAAGCTTTCACTCGTCGTATAAATCGGTACTGTTGCTGTTCTTCGAATCGTGTATCTGAGAGAAACTCAGAGAGAATGGCATCGACGGGGCAGATGATCCTGGTTACAGGCGGGGCCGGGTTCATAGGAACCCACACTGTGCTTCAGCTCCTGAAAGGGGGATTTAGGGTTTTGATCATCGACAATCTCGATAATTGCACCGAAGAATCGATTACTCGAGTTCGCAGAATGGTCGGCCCCGACCTCTCTAAGAAACTCCAATTCACGCAGGTTGGTTCCTCTATCGACCTCAACGCATTGCTTGATTTTGAATGTATATTGCATTTTTATTTCTGGGTTTTGTTTGGTCTCAGGGTGATCTTAGGAAAACGGATGATTTGGAGAGGCTCTTTTCAAAGACAAAGTATAGATCTATATATGCTCATTTTCCCATTTTAGCTAGATTTGATGTATGGTTTGTTTTTGCTTCATTGTTGTTGATGGAAACAGTAATTTGATGATTCAGGTTTGATGCTGTGATCCATTTTGCTGGGCTTAAAGCTGTTGGTGAGAGTGTTGCCTTCCCTTGCCGCTATTTCGAGAACAATATTGTTGGAACACTCAACCTGATAAACACAATGGTTAAATTCAATTGCAAAATGGTGAGCCCTCTTGCACTTCCAAATGATTGCTATTTTGATTGAACTAAAACTTGGGGGTTTCATAAATTTTTGTTATTTGTAGTATTTAATGATTATAGTTCTGGGTCTTTAATGTTACATGATAAAGGGCTTCTCCCAGAGGAACTGCTTCTTGTGGGAAAATCAATCTGTTGTTGAGGTGTTTTTATCAATAATTTTACTCAAGTTGTTTCGTTGTTAATCAGAAAATACAACTTTTAAGCTATAATTTGTATTGCAACCGAAGTTGATCGATATGTGATTTGGAGTGCTAATAATGCTTACTTTTGAACTAAAACTAGTGGTTTTCATTCATTTTAATTTGCTATTTGTAGTATCTAATGATTGGACAGTGATTATAGTAGTGGGTCTTTAATGTTGCACGATGGACATGTCATTGCTCCTTGTGGGAAAATCAATCTGTTGTTGAGGGAGCCTCGGTTTTTGAACAATTTTACTTACGTTGCTTTGTTGTTAATCTGAAAATACAATTTTTAAATATATAACTTGTATTGCAATTGAAGTTGATCGATACGTGATACCATATAACCTTTTCTGATAATAGATGGTTTTCTCGTCATCGGCAACTGTGTATGGCCAACCTGAAAAGACTCCATGTGATGAGACGTTCGAGTTGAGGGCTATGAATCCCTATGGACGGACTAAGGTAGTTGCTTATGAGCAAATGGAATATCCAGTTTTCTTTTCACTCTTCACTTATAGTAGAATTGATATTTGAGGTTCAACAATCCGATTAGTGGTGTGAACCACTTATTTTGATCCATGAATTCAGTTTGTTTCCCTTCAATTTTACCAGCTTTGGGTTGAGGAAATATTTGCAGACATTCACAAGGCAGACCCAAGTTGGAGAATTATTTTACTAAGATACTTCAATCCTATTGGAGCTCATGAGAGCGGCACAATTGGTGAAGACCCTAAAGGAATTCCAAATAATTTAATGCCCTTCATTCAACAAGTAGCTGTTGGCAGATTACCTCAGCTTAATGTGTACGGGCATGATTATCCCACAAAGGATGGTACTGCGGTATGTCCTGTCTATAAGCCTTGTACGAAAGAAAATTTAGCAGAAATACCTAAAAATCACAAGTTTCAGTGTTAACCGAACATATATGCCCTTTGATGAACAGGTAAGAGACTACATCCACGTAATGGACTTAGCAGATGGCCATCTTGCCGCTCTGAGGAAGCTCTTTAACACAAAGGATATAGGTACTCTCTCATCTAGCCTAGATGATCTAGGATAAATACATTTGCCTGTTCTGGTCGTTTAATAAACTTGCCTTCGGCTAATAAGAATTTGCTAGTCATTTAACTTCATATTGGTAGTTGCCAAGTTTCTAGATGAATGCATCATATTTCCGTTGGGTGTCTTACATAAGTTCTTTTGTCTTAGGTTGTACTGCGTACAACTTGGGTACTGGACAAGGTACATCTGTGTTTGAAATGATTGCCGCCTTTGAGAAAGCATCTGGCAAGGTCACTGCTCTCTCTCCCTTTCTCTATCACACACATACACACAAACACACACATGCGGACATGGCATGTTTGATGATACTGAAGACTAGTTTGTTTCAGAAAATTCCTTACAAACTATGTCCAAGAAGGCCCGGAGATGCTACAATTGTTTATGCATCGACAACCAAAGCTGCAAAAGAACTTGGTTGGAAGTATGTCACTGAACCTTCCCTATTTCCTTGTATTTTGTTTTATATAATGTGAACAATCTACAAAATAATTTGCAATGTCATGGAGTTTGAGATTGGTCCTTAGTCATATTAACTGATTTCTTAAGGGCATAGAGAGAACTGTTAACATGTTAATAAAACCTAGTTTCTAAGTATTCAATAATTTGTGATATGTTGTGGGAGTTTGAGACTGATCCTTGGTCATATCAGTGCTCTAAAAAACTCCAACTTGTCCGATTAATTTCCGATCAGTCCCTAGGAAGCCCTCTCTGCCCAACTAGCACCAAGCGTATTTAGAATACTGACATGTTAACTGATTTTTGCTGCATATATTCGTTTCTTGTCCCTAAGAATCATTTTCCGCGAGTTATCTTCATCGTTATAATCGACGTTTGTGTGTAGGTAGTTGCGATCGTCATTATAACAAAAGTTTGTGTATGTATTTCAGGGCGAAATTTGGCATAGCAGAGATGTGCAGAGACCAATGGAACTGGGCAAGCAAAAATCCATGGGGCTATCAGTCAAAAAAGCCTGAAAGGGAAGCATATGCACAGACCTGACACTAACTACTCAGATCATTTGGGGATCAAAAAATACCACTGAACCACGTTTTTCACCTGGAGCTTCATCACATGTCCTCATAGTATTTTCTTCATTTTCTGAGGAGTTTAGGGTTAATAATCTAGTTTAGTGATGAAATCTGATGATCTTGAAGAATGGCCATAGTGCATCAAAAACCTATCATGTACTTTTCCATGGAGTTGTTGCTTGTTAGGTCCCATATAGCTCTCCACTTGTAAATTGATAAACCATCAAAAATTGATTTCAATTTTATCTAACTGAGTATTGATGTTGGTTAGTTACTAATGATGAGCATGGCCCTCTACATAGTCTGGAGAGCTCGTTTTTAAAGAAAACGGGCACGTTTGTTAAGTAGTTTTTGATTTTAAATTGTTCGGATCACATGTCAGTTTTGTCGATTTGCATCAATACTGATGTAAAAATGCTCTCAAATGAATCGAATCAAATCAATTTTTTTCAGTTTGATTACTTTTTGGGATGATTCGATTATATCTAAGTACCTCTAAATTATTGCCTCTATAGTTGTGTTCAAGTTGACTAAACTATGCCACGTGGCTTCTCCCGATTGGACAGTCCTTAAAATACACATGGAACCATGACTACTACACATTTTTTTAAACACCCAGTTGGGTCTGAAGCAGGTATGAGGAAGCTTCACTCGGGAGGGACCAAATTTTATGAGGTCAATGGCTGGTGCTTCACCTGTGGGAGCCAATTCCCTGAGCTCGCATCAGTTTCCGACTCCGTCGCCGTTCTCGTTCTCCGTCGCATCCACGAGGTGGAGCTCAAGGCCCTCACTCCATCTGCTAAGCCTCTCCCTCAGGTTCTTGGGGTTTCTTTTATCCTTTGTCTCTGCTCTTGCTCTTGCTGTTCCTTCACCAACCAAGAGTGATGATAAGTTCAGCAAATACCCATCATTGATGTAAGCTTATATATATGTATGTGTGTGTTCATGAATTTTGGATTTGTTGATGAAATATAAAAAAATATCATTCTCTTCTTGCCATTAATCACCATTATTTGAAGGGAAGCTAATTATAGATTTTACTGATAATTTTAAATAATATGATACTATTTCAGGTCAAAATAAGCACCTTAATTTTCTAATGTAAATTTCCCAAAATGAGTTCAATAGTTACATCACCTTCTTGACAAAATAAGAGAAATTAATATAAGTTGGTCAAGTGACCATGTGTTTATATATAAACAATGAAATGAAATAAGATATTTTCTTCTACCACAGTGAATGATGATATTTAGTAGCATCAATACTCTTTTTTTTCCTTTGAAAAAAAGACTAAAGAGTAGTTGGCCGATGCCTCGTGTAATAATATGTGGCTACTAACTACAATTCACGCGTTGATTAAATTGACTGATGCCTCGTATAAGAAATATGAGATTACTGTTTAGAACCCACACGCTGATTAAATTATTTCTAACGAGAAAAAAATCAAGAATCTATGAGCTCACTAAGAGATAGCTCTGACCAATTTTCACATTGCAATTTGCAAGGGAAGATGGCATGATATTACTTGCATTCCAAGGTACCTTAACATAGTGAATATGACCATGCAGGTACTGTTTCATTGTGGTATGTGTGGCTTTCCTGTATTCGGCTTTCCAGCTCTTCAAAGGAGTCTGTGACCTTACACACAGAGGCATTCTCATTTCGGACCCCGTCTCGGACTACACCAGCTTCATTCTCGACCAGGTTGGTACATTTACGACCAGATCAAATGTCAAAGGTTGTGAGTGAAATAACATAAACCTTATGTAATAACAAACATGTGGTAACTGGTTCAAATTAAAAATCAATAAATATTTGCAGACCAATACTAAAAACGTCAATTTTTAATCTCATGTCTATTTTAGTAAAAATACATAAACTTAATTTGTGTCACTTTTTAGTTTTTATCCATAGCAACACATTGTATTCTTTTGCAAAAGTGTCAGCACAATTTTTTCTAAAAAATTGAACGATCAAATATTGACTTAATAAGTATCATGTCACTAGTTCCATTCTTATGCACATAGACCGATATTGACCAATTTTCTTCATAAAATAGATTGTAGGGTACCTTCTCATTTCTTCTTCTTCAGTGGCGATACCGGTAATTCAAGATCTTCAACACACTGCACCTCTCTGGAAGGCGTCGATTGTCGCGGTCAGCGCCTCTTTTGGAACATTCGTCGTTCTGGCGACATGTGCTATTCTGTCAGGCCACAAGCTGTGTAAGAGAATCATTTGGTAATGCTCCACGATGCTTTGGTGTTGAATCATTTCACTAGAGCCGAAATGAACCCTGAAAAAAAATACCATTTCCGTGATCACAAGTCAGAAGAATATGGCCTAGTTTTTTTTTCTTTCCATACATTTCAATTGTATAAAGAAAAAAGAAATAATAGTTCATTTCTCATAAAAGGGAGCTGAACTTTAAGAACTCTACTAGGGTGATATTGCCTTGTAAATGAACAAACTAATCTACTATGGCGAATGACGGATTTCCGTTAATATTTTTATGTAATTGCGAATTTAATGTTTTATCTATAAATCGGAATTAATTTCGTCTAATTTAACTCATAAATTAATCACGAATTCAAAATCAAAAGAGCTAATAAGTTTTAGCGAGATAGAACCAGAAAACCGAACCAAAGAACCTAAACAGGAACTGAGCAGTTTCTCACACAGTGATTCCGAGTTTAATTTCCATAATTTGAGAACCGATGAATTCGGTTCGATTCAAAATGAATCAATTCGATCCGTGACCGTGCCCACCCTTGATCCACAGTTACCATCACGGGCCTGGTTATGTAACCGAAGGCCCGTTTAAAAAGCCCAATAAGTGTTATCGAGTTACGACCCACCATTTTCCAAAACGGCGCCGTTTAGTTCCCGCCAGAATTAACAGTCACATTTAAATGAATCAGAGCTCATGAGTTAGGGTTTGTGGGACTTGAAGCAGACGAAACCAGAGAGACGAAGCTTCACCAGAATCTGCTGCAATGGTTCTCAAGTGCGTTCCTCTTCGCCAATACTAGTCTCTTCACAGTCAATTGTGTTCCTTGCTTCAGTTTTCGAATTCAACGATTCGTGTTTCTGCGATTGACGGTAGCTAGATTAGATCTCGCGTTTCCAGTTTTTAGGTTTATTTCCGATGAATGTATCGCTGTTTTGGATAAATTTTGATTGTTCGTCTCTTGTTAGTGGTGCAATTTCGGTGTGTCTTGCTTGATATTGCTGAGGTTTAGCAGGAACTAGCCGATTGCGATTGTTCGTGGTGGATTAGCAAATGCCTACTGTCTTTGATCTGTTTGAATTGAGATTGTGTTTGTGGATTCTTGTTTGGCCGTTGAACCGTTCATTTGTAGTTTTTTTTGTTGTTGCTGATTTTGCTGCTGAGTGTGATTAGATTAGTTCATGCTTTAATGTATTGATATTGTAATAGATATGCCTGATACATTTTGTGGCATTATTGAAATCTTTGCTTCTTTCGATTTACTCTAAGATTTTCCCCAGAAAAGCTTTTCGTGTAAGTGTGCAATGATGTGATTGTGTGAGAAATGAATGGTAGTCCTGGAGTTAGTGGTTCAGTTTGTGAATTGTTATTTGTTGAGAGCACATGTGGCACCAGAAGAAAATATTTGCATGATGATTTGAGATGGTTTGTGGCATTCTCGAATTCTTCAATCCTGTTCTGAACTGCATTTTAAGATTAAAGGGTCGGAAATGCTTCTTCTGACTCACCCGAAGATTTTCATTTTCCCCAACAAAGCTTGTCGCGTAAGTGCAATTTTGGACTAATTCAACCAATGATTCGAGTTACTCTGTTCTTGTTATGGACTATTTGTTCAGAATTGATCGCTATTTTGATGATGTTTCCGTTTCAGGACTGAACTCTGCCGCTTTAGTGGAGCCAAGATCTATCCTGGAACAGGTAGCAGATTTATCCGCTCCGATTCTCAGGTGGGTTATTTTAGTTGTTTCACTTTGTTCTTGACAACGCTCCATGGTTTTCAGCTAGTTAGTGCGTGTAGCACTTCCAATATTTTTCAGCTTTTACCAATTATTCACTTTTGATCCATCAATGTAGGTTTTCCTCTTTCTCAATTCAAAATGCAAGAGGTACTTCCACAACCGCCTGAAGCCATCAAAGCTCACATGGACTGCCATGTACAGAAAGCAGCACAAGAAGGTGATCTATCATCGGGAAATTTTTTCTAACTCGAAAACACTGTGTGTTATATTAGTCTTAGAATAAGCAATCTAATCATCTATTACGTTCTGCCTTAAACTAGGACATTGCTGCTGAAACAGCAAAGAAGAAGCGTCGTGCCACCAAGAAACCTTATTCAAGATCCATTGTCGGCGCCACACTGGAAGTCATCCAGAAGAGGCGAACTGAGAAGCCAGAAGTCCGAGATGCTGCACGTGAAGCTGCTCTCCGGTACATTTACCATTTTCAAGTAGTTAAACTCATTCTGCAGTATTGCACCACCTCATTCAGTTCAAATGTGTAGTTCTTTCATGAGTTGAGACTTGCAGGTTCTTGTAATCTGATAGTGAATCAAGGATAGGATGAAGAAAACCAAGGACGAGAAGAAGGCCAAGAAAGCCGAGCTGGTGTCCAAGACACAGAAGTCCGGCAAGGGCAATGTGGCCAAAGGCACTGCACTGAAAGGTCCCAAACTTGGAGGCGGTGGTGGAAAGCGATGAGTCTCTCTCTCTCTTTCTCCATCAGTAGAGTAGTGATATAAACATTAAACATTGAACATCATCATATCTCTAAGTTTTAGTTTCTCATTTTTATCTGCTAAATTTCTCCATATTTGACATTTCCATTTGGAGATTTGCAATTATCATATAGAATATAATGCTTTTGAGATCTCCACTGTTCAGATATTCATATCCAATTTTGCTGGTCTCAATTGAAATGTGTGTTTCAGATTGTTGTGTTTGATCTGTAATGTGATTTTTGGTAAGTTTGGTGCTTCATTTTGGGACATCCCAGTTTCTCCTTTTATTATAGATGATAAATTTTGGCTTTACCTGCCAAGCAAGCACTGGGTGACGTGGCTGAAATGTGCCAGGTGTCAGGCGGAGGAGGAGAGTAGCTTGAAAGCAAGTGTTGATTGGGAGTGAGCAACAGCTAGTAGTAGTGACGTCTCACTTGTCAAAAATGGTTCTGTACACGCTACGTACTCGCTTTGACACGTCACCACTCACACTTGATCAAATTTGGGATTCCCTCAACTAAACTACACCTAAACGCGTTGCCTTCTTCTATCAAAAAAGTAGACAGAGCAACATATCTGCCAAATGACCAAATTACCCTGCTATGTTCTCTTGGCCAGGGATATGAATTTTTTCGAAATCTGACGGAGATTCAGTGTCCTCGATCCGATGAAAAAGAAACAACGTCACTAAACACATCTTGAACTCGTTCTATTGCCTTTATATACAGATGTAAGATTTTACGAACTTAAAAACATATTGTATTATAATATAATGAATAACTAAATTTACTTGAATCCGTTCAAATCTTGGTACTTTTTAAAATCATTATTTGGGTTTTGTTTTGTTGAATTGTTTGAATAAGAATGTGGACATTAACTAAATTTTAGTCAAATCTTTATATTTTTCAAATGTATATATTTTACACATGTCATCTAATGATTAGTATAAAATTTGTTACCATTACAAAATGCAATTTTTAGGACATGGTTATTGAATTATTTAAATAAAAATGTTGTGAAAAAAAATCTCTCTTATGTTGCTGCCAAATAGCTGTATAAACGGAACAAGAATAGAGTCACAATGTAACACAACAAGCAATAATTGTTCTTTAATGATAACGCATCCATTTGGAAACTCCATTTATTTTGTTTTTTCAGTTCTTAATTATTATAACCCCGCCGGCAGAAAATTTTATCAATATATGTTTATAAATAAAATAGATTTTACGTTGACTTATTTGCACAAATTGAATAACTTCAGTTCCCGTCTAGTGATTTTAAATTGATATTAAATTTAAGGTTAAAGTCGTTTGATTTTTGAACAAACTCAAATTAAATTTATTATAATTTGATAAGTTCGCTCGTCAACATATTTAACATTTGATAAGCCATGATTTTTTTAACATAGTTAAAATTGAATTTATTTTTAATAAGTGTGCATGATAAAAATTAAACGATTCGTACCGACTTCAAGCTTAACCAGATCTTTTCGAGACGATCTTGAACTTAAGACGTAGAAAATAAACAAAAAAAAACTAAAATAGTAATTGTAACAAACTATTTTGGTTGTTTTTTTTATTTCGGATTGAGAATGACAGGTAACGATATCAAAGCACCGTCACCGTCATCTGACAAAAAACCGATAAATCAGTAAATTGGCGTTATCAACTTATTAACAGTATTTTGGTATCAAATTTAATTTCAAACGGTTTAAAACTCTCCAGAAAAAGGAAATTAAAAAAGAGAGTCTGTAAATTACTAAGTTCGAATTTTGCTGAATCCATTGAAACTCGCTTTCCTCTCCTTCTTCTTCTTCTTCTTCAACCTCTCGCTTCCAAGTCACCTCTCAATCTCTGCTCTCTCTCTCACTCCTCCAATTAAATTTTCCTCAATTTATTGATATATAAGTATAGACTTGAACTTCGCAGAGTCGCAGAGTCAGAGAATCGTTGAGCTTGGGCAAAAATGGCGACCCAAGATCCGGAGAGAGGAGGAGGGGCCAAGAGGGTCGGAAATGGAGCATACCCACCTGGGTTTTACTCGAATCAATCGTACTATGTGGATGCCTCGGAGCATCAGTGGACTTCGTGGCTGATCCCGATGTTCGTGGTCGCTAATGTCGCCGTGTTCGTGGTGGCTATGTTCGTCAACAACTGCCCCGAGAACAATCGGGGTTTTGGGGGTCACTGTGTGGCAGATTTTCTGGGTCGACTCTCGTTTCAGCCTCTGAAGGAGAATCCTCTATTTGGGCCTTCTTCGATTACGTGAGTGTTTTTAGATTTGATCTTCTTTTTTTTATTTGTGGGTTTTGTGTTTTTGCGGTTGTGTTGGATTTGGGGTTTCTGATCTGGGTGTTGCGGTTGATTTTGATTTTGGGTGGTGAGTTTGTTGGGAATTGTGGTTTTGAGATCATTACTTAGATTTTTGAGATTGTTTGGGTGTTTGTGTGTGAAATTTGTATGTATGAGCTATTTTCTGGTGCTTGTTTCTGCTTGTCTCTGGCCAGGTATGATTTTGAAATCATCAATGGCTCTGTGATTTGGCTTTTAGTTTGATCTTTCCACATTGTGAATTTGGAAGTCACTATATATCAATCAGTATTCTCAAAAGCGCTAGGCGCTAGTCAGGCAGAGAGGGCCTTTTGAGGACTGATCAGGGATTAATTGGAAAATAAATCGGATCGAATGATTAATCGAGAATCATAGAGGATTAATCGGGCAAGTTGGGATTTTTAGAATACTGATATCAATATTGGGTTAATGAGTTCGTTTTAAGATTTGATCTTTTTTTTCGATTTCTTGGTTGTGTATCTTATGAATATGCTTGTGTTTGATGTGGGGTTTCTGATCTAGTGTGGTTGATTTTGATTTTGTGTTGTGGGTATTGTTGGGATTGTGGTTGTAAGATTGTCACTCAGATTCTCGAGTTTGTTTGGGTATTTGTGTGTTAAATTTATGAACTAGTTTATGCTGTTTGATTGGTTTTGCAATCATCAATGGTTCTGTGAATGTTTGTTACTTAAGGTAGGCTCGGCTATTCTAAAAAAAAAAGGTAGGCTCGGCTTTTAGTTTGGTCCGTCCACATTCTGAATTTAGAAGTCACTAATATTGGGTTAATGAGTTCAGTGTTATTCTCATCTTCCTATAAGACCTTACCTCTTTTAAGCTTACCCCCGTTGGATGGCTTTCATGATTAGGTAGGAGGACATGCTGTTTCTGAACTCGGATCAAAGTAGACCTTAAGGTTTAGACTAAGTTCAGCAACTCGGGGTTAGTTCTTTTTCTTTCTCCTTTTGGGTCAAAGGGTCTGTAAATTTTCAAGTCCAAGTTGTTGGTCGGTCACTGGAGCGGTACATGTTGTGGCAAGTGTCATTTCGGCGAATATCATTTACTCGTGTTTCTTGAGTAAATATTGTGCTATTGGTTTTTAGTGTTATTGGGTTTAAACACTTTGGGTAAAGTATGGATGGCTATCATGGATTATACATCTTTTCCACTTAGCTATTTCATATACTTCAAGTTTCATTTTTTTTCCCACCTATTAAAATTTTGGATGGAAAATTGTAATTTCAAAAGTGAAAAAACAAAAATGCCCTTGTGCCTCGCTTCCTCCGGCCAACACACCAACGCCAATAGACCACTTCATCATCACCGACAACCTCCTCGTCGAAAAAACCACGCAAACCTCGTCGTTAATTGCTGCCTCAAGCCCAAGAGCATTTTTGCCTTTTCACATTTAACATTTTTCATCCAAAGTTTTAACATGTGGAAAAAAATGAAACTTGGGGTACCTGAAAAAGCCATTTATTGGTTAGATATAGCTAAGTGGAAAAGGTGCATATTTTAAATATTAGACAAAGTTTTCATCTTGTGAAATGGAATAGGTTAAGGTTATAAATCTCAAATGTCCGTTTCTTGCATGTGCAGCTTGGAAAAAATGGGAGCGTTGAACTGGGACAAAGTAGTTCATCACCACCAAGGATGGCGGCTTATCACATGCATGTGGTTGCACGCTGGAGTCATTCATCTCCTCGCGAACATGCTGAGCTTGGTCTTCATTGGGATTCGACTTGAACAACAGTTTGGATTCGGTATGTTATGACAGCATTGACATATGTTCTTTCTCGTGATTCCAAATCATAGTTTTACTCACGGTTGTTGTTCTCATCAATGTTTCTAAGAACTCTTGAAACTTATATATTGTTTTTGAAACTTCTGCAACTTCAACCTTTAGATTTATTTAATTTATTTCGATCTGCAGTACGAGTTGGAGCAATCTACTTGATGTCCGGATTGGGAGGGAGCATAATATCCGCTCTTTTTATCCAATCCAATATCTCTGTTGGTGCTTCTGGTGCTCTCTTTGGGCTTCTTGGAGCAATGCTGTCGGAACTTCTTACCAACTGGACTATCTACTCTAATAAGGTTTATTGCTAACCCTCAATTTTTCGATTATTATATTTGTGTAAAACAAGATTGATTAACCCATGTCCGCTTTGTAATGACACTCTTTATCGGGAATAAATCAAACTGAACCCTAACCGGTTAACCCTTACTCTAACTCCCATATGCTCCCAATTAGGTGGCCCACCGCACTGGATTCAAACCCTCCATTATAATCAGTGCTCTAAAAATCCTTGACTAGTCTAATTAGTTTCCGATCAATCCCCTGTTAATCTCCAATTAGTATATTAATCAGATTATTTTTTTTATTAGTCCTCAGATGCTATTTCTGCCCAACTAGCGCCTAGCCTTTTTTTAGAATACTGATTATAGTGGCACTTGATCCTGAATGACGGGTGGGTCGTTTAGGTCAACCTCTTTGACTCAATTTAACATTGGTATAAACCCTATTCTTGAAGCGTAGGTCATTGAAGGATAACACCATTAACAATTTAACATAATACGCGGAACAAAAACGAAGCGTGTGAAAGCAAATTAGGATGAATCGGAAAATTTTCCAAATTCATTGTTGTAAGGAGATTTGATTGTGTTTGATGTTTTATTTTACAGGCTGCTGCATTATTCACGCTCGTGATCATCATCGCGATTAACTTAGCAGTCGGAATTCTTCCTCACGTCGACAACTTTGCGCACATTGGAGGGTTCTTGGCGGGTTTTCTTCTAGGCTTCGTTTTGTTGCTCCGACCCCAGTTCGGGTGGCTGGAAGGCCGAAACTTACCGCCCAACTCCACCGCTCGCATCAAATCTAAACACAAGGCTTACCAATACGTGCTTCTCTTGCTCTCCCTGGCGTTGCTCGCAATCGGGTAAGTTACAAGTCTCTACTCTCACTTAACATTTGGTTTTTACAAATTGATGATCCGTTTTATTAGCTTCTACGTGAGTGCATTGATACATCTTTCGTAGGTCCATTAAACAGACAATGTTTAGAAATGACACTTAGACTATCCTCTTTTTTTTGGAAAATTAAGATTTTTTGTTTAGATTGAGTTGCAAAAATGTAGGTGTTGCTCAAGTTTAGACAATTCCATCATGGTGCCAATGACACCTACTTGTGAATTTTTAAAACATCGATCCGATTTTCATGTAATCGGACACTTTAAGTCGCTGGGGCGGATCTAGATGGATTTGGACAAGCGTATGCGAATTTTTAAAAAAAAAGAATAATACTTGAAACTAAGATATTTATACTAACTTATACTTTAATTTTTATGTATATGAATGTAAAAATATTAATAATTAATTAATATACTTTTAAAAAATAGAGAAATACAAATCTGATTAATCCTCCGATGTCTTATCCTTCTGACTTCTCTTGTACCGCCACGACGGATTGTACCAAATTTGAGCAAAAGTTATTCTTCGATATGAAATTTGATTAAACAAACTAATTAGATTGTTGTTTTTTTATATAAAATATATAATTGTGTTTATACAAGTTTTTGTATAATAAAAATTGCAGGTATAGTATGGGATTGGTGATGCTGTTCAGAGGAGAGAATGGAAATGATCACTGCAGCTGGTGCCATTACCTCAGCTGTGTGCCCACTTCTAGATGGAAATGTAGCAACTGATTCATTCTATTTTCTTTACTATTGTATTGTTTCAATGTATAATTCAGTCTTGAGTTTAAATAATGTGCAATTCTTTCATTGATTTGGATCAAAAGTTTGTCAAATTATATATATAGGGCACACTTCAGTACGAACCGCCCAAACGTCTGAACGGGTGGTATGTTTGGGCGAAAGTGGAATGTTGGGGCACATAAGTAGAATTTCCTCATTTCACCCCGAAGTTAAACGTTCTACTTGTATGCCACAATCTTCCACCCCAAAGTTAAACGTTCTACTTATATGCCACATTCCACCTGTTCAAAAGTTTTATAGATACTCAAACAGTAGTTTCTATATGCTTGTGTTTCATGTCTATGGTGCTGTACAATTTAAGATTGTCACAGTGATTATATAGTAAGTTTAATTACATATATTCTCTTGTTCTTAAAACATGTTTTCTTTTAATTTAATTTCCTTAAAACTGTAATCATTTCTGATTCAATCCCAGTGTTTCATTTCATATAAATAGCATATTCTCCCACCAAAGTAAATTTAGTTTATACTACATTTGGCACCAGTGTTAAAGTATTCAAATGGAGCACTGATACATTAAATTTGGCTTGAACAAAATATATAAAACTCAAAATTACCAAATGCATCAGCCTGCTAGCTTTGAAAGATTGGATATGAATTGTGAATTGAATTATATTGAATTTGAACTAAATAAGTAAATAATTAAACTCGAACAACTCGTTAAAACCGGACTAGTTATTCGGTGACTAAATTAACATTGGACATTACAAGAAACGAAACTTAACACATCGATCCATTGACTTTCTAGTTAATCTCAGTTGTCAAAATATATAACACCTGAAAGTTAAATTAACCCTAACACATAAAAGCTTACAACTCCTTATAACAAACAGACCAAGTACTAAACTAGGATTAGATGTTACAGTAGTAAGCATATAAAAACTATGATAAATTCAACAGTTAGCATTTAAATCCAACGGGCATACCTAGCCGGTCAAGGCGGCCCGATCCCGGATACGCCTTGCTCGTGAAGCTAGCTTGCAATGCAGACACAGAGACCTTGAGCGAGCCCGACCTCGACTCCCCAAATAATCCATGAATCGAGTTCCTCTTTGAAGAACCCGACCTGTCAACATAGTGAGGCCGTTGCTTGGGAGCGCTCAGAGACCTTGCCTTGGCCTTGGACGATTCGGTGTAGGACATGTAGTTGGGGTGGTCGGAGTACCCACTCAGGTAGCAGCTCCTCTGGCCATCGCTCTTTGAGGGGGTGAAGGGGCTCCTACCGGAGGACCCTCCCCCGCCCCCTTGGGAGGAGGCAGAGTAGAATTGAGGGCTGTTGTCGGCCGTGCAGAACGGGCCGTCCTCCTCCTGGGAGAATTTTAACGGGTTTAGGGACTGTACCTCGTAGGAGTCTTTTGAGGTCGTGAAGCTGTGGCTGTTCGGGTCCGAGGATAGGGCTTGCTGCGGTTGGAAGAGATTTCGGCGTTTCATGGAGAAATGATGCTGTTTGCCGGTGTCGATCTCGAGTATCTTGTCGTTGTTGCTTCTCACTTCGTCGCATTGTTCTTGCGTTTGATCACTGGAGTAACGATCCGACCTGTTCCTCTCGTAGACTCCGTTGGAGCAATTTCTCTGCATTTTGTTTTAGGCACATATATATCAATAAGAGACCAAATGGGTCTGATTATGAGAAATAGAGGTGTTCTGGGACGTACCTTCTGTGTGGATAAGGGGTCGTATTTTGAACTTCTGGTATGGATAAAACGTTCGGATTTTTCAGGGGTTGATGGATCCTGCAAAATGGAAATTAATCTTCATCAGCAATGACAATGGCCAGTCGAGTCAAACACAGGTCAAGTTCCTTTTTTTCTGAAAAATCGCTAGAAGTCCTTGTACAGCTATAAGTTCAAACTTCACACAAAAAATGCTTCTATATCACACGTTGTAATGACAATAAACCAAATGCATCCCTACACAATTAGATTTGAATTTGAAATGGTAATATTAGTTGGCTGTTTTTCCTATTCTATGCAACAAAATGTATATAATGTTATAAAATTCCTGAATAGTCCCCTATTAATACACAATTAGTCTGATTAATCCAATTAATTCCCATTTAGTCCTCAGAGTCGCTATCTACCCGACTAGTGTCTACCTTTTTTAAAACTGACAAACACAAGCATCGGATAAATATAGCAAAAGTAAAATGAACATATTATATTTCTATGCAAACGACTTAAAACACAAATCGTTCCTTGGGTGCAAGACAGGCCTTCACATGATACGAAAAATGCGGTGTTTAAAAAAACGCTAGGCGTTAGTTGAGCGAAGAGGGTCTTTTGGAGATTAATCAGGGACTAATGGGGCAATTCAGCAATTTTTAGAACACAGCAAGACTGCCCCACCGACAGAAGTTACTCTATATACCATCATAAATGAGTTAGAAGATCGAACTTCATGTCTCCCTATACACTATCATTAAATCACAATTACTGCTTCATATCAATTTCTACCAACTTAATCCATAAATTCATGATTGTTCAGAGCAAAACGAAATGTCTGACTGTGACTCATAAATCGTAAAAACTGCATGCCCAGCAACATTAATGAGAGGGAGAGGCTATGACAAAAATAAAACAATTATTACAAGGAAAAGTAAATCAGGGATTTACCATATAGTGGGATTGTGAAGACTTGCTGCTCGAGTGCGAGGAATCGGACATTTGGGACCGTCCTGCCCGAGCTCTTGCTTGGGCCCGAAGAAGTGCTTGCATCCGTCGCAATGTGTTCTTCCTCTCGATGTGACCTCTGACAAGTGCTTGCAGCCTCACCAAACCCTTTAATGCCCGCAATGCTTTCCTTGCCTACAATATGGTTGTGAAATAAGTTTTTGATGAGAGACAGAAATGTACTATTTAAGAGAAAGGCACCATAATAACTCAATTTATGCAGAATCTTTAATTGAATAAATTTCCAAAGACAAGGCGGTGAATCAGACATTTAACAGCTTCTCAATTAAAAGTCTGGCTAAACACGGAGAAGACAAGGACAACACAGGCAAGGGTAAAGGAGCAGTGTTACAGGCAGCTGACTAAATGTTTATGATCAACATTAAAGCACTCAACAAACCATCTCCGCCTTTTACTCAAGGTTCTAAAACTCGGGATCAGAAAAAAACTCGTACATGCATGAAAATAAGAAGTTTCGAGAACAGTTTCAAAGTATAAAAAAAAAAGAAATTTGACCAGGTTTGATTGAATAAGAACTAAATACAACTAAATTACCAAAAACGAGTTCTAAAACTCGGTCAACTCAGTTTTATCGAGTTCTTGGTTGTTTTAGAATACTGCTCAATTCAGAAACCATCAACAACACTTTTAGCTGTAACAGACCATCCCCAGCCCAGTTTCACATTCACCAGGAAAGCCAAATGATAATTTCAACAAAGCTCCCATCTAGTTCTTAGGATCTACAAATTCCAATTTGCTAGTGCTTAACATACCCTACTCCAATGCATGAACATTAAACACAAGTGCAGCTCAATTCAGTTAAAAGGCTTTGACAATGCTATAGACTATAGAATTAGTAATTTAAGGCCCTATTCCACTTTCTTTCACCTTTATCTTTTTCAAAGCTAAACCTTTAATTTTCAACACAAAGTTACTAATGCACCAGACTAAAGTACAAACACCTACACAACTATGAATTAAATACAAATTATTCATCCAACTATCATAAATCACATACAAAAAATGTTATCTAATTTATGAAATTCATAAATAATCAACTCTGACCATGAACATACGAGAACTGAAATCCTAAACAAGGATGTAAACGAGCCAAATTGATCCCCAAATTTTATAGGCTCGGCTTGAGCTCGAACAAATTAATGCAAACTAAACTCGAGCTTGACCTCAAACATTCAGTAACAGTTTAAATTTATATTAAATAAAATATATAATTCAACAAATATGAAAAGAGCTCAACCTGGAGCTAGAATTCAGGCCAAGCTCAATAATTTTAAGCTCGAGAGACTCGGTAAAGGGTCAACTCGTTCACACACTAATCCTAACCCATAACAAGTTGCCTAAATGGGTCCTAAAAAATTACTATGAGCCAATTAATGACATTAATATGGGTTCAAAACCAGCAAAACAAAACAAAACCCTTATGAGTACTACTGAACAAAACAAATCATTCAACAACACCAACAAAGGCCAACTAATCAAGAACAAAGAGGAAATGCCAGAAACTCAAGTTCAAAGCAATAAATACCAAAAAATGCCATAACAATGAAAACGGATTCAAGGCCCACACAGCTCTTCTACTCTGCCACACTATATTGCTATAGTACATTAGTACCAATTCATCCAGATTCACATTTCACAGCAACAAAGAGAGAGAAAAAGCATAGAAGTCACAACAGAGTAATTTTTTAGAAAACGACAAAGTGAACAGCTCAGACGAATCCGTGGAAGCCCGATTAGCTCTAATGGGAAAATCTCATAGTCCCTTTTCTGATAAATTTTCCCAGAAGCCAAACAGGAGGAGATCATTTTCCATAATAACAGAAAGTTCAGTGAATTTATCCTAATTACTGTATAATTATAATTAACCTCGAAAACACGCGCGCGTTGGCGAAAACAAAGAAAATACGGTTTTCGAAAAGAAAATAAAAAAGAGACAGTTCACAGATTGAGAACGAGATCGAGAAGGACGCGAATTCAGAGAAGCGTAACAGTAAAGGAAGCGAAGCAGAGTGGCGATCCCGTAATTAAGTACAAAACCGAGGTCAAATTGCAAAGATCGTACAGCGATAACAGAACTGAAGAAGAAGAAGAAGAAGAAAAGAAGAAGGAAGATTCAGAGAGTACAAACCAAATAGCCTCTAAACGCCGACTGAATCCTCACTGCCGCCCACCGCCTCACGCCGCCGTGAACCCCCGGAGACACGTCAGCGCACCTCCCGCTGCTCGTGAGCCTCACCACTGCCGCGGCGGCCTGCGCGGCGGCGACCGCCGCCTCCGCAACGGCGGCGGTCGCCGCCGCCACGGCGATGGCGTGCTTGTTCGGATCCGCCGGAAGAGGAGAGGAGGCGGCGACGCCGGAGGAATGGGCGGGTTTGGGAGCGGCGTGGTATTGCTGGTCTCGTTCTCTGGAGGATTTGACGAAGCTCCACCTCCGCTTCTCTCTCGCCGGCTTCGCCGGAGGCTGCGGCGGAGACGGCGAGTCTGGTTTCTTCAGGCCCAGGAGACCTCTGAACCACTTGGAAGCTTTTCCCATTTGGTCAGTCGATTCTGTACTGGATAATCACTAGCGGTTTCGACAATTCAGTACTGGGTTGGGGTTGAGCTTGAGCTTGCATTTGCAGGTGGAGGATTGAAGATTGAAGAAGACGGAGTGAGAGAGAGAGAGAGAGAGAGAGAGAGAGAGAGAGAGAGAGATGAGGAGATCTTAGTGTTGTTGTGTGTGTTTCAGTTACTAAATATTGAGAAAATTATTTTGGGATCAAAATGGACAGTGAGGGAGGGAAAAACCAAAACGTCGAAAGCGAGTGTGACTATTTGATCCACTCTCTTTCGCGCGCGTGTCGGTGCGGCAAGTGCCATTGGGCCTAAATCACCTCCGGCCCATTCGATCAGAAGCCCAGTGTGTATTGCTTCACCTTTGAGGTCGCTTTCCTATGAACTAAAGAAGCAAAATTAATCTTACAAAAACAATGACTACCAACTACATTAATCTTAAATCCGAACTATAACTATACAAATGTGGGAATTACATTGAGCCAATAATTCGATAAATGATGTTCCCACATTTGTGATGGGTAAAAATTTCTAAAAGTACAATAATATTTTTTGAGTGTCCACGTGAGTATCAAAATGTCATTCTAATCCAGTTAAAAAATATATAACTAATAAAATTTAATATATATTTTTAAACATAATATGACTTGATCTAAATATATTCATATATTATGCGACTGTCAAGTTAGAATAAGATCACCAAATAATGACACAAATTCGACGTCTACAACTTGACAAGATAGGAGACGAGATTACTAAATTTAACTTGTACACGATCAGTTTTCACAAATTAAGAAAATCATGTAATCTACACTAAAAAAATAAATATTTTTGAATACAAACCTCATTATCACATGTATAGATAACCAAAATTCTTTAACCTATGAAAAATTCTTGATCCGACCAAATTAAATACCAATATCACTAAATTTGACTTAGAACCTTACCTTCGGACATAACTCATCTTCATGTTACAGTCGCGGGGTCACTCAAATTGCGGCCAATTGTCGGCACAGAGAACAAAGTATAATAAGTAATATAACTGTAGAGAATTGGTCAAGAACTGATCATACGGTCACGATGTGTTTTAATGCACAACTCAACTACGCTTCATCATAACAGCAAAATATTATACAAGTAGCGACAGTCCCACTTAATTAATACTTCAGATACGAAAGATTTACATGTACAATTCTCTACTTTAAAATTCAAGGCTCAAATCAACCAACACATATTTTCTAATAGCTATACAATACTCAAAATATTTATTAAAATTATTTTGTGAATATACAATGTAAAATTTATATAATATAATATACTGTAACAACTAATAAATACATATGAAATTATTTTAACATTAAAATAATAAAAAATAGTGTTGTTTTGAGAATTTATGATGATTTTAAAGTTTTTGGGTTGGAATAAAATGAGAATAGAGACTAACATTCACTTATTATCTAGTTAAGATTTTGAGATTTTAGAACTCTTGAAATAGAGATGCACTAACTCAATCCAATTAGATTCGTAACTACAAAAAAATCTTAAATAATTAGTACTTGACCAGTGATAAAGAGAATAACGTAGGCTCTGACAATTATCACACATAAGTAGTGCAGAACTAAAACTGATGGTCACGAGCCTCGGTAATTAGGAGGTCACATGGTGAATCTTTTTTTCTCTGAAATGGATTGTCAATCCATCAGATTTTGGTATATAACCTACGAGCCTATAGTGAGACCTCAAAACATACATATGACCTATAAATGAAGGGGATGTTGACGTGTCATCATCACATGTGTCTGTATTCTATTTCTACAGATCGGACGGTGGGAAGAGAACAAAACTCACAAATCGTCCTCTTTTTACCCAGATTGCCAACAACTACAAAACAGAATCTACCAGAATATATTGTCCACAGAGCTACTACTTTCACTTTGCTTCGTATCATACGAAATAAAAATAATAATGCAGGCTGTCTAGTTTGTCTAAAGTTCTAAAATTGGGGATAGGGCCAAAATGAAATAAAGAGTTTGGAAAATCAGAAAGAATTTATAAAAATATATATATTTCATTTTGTAAATTATTTTTGCAGTCAAAATTAAGAACTCATATAAGTTGAGTAAGTTGAATTTAAAAAGAAAATGTCTAATGTTAAACCAAGTAACCCTATGTATGTATATATAACAAAATAAACAATATTTTACCAAAATAAAATATTTCAAAAAACTTAACAAACAAAAAGAAAATATTAGATTATCTAATTAATGATAAATCAATCAATTCTATTATGCCCGGTACATTGGAGACTAAAACTGTTTAATTCTGGTCGGAGTTTGATTCGGGGGATCATTGTTAAGAGTGATCATTGGTTGTTGTTGTTGGGTTGTGTTAATCTTTAGAACCTGGTTGGGCTTGTGTCAAATTGGATATTGTTATGAAATATGTATATCCCTCCAAAAATCAAATTATGCTTTATGTAAGGTTTTATCAAATTATATTCCGTCCAAAGTAAATTTATCTATCAAATGTTTAATTTCTGACATGATGTGTTTGAAGTGTAATCAGCGAGAATAATTCATTGATTACTCCATGTTTTTTCTCGAAATAAGTGTCATTTAGCTTAATTCAGTTGTGGGTAGAGTTCGAGAATGTGCTCCCAACGTGCAGGACTGGTTTAATTGAAATTTCAAGAGAAAGGAGATGAAATTGTTTGCGATTTTTATATGGGTTATTTGGCAAGCCTAAAACCAAATACTTTCGAGTTGGGTGAGTGCCCCAGTGTCACAGGTTGCTACCTTGGTTAAGGCTACCTGTCGTGCGTGGAACTCAGCGAAGCTTGACATGTCTGCTTGCGTCCCTCCCTAACCAGATAATGCTATTTGGAAGGCGCCTAGGTCTAGTAAGTTTAAAATAAATGTTGATGTTGCACTAGACTCAGTAAGAAGTCTCTGGAGCATAGAGCTTATTTGCACAGATTGGCAAAGTTTATCGTCAACGTTTTTTTGTAGATAATTTACGAGATTACTTCAACTAGTTTAGCTGGAGGCCGAAGGAGTCCGGGAGGCAACTTTGTGGGTATCAAGAATAATTGAGGGATGTGTTGTGGAAATTGAAAGAGAGACCACAACTTCTCAGGATGAGGCAAGCTTTATGAAACTATTGAAGAAGTATAATGATAGACTAAGACAATCATAAAAACCCAACCATTGTTGAGGATGAGTGTTTATACCATATGAACTTCTAGATACTATTCAATTCAATATAATATCAAATGGTTAGCCCGAGTTTTTCAAAAAAAATTACAACTCAATAAAACTTAACCACTTAGATATAAATTCTAAAACTGTGTCAAACTCAATTAGCTTGATTTTATCTAATACTCAAAAATAAGGAACTCAAACAATAGCAACGAGTTTTAATAAATCACGTTACGCTATAAACTATATGGTCCAAATTGACATGCACATAGTAGGTGAAATACTTTGCCCCTGAATCTTGACAAAATTATAAATCCTGGTTAGTTCAATTTAAAAAATAAAACCCAGATATCGAATTGACTCATGTACAAGACAGTGACGGTCCATCTAATTTATAAAATATTATAAAAAATAATTCATGTCATTATTTTAAGAATATTATAATAACGATGAAATCTCTTATTTTTCTTCCCCAAGTTTATGATCTAAACTGTTGGTCGGGGGCACGTGGACCTTGAGTAACATGGAGGGGTCTGAGTTTTTGGTCAACATGTGGAGACCCCACAACGTGTGTGTGCTGTAAGGAGAGACCAGGTCAACGGTCCAAATTTTATTTTACTCATGCCGGCCAAAATAATATTAAGGATTTATTTTGGTGCCGATTTTTCCGACCACGTGTGAACATTTGACGCCGAGTCACATTTCTAAGGCTGTACTCCCCGAGTCACCGCTCGGTCACCTTCTTTTGAATATTATGTGAACTCGTGAATTTTGTGCACAAGCACGCATGTCATTATTTAATTTTTAAATTAAATATAACTTTAAAAGAATAGTAATTTTTTCACCAAAAACATAATTTGTTATTGAATTACAAATGAAAACACAATCACATCATACTCTATCATGAATAACAACTAGACATATATAATAATACCGTCTTTTATTCAGTTAAATTAGGGACATTATATTCTCATCAAGTTCAAAATAATTTAACTATTTATGAGATATAAACCTAACAAATTAAAGATAGATTTAGTTAGCACATTCGTTCCTTACTCAAACATATCAAAGACATATAATATGATTAAATTCATAATATTTTATACCGTTTTAGACAAACAGTGTATATTTAAAGATTTTGTGTATGTCAGAAAAATACATCAAGACAGTATCAATTTCATGACATTTTTTTTGTGAAATAGTAACGAGACGAGTTCAGAATAGACTAAATAATCTCGTTTCCTATCTCGTCTAATCGAAAACACAAAATTCTTCATCATTAAAAGAATTTTTCATCCCTAAATCACTTTTGATTCTCAAATCTCTAAATTTACAGTAAGTATATCCAAAAATTTGAAAATTCACTACCATGATCTATTAATTATTTTTGTCAATCTAAACTGTAATTTTAAAAGTACACTAAAATAATTATAGAATGACAGGTGATTGATTGACAATAAAACTATTCTAAATACTCTGAAATCAAAATCAAAATCACCACTAATGGTGTTTTAGTTGATAAATTTTGGCACCTAAAAATAGATATTAGAAAGAAAAACGAGGCATCGGTTCACACGAGCCGGGGTTGTGTCGGTCCCCACCTTCCTTTTATGGAAAGTCGTGTCAGATCAGCTTTCTGAGAACGGCATTGCCTTTTCAGTGTTTTGGAGTTGAACTTACAACACACACTGCTAAAGTAGACTCCTACACACAGCGCCCAATCCCATAGTACTTGTGTAGGGACTTGGAAATCGACTATGCGTCTAATCCAATTCTCATTTTTGTCCTTATCTAACCAATTGTTTCTTGCTAATTCTACTACTATAATCTTGTTTGCTATGGAGAGAACTTGGATCCTCCGAATGGGCTATGGGCCAGGCTCAAACATGATTAGCTCTGTTCAGTGTTCACCATCAAAACATTGGGCCTCTAGTGGATGTGTTCAGCAACTTATGTAATGCCTCCTCAACAATTATACCACCAAACTCATATTATTCAATCCCATTCCGATCTATGGGTGACAACGAGACGAATTCAGAACGTGTGTAAATGATCAAGTTTTCTACCGATTCGGATTGAATATCGAGTCCCCGTTTGATACAATATTTTTTTTTCTCTATATGGTGACAATCGGTCAAGTTCAAGACGAATTTCGTGATATTTGAACCCTACACGTCGAATCAGAGTTTAGGGATATTCGTCATCCATGACTAAATTAATCATTTATATGGGCAATAAAGTAATAAGGCTAACTTAACTTTGACTTTAACCCTATCTCACGCGAGCTCTTAAGCTGGTGACCCACTAAAGATTCACGCTATGATTCTCAAAAGAGATAGAACTCATATACACCAACGACAAGTCCTAGGGAAAATTAGCATTATCTTATAGATGTTGAAGACTGAGCAAGTTTAGATTAGTTAATATGCTAGTCAAACTCGAATACAAGTCTCAAAAATATTATTAGAGAGGTTTCATAAAATCAACTCAAAAGCTGAAAAACTCACTACAAAATTAACAAGCTCGGTTTAGAGAACTTACTTTCCATTCCAAGGTTCATTTCATTGGACATCCAATGTAATCGACTGATCTGAGACTGCATAGAAAGTGGAAAGCATGTCAGCTTTAATATAGCAGTTCAGTAGCAAAAATTGATAGCATGGAGTCAATTTCTGAAGCTAATTACAGTTCTTTTTCCTAATTTAGTAGACAAGGAGGCGACAGACCAATGTCTTCAACCTTATATGAACGAGAACGAGAACGTGACTACTGAATTTATAATCTCTCGTTCTCATTCGAAAACCAGAGTCCAGGATATGTTACCTTGACCTATGACCGTCAGAATCTTATCTACAATCGGTAGATTTCTATGATGCAAATAATCCATACCCGAGCCTGCAGTAAGGAAAGAGTGAAACTCAGATTGTTGGAACATTACAAGCTACACATAGATCAAAGAGAGATGCATGAACCTAGACAGCACAGGGAAAAGCAAGGTAACAGTTACTTCCCAAGAGAAAGTGAAACTAACAGCCCATAAGAAGTGGATACACAGTAAATGTTTGGACCGAAAGAAACGACAGTGAGGAACAACACACATGTATAGGACACCAACATGGTGATGTTTTACTTTGTGTGAACATGTCTACGGACTAGGTAGTAACAAATTAATTTTGTTGGAATGAGTTCTTACATGTTAACAAACACTCCTTCAGTTCTTCTCATGCATCCTCTGTTTTGCATCATTATAAGGCAACATACCACCTTCGGCTCACAATCACATAACTCGTCCCTTCGTCCTATCACCAAAGCCTCTATATAAACACCAAGAGAGTAGAATCAAGGGAAAGTAGCAAAATGACGGTGTATACTATAACATTTTTGCAAGAGACTGTTGTTTACTTTATTAATGTCAAAATTGTAACTTTGATTGCTTGTGCAAAATTTATCAAAGTACACAACACCTCTTTCAAAAGTGTGATAGCATACAACATGTTTTTGCCATTTCCCTAATATCACTCAAACGCTGAAAAATTAACAAGCTCAGTTTAGAAAACTTACTTTCCTTTACAGGATTCATTTTATTGGACTTCCAGTGCCATCGACTGAGGCTGCATAGAAAGTGGAAAGCATGTCAGCTTAAATATTGCAGCTCAATAGCAAAAACTGATGGCATGGAGTCAATTTCTGAAGCTAATTGCAGTTCTTTTTCCAAATTTTGTAGACAAGAAGGCGACAGACCAAAGTCTCCAACCTTATAAGAACGAGAACATGACTATCGAGAAATCTGATTTCTCGTTCTCATTCGAAAACCATAGTCCAGGATATGTTACTTTGACCAATGATCCTCCTGTTCTTATCTACTATTGGTAGATTTCTATGATGCAAATAATTCATACCAAAGCCTGCAGTAAGGGAAGAGTGAAACTCAGATGGCGTGGTTGAAACATTACAAGCAACACACAGATCAAAGAGAGATACATGAACACTAGACAGCACAGAAGAGAAGCAAGGTAACAGTTATTTCCCAAAAAATACTAATAACAGAGAAGCGACATTTCTTGCTGCACTGGCATAGGAAGTATCGGCTGTAATGATAACAATGATCTAAGTTTTGTTAAATTATCACAATTCACAAAGGGTCCAAACAATTTGTTCTTCTACACATATACAAGAAATATGGTAGAAAAAAATACTAATATCTTAACTTGTTCTTAGTAAAAACTATCATGTACTTCCTATAGACATTGCCAATATTGATTTGATCGATCACCATGCTCATTACTGTGAATTCTTACAAAATATACTAATGAAACAGAAGCAACATTTCTTGTTGCACTGTCATAGGAAGTATCAGCTATAATGATAACAATAATTTAAGTTTTGTTGAATTATTACAAAGGAACAGAACAATCTGTTCTTCAACATATATACAATAAGCATTCTACAATAAATACTAACATTTAAACTTGTTCCTAGTAAAAACTCATACACTTCCTATAGGCATTGCCAATATTGATTTGATCGACCGTATCCATTACCATTAATTTCGACAAAACTCAGATTTAGTATCTTAAGCTAACATTTAAACTTGTTCCTAGTAATAACTCATACGCTTCCTATATGCATTGCCTAAATTGATTTGATCGATCACATCCATTACAGTGAATTTTGACAAAAATCACAATTAGTATCTTAAAGTAGTCAATTATGCTGGAAGGTAACAAAGTTATGATTCAGAGTGCCACTAGAGAGCTTCTAGCTAAGTGATCACCTCAGGAGCACACGCTAATGTCTAATTCCATATCAGAATACTTATTTGTTCAAGTACAGAAATGGAAACAGAACTTTGTATGTGGACTTTTAACAAACAGCTTCAGTGCACTCCACTGTGTCCCGAAGCCACAAAACAAACATAGGTAAGAAATAGACACGTGTCTTTGCCAATTTGATTCGTCTACTACATGTTTCAACTCAAGCAAGCTTCGATTCGATTTTCAATAGCTATTGCTACATTAAGACTGAAATCGATTCAATTCAATATTGAGCCATAAGAAAGAACTCGATTCAATTCAACATTGAGCTGAACCAAATCCAGATTAAAGGCCATAGGTAATAATCAGAAACCATTTCCAGAAAAAGTAAAATCTAAATCAAACAAACAAACTAACAAAAAATCGAATCAATGCACTTGAGAAAAGCATAGAAAATTCAAATCAAGCTAAACGAAACAAACATAGGTAAGAAACAGACATATGTCTTTGCCGATCTGATTCGTCTACTACACATTTCAACTCATGCAAGCTCCAATTCAATTTCCAATAGTCATTGTTACATTAAGACAAAAATCGATTCGATTCAATTCAATTTTTAGCCAAACCAGTTCCAGATCAAACGCCATAGCTAGAACTCAAAATCATTTCCAGAAACAGTCAAATCCAAATCAAGCAAACTAACAACAAATCGGAATCAATGCACTTCAGAAAATTCAAAAAAAACTTATGAAATCTGAACTTACGAGTGCATGATCTCTTCGGCCGACAGTCCACAAAATCCATGGATCACTCTCTCCGATTTTTCTCAGGCCATTGGTTCTCTCTCCGCAGAGTCGCTGCAAAATCGCTCACGGATCAAAGAATGAAGGAGATCGCAAATTTAGCGCTTCTTATATGATTCGCTAGGTTGAAGGATGGTCGCCACGTGTCAACAATCTAGGAGGAGATGCAATCTGATGCTGACAGGTGGAGGCGAGGCCATTGAAGCCAGGGGTAATACAGGAAAGAAAATTTTAGAAGTGGGTCCGGTGATTGGTCAGATAAGAATTTCTATTGGTTGATGAAATGAAACCATGTTATATTTTGACGGATTTACCCCTGACTCGAGAGCTTAATTACGTCACTTGCCTTCCCGCCAATTACTTTCAGCTTCATGAGCGTGTCACGAAAATATTTCGTCATGGAGGGAACTTATGATGCGGCCCATATGATGATTGATGCTGCACGTACAAAATTCTCTTTTGGGCCATTCGAATAAAAGGCCCAATGGACCAATAATTCTCTTGTAAGATTTTCTAAAAGCCCAAAATGTGTTTTTATCAACAATAGTTTGAATGTCGTTACCGCCGGCGTAGAACTATACATCAATAATTAGATTCAGGAATATAATTGAGTTTTAATTTGACAAATCTAAAACTTGATTTTTGAAAAAGAAAAAAATGTTCGACTCGAGCTTAAATTGATTCGTAAAAAAAACGAATCAATTTAAGCTTATTTATTTATTTATTTATTTATTTATTTTTGAGAATACTTAAATAAGTTGAGTTTAAATGTTCGACTTGAGTTGGGCCGAGTTGTTAGGTGGGTAGTATCCTAACCCACCCAAGTATCCTAGCCCGAGGGGTAGTAGTTTAGGTTGGGTGGGTTAGGATACTTGGGTTGGGCCGAGTTGTTAGGTGGGTAGAAAGACTTATTTATTTATTTATTTGAATGCGGGTAGAAAGAGCTAAATATAAATTCTACTACGCTGTCACAATCTAGATTTAAACTTAAAATTCTTACTCTAGGCTAACTCAAGCCAAACACATATTTTCAGAGGTGAGCACTTTTTACCCAAAACCGAAAACGAACCATAATTCAAACTGAATTCAAACCAAAGAACCAAGAACCTTGGGTATCAGATCGGATTTGGGCTTGAAAATTGAGAACCAAATCAATTTGGTTCGGTTCGGTTCTGAGAGTACAAAACCGCTAATTAATCGGTTCATAACCGAACTGATTTTGGGGGTTTTAATTAGTATTTTTTGTATTTCAATTTTATGTTTTAGCCTAAAAAGAGTTTAATTGTATATAATTTTCACCGTAAATTAAACAAAATATGAATATCAAACTAATTGGATCTAATTAGACAAAACTATACAATTGTACAATAGAATCGAACCCTTAATTTCACAATAAATCATTTAATTGGGTCTAATTGGATATAAACGAGAACCGGACCGTAGAACAGTGCCCAAAACCGGACCGACCCAATTATCGAATCTGAATTTGGGTCTCCAAAATAAAGAACCGATTGACTGGGTCCGGATCAATTCTAACTGGTTCAGTCCGGTTCTGAAACCGTGACAGCCCTACATATTTTTCATTTTCAAGGACCCGAATTCTAGTACTCGACATTTGGTTCCACGAATACCGACACGTGTCAGTTACCGAAACGGAAGTTCCAAGGAGTTTAATTTCCCATTCCCAGTAGTAACAAATAAAGAAAAAACAAAAAAGTGAAAATACGACACCATTTACCCAACGGTTACATGAAACGGATACAATGAGGACAAAGCCACGTGTACACTGCGTGCAGTTTCACAAGTACCCATACACGAACAAAGCCCAAATAATCACAACCTGCACCATCCGTACCCTCCCAACGGTCATATTTTCACCGACAACCCGCAACGGTCACATAGACCTAACTCTGCCACCGTCAGATCTTCATCAACGGCCCACAACCCGACCCCTTCATAGCTTTTTCTCCATCACCCTTTTCAATCTCCACACCCCATCATTTCAATTCCCTCTCCACAACAGGTAGGGTAAGAAATAGAAAATCAAATCACTCCTCAAGCTCAATGGTGGTGTAGAGAGCAAAACCAGAGTATATATAAACACAGCGGTCTATTGGGTCATGGTTTTTGGTTATCTTCGATCTTGAGAAGGCTTGTTCGTCGAAAGCTGAAATGGGTCGGCCGATTTCTCTGGGTTTGTTCACAATCCGCCGATTTGGAGTATGTTTCTGGGTCTCTGTTGTTCTTGGTGTGAGCTCTGGGTTTTCAAATCTGGTTCAATGAGCTCTGTTTGAGAATTTTGGAATCCGATGATCTAGGTTTTTGATTGATAGACTCAATTCTTTCATTCTTTGATTTGGGCGGGGTTTAGATTTTGCATATAAAATATATATTCTATTCAATTCATTCAATTACATACACATATATATCTATAGGAACACTTCTTTATAATTGATTTGTTTTTTGTGTTTATTCATCGGATTCCTCTTCTTTTTTTTTAAATTCACACACTCACTCACATTAAATTTCTCTGTTTCTTCACAAATTCATGCTAGTTTTAGGAAATTGAGATTGAAAAAAATAGGTGGGTGTGGGTGGATTTAGAAGATTTGTCATAAAAAATTGGAAATTTGTGGAGAAATGTTGGCTGGTTGCTCTAGCTCTGCATTGTTGTCACCGAGGCACAGATTGAGGAGCGAAGCACCGTCCGCGGCGGCGCAGTTCCAGCCTTGCAACTACCCGATGAACACGCAGCGATTCGACCTGGCGTGTGGGTCGACCCGGAAGGAGGCCTCCAGGCCTCACCAGCCGATCCGGGCCGTCGGAATTTCGGTGGAGAAGAAGAAGAAGCAGATCGAGCGGCCCGCCAACGCCGGAGGGGGCTGCCGGGGCCTGAAGCAGAGCATCCGGCTGCCTCCCCTGTCCACCGGAGCCCCGGTGGTCCCCTCGGGCGGGCCCGACGGGTTCGGCAACCGCCTCAAGAGGCTCGCCGAGCAAGGCGGCGCCGATGACGTCAGCAGGGCCAAGAGGAAGAGGGCCGGCGATGACGTCAGCAACGACGACGAGGGTTTCTGGTTCTCTCAGGGCTTCGAGGCTCCGCCTGTTGTTGTTCCGTTCTCTCTGACGTGCCCCGCAAGCGAAGAGGAGAGGGTCTGTTTTGTTCCCAGCGAGGTGATCACAAACCCCAATTGGTTCCAATCGATCACCAATGTCGGTGAGCCGACGGATCTGCACAGGCCGGCGGCGAAGGAGCGGTCTGGATCGAGCTCGTCGGAGGACAGTCACAGCTCCGATTTCAGGCAGACCGAGTATGCCCCATTCGGCCGGGGCGAGGGCAACGGTTCGAGGACCGCCGTCAACATCAACAACCCTCACCCGCACCATCCACAGGGAAGAAACGAGGCGGTCGGGTCAGAGGAGGATCGATCGACCGAGCAGAACGATCTCGAGCTCATTAACCTCCTCGCAGCTTGCGTCGAGGCGGTCGGGTCCAAGAGCATTGCTGAGACCAACCACTACATTGCTAGATTGGGGGAGCTCGCCTCCCCCAGGGGATCCCCCATGACCCGCCTCGTCGCCTACTACACCGAGGCCCTGGCACTGAGGGTCTCTAGGGTTTGGCCCCACGTGTTCCAGGTCACCCCTCCCAGGGATTGCGATCGAATTGATGATGATTCGGGGTCGGCATTGAGGTTTCTGAACCAGGCGAGCCCGATCCCCAAGTTCATTCACTTCACCTCGAACGAGATCCTGCTGAGGGCGTTCGAGGGGAAGGACAGGGTCCACATCATCGACTTCGACATCAGGCAGGGCCTGCAGTGGCCCGGGCTGCTCCAGAGCCTGGCGAGCAGGGTGGAGCCCCCGAGCCACGTGAGGATCACGGGCGTCGGGGACTCGAAGGGGGAGCTCAACGAGACAGGCGACAGGCTCGCCTGTCTCGCTGAGGCCCTCGGGATCCCCTTCGAGTTCCACCCCGTCGTGGACAGGCTGGAGGACGTCAGGCTGTGGATGCTCCACGTGACGGCCCCGGAGACCGTGGCCGTCAACTGCGTCCTCCAGCTCCACAAGACCCTCCACGACGGGGCAGGGGGAGCCCTCGGGGACTTCCTGGGGCTCCTCCGCAGCACCAACCCGTCGGTGGTCCTAATCACCGAGCAGGAGTCCAGCACCAACGGTCAGATCTTCGAGTCCCGAGTGGTGAACTCGCTAAAACACTACTCGGCTCTGTTCGACTCGATCGATCACAGCCTGCCGAGGGACAGCGCGGCCAGGGTCAAGATCGAGGAGATGTTCGGGCGGGAGATAAAGAACGTCGTTGCTTGCGAGGGAAGCGACAGGGTCGAGAGGCACGAGGAGTTCGAGAGATGGAGGGTCGCGATGGAGCGAGGAGGGTTTCAAAACATTGGGATCACAGACCGAGAGGCGATGCAGAGCAAAATGCTGCTAAAAATGTACTGCTCCGGAGACGAGTTCAGCGTGCAGAGGCGAGGAGGATCGGAGGCGCTGACGCTGAGCTTCTCCGACCAGCCGCTCTACACGGTGTCGGCTTGGTCTCCGGTCGATGCTCAGGGAAGTTAATTAGTTCTTCAATAAATTAAATTAATTTTTTTTTGTTGCACACAGAAAAATTATGGATAGTGAATTCTTTGTAGGTCATCATCATTCTTTCATTCATTTTAAGTTCTTATTTTTACAGTTGATAGGAGAGTTTGTGTTCATTGTTTATTCTTTTATGTATTCATGTAATTTGTTTTTCTTCAGTTGGAAGGTGCAGTGTAGTTGGAAATTGTGTTACCATTTTAGAATTTATATATAAGGAATGATTTTATTGGTTTTGTTTATGTTCTTAGTTCAGATTCTTGGATTGGTTGTGTTTTTTCTTGGAAATCTTTTTTTTTCAAGTGTCATTGCTTTTGGATTTTTTGAAGTTAGTTTCTGAAGTTGCTATTCATATGTGGGTTCTGGTTCTTCTCACCTGGAAATTTTTTGAAGTCAATAGATGTCTATTTTGGGAGGTTTTTGCAGTAATGACCATTTTAGAAGATCTTATAAACATATTATTACAAAACATACACATTAACTGAAACATAGAGCTAACTGCTAGAATCAAGAACATGAGTATGAGTTTTATTGAAAATGCCTTGTGCACTTCTTGGACATGTCAAGGTTTTTGAGATCACATTTTCAATTTTCCAATTTATTTTTAAAATATCAAGAAACAACTTATTCTGAAATTGTGTATCTCATTAGGCACATGAGATGGAGACAATTTTCTGAGTAGATTAGTGCTGTTGTTATCATATTGAGTGCAATGTATGAGATGGAGATAATTTGATGGGTAGAAAAAGGTTGTAATTACTTTTTTTTGTTTTTAAAAAAATTACCATACATCAAACTTTATTTTATATCTTCTCTTAAATTCTTGACCCTCACAGCCAAACCAAGATCTCTCTACAAAATACTTGCTTAGAAAAAAATAATAACTTACACTAACAATCATTGTGAAAATGAATCAGAACAGAGAAACATTTCAATATCTCTGTAGGATGTGCCATATAGAAGCATACATGTCACCCACAAGCATCTCTAATTCTCTATAGTTCTTATAAATGAATTAAAATAATCACTCACAATCTATCACTATGTGATAAAATTTTAATACATCAATTACACATTTAAGTTTAGGAGAAAGCAATTGTGTTAAAACATATAGGTAAGGTTTTCATATCTAAAAGACGTGAATCACTCCACCAGCTTATATAATAATTTGAACTTCCACCTATCAACTTGACATTTTAAATAGGTTGGACTTCTGACAACAACCAACCACTCGCGCTAGGCATTTGGTCATGGTACTCTGATAAAAGGTACACGAAACAATGAAGAGAAAAAGAAAGAAAAACAGAACAACAATGATTTCTCAAATTAAAACATGAGATAATATTCATGATAATATTTGATATGATAACAAGAGAAAATCTTAAACATACTTAACCTTTAACACTCTTGAGCCAATGTACATGTTCATGTACTATTCTTATAACATGTACATGTTATATTCGTACATGTTCATGTACTATTTTCCTTTGCCTTTGGTACGAGAAGTAGAGGATGTTGCCTCATCGCAGCTAAAGCATGTTTCTCGGACATGTCAAGGTTGTCGGGATCATTTCCTTCCGGAAGGGACCAATCAAAGAACCTGATCAGGCAAGCGAGAATCAGAGGAACTTGCTTCACGGCCATAGGCATGCCCGGGCAGATCCTCCTGCCCGAGCTGAACGGGAAGTACTCGAAATGGTTCCCTTTGAAATCCAAGCTCGAGTTCAGAAACCGCTCGGGTTTGTACACCAACGGGTCTTCCCAGTACTCGGGGTCTCTGCCGATGGCCCAGAAGTTGACCACGACTTGCGAGTCCTTGGGGATGGTGTGGTTCATGACTTGGCACGTCTCGGTGGCTCGGTGAGGGAGGAGCAATGGCCCGATAGGGTGCAACCTCATGGTCTCCTTGACACACGCTTGAAGGTACGTTAGCTCATCGAGCTTCGACTCTTTTATTTCCTCGTCCTTTTGGATATGATTTTCGAGTTCTTGTTGAAGTTTCTTCATGATTTCGGGGTTTTTGATCAGCTCCGCCATTGTCCACTCGATCGTTGAGCTGCTAGTGTTTGATCCCGCGGAGAACAACTCCTACAAAAACAACTCAAAATTCAACTCACAACAAGAAGACCATAATTTAGGGACGACAAAAATTTGGATTTCAAGGGAACCTGGTGTCCCTTAATTTGATAAATAGAGGACGAAAATCACTAAACTCGTCCTATCATCATCCTATAAAAATATATGAACTCGAAGGGAACCCGTGTCCCCTACCAGACGGGGTAGAGGACGAGGATCACTAAATTTTCCCCCAATTATCATCCTTAAAGATGTAAGAAATTCTGAACCTAAAGAGAACCCAGTGTCCCCGATCAGGGATGTGGATCACTAAACCAGTATCGTTGTCATCTTATAAAAATCTATGAACTCGAAGGGAACCCGTATTCCTGATCATACGAGGTAGAGATTGAGGACTACTAAATTGGCCCTTATTTGAAAAGGCAAAAATCTTCGAACCCGATGGAAATTTGATGTCCCCTACCAAATAGGGTAGGGGATGAAGATCTCTAAACTCGTCCAGAACCCGCCCCACTGTCACCTTACACAAACACAAAAGTTCTCAAACCCGACTGGGACTCGACGCCCCCAATTAGAGGAGACATGGAACGAGAACCACTAATCTCGTTTTCGATCCGCCCACAATATCATTCTTGAGAAACAAAAACTTCTGACTTTAGGAGAACCCCATTGTCTCCAATCAGACAGAATAAAAAAACGAGAATCACTCAATCCGGTCCAAACCCATCCATTGACCAACCCTACCATGAACATGATCTTGATCTGATCATCAGACCACCCATCATCAATACGATCATCAAGAAAGTCTCTTCCCGTTGACTTTTTCTCCATCTTCCTCCTCTCCTCTATAATCTCCACCCACACCGAGCACATACTCTCATAAACCTCCATCAACCTCCGGCGCCGGCCCTGTAAATCGAACCCTCCGATGATCGGAAAATATTCCGACACATTACTAGCAGCAGCCACCACACTGTACTCTCTGGCCATCCCACAAAACTCACCGTCGACACATTCTCGGTCGAACCTCACAATGTCCTTTGACATCAAAATGTTGCTCAACATGTTGAGTAGAGTTGCGGACACTATGTTTCTGAGCTTCACAACCTCGCCTTCCTTTTCGGACACGAACCTCATCATTTTCGCGGCCTTGCCCTCTCTGACGATGGCCTGAGACTCTATCGATGTTCTTGTGAAGAGCAATGAGTGACAAGCTTCTCTCATGGCTTTCCAGTTTTTGTTGCACTCCTCCACGAACCCTATTGATAGGTTGTTCATTTCCTTGCCCTTTGCTTGTAAAGCTTGTGAAACATACCTGACAAACACCTTAGAAACTTAGTCCAAGGTTTAGGATGTTCACGGTTCGGTTTTGAGCTTAACATATTTGATACCAAAGAGATCGGTTCGGTTATAAGAAAATAGAAACAGAGTCAATAGAATTTGTTGAGGTTTTATATAAACCGAATTTCATGAAATCCTCACATTTTAGGTCGGTTTTGACTTGTTATATGACTTACCGATTTCCAGTTCATGAAATTCTTACATTTTGTGTCGGTTTTGACTTATTTTTTCTTGGCACATTAGTTTTTAGACCCAATTAATAGATATCGATGATTTTAATTCACCCATGTGTCCAAATTGATAAACTTTCGGTTTGATCTTTATTGGTTCTTGGATTATAATTTGGTTACCTGAAACATTTGGGTAAAAACTAGACCGAACTACTTATCAATACTAGAGAACTATAATTCGGGACTAATGGAGAAATTTAGGTTAGTTATAACTAACACAACAATCGGGTTGTTCTTGGTTAAAATTGGGCTGAACTGTAAAGCGATGAGCTCTTGAGCCTAATTTATGGGGTCGATTAGCTATTTTGATTTTACTATCGTACTAGTTAAGTAATTTATTTACTTCGATTTAGTTATCGGTTCAGATTAAATTTTTGGTTTGAATTGAACATCATGAAATAAAAGGCATTTGAGTTTCCACACAATACTAATCTATAGACTCTAGCAATATTCCTATTTCTAATCAACCATCAATTTTAACTTATAAAACCATATTTTAGAACCGTAACTGACCGACTCACAAGTATATGCAACCAAAATTATATCGTTTTTTGAGTACAGTTCGATCCAGTTCTCAGTCCAAAATAAACACCCCTAACTGGTTCTAATACATGTAAATTGTTCGTAAGAAAAACAAATATACCTGCCGGACAAGACGCGATCATGGGTCTTGAGGATGTTCATTGCAGCAGTTTTAGAAGACCCAACAATCATAGTTTGGGTTCCAACTTTAAGTGTCATGATTGGTCCATAAGTTTGAGCAAGCTTGGTAAGAGTGATGTGAGGCTTGTTGCCTAAGAAAGTCCATAGAAATGGTCCTGGTGGGAGTGGTGGACTTGAATTTGAAGAGAGTGAGAGCTTGAAATGCTTGAGAATGAAGAAGATGAGAGGTAGGAGAAGAAGAAGGAAAGGGAAGAGAAGACTTGTCATCACTTCTGTTGAAGAAAATAATTGAGCCATTAGGATGTGTAGCTTTGTTTGTGAATGGGTTGTTATAAATAGAAAAATATTGTAAGAAACTTCAATGATTGAGTGGCTTTTTAAAAAGAAATGGCACTCACTACTCACGATCTTGGTAATTATTGTAAGAAAGTTGTTCAGAATTTAGAAATACATCTTAATAATAAAGTTACTTGAAAAACATATAATATCTCATATTAGGATCTTGCCATAAAAAAAAATAATAGGTGTAAAATTGAGTTGTACAAATCGGGTCGGGTTTCACATTTAAAAACTCAAAACTTATTTTTTTAGTGTGGAATTTTATATTATCAACACTCCTTTACATGTATTCTACACGTAGGTTTTTATCAATTCACTCCTCCTCATGTGGGCCATATAGTAGTTCGTGTATTTTTTGTACACAAACTTATATATTTCCCTCCTACCTGGACCACAATATCATGTTTACATGGGAGCGGAGTCACATGGAAGCCAAACCCGAAGTGACCCCCTCTAATACCCTATAAAATTAAGTTGTACATATCAAGTCGAGCTTCACAAGGATATCAAGACGATAATAGGAGCATGCATCGGTAGGCCACAAGTATCTCTATAATTGACACACATCAAAGTTCCAATTCTTATATATTATCTACAAAGAAAGTTGATTAATATTATAATTAGATATGTATGATAAATGATTTTAATGTATAAATACTATCACGAACTTCAGTGTATATATATATATAATTTAGGGATAATTACACTTTACCCATGCTAAAATGACCGATTTTACATTTTACTACAGCTAAAAAAAAAGTTTACATTTTATAACAGCTAATTGCGTATTTTTTACACTTTACACTAACGGTGTTAGATTTTGGATGGAAAATTTTCATGTTGTATGAAAAGTCGAAATTCCTCTCAATTATTAATCAAAATTTCAAATTGATGCCATCATTCATCAAATTATAATATTTATTAATAATATATAATTTATATTAATAATATTTATTATTAAAAAAATAATTCATTATTATTAATTATAATTATTTAATAAAAATAAAAAGATCATTTTTTCAGTTATAAATTTTTAATAATTAAAATTAAAAGTAAATTAATTATTATTTATTAAAATAATATCAATTAATAGTAATAATAATACTAATTATAAATAATAATAATAATTAATAGTATATTAAAACTTTCCAATAACATAACTCTCTCGTACGAGTTTTGTTTCAGGCTCATATATTATATCAAATAAAAAAGAATTGAAAGTCAACAACTTTGAAGAAAGAAGTATTTGTCTATATATTATTAATAATTGATTTAATTTTACGTGATAAATAATTATTACCAAAAATATAAATAATTAATTATTAATAACTTTTTTAACATTTTACTCTAACACTGGTAAATGTTGGACGAATTTTTTTTAAAGATTAAAAAATTTGTTGTCGTTGGATGGAATTTTAGACAAAAACTTATTTCTTCGAAATTGTTGAATTTATGATTTTATTCGATTTGATATATTATGAGCCCGAAACAAAGCTCGTATGAGTGAGTTATGTCATTCGAAAGTTTCACCATATTATTAATAATTAATATTTTTTAATTATTAAATATCAAAAATAATATTAAGTTTTAATAAATAAATCTTTCATTAAAGTTGTTGATCTTTCGATTTTCTTCGATTTGATACACTATGAGCCTGAAATGGAGTTCGTATGAGAGAGTCGTGTAATTCGAATGTTTCAATATATTATTAATAAATAATATTATTTTAATTATTAATTAATATTATTAATAACTAAACCGGGTCTGACCGGATTTGAGTGGAGGTTGATCTTAATTAGGGATGAAAACTCTAAGGGTATTTTGGTCTTTTTGTTATAAAATGAAAATTTTCATCCAAAATCTAACACTATTAGGGCAAAGTGTAAAAAAACGCAATTAGCGATAGTAAAATGTAAACTTTTTTTTTAATTGTAATAAAATGTAAAAGTGATCATTTTAGCAGGGGCAAAGTGTAATTATCCCTATAATTTATTAATATAAAGCTCAAGTTATTTCTTAAAATTATTTGTGATGAAGTAACGTGACGAGGTCGAGAGTTCGCATTAAAACGTGGTATTTTAGGATTTAACCAGATAGGACAATATTCGAGCAATGGTAACGCTGAACTTGTCGATGGTAACGCTAGCTGTACTCCGTGGGCCAGATTTCGTCGGAACCAGAACAAGTTCTAGATAAAAATACATTACTCATAGTATTTTAGTTACAAAATTTATAATTCAATTCTGTTATAATAATTAAGTTTTATTATTTTTAATAACTTCAAATTTAAAGTTTTTTTCTCTTTTACAAATTGAGATCAAATTAAATCATCTAAGCAAAAGCAATAAAAATTGAGAATTAACAGGTCCGAACATGTAAAACTGACTCTAAAATTAACTGGTTCAAATTAAAGAACTGACTCTAGAATTAACCGGTTCAAATTGAAGAACTGACTCTAGAACCAAACCGACTTCTTATATAATAGTTATGTTGAATCCGGTTCCAGAACCGTGTCCACCCCTACGCATCAGGTCATCAACTGAAAATACAGAGCTAAACACTAGAATCAAGAACATGACTGAGTTCTTATTGAAAATGCCTTGTGATGGCCTTGAAGCACAAAAAGGCCTTCGACACTAAACTCACACACAGAGCTTAAGAAAATCCATTCACTCTTTGGCCTTAGGAATGAGAAACAGAGGTTGTTCCTTCATGACAGTCAGAGCATACTTCTCGGACATATCAAGGTTATCAGGACCGTTCCCTCCGGGAAGAGACCAATCAAAGAACCTGATCAAGCAGGCAAGAATTAGAGGAATGTGCTTCACGGCCATAGGCATGCCCGGGCAGATCCTCCTGCCCGAGCTGAACGGGAAGTACTCGAAATGATTCCCTTTAAGGGGGGGTGCAACCTCAGGGTCTCTTTGACACATGCTTGGAGGTATGTTAGCTGGCTCAGCTTCGACTCTCTTATCGATTCGCCTTTCTCGATTTGACTCTCGAGTTCTTGTTGAAGTTTCTTCATGATTTCTGGGTTCTTGATCAGTTCCGCCATTGTCCACTCGATTGTTGAGCTACTAGTGTCTGATCCAGCGGAGAACAGCTCCTGCAGTTAAACCAATAGAAAATCGAATCAAACCGAGAATCAACCGGTCTGGACATGTGGTCCATTTTAAGTCATCGTTCTTCAGTAACTGGGCCTTAAAAATATTGGCCCAGCAAAATAAAGGGTTCGAAAATGAAAAATCATCAGGAATTGGTTAAGGTAAAATCGACCAATACGAATAAAACCCCCATCTACTAAGAAACCGAACCAGAATAACTCAGGAGGCAACTCAAGAAAACAAAAACAACTAGAATGTCCAAAAAAACAATCCGAGAAAACCATACTGAAGAAACCGAACTAATTAAAACCGACTTAATTTGGTTTGATTTCTGAACAAACCAAAATAAACCAGTTAGATTCAAATTCGTAGTAAGTAAATAAATAAAAATTGATCCAAAGCCGAGAATTTATTGGCTTGGACACCGGTCCATTTTAAGTCATTGATCCTCATCAATTGGACCTGAAAATGATTGAGAAATAATTAAAGTAAAATCGACCGAAATGGATTAAAACCCGATTGATAAAAACCAAACCAAACCGTATCAGAAAAATTCAGTTTTGATTTTCCATTTCCTAAAACCGATCTGATCGGTTTGGTTTTAAATCGATCCATGAACAACCCTAACACTATAACGCGTGAGGGTGAGTGAGAGTGATCAAACCATGAGCATCATATTGATCTGATCATCAGAACTTCCAGCATCAATGAGAGTATCAAGAAAGTCTCCTTTGGTTGACTTCTTCTCCACCCTCCTTTCCTTGACAGTCTCTTCCCAAAATGAGCACAACCTCACATAAAGCTCCATTGACCTTTTCCTCAGACCTTGCAAATCCAATCCTCCCAGGATTGGAAAATAGTCTGATATGTTCCAAGCAGTGGCAATCTCAACAAGTTCTTGTGTGATTTTGTTGAAATTTGCATGGACACATTCTTGGTCAAACCTCACAATGTCCTTTGACACCAGAATGTTGGTCAACATGCTGAGCACTGTGGCATATGCTAAGTCTCTGATCTTCAGAGCTTGGCCTTCCCTTTCAGAGACAAAGCTTGCCATATTCACAACCCTTTTCTCTCTTCCACTTGCTTGAGACTCTATGGATCTTCCTGTGAAGAGCTCTGATTGGCAAGTTGTTCTTGTGCTCCTCCAATCTTTGTTGCACTCCATAACAAACCCAATTGATAGATTGTTCATTTCCTTGGATTTTGATGGTGCTACATGCTGAACATACCTGCCAAACACCTAAGATTTAGTACCTATTCATTGAATTTGCTTTCAACCCTTTAATTTATATAGGTACTGTTCAGCTGAATCCGATACATTTTTGACTTATTCAATTTCAATTCAACGAGTGAGTGATAGGGGTGGACACCTTTTACCCAAAATCGAAACCGCACCGAGATCCAAACCGAAACTGAACCGAAGAATCGAGAACCGTGGGTATCGGATCGAATTTGGATCTCAAAATTGAGAACCGAATCAATTCGGTTCGGTTTCGGTTCTAAGAGTGTAGAACCGCTAATTAACCGTTTCATAACCGAACCGATTTTGAGGGTTTTAATTAGTATTTTTTGTATTACAATTTTATGTTTTACCCTAAAAATAGTTTAAATATGTATAATTTTCACCATAAATTGAACAATTTTTTAATATCACATTAATTGGATCTAATTCCCTTAATTTCACAATTAATCATCCAATTGGGTCTAATTGGGTAGAACCGAGAACTGCGCCGTAGAACCGGGCCCAAAACCAAACCGAAACCGACTTATCAGGTCCGGATTTGGGTCTCCAAAATAAAGAACCGATTGATTGGGTCCGGTTCGATTCTGACTGGTTTGGTCCGGTTCCAAAACCGTGACCAGCCCTAGTGAGTGAGTTTTCAAGTTTAGCCAACCCGTGGGCATGCGATTGTCTTTTTCCATAAGATTTCTCGTGACTCATGTCATCATTCTCACTTCTGATGTCTTCAGGTATTGTCATTGTTAAACACATGTCCACTTAAAGTTTGACGATAACTAAAACACATAAAACTCGTACATGGAGATATCAAGATCTTTAGTTGGCTATTAATAGACTCGTATCTTTCTTATATGATACTCTATCAATTATAATTTTTTTTAAGTGTTCTAAAAATCTCCAAATTACCTGATTAAGTCTCTGTTAAGTAGCAAAACCCTATTCGTCTGATTGGCGTCTTAATGTTATTTTGTAAGAAAAACATACCTCCCGGACAAAATGCGATCATGGGTCTTGAGGATCTCCATTGCAGCAGCTTTGGAAGATCCAACAATCATCTTTTGGGTTCCAAACTTGATTGTCATGATTGGTCCATAAGTTTGAGCAAGTTTGGCTAGTGTGATGTGAGGCTTGTTGCCCAATGAAGTCCATAGAAATGGTCCTGGTGGGAGTGGAGGACTTGACCTTGAAGAGAATGAGAGCTTGAAATGCTCGAGGATGAAGAAGATGAGAGGTGGGAGAAGAAGAAGGAAAGGGAAGAGAAGACTTCTCATCACTTCTGTTGAAGAAAATAATTGAGCCAATACAGTCATGGACTATAGCAATTTGGAGTGTGTGAAGCTTTGTCTGTGAATGTGCCTATAAATAGGAAAAATACAAGAGGCTATTGGATCACTGAATTATTGTTTGGTGTAACTTGTTCATTTACTCATCAAAGTGTTGAAATTTTTGATGACAAGGTCAGAGTTCAAATATCTCTAATAATTGAAAGCTAATGTGTAGAACATAACGACATGATATAAGACACTTAGGTGTTAATTCAACCTACAATACTTAAGTGACATTTTGTTAATTTTTACAAATTTGTATGGTTACTACAAATTTGAATATGAATAAATGAGAGTTCTTGCATAAATTATAATAATGATTATATATATTTATTTATTTTTATTACATATACTTTCTCTCACTTATCTCACATTTTCAATTTCCCAATTTCTTTTGAAAATATATAAGAGAATAACTTACACAGAAAAACATTAAAAATGAATAAGCATACACCATCTTGTTGAGAAACATTTAAATATATCATAGTAGGATGTGCCATATAGAAGCATATCTGTCGGCCACAAGTATCTCTAATTCTTATAAATTAATTAAAATCAAAATACAAAAAAAAAACTACATTAAAATTAAACACTAGATCATAATTTTTATTCATCAATCACACATTTAAGTTTACAAATTACGATAATGCAGTTTAGTTAAAACCAATTATTGTCAAGTTTCTTCGTGGTTTTGAAATTGAATCAAATCGAATCTGTTTACAATTGAATCAAATTGATTGTTGCATTTTGAAAGCCTAAGGAATTATATTGAAAATTAAAGATATTTGACTAGTCAGCTGTAATCGTCGATAATTACAGACAGTTCTTCAGAAGTCCTGATAAGACCAAACTTGTTGAATTTTGATTTTGACTCAATTCCACGAGATAATAAATACTAAATTATTGTTATGGGAATAATATAGAGCATAAATTTATATAACCTTATCGAAATGTAAGTTTACAAATATTAAAAAGGAAAAAGGACACTTTAGTGTACATAACTATAGCAAAATTTCACTTTCATACCTTATCCTTTTTTTTCTGCCCTAAATTTCATTTTGGGACAATTTACTCTCAAAATACTAAAAAAATTTAAACTACCACTGAAATTAAACCAAAATTAAATCTGGTCTATTTGAGAGAACCGGCCAATTTTGATATTGTTGAAAATGCCAAAATGTCCTTAAACCCATTTAAAATTTTCAAAACCTACCCTCCTCCACCTTCTCTCCACCTCCTCCTCCGCCGCCCCCTCCCCTTCCTCACCCTCTCATTCGCCACCGCCAACAACCGCCGCCCCATTCTCCTCCACACCTCCGCCACCTCTAAACCCTCACCCTCCGCCTTCAACCACTTCCAAACTCTCCTCCTCGTGTTCTTCACTCTCCTTATATTCACCTTCCATCGCAAAGCCCCAAATCAACCCTTCCCGCAAAACTCATGTCCGAGAAGCTCGAATCCGAGTCCAGCCCCAATCCATCATCATGGGTACTGAGCAAACCTCATCGTGGACCATCTGGTCGAGGACGTCTCCAAAAAAGACCTCCGGTTGTTCCTCATACTGCTCCATCGCTTCAGCCTCATCGCCAGATCGGACCTCGTCCTGGTCTTTGACTCGGTCGACTCAACGACGCAATTCGGTCCAGTGATTGAATCGGAGAATGAATCGTCACCGGCTCATCGACCGTCACCGAAAAATCAACACCAGCTCGAGATTCGACGTGACCCAGTTCGCCGAGCTCGACTTGGAGAACTCGCTGTCCAGGTTCATGGGGTGAGGAAGAGGAGGGGGCGGCGGAGGAGGAGGAGGAGAGAAGAGAGGAGGAGGAGGAGGAGAGGGGTAGGTTTTGAAAATTTGAAATGGATTTAAGGGCATTTTGGTATTTTTAACAATACCAAAATTGGGCCGGTTTTCTCTATTAGATCAGATTTAATTTTGGTTCAATTTAAGGGTAGTTTAGATATTTTTAGTATTTTGAAAATAAATTGTCTCAAAATAAAATTTAAGGTATTGAAAAAAAAGAAAAAAAATGTAGAGCATGAAAGTGGAAATTCACTTTAATTAGGTGCACAAAAGTGTCTTTTTCTCATATTAAAAATGATAACAAAAATTGAAAATTATATTTGAAATAACTCTCGATTTAGTTCTTTCTAGTTTACAAATAATGATTCTTTTCGAATGATAATTAAAACTAGATTATTATATATAATGCTCGATATTTTAAATACGATTCAACTCAATTTTTGATTTGGAATTGGTTTTTTACCAGTCCAAAATGAGTACCTATACGGCTATACATACTAGCATAACTTTGTCGTCCTTAATTTGATATTACCTCATTACTTAGTTTGAATTCAGATATTCAAATACAATATTCTAAAAATATATTGGACGATAAAATTGAGAATATAAGGTTAATGTAAAGTTGATAGAGGCAATAGAGTTACAAACTTCTCTGTAGTAACAACTTAAATGTGTTTGAACTGTCCAAATTAAGACACAAAAGCACAAAGTATTATAATGAAAAGAATTATCCAATATCATAATTTATTATATTTAATTTAATCACCTGAATTCCTCTTTCTTTAATAAAATATGATGAGAATCTAACAAAAAGCTCTCAAATCTGGTAAACACCTACTTTAACCTCTATGATTAAAATAATGACATAAGAGAGAGACCTTTTTGGGCTGATTAAAATAATGACCAAAGAGAGAGAGACCTTTTTGGGCCACAACCCTTTAAAAGACCCATTTTTTTAAATAACATTCGATTTAGTTCCTTCTGGTATAACAATAATTTTGATTTGAAAATACCATATCCAAACCATAATTTAATAATTCTTCTCACATGAGAATTAAAATTGAACTATTTTATATTTTTTAATATGTTAAAAGAGGAATGCTTGATCATTATTTTTTACTATACAAAGTTGCATGTCAATGCTTCTATTTATTTCTGTTACACGACAACACTATAAAATTCATTTAGTTGCATCGATCATCACATAATTAAGTTTGATATAAAATGTCAATAATACCCATATATTAAAAATACTCAAAAATTAGAAAAATATATCTTTTAAACATTTAAAAAAATATATATTTTTATCACATAAATAATAAAAAACTGATTTCAAAATTATTTTCTTCTGAATGATTTTTTCAAAAAATATTAAAACCACATATATATATATATATATATATATATATATATATATATATATATATATATTTAGAAGAATAATAGTCAAATCAGTTTTTATTATTTATTTCATAATTTTTTTTAAAAAAATAAGATAAGTAAATGATTTTTTTTTTCATTTTTACATACAAGGGTATTTAGTCATTTAATAAATTTTAAAATGAAATATTTAAATGACTAAGATACCCTTGTATTTAAAAAATGAAAAAAATATCTTTTATTTAATTTTTCTATGGAATAAATAATAAAAAATAATTTTGAATCAGTTTTTCTATTATTTATGTGATAATAAATATATGTTTCTTTTAAAAGTTCAAAAGATATATTTTTTTACTATAGATGTATTATGACATTTTACATTAAACTTAATTATATGATGAACGATGTAATCTATTCTTAATTCAGGATCAGATCTTTTTGAGTCTTAGATGAGTATTTATACTTAATTTTTTGAATATTATATTATTTTCGCTATCTGCTCATAAACCACCCAGCCAAATATTTTTGCCGAACCAGTAAGTAGTGTCAACCAATAGACCGCGCTCAATCCTTAACTTAATATTACTCATTTTTAGCTTGAATTTAGATATTCAATACCATGTTTAGAAACTATATTTGATGATAAATTTAAGAAAATAATCTCAATGTAAAGTTATTTTATAGAGGCAGTACAATTAATTTGTTCACTTGTATATTTTTTTAATAATCATTTTTATAACAATTTCTGTGTTAACAATTTTTTATATGTTTTACAGAGGCAGTAGAATTAAGTTATTTTAATATTTCTTTTATAACAAGGTGTTGGCTTGTTGGACTTGGAATTTGAAAATTTGGGCTTAGTTGCCCTTTACTGGGGTGTTATTGACGACTAAAGGAACTGCAGGCCACTAATTATGAAAATAAATGACAAATGATACTATTATGAACATAGTAGATGACATATAATGAATTATACTGAACACGTCTAAAAAATCGAGGTTGTAGATTGCGTGAAAGAACGTCCGAGTCCAGTTGATCGATGTTTTCTTAAGACAATATTGCTCTCTCTGTAGCACTTGAAGGATTAACGAGCAATTGACTCCCAAAATAAAACAGACTAAACCACTGACGAGTGCTACGAATAGTGGAGAATGGCGAACTAACGATTGATATGCATTTAAGAAGTAGAGAGAAGATGATTTTCATATCCAATTTCAATCCCTTATATAGGAGAGATGACACCGTTTCGAACAGACACAACCGTTCGTAACATGTATATTTTGGAAAGGTTGCGACCCTTCAACCAAAATGTGTTTCCTTTCAAAGCCAGATACATTGAATGGTTGGTATTCAAATCACCATTGAATTAAAATATCATTTAGATTCAATTGTTGGAATGATGCTATTATCTCATTCAAATTATATAGTTTCCGACAAGAACTTCACGAAAGTTGCTTGTAACGTTTGAATTCTGGTGTTTGGATTTTGTTTTTTTGGAACATTAAGACAATGCTGGTATTTTCGGAGCACACTAAATAGGTTGGGGGTATTTTTTCATAATTAGATGGTGATAATATTTTATGTTGGTCAGTTTCTAATGATTTTTCACCCATTAGATTAGTTGTTGAATGCTCATGAAATGAATTTCTTAAAGTGTTTTTTGAAGTATGTTGTTCTTTTTGTTATAAAATTGAAAACCTGTTCGGAACCCGCCATTGAAAACTCGATCAAATTCTGCTCATTTCGAGTGATACCCAATTTCTAAAATTCATCCCCATTAAATTTAAAGACGGTTCTAACTTCAAGGTTTACAGACCGTTTGTGAACATTCTTAAATACAATTACATACTTTTTTTTGAATCAAATCAATTACATACTTTATCGGTAACAACTTAAATTTCAACTATCCATATTAAGGCTCAACAAGTACAAAGTATTATAACGAAAAGAATTATTCCATATAATTTATTATATTTAGTCACCTGAATTTTGCTTTCTTCGATACAAACATGATGAGAATCTTACGAAAAGCTCTCAAATATAATAATTCCCCTACCAAATCTCCATGATTAAAATCATGACCTAAAAAGAGAGATCTTTGTGGGCCACAACCCTTAGAAAGGCCCATTTTTACAATGCTTAAAACCCAACAAGATCGAGCATTTTGGGCTTGAAAAGGGCCAATAGTTGTTTCGTTATTCGCTTTTTCCTCGGCTGTAAATTAACTAAGCATTCGATGAGACACTCGAATTTTACCCACTAATAAATTATTTCTTATATAAAACATTGGTTATTTTTATTTTTAGAGCATAGACTTAGATATCCATTAGTTTTTTTTTTGTTAATTATTAAATTGATAAAATGTCCCTCCAAATTCTTCAAAATTTTAAAGTGCAACATTTGGTCTCTTCTCTCTATTTCTTTAACCTCTTTTTTTTCCAACACTTTGTCAGTAACCGAAGAGGACTGATACCGGCGAAGAAGCTTCTTCAATACGTCCGATTAATCTTTTGTTAAGTAGCGATTAATCTTATAAAATTAATCTCTTATTAATTTTCAAAAAACCCTATTCTTCTCAAGGCGTCTAACATTTTTTTGTCGCAAAAACATACCTACCAGACAAAATGCGATCATGCAAGAATAAATACAAATCAATATAACAGGTTACTTAAACATTTTTAGAAATTTACTAATGGATTAACTGAACTCATCTTTGAATTTTCCATACATTATCAAATAAAAAATAATTCAGAATAGAACTTTTACCTATTGATGGAAAAAAAACACATAATGATCACCACAGATAGCAAAACACGATAGAGTTGTATATTAAATAAGTTTCTGTCACCTAAAAGTATTAGGAGATGTGACGTAATTACAAATATGTCGAAATAAATGAGGTTATAAATATACGTTGCTCCAGTTATAATATGTTGCCTAAGATGGATAAGTAGGTGACACAATTATGAATATATGTCACTTTGAAGTTCTTAGGGGACAGTTTATTTAACTTATGTCGCCTATGGTATTTTTTTCGGCTACATGTCTGTGTACCGTCCCCTAAGATTAGGTAAGGGACATGTAATGTAATCTGTCGCCTAAAAGCATGGAATAGGCGACATACCTTTAGATATGTTGTACTAAAGTGCCGATAAATGGGTATATACATATATCTCACCCACACCTTCATGCACATATGTAACACAATAATAATTATGTTGCCTAAAAGTGACAAATATGTGACATGGGTATAAACATGTCATTTATAAATTTATAGGAGACAATATAAAGAATTTATGTCACCTAATATAAAATACGTGTATTTGTTGTGGTTTATTTATAGAGGAATAGAAGAATGATAATATTTTTTCACCTGTTAAACTATAATTAACGAGTGGAAAAAATCACATACGACTTGAGTCGAAACTAAACCTCTAAAATCACGAAAAAACTAAAATACGTGACAATATTGATGATAAGATTTGATACGATAATAAAATCTTGCACATAACGAACCTGAATACTCTCGGGTCGTCGATGTATTATTGTAACAAAACCATCACTCCCTGGCTTTTGGAACGAGAAACAGAGGATGTTCCTTCCTGGCAACTAAAGCATGTATCTCGGACATGTCGAGGTTGTCGGGATCATTTCCTTCAGGAAGAGACCAATCAAAGAACCTGATCAGGCAAGCGAGAATCAGAGGAATTTGCTTCAATGCCATAGGTATGCCCGGGCAGATCCTCCTGCCCGAGCTGAACGGGAAGTACTCGAAATGGTTCCCTTTGAAATCCAAGCTCGAGTTCAGAAACCGCTCGGGTTTGTACACCAACGGGTCGTCCCAGTACTCGGGGTCTCTACCGATGGCCCAGAAGTTGACCACGACTTGCGAGTCCTTGGGGATGGTGTGGTTCATGACTTGGCACGTCTCGGTGGCTCGGTGAGGGAGGAGCAACGGCCCGGTAGGGTGCAACCTCATGGTCTCCTTGACGCACGCCTGAAGGTACGTTAGCTGATCGAGCTTCGACTCTTTTATTTCCTCGTCCTTTTGGATATGAATTTCGAGTTCTTGTTGGAGTTTCTTCATGATTTCTGGGTTCTTGATCGCCTCCGCCATTGTCCACTCGATCGTTGAGTTACTAGTGTTTGATCCTGCAGAGATCAACTCCTACAGAAACAACTCGAAAGTCAACTCACTATAAGAAGATCATAACTCAGGGAATGATAAAAGTTTCGAACTTTACAGGGACTTGGTGTCCCCGAAATGTACCAAATAGAGGACAGAGATCACTGAACCCGTCTCATTGTCATCTTTAAAAAATCTCTGAAATTTAAGGGAACTCGTGCCCTTCAAACCCGACAGAAACCGATATTCCTAATCAAACTGGGAATGGAGGTCACTAGACCCGTATTGTTGTTATGTTATTAAAACTTATGAACCCAAAGGGAACTTATGTTCCCGATCAGACACGGCAGGGGACGAGGATCGCTACCCCCGCTAAAGAAGCAAAAACCTTCGAACCCAGCGAGAACACAATGTCCAAGACTGGACGAGTAGGGTATGAAGAACTCTAAACCCGCCCTACCGTTATCTTATATATGAAGACACACAAATTTCTCAAACCCAACGTAGGGACTCGACGCCCCCAATCAGATGAGATACAGAATTAGAATCACTAATCCTGCCTACTATCTGTCCCATTGTCATTCAAGAGAGACAAAAATATTTGAACCTTACGAAAACTCAGTTTCTCCGATCAGGCAGAATAAAAAAACGAGAATCACTAGATTCGCCTTCAAACCCATCAAGTAACCAACCCAACCCTACTATAATCATAGTGTGTTAGAAGCCTAACCCACTTAAAAGCTCAACTATTATTTTAGATGGTCACAGAATTGAAATCTTTCAAATATGTTACTCTAACAGTGTGAGAGAGCGATCAAACAAACCATGAACATTATCTTGATCTGATCATCAGAGCACCCGTCGTCAATACGGTCGTCAATAAAGTCTCGTCCCGTCGACTTTTTCTCCATCCTCCTCCTCTCCTTGATGGTCTCCACCCACACCGAGCACATCCTCCCGTAAACCTCCATCAACCTCCGGCGCCGACCCTGCAAATCCAACCCTCCGAGGATCGGAAAATAATCAGATACATTGCTGGCAGCAGCAACCACACTGTACTCTCTCGTCCACCCACCAAACTCTCCATCGGCACATTCTCGGTCGAAACTCACAATGTCCTTCGACATCAAAATGTTGCTCAACATGTTGAGTAGGGTCGCGGACAGTATGTTCCTGAGCTTCACAACCTCGCCTTCCTTTTCGGACACGAACCTCACCATCTTCGCGGCCTTGTCCTCTCTGACGCTTGCCTGAGACTGTATCGATGTTCTTGAGAAGAGCAATGAGTGAGAAGCTTCTCTCATGGCTTTCCAGTTTCTGTTGCACTCCTCCACGAACCCTATTGATAGGTTGTTCAGTTCCTTGCCCTTTCCTTGTATAGCCTGTGCAACGTACCTGAAAAAAAACAGCCAAGTGTTAGTACGAGGTTATAATGCTAGAGAACCGTATTCAGAACCAATGAGTGTTATGTCCACATGTGAGTTTAAAATTTCACATCGAAAAAGTATTGAGTATAACGAGGGTTTATATACACATTAGTCCTAAACCCACCAGACTAGTCTTTTGGATCAAAGGTGTGTTCTAATGTGTGCATGGGCTTTTCTTAGGTGCTCCTCCTAAGTAAGGTCCAGATATCTTCCCAACATGGAGGAATTTGGGTCGGTTATAACTGACACCAGATGGTTTTCCGATTAAAATTGAACTGAGCTGTAATGTGTCGGACCTTCACTTTGACCCGTTTATTAGGTTGACCCGAACGAAACTCCTCGGTTCCCTATATATAGGAGTCAAATTTGGAATTGGTATGTGAGAAGCGGTTTGTTTTCAGATCCGGTTGAAATCGATTGGGTTTCAATCTTGAATTCATGTTTGATTTATAAACTGAATACAATCAATTTAACATGGATTTAGAGCCAACGACATTAAACATGTAGTTATAAAAAAATACTACTATTTAGAGCCAACAACATTAAACATGCAGTTATAAATAAATACTACTAAAATTAGATTATTGAGATTTAATTATTACAACATAATAACAATAAAAAAAAAATAGCATTCATATGGGTGCGTGAAAAAGAGATGGGTACGTGGTCACGCAAACCAGTTAGGTTCTTATTTGGTAACTGGAAAATCAAACTGAATTTAAATGGTTCTCTCATATTCATAATCAAATCTGAACCATTAATCATAGTTCCAAATTTTTGGTTCTCAGTTCAAGATTGGTTCAAGGTCTAAAGTGTCCACACCTGTAGTTATAGACCATTTCGGTTATGTCTTTCTGATTAACCATCGATGTTCACTTATAAAAATTATATTTGAACCATAATTGACCGGTTCACAAATACATATAACCAAAATTAAATCGTTTATATATAATACGGATCGATCTAGTTCTCAGTCCAAATTAAACACCCGTAACTGGTTAAGAACCAGTGGTTCTAATCCTTGCGCTGACAGTATTGTCCATGAAAAAACATACCTGCCAGACAAAACACGATCATGGGTCTTTAGGATCTCCATTGCAGCAGCTTTAGAAGACCCAACAATCATAGTTTGGGTTCCAACTTTGAGTGTCATGAGTGGTCCATAAGTTTGAGCAAGCTTGGTAAGTGTGTTGTAAGGCTTGTTGCCTAAGAAAGTCCATAGAAATGGTCCTGGTGGGAGTGGAGGACTTGACTTTGAAGAGAGTGAGAGCTTGAAATGCTTGAGAATGAAGAAGATGAGAGGTATGAGGGCAAGTAAAGAGAAGAGAAGAGTCATCACTTGTGCTATAGAAACTAAGTGAGCCATTAAAATCATGGACTATAGAGCTTATTTGGGATGTGAAGTGAAGCTTTGTTTGTGAATGTGCTTATAATTAGTAGAACAATTAATACACCGTAAGAGACTTTACTGATTGAGTGGCTTGCATGCATATTTTATTTGTTAGGTGAGAGTATTTGCTGTCAAATAACTGTGCCATATTTTTGAAGCATTTAAATAATTGGCCCACCGTCCACATGGGGTACTTTACATTTTAAATACCCTTTCTTATTCTTTACAGAATATTTCCATGATTCCATCACATGGGGTACTTTACAATACCCAAAATACCCTTATACCCAATGTTTTTTGACATAAAAAATGTGGCTCAGCATGTTGAGTAGAGTTGCGGACACTACATCTCTGAGCTTCAATAGGACCGACCGTATTAGAAGCGGGGCGGTCGGTAATTTCAAGTAACGGGACAGGTATCGGAGGAAGTTAGTAGGTATCTAATTAGGTCAGGGTCGGGGTGACCAATACCCGCCCAGCCCCGATATGTGTTAAAAATGCTGGTATTATAATTTATACTTGAAATAAAATATTACCAAACTAATTATACCATAATTAGGAATTTTTAGAACAATTCTTAATTCGTTCTTTTGTTTTTCTACTGGATTTGAAAAAACCAAATACCTCATATCAACGTTCTTGACCTCTGTTTTCGAGAAAATGTTCTTTACCCCAATGTTATCTTTTTTGTCGTTGATTTTTAGAAGTTTTTGTAGTTTTATTGTCTTTTTGTGCTCAAGGTGTTTTGGGTGCAATTTGCAGGTGTGGAGAGATTTTTGATAATTTTTCGAGGTGGAATGTAAGGAATAGAAAACCATAAATTAAAAAAACAAGTTTGTCACGGTGGCGTCACGATTGTGACAGTTATCGTGACGTTATTTTACTCATCTTCTCGAGAGTTGTCACGATCGTCGTCACAATTGTGACAAGAGCATATCATTGTGACGACGAAATGACGGAGCGTGGCGATGATGTGATATGAAGAAAAAGATGGTGTCAAGATTGTTGCAGCAATCGTGACACCACCGTGACAACGCTTTTAGTTCAATCTTTTCGTTGTCATCGTGACACGGTTCGTGACAACCTTTTCTCCTACAATTTCAGTAGGCCAAGACATGAATTTTTAGTATGTTAGATCAGATTTTTGGGAGGCTTGGTCTCCTCCAACTCGGAGCACACCTCTCCTAGGGGATTTTGAGAGTCTTTTCTCTTTTCTTGAAACATTTTTCTTGAAAATTGATTGAAACTCTCAAGACCTCATTACCATCCACTTCCAAAATTTGAAACCGGACATCAAGAACACCAAGATTTGGGGAGATTTAAAAAAGCTCTTCTTCTCAAGACCTCGTGGGTCTTTGGTTTCAGAATTGTCTTACTTCTCTTTAATTTATTGAAAAATTAAGTTATCTATGACTTTATTTGAAATTATTGAATGCTAGTGTAATAACTTATGTTTTTGCATTTGAGATATTATTCATTATCGTTGTGTTCTTGGCGGATGTGAGATTTATTTTCGGCATTACAGTATTCTTGATTTATATTACAAGAGCTTTATTTTGGTTTAAAAGAGTCACCTCGAGAGAGGGGTTTTCTTGATGCACCCGCATTCTGATGCACGTATCGGGAAGAGTAGTCGAAAGGGCGGTGCGCTCGTTAGACGTTTCTTTTCGGCCCATCAACTAGGATTTGAAAACGTCAAACACGGTTGCAGTAGTAGTTTTCTTTAAAATTAGAATTAATTTACGACATAGCAATATATTTTTCTTTAAAACTAGAATAGACTCTTAGACCAATTTAGTGCTTACTTTATATTCATACATATATTATCAATTTTATCATAAAAAACTGTAATAAACTTTTTAGTTTAAATATATTTTTCTACACCATATTTTATTCCATAAATAGTTTTTCGTTTGTATGTTGGGACAAGGGCAAGAGACTTGCAAATTACATTTGTCAGTCGGGGCCGGGCAGGTTAGAAAGTTAAATATCGGAGAATGGGATGGTTCAGAACAGGGACTTAATTTTGGGGCGGGGTCAGAGATTACTAAACCCGCCCCAATACCATCCCGGGTTGGACTAGAGTACAAACTAAGTGATAGCATACAAATGTTAGAACATATCTCAATCGTTAGATCTTATAATCAATGGATGAGATTCATGTTGACTCATCAATGACATACTAACGTAATTACGAATTAATTGTTTATTTATTTTAGTCAATTAACACCATAAGAAGGGCAAATTGGTATTTTTATACAAGCATTTAATTTCTTCATTTATAAATTACTTAATTGTATAATACTTCCTTATTTATAAATCTTAATTGTATAATATTTTCTTATGAAATCGTTCATAAATTCCTTCTAAAGTCAAATTACTTTCATCAATTTATGACAAAATCAAGTTTCCTGAAATCAATTTCAGTTTTATCGTCAAGTTTCATTCAACATGTGTTATTGTTCAATTTGTCATGTGTCATTATTCAATTCGTCATGTGTCATTGAGAAATTTGTTCAATTCATCATGTGTCATTGGTCAATTTGTCCAGTTCGTCATGTGTCATTATTCATTTCGTCATGTGTTATTGGTCAATTTGTTCAATTCGTCATGTGTCATTATTCAATTCGTCACGTGTTATTTGGTCAATTCGTAATTGTTTCTCACCAGTACAACAAATCATAGTGACTTGACATTGATTATTATGGTCATTCATATATCGATTAGATAATTCTACCGCTTCATATTGCATCATTTTGTTCCTCAAAAAGCACAAAATTGCTAACAAAACATTACTATGACATTGATTATTCAACCGCACAAAATTGTTTTATTGTGCTCTATGTTGAAAATTGCCAACAACACAAAATTGTTTCATTGTTCTATTGGATCATTTTGTTCCACAAAAGACATAAAATTGTTGGCATCACAAATCATAATACATAAAAATATATGAGTTCGGCCAGTATCTATATAACATTTGAATTTTTTTGTATTGAAATAGGAATCACCCCGATTCACACACTAGAAGACCCTAAAATTGCATATATACCAAGAACAACTCATGGTTTGCATCAACACTGATTCACATACTAGAAGTATTTTTTGCAAATTGAATCATGTACATGGATAATCCATAACAAAAACTAGATGAAACAAATCATATACATGGAAAATATATAAAAACCAAATGAAACAAATCATGAACTACTTACAACGCTCTCGATTCCGGCATGGATCAACCCGATCACACCGACCCTGTTCTCCCAAACCATGTTGTATTGCCCCACCGTGTTGAGGACGGGATAGGTGCGGAGCTTGGTGGTGTCGGCGGGCTCCGTGCCGCGGAGGCCGAAGTCGTTGCCGATGAGAGATCCATCGTCGAGAGGTGATTCCATGTGATGCCAATTGGATCGCCACCGTTGATCCCCACGGTGATGCCTGGTGAATCGCCACCGTCCGTCGCATCCCCGCCGTCGTCCGTCATCGCACCGCTGCCGTCCTCCATCATCGTCGCCCTGCATCACCGTTGCTGCGTTTGGAATGCCGGCATGAATCGTCGCCACAATCAATCGTTGAGTCATGTTTCATTTGAGAAGGAGGCGCACAAATGGGGTAGGGTTTCTATAGTAGAACATGTGTATATATATATATATATATATATATATATATATATATATATATATATATATATATAGATTGACTACAATATCCTTTTTATTTGTTTTATTTACTAAATAATATCATTAATCTAGACCATTGATTGGAACTCATCTAACGGATATTAGGTGTTCTAACATTTGTATGCTAATGATAGTTTGTATTCCAGTTCATCCCCACCATCCCTAGCGCGAAGAGTTCTCTTATTGGGTCATCACAGCCTAAAGCCCAACAAGCTAGTGTAGCCCACCAAAATTATGGGATTCACAACTATCTGATTTTTGTGCATAAATTGTGTTGGGACTGGGAGCAGATAATATGGAAACTCTTTCGTTTAGTAAAGAAATATGAAATGATTTCATCGATTTGGTTCACAACTAAAATTGTAAGAGTAACTTTGCCCAAAATCAAGAACACATGAATCTTACGTGTGTATATATATATAGATGATGACACTTTGATACACCTAACTATAGCGAAATGACACTTTCATACTTTAATTATTTTTCTCTCTTTTTTACTATCTTAACAATTTTTTTGTGACAATCTACCTCTAAATGTCAAAAATACCTAAACTACCCTTCGTGTAAGAAATTATAAATTGAGTTGGTTCAATTTTTTTATCTCTGGTTCAATTTGATTTTACTTAAGATGCAAATACAATTATGCCCGAAAATATAAAATTAAATTTGAACCATTTCAAAAATACCTATTTATTTTGATTTTTTAAATCAGGGGTATTTGAGTCATTTTAGCATATATTGTCACAAAAAATCTGTTAGGGTACCTTAAAAAAGACAAATAATTAGGTATTAATATATTATTTCGCTATAGTTAAATGTAATAGAGTGTCATTATCCCTATATATATTACAATAACTAATACATAAACTTTAATGCTCGCGAGAGCTTCACACAATTGCATAAACCGCAGGAATGGTTACTTTCTAACTTTAGGAATGAGAATCAGAGGTTTTTCCTTTATAACCGAAAAACCGTACCTCTCGGACATGTCAAGGTTGTCGGGATCAGTTCCTGTCGGAAGAGACCAATCAAACAACCGAATCAAGCAAGCAAGAATCAAAGGAACTTGCTTCACGGCCATAGGTATGCCGGGGCAAATCCTCCGCCCCGACCCGAACGGAAAATACTCGTAGTGATTCCCTTTGAAGTCGATTTTCGAGTCCATAAACCTCTCTGGCTTGTAAACCAGCGGGTCTTCCCAGTACTCGGGGTCTCTCCCGATCGCCCACAGGTTCACCGCCACCTGTGAGTCCTTCGGGATCGTGTAATTCATGACTTGGCAAGTGTCGGTGGCTCGACGAGGGATGAGCAACGGCGCGGTAGGGTGCAACCTCAGGGTCTCCTTGATACATGCTTGGAGGTATGGTAACTTACTAAGATTCGACTCTTTCATTTCTTCGCCTTCTTTTATGTGAGTGTCGAGTTCTTGTTGAAGTTTCTTCATTATATTCGGGTTTTTGATCAGTTCCGCCATTGTCCACTCAATCGTTATAGTGCTAGTGTCCGAACCAGCCGTGAACAACTCCTACACAAAAAATTCAAAAGTCGACTCAAATGAAAAAAAATAAATAATATGATATAAACTATGATAATTTTGCAAGAGAATAATGTGTACGATAATAATAGTATGTTGTGAACTTTGCAGTTTTGTGCAAATAGTGTATATTCTTACACAAAAAATGGTAAAAATGCCCTCTTAATTAAGAATTAAGATTTTCATTAAATAATATGTAACCATAAGTTAAAGTGCAAAATTTTAGTTAGAAGACAAACAGAAAAAAATTTCAAATATTTTTTTTCCTTAAAAAGTAGTTAATAATGTTAAGGGCAAATTCGTCAGTTTTGTAAAAAAAACTCTTATGTCTCACAAAAGTACAAAGTTTAGAGCATGTCTTTCTCGTGAAAAAAATACACAACACTCTTTTTTAAAAGTATCACGATATATAACACATTTTTACCATATTTTTTAAAAGAAAGTAATCAGAACGTAAGAATGGTCAAACCTGAAATATCATATCGATTTGATTGTCGGAGCATCCTTCGTCGATGAGGGTATCGAGAACATCTCGTTGGATCAACTTTTTCCCCGCTCGCCTTTCCCTGACGATCTCTCCCCAGAACGAGCTCATCCTCCCAATAAGCTCGATCGACCTCTTGCGACGGCCTTGCAAATCGAATCCCCCGAGCAATGGAACGTACTCCGATATGTTACTAGCCGTTGTCAATTCAAGAAGCTCCCTCATAGTTGCGTTGACTTTTGAGTCGACACACTCTTGGTCAAACCTCACGAGGTCTCTCGAGACCACAATGTTGCTCAAAATGCTAAGTACAGTTGCGAAGACCAAGTCTCTTAGCTTGAGAGCCTCACCTTCCATTTCGGCCACAAACCTCACCATCTCCATGGCTTTTTTTTCTCTGACACTTGCTTGAGACTCTATCGATCTCGATGTGAAGAGTTGTGATTGATACGTTGTTCTTATTGTTCTCCAATCTTTGTTGCAATCCGAAGCAAGCGCAATTGTTTGATAGTTTGTTTCATCGGTCTTTGCAGGGGAAGCATGAGGAATGTACCTGGAAAACACCGTCTGAATAAAAATCGAATCGAACTGAACTGAACCGAACATAATTGAATAAGCCAGTTTCTAGTATTGGGGAACTATATTTTCCTATTTGGGAGCGATGGAAGAATTCGGGTAAGTTATAACTCATACAATATTCGGGCGATTTTATGATTTGAACCGGACCGGACCATGCTCAATTAGCCAAATAAACCTTATTTTTTGACTAATTATAATATGATCTATTCACTTTATAATATAAAATAACCGAACCGAACTAGATAGTTCTTAGTACGAAGGAACTATATGTAGTATAAATGGAAGAATTTGGATAAGTTTTTATTGACACAGTAATCAGGTGGTTACTCACTTAAAATCAGACCAAATCGTAATGTGACACACCTTTATTTATTTTAGGACTGATTGGTGGACCCAATTAGCCAGTTGGACCTTATTTTCAGACTAATTATTCGAATTATTCTCTTTAATCTAGTTCTCAGTTCATCATGAAATAAAATGTATTCCAAATTTCATGCAATACAGTAAACTATAGACTGTTGTTGTTACGTGCATGTATTACAAAATCGAAAGTTATTTTAATTAATATTTATAGAGTATTTTGTTTCGATTCTTCTCGATTAACCATTAATTTTGATTTTTTGAACCATAATAGATCAGTTCACTGAAATATATAATCAAAACTGAACTACTATCAACAGTTCTCTATTTTTCGAGTACGGTTCAACATGGTTTTCAATTCGATGCCAGTTCTCAGTTCAAATTGAACACCTCTAAATCGCGCGGTCAGAAAAACATACCTGCCGGACAAAACACGATCGTGGGTCTTGAGGATCTCCATTGCAGCAGTTTTCGAAGACCCAACAATCATATTATGGGTTCCAATTTTGATCCTCATGAGTGGCCCATAAGTTTGAGCAAGCTTGGCAAGTGTGACGTGATGATGTTTGTTTCCCAAGAAAGTCCATAGAAATGGTCCTGGTGGGAGTGGAGGAGTTGACTTTGAAGAAGATGAGAGCTTCAAGTGCCTGAGAATGAAGAAGAGGAGAGGCAGGAGGATAAGGAAAGGGAAGAGAACACTTGTCAACATTTCTGTCAAAGAAAATTGTTGAGCCATTAAGTTCATGGAATTGTGTATTTTTGAAATGTGAATATGCATATAAATAGGGGGCAAATATTGTATATGTAAGATGATTTGTGGTTGAGTCTTTCTTAATAGTGTTTTTCTTATAAAAATTCTTAGCTATTTTTGAAAGTTCAGATTCCACTCAAACTCAATCGATCTACTCAAATTTTTGACCTTTAGTCAAGTCGAGTCTCCTTGAACCACTGCCAGTAAGTACATTTTCACGGGTCTTTGTTAATAGTTAATTACTTGTGCAATATTTTTATTAAAACATGTTATTAAGATGCATGGAATCTTGATTGTAGAAACTTGAGTGTTGTTATATGTTTACCATATGAATCAAATAAATATGAAGTTCGATAAAATAAATAAACATGAAGTTAATAAAATGTTGGCATATATATACATAAATCATCTTCACTTTTTTAAATTTGACTTGATATTTATTTTATTTTTCAATTTTCAATTCACCTATAAAACTCCACACCCTCTCTATTAAAAGTTCAGTAACACTAAATTTAGCCATAATTTCACAAGTACACGACGACTTCACCCAAACCCTGGCCGAGACAAGTAAAGGAGTATCTTGAACCACTGCACTAGAGCTGCTCACATTATAAACATTTTTAAAAAATATATAAAAAAGTACATGTCAGTGTAAATTTCTTTAATTTTTAGTTTTTTTTCTTTCAAAAAAAGCTTATAACAATCAGATACATCCACTTAAAATTAGTTTCACTTAAATCCGTCCGACTTAAGCAATTTGATTTGATGTTTTTTAAAAAAAAATTGCTTAGTGTCCTCTTGGATATCGATCGGGTTCTTAGGGCATTTAATAATTACAGTAATTGGAACTAGATATAGTTGAATGAAAAATATCAACGCTTGCTTGACCAATTGGTTAAACATTTGAACTTTGGTCTAAAGGCTTGAGTTCGAGTCACGTTGCTGTATCTCGTATTTATTTTCAATTTCTGTTGGGTCTTTCTCTCACGGTGGGAGTCAAATGGCTATATTGCCCCCCTTCAACATAAAGATTTAAAAATCACAAGTTTAGTGTTGTCTTGTTTCATCATATCATAATTGAGCTGAAATCTTAATACAATTTTTTGATAAAAAAATGAGAGATCGCACCGATTTGACGAGACTATTTTTATGGTAAGTGTTAATTTGAATAATGTCGATAAGGAATTAATTTTTTTTGTGGTTAGAGCAACTTGTAGAAGTCTGATTTTCTTATCCTATAGATGCCCTAATTAACGGGGAATTCGGTGATCCACACTCAACATTTATATTTTGGGACCCTCAAGTCTCGTGTTCGATCTCAGCCATACAATTTATCAAAGTCTATAAATTTTGACGGTTTGGTCCTTTTTGGAAATAATAAATCCTCATGTTTAATTTTTCTATTGCTACTAGTAGCATTCAAGAAAAGGTCAATAAAAATTGTTGGAGTTTTGCAAGGCTTTTGGTACCATAATTTCTTGCGGGAACGAGGAAAAAAATCATTTATAAATATATTCATCATCGCATGAATAAATAAATAAATAAAAGTTAAATATGTTTTCGTATTTTTATAATGGACTATTCATAATTTCTCATTTGTGGGGTAGAATTTTAATATATTATAGGGTTATTACAAGTTAGTATACATAATTGGAGGCCTTTTAAAATTGACTACATCTATTTTAAAATTTTTCATTTTCGTTCACCTAGTTACCAGAAAATTACACGTTACTATTTTTTCATCCAAATTAACTTGATTTACCGTTCATTTTCTATAAATACCTAAAATACCCCTTCCCTTCCTCAACAACTTTTAAAAAAATAAGTTTTTGTCTATATATTATTAATAATTAGTTATATAACTTTTTAAAAATTATTAGATCCGGATCACATTAATAACTATACATTCGAAATAAAAAAATAATATAAATGATTAATTAAAATAATATTAATAATATATTGAAACTTTCGAATGTCATAACTCTCTCATACGAGCTCCGTTTCGAGCTCATAGTTTATCAAAACGAAGAGAATCATAAGATAAATAATTTTGAAGAAAGAAATTGTGTCAATATATTATTAATAATTATTAGCACTGAAAGTTGTTAATCTTCCGATTCTATTCGATTTGATATATTATGAGCTCGAAAGAGAGCTCATACAAGAGAATTATGTCATTTAAAAGTTTCAGTATATTACTAATATTATTTGAATTAATCATTAATATTATATTATTTTTTATTTGAATGTGTAGTTATTAATTTCATCAAGATCTAATTATTAAAAAAATGATATAATTAATTATTAATAATATATAGATAAGAATTTATTTTTTAAATTTGTTGATTTTCCGATTCTCTTCGATTTGATATACTACGAGCCCGAAATAGAGTTCGTATAAGAGAGTTATGACATCATGACACATTTTGAAAATTTGATGAACAGGCAGGGATATCTTAGACATTTCATGCTTTTAAAAAAAATCTGGGCAAATTGTAAAAAGATTGTAACTAGGTGAATAAAATTTTTAAATTTTTAAATATGTATAATCATTTGTCAAGTGAATTTTAATCATATTAAAATTTTAAAATTCAAATTGAATTTTAATTTTAATAGTTTGTGTGGGAAACAAACATTTCGATTATGAGAACAAAATTTCAGGTACAAGCTGTGTTTTAATCCGAAAGCATCAACGTTTATGTCCAACGTCAAAACAAGATATTAAAAACGCAAATGAAATAAATTAAGAAATTTCAGAAACTTTAGTATCAAATAAAAGACCTCAAAACATAGAACATTTGGCTGTGAAAACCAATTTGTTAGTAACAAAATGTGTTTAAATTAAAAAAAATAACACACTCACATTCATGTCCAACGAACAAAGCAACGTCGAAAACCCAAATTTAAGATCAACATATTTCAAAAACTTTTAATTAATCTAATCTATAAGTAGAGTGCATGTGCATCAACATTAAAACAGTAAGAACTAGATAATATTGAAAACTCAAATTTAATAGGTTATGATATTTTAAAAATATTTAATCTAATTTAATGTTTATAAGCAAAGTCCATGTGATAAGGGCCGCCGAATTTAAAGGGATGGTGACGTGAATTTATCATATAAAAAATTCAACTTTTTTTTTAAGGGAAAATAAAAAATTCAACTTAAATCATGAATACTTGTTACTATAAATGCAGTTAGTTTTACTATTGAAAAGGTTATCTTAAATTTTATAAATAGAATATCACAATATGGTATAAAAATATTTTGAACAAATTAAAATATTACAAAATGAAAAGGTTATCTTGAAATTTTTTTGTTGATAAAAGTACATAGTTATTACAAATTTTAGAGCATCAAATATAAGGTCATGAGCACCAGCTCATAAAATTAACAATATGAAAATAATGAATTCATATGAATATTTGTTGCATAAAAATAACAATATGAAAATTCAAGAATTGAAAAGGATAAATAGGCTGCATTATAAAAAAATTCACTTAATCTCATTATTCGATCTTGTATTAGTGATACAAATATAGGAAGAATCTATGTATATTTTAGGGAAAAAAAGTACAAAAATTGAAATATTAAAATTACCTGGAGAGTGAGCGGCGTCGATGGTAGCTTCACCGGCAATGATAAGTGCTGGCCGGAGAAGGAGGTGGAGTTCGGAAAAGGAGGCGAAAGTCGGAGGAGATGTAGGTTGTGATTTGTGAAGAAAAGTTGAACGTTTAGGTTTATAATTAATAAACATTTTGGAAATTGTTGTATGCTTCAAAAGGAGAAGAAAATATTTTCCTTATTTCCATAGATATTTTCTTGTCTATTTTTCTTTGATTTGATTTCCCAAAATAAACAAACAGTGAAAGTAAAAAATAAATATTTTTCTACACCAAAATTTCCTGTAAATAAATAAGGCCCTAATCACAAATAATTTATTCACAACACTAATCTCTTATTTGATATAAATTTCCTAGACCTTGGAAACTAGACATCTTATGCAAATCCACACATAAATTTTTCGTCTGATGGTTTGACCAATAACCCGCCCAGAAAGAGTTCTTATAAATCTACCATTTAAAGGATATTTCCTCACTTTCTTGCGATTTCTAACCTCACGCTCCCTCTTCCGATTACTTCGTCTCCATCTTCTCAATAAAGGTTCCATTTTTTTAATTTAGGGTGTAATTTGGTGAAATTAGGATTTAATCTAATTATCTCAGTAATTGGATTCGATTTTATTGTTTCGTGGAAGATTAAGGAAGTAATATTGTATAGGTGGGATTTGTCGTGAGACATGGTTTTGTTTGAAGTATGGTTTATGGTTGTGCTAAATTGTCCAATGTTCAGTTTCACACTCAAACACAGCAAAATCACTTGAATTTGATTTTGGACCCCAAAAATATACATCTCAACCAAGGTTAAGGAGTATATATTACTCAGTACACTCCAAAGTGTTTAGTGATAAATCACCAATCAAATTGTCAGGTTGTTTATTGATGCATATTTTCCTGCATAAACCAACCAAGTCTTGCTCTGCAACTAACTACTATTAGTGCTACAAGTTTTCATGATGCTCATTTATTTCAATTTCAAACAACATCTTTGTATTTCTTGCACTTTGAATTGTATAAGACATTGCTTTTTAGATTTGTAGTTCAGTTGGTTGAAGGCCGGGAAGTGGACGCGAGATTTTGGGCGCACCGCCACTCACTCCTCACTCGTCACTTGCTTCCCTGACTAACGCGCATCAGAGCATGGTCGTCTATCAAGTAAATTTATAAGTTTCCGACTTTACCGGGTCGAACTCTCGAAGACCAAATGTGGGTTTCATAATTGGATTTTTCACGCCTTCTTTCCCGACACGACTCGAAAAATTAAATACACAAGAGGGGAGGTTTAACTAACTATACTAAGCACACGACTACAACTACTCTACAACTAGTGCAAGAAAGTAAATGCGGGGCGGATGGTAAATTGTTAGTCGGAAGTCAAGAATTCGAGAACCTAAGGAACTAAACATGATCAAGGCTACCGAGCAATCAAATGAACCATAGACAATTCACACAATTACAAGAGATCCACTCATCAATTCATAAGCACTCAATTAATCTATCGCATGCAAATCGGACCTATATCTTAATTACCGAATCCCGCCTCTCAGCAAAGAGCGACATAACTAGCCCAATTCTCGTGATTCTAGGGATGTTACCACACTCGCTCACTACATTACACTACTCCTACTTGATCACCAAACTAACACTAAGAGCAAGCATGTCTTCCCCCCTCATCCAGAGACTCAAACTAATTCACTAAAACCGACAATGATCGAGCCCAAAATGAGGACGCATTACGCCGTCACCTTGGTTCTACCTATTCACGCTCTCGAACCTTTCTTTCGAAATTGTTCAATAACTATGGCAAAAACTACCATGCAAGCAATCACAAGCTCTCACTAATAATCACAAGCATTTCATACTCAAGCAAATAAAGCACGGCGATCGCAAGTTCTCACTCAAAATCTATGGTAGAACACAATAAGCATGCAACAAACAATTAATTATTTAAGCCATAATCAAGTTTTAGCTCCCATGACCTAGGTTTTTAACCCCAAATCATGGTGCCCAAGCATTCAACTACAAGATAAGCTAGATTCAAGACATAGAAGAAGAATTACAAACCAAAAACCCAAGGACATGGGTTTTGGGAAGATCAAAATCCTCCAATCTAGCTTCTCCATATAGTTTCTTGCCTCCTCTTCTTCTTCCCATGGTGGTGGTGGTGGAAACCCTCACTTGGAGCACCAAAAATGGCCTCCAAAGGAAGGCTTTGGAGCTCTTTCTCTCTAGAAAACTCTAGGTGGCCGAAACCCTCTCAAAATCTGATTGTGTGTGTGTGTTGTCTGCTGAAAATTAGGGTTTCTGCTCTTCAAGTAGCAGTTCTGCGACTTTGTCACGATCTTGATACCTCTTGTCACGATCGTGGCAACCCTTTTTTAATTACCGTCAGAATGGCGCCTATGTCACGATCGTTACATGGCTTGTCACGATCGTGACACCCTTTTCTCTTCGAGTCCCGATCGTCTCGCCACCGTGCCACGATCGTGACCGTCTTCTTTATCGTCTTCTTGTCACGAACATGTCATGATCGTGACAGCATCGTGGCATCGCCTTTTTGCCGTTGCAACGCCGATTTGCCACGATCGTTGTAGAGATTGTGACAAAGCTCCTGGAGTCGACTTCTTGGTTGTCACGATCGTGACATTCTTCTTTTCTTGATTTCTCCAGTTGCTTGGGCTGCAAGCCATCTCGGCTATCGCTCCGAACTCGCTCCAAATATGCTCCAATTAGGCTCCAATACCTACAAAGGTCAAAATTCCACTGAGGATCAAAACTATCAAAATATTGGCTCTAAAATGCCGAAACGAGGACAATTCGGTGCTTAAATGCGGGACAGAAGTGTAAATGCAATGACACATCGGGCCGGCATCATTGGTAATTTATAATAAATTGCCATTGAGGTATGTTTTTTTTATTCTTTTTAATTATCAGGTTACACTAGTTGGATATTAAATGAACGTAATTGGGAGTTCTTTGATTCTTGTGTATATATTGTGACAAATGATGAACATCAAAGTCAATATCGTTATAATTATATCCCTTTAATGTTGGCTTGAGCTTTAATACGTGGATTTGCACTTATGTTTTCATTAATAAGAATATGTGTAAGAAAATTAAATATAATATTAAATTGTATTCCAAATATTAGAGATAATTTGGTTATTTAATTATGTCTTTAATATTTAAATTATGGGTCTTGAAATTATATAATTTCAAAACCCGTAATTTTAGAAAAAATACATGAAAATTTGATCAGATATTTATGCAAGATGTCACACACAATGTTACGTATAATGCTATAACACAGTGTATGACAACTTGCGTACATAAAGACGGATAGTAAATATCAAACGTAATGAACAACGACACACCAGATTGTTTACCTAGTTCGGTGCAACATCACCTACGTCTGGGGCATCTCTGCCAGTAGAAAGGTTTCACTATATGGTAATACGTCAAAACATACAAGTACCTAGGAGCATCACAAGATCTATACTTTATGCTACAATTACAAGTGCAAATCTATCTCAGGGTCTCCCCCTTAATCCAAGACGCCGTCTTGATTCCACTATTTGAGTAATCGCCTTGCTCTGTCAGTTCAAGTTGTGGTTGAACGTTTTGGTTGAACGTTTTGGTTGCGTGCAGTCTTCACTCATGCGATCAGTAAACCCTCAATCATCTAACTCTCAATAGTTAACGTGATACACAATATCTATAACATAATACACATCCTCTCAACCCGCAAACATTTACGTCTAAGAGCTCTGCATATTATTGTTAGGAAACAATAAAAGACCACACGATTGCTAAGGGGGAAGCCTAAGCTTTATAGTAATCGATCATGAATACTAATCCTATTGGGTTTTCTTTTTGTCACCGTCTTTCTTCTTTCCAGTTCGCGTCGAATACAGGTGGTGATGTGGTCCATTTGTGCCCCTTTCCGGACCCAAATAACCCCATCTTAGCACGCTTTTCCCTTCGTTTCGGTCACACTAGGGCTATTATTTTGATATTTTTTTATCCTTGGTGTTTTTTTCGGTATTTTGTAGGAGATGGAACCAAATTGGAGCATTTTTGGAGCACGGAAGAGTGACACGGTCATGGCGCTGGCAGATCTTGCAAGAGAAATAACGTCCTTATTTGGAGTTCAAATGGAGCAAAAGTATACATCACAATGAAGATCTTTGAAAACTCTACAACTTTGAAGAAGGAAGCGAGGTCATCGGAGTTATAGATTGCAAGATATTAGCCGGTCAAACTGGCTAACCAACGACCCATCACTCAATTCCAGTACGACCGAGCCGTCTTGCAAGGGCCATATCTTTGGCATCTGACCTCCAAATAAAGATTTTCTTGAGCCTAAAGTCAAGAGAAAGAAAAGATCTACAACTCTTGTGAAGAAAGTTTTTCCATTTGACGACCAGAAGATGGTCAAAATGGCGCCGGAACAGTGTCACGATCGTGACGTGAATAGTGTCACGATCGTGACACCCAATTTTTTCAAGAACAGAGCGATTGTCACGATCGCTCAAACGATCGTGACAAATCAACGTTGCAAGGGAAAAAATGGGATGCCACGATGGTGTCACGATCGTGACATGATCGTGACAAGAAGAAACAAAAATGACTGTCACCATGGTGACACCCATCGTCAAGATCGTGACACTAGCAACAAATTTCAGCAGCAGTGAGCCTTCTTGCAAGGGCCATATCTTTCGCATCCGACCTTCAATTGACAACTTTCTTGAGCCTAAATTCAAGAGGAAGAAAAGATCTACAACTATCGTGAAGAGAGTGTTTCCATTTGATAACCGGAAGATGGCCAAAACGTAGCCGGAACAGGGACTGGTCGCCAAAACAGCAGCTGACTCGGAAGGGCATTTTCGTCAATTGAGCAATCCGAGTTTCACCATTATTTACCACCAACCATTTTTTCAGCAAGGGACTTGACTATTCATCCATCTCCTACCTTTTGAGAGCCTCCATCTTCTTCATCTTCTCCACCATCCTCCATTTCCCTCCATTAAAGGCCAACCAAAAGCTTGATTAGGCAAGGAGGAGAAGGAGGATTCCACCACCACACCTTGGGAAGACTTCAAGAAACCAAGATTCATCAAGAGAGTACAAGATTGGAGGGTTTTTGAGCTCCCAGCCCATTTTGGGTTCTTGGGTTTGTTTAATTTCTCTTCATTTCTTGAATCTTGTATTTTTCTTGTGGGATTTTGTATGAGCACTATGGTTTTGGGCTAAAAACCCAAGACTATGGGTGCTAGACTTTGTAGGAGATTATGACTATCTAAAGTTTGATATATATTCATGTTAAGTTTATGCTTGCGAATCTACTTGTGTGAATGTTTGATGAAAACTTATATTGTTGTTGTGAGAACATGCAATGGTATATGTTGGATTCTTGATGCTTGAGCATGATTTAAATATACACTTGTGAGAGCTTGTGTGTGTTAGTAGTTGTGTTAGAGTAGTAGCTCTCAACTTGTCCGAGAGGAAGAGTTGAAAGCGGATTTAAGTAGATTCAAAGGGTTAGAATCAAAACTTCAACCTTTGGTTCGAAATTGGTCGTGTCTAATGCTTCCTAACGTTGAATGTAACTTCCCGAGAGGGTATTTCAACATTAGGAAAGGCTTAGTCCGAGAGGATAAGCATCTAAGACTTAGGCCGCTTGCATTGCTTGAATGTGATTAGTTGATAGCTTGGATTGGCATTTCGCCGTCGGTCTAGCACCCGTGGTTGCTAGTTGCTTGATTTTCATTCCACCGCTTTAATATTTTGCATCTAACTTAGTGTTCATTTAGAGTAGTTTGCTAGTAATTACTTTCTTAATCAAAAACCCCTAAAAATTGCGTATTTACTTTTTCTTCCCCGTCAAACCTAAGAGAGAGCACAAATTGACTAAGTAATCGACCCACAAGTTGATCCCCTAGTGTTCGACCCGGCAAAGCCGGAATATAAATGTACTTGGACGATTAAAGGGCCTCTTTTGCGAGGGAGCTTTTTGGCCTTTCAAGTTGGCACCGTTGCCGGGGATCAACGGTTTCTTACTTAGTTGAGTTGTGTGATTTATTAAGTTTGATTGTACATTTGCATATAATTTTTGCTTTGTTTATTTTTTTTTTATGACAATTCTTGTGATATCTTGCTTGTGTGCAAATTCTTGCACTTGTGCTCTAACTCTCCTTCTCTAGTGTTGTCTTATTTTTCAAGTCTAGACCGATTAAAGAAGGCAACGGATGAGAGCAAATCTATATGGAGCAAATCTATATGGAGCATCCTGATTTGCGTCGAACAGGATGTCAGCCGAGCTGTCGACAAAAATGTCATACACGATGTTTCGACATTCTTTATGACATCATTCCTAGTTTCTTAAAAATAAGCTAATCATCAAAAAACGTCATAACTACAATACACATTTAACCTAGCCAGCGAGACTTTGGTCAATATCTCGCCGGGTAGGCTGGAGATCCTACCTAGAGAGATATTGGTCAATATCTCGTCGGGTATGTTTTTCAGCCTGCCCGACGAGACTTTCAAAGTCTCGCCGGCTAGGACCATTCCCGACGAAGCCTGTCCGGCGAGAACCAAACCGGCGAATTTCGGAAAAAAAATTTGTCAGCTTGGGTAAGCTGGCGAGATCGGCTCTCCTGCTTAGCAGGAGCAAAGTCTCCCCAGCTTGGAGGCAGTTTTCAGTAGTACTAGTTCTCATTTGAAAATCCTTCAGAAATCGAGTGGTGCTTGCTTTAGGTGCTTTGGCTATGAAAACGCAGTGAGTATCATACTTCGTAAAATCAAGAAAATGGTTAGAGTATCACATATGAACAATGCGAATTCATTAACGAACTTAAATAATAGATTAACTTTATGCTTATCAACTTAAATTTTTAGATGAGTTAGACTTCTGACAAACATAGCTTAAATCCTTTTATTAAAAATGTCTTTTGATGACATTTGAGCACAAAAGACCTTGGAAACTAGAAATCTTATGCAAATACACATAAATTATCATATTATTTTTGGCTCACACTTCCAGCGGATAGGTCGTTTCGATAGGATTTGGGTAGTTTTAGAAAAAGTGTAATTATTTAAACAAGCGAAAAAAGATTGTCACTTTTTGGCTTTAGGAATGAGAAGTAGAGGTTGTTCCTTTAGGATTGACAAAGCATATGTCTCGGACATGTCAAGGTTGTCGGGATCACTTCCTGTTGGAAACTTGCTTCTCTAATTTTCTTTACATCGTGATTCTAAGTTCGAATGCGATCGTCGTTATATTCTAGAAACAATTTGACCATACGGGGTCAATATTGTTTTAAGAAAAACGGATTACTATGCATCGACGATAATCATTTCTTTCTCTTTCTGTCTAATACCGAATCACAAGTCAAGTGCTACTTATCTGTATTTCTATTGAGATGTTGGATTAATAAAATTATTATACTTCATCTGTTCGTCTCTCCTTTATATTGCATGTATTTCAATTATCAATTTGCGTTTATGGAATAACACTTATCTAGCATTCATTTTAGACCGAGAACCATGCCGAACTCGAAAGATAAAAACAAGGGAAAAGGACACTTTTGTGCACTTAAATATACACTTTTGACACTTACATACCCTACCTTTTTTTTCTCTTTTTTCCATACCTGAATATTATTTTGGGACAGTTTACCCCAAAAATTTTAAAAATACCGAAATTACCCCTGAGTTGAACCAAAATTAAATCTGGTCTGATAGAGAGAACCGGTCCAACTTTTAAAGAGGGTAAAAAGACAAAATTACCCTCACATGTTCATCAAATTTTCAATTGAATGCCCCTCCTCTCTACCTTCAACCCTAAATCCTTCCCGTCCCCGTCCCCGCCTCCATCAACGGCCACCAGGAAGAACCACCTCGTCGTCGCCCCAGGCCACCGGCATCTCCTCTACGAGCAGAACCACCTCGTCGTCGCCTCTAGGGTTCGCGACTCCCTCAGCGAATCCTCCATCGACCTCGACGTCGTCGCCTCCTTCGACACCGGCGGCGCCGAGCTCCTCTACGAGATTTGCCTCCTCTCCGCCCAACATCGCGCGCCACCACCATGTTCCTCGTCGAGAATCGCCAGCTCCTCTACTCTTGTTGTGGTGCCGATTATGATGCAAATCCACAGTTGGTGGCGGAGCCTAGGGTTTCAAAGGCGAGGTCCTCGAGAAAGGGGCGAGGGATAGAGGAGGAGAAGTTGAGGTGGAGGTGGTCGTAGAGGGAGAGGGATGCGTCGGAGACGATACGATGCGACGGAGGGCCGGAGGCGGAAGCGGACGGTAGACGCGACGGAGATGGGTGGTTGGGCTGCCGGAGAAGATGATGAACAGTGAGAAGAGAGGGGCAAAAATGTAATTTAATAATTTACTTTTCAATTTTTAATTTGTTATTTGAAAAGACCAATATACCCTTAAATTGTGTGATAATTTCGTTATTCAATGGAGGGTAAAAAAGTAATTTCATTATTAATTAAAACATGGTTGGATCTGGTTGAAATTGAACCGGCTCAATTCAGGGGTATTTTCGGTATTTTGAAATGTCTGAAGAAAACGGTCCCAAAATAATATTCAGGTATGGAAAAAAGAGAAAAAAAAAAGATAGGGTATGTAAGTGTCAAAAGTGTATATTTAGGTGCACAAAAGTGTCATTTTCCCTAAAAACAATAAAGAAAAGTTAGGTTTTACTATGTAACTTTGAGAAAACCATTCAATTGTTATTCAAATCTGGTTCTCACAATTATCGTAATCGTATCAAGTTGAAGATTCTTACAACAAGTGTCATTAGCAATATGGTAAATTCCGGGCAGACAAAGCTTATGAAGACTAGTCGAGGATTAATTAACTTTACATATATTTATTAAAATAGATTGGTATACATGATCAAAATGTGAATTACGTTTAATAAAATTAACAAAGAAAAATATTTCACATATAGAAATATAAATATTTTAGCCATCGTTAAATCTGTGTACTTAAAAACAAAATATATCATTAAGACTACTAATAGTATAGAATTAATTTAGTTCTTTTTGTAAATCAATTATTGATATGTCTAACCGGTTTAAACCACTTGATTATATAAATTTAAGCTGGTATTATAAAAATCACTGCCTATGTCGATTTTTACTATACTCGTCCTTAGGAAAATGTTGTTAGAGTAAGTATGTTCCGGGTGGATGACGGGAGTTTACATGTGAATCATGGCTTTTGGACGAAACAAATGATAATAAGTATTGGGTGTATATGTGAGTCCAAAGTTTCACATCAAATAATTATTACGTTAAATAAGAGTTTATATATCACTATCAGTTTTTTCCACTGTAACGGCGCACATACTTTATGTGCGCCGTTAGAACTGACATTAGTAACGGCGCACTTTATCTGTGCGCCGTTACTAGCGCACATTTGTAACATCGCACATCGTTATGTGTGCCGTTACAAAATGTGTTGACCGTTGACCACTTTTGTTGCCGTTATGGAAAACGGTCGGAAATGAAGCCGTTGTTGTTACCGTTAGTTTGTAACGGCGCATCTGGGTATGTGCACCGTTACAAAAAGTTTTGTAATGGCGCACATACTATTGTGCGCCGTTACAAATATGTATTATAAGTCTTGGCAGAACCTCCCATTCTTTTTCCTACAACATATCTCACAACTACTTTTCTCCAGACAAGGGTAATTTCGTGATTTCAAAATTTTATAAATTTTCCCGAGCAGCCTCAGACAAATTTCCAGAGAAGGTATGTACAAATTTTTAAATAATGCACTACATATAACTGCAATTTGTATATGATTTCATCGATCCAAGTTTAGATTATTTGCATGTTAAATTTATTAAATTAGTTTTGGAATTGATGAAATAAATTACTCGATTCCATGAATTGCATGATAACATTAGGGTCAATTCTCCCGATTCTATTAATTGCATGATAACATTAGGGTAAATTCTCCCGTAATTGTTATTTGCATGATAACATTACATTAGGTTATTTGATCATAAACCACCATAATAGGGTATGTTGGACATTTAGGACCTAATTAGGGGTATTTTGGTCATTTATGACCTAATTAGGGATAATAAGCTCATAAATGACCAAACAAGGGTAATTAGGTAATTTATGTGAATTAGAAGGTACGTATATATTTTGAAATAATGCAATATTATGTAAATCAATTGTTAACTGAATTTATATATATATATATATATATTACATATATAGAATGGATCGGAGATAGATGGGATCCGTAAAAATGAGTGAGGAATGGATGAAAGGATTAAGCAGTTTTGTAAAATTTGCGAGGAAAAACGCTTCAAGAGATGGTGTGGAACGTTTCAAGTGTCCATGCACGATATGGACACCATTTGCGATCATATATTTAGGAAAGATTTCCTTAGATCGTATAATGTGTGGTTCCATTATGGCGAAGCCGAAGAAGCTAGCTCGAGCCGGAATTGGGATATCAGTTTGAGGGAAACATCGGCGAATCAACCTTGTTCGACGTCGGACAACAATCCAGTATACGTTGATCCTGTGCATCAGCTCGTGAATATGAAAATTGCATGTTTAATTTTTCAGTTTAATATTTATGCATGTTTAATTTTTCAGTTTAATATTTATGCATGTTTAAATTTTCAGTTTAATATTTATGCATGTTCCAAAAAACTGCCCCTAAGGGGTATTTTCGGAAATATTAAAAAATGCCCCTTAGGGGTATTTTTGGAATTATAAAAAAATGCCCCTTGGGGGCATTATTGGAATTTCCAAAAAATTGCCCCTTAGGGGTATTTTTGGAATTATAAAATAAATACCCCTTAGGGGTATTTTTGGAATTAAAAAAAAATACCCGTTAGGGATATTTTTGAAATTTCCAAAAACTTGCCCCTTAGGGGTATTTTTGGAATATTAAAAAATTAGCCCCTTAGGGGTATTTTTGGAATTTTAAAAAAATTTGCCCCGTAGGGGTATTTTTGGAATTAAAAAAAATACCCGTTAGGGGTATTTTTGGAATTTCCAAAAAATTGCCCCTTAGGGGTATTTTTGGAATTTCCAAAAACTTGCCCCCTAGGGGTATTTTTGTAATTATAAAAAAAAACTAGCCCCTTAGGGGTCTTTTTGGAATTTTAAAAATTTTTGCCCCGTAGGGGTATTTTTAGAATTATTAAAAAAATTAGCCCCTTAGGGGTATTTTTGAAATTTCCAAAAAATTGCCCCTTAGGGGCATTATTGGAATTTCCAAAAAATTGTATTTTTGGAATTATTAAAAAATTGCCCCTTAGGGGGTATTATTGGAATTATTAAAAAAATTGCCCGTGCCGGGTATTTTTGGAATTTCCAAAAAATTGCCCCTTAGGGGCATTATTGGAATTTTCAAGAATAAATGCCCCTTAAAGGGTATTATTGGAATTATTAAAAAAATTGCCCCTTAAGGTAATTCGGGCATTTTTGGCCGAATTACCCTATTCTTTCGGTCAAATTGACCTTAAAAGTGTTATTCTGTCAATTACAGATAATGGAGCCTAGACGTAAGGCACCTAGGGCCAGGGCACCTAGGCGAGCCACCATGGACATTCCATTTTTCGAGACTTCGCAGACGCCGGAGTTACATGATGACATGTACACTCCGTCACCGCCGCAGCCCACTCAGCCCACTCAGCCGACTTATCCGGGAGATATGGAGGTTGGCTGGCAGTACCAGGTCCCGGATCATCGGACTTTCCAGGAGATGCTCGGAGACGTCGCAGGACCCTCCGAATCTGACTTTGTGCCGGATGAGTCAGAACTGCCGCTGAACGAGTGGAGGCTCCTTCCCCTCGAGTACAGAGAGATTCCGGGGTACGAGATGTACTTCGACTACAAGGTGGAAGTCGACTACCTGAACACGAAGAGCTGGGAAGCCAGGGAAAAGAAGGACCAAAAGATCGACATCAACATCGAGCAAGATGATAGAGCAGTTCAGAGGAACGGAGGTCCGTTGCTCTTGACGTGGGAAAACGGCCGACTACGTGTCGCAGGAGGAATCCTTTCGGCCGAAAGGGTGAAGACGATTATAGGGAAATTCGCTCGGGAACGCGACGCTTCCTACCAGACGTTTGGGGATTTGCCGGCGTCTGAGTTCCAGGCGTTCTGGATGAGTTTCAGGGTAATTTCAACTTTTACTCTAATTTTTTTCCAAATGCTCGTATTATAAATATTGACGTGATATTTGTGAATTTCAGCGTTTGTTTGAAGTGACCGATTCGGTTGAGCTTAGGGGTTGGATTCGTGAGGCGGTCATAGGCGCTTACAATGAGCGAAAATCCAACATGAAGCGGTTATACAAGCTTTACGTCGACCCTACTAGACTGGACCGGAATGGGATTCCCAAGTGTCTGAAAGGGAAGAAGTCACAGTGGCGGTGGCTCGTTGAACATTTCGATGCCAACGAGGTATATTACTAATTTTTACTTTAATTTTTTTTTTAATTTTTACTATTTTTTATGTGAATTTACTTTTATTTTTTTTCCAGGAAAATGCTGGTACTCAAATGAGTGCCATTCGGAGGAGCGAGAACAAATTAAACCACCACACTGGTAAAGTCCCATTTCGACAGCTTTGGGAGAGGATGTCGGAGGCCGGGGAAGTGGAGGTCTCCAAAAAGTTGGAGGCCTTACTGAAGGCTCACAAGGCCTTACCTAGGCCTGGTGATGATGCACAGGAGGGGGAGGAGGGACTCAACCCGAAGATTGTAAGTTTCAATATATATATATATTTTAATATTTAAATTTATTATATTAATCAAATTTTTTTTGCAGCTTTACATTAAGAATGCGCTTAGGGATTGGAAGAATGACGAGGCGAACTACAACGAGGATGGAACGCTGATAAAGATGACCGACGCTGAAGAGGATGAGGTTATGCGACAAGCTGCCGAGCATGTTCGCGAGATCGAGCTTGCCAGAGGAGTTACCATAGAACCCTCTAGAGGACGACGCATCCGGGGTTGCGGGAGTTCTTACGAGGCACCGCCGAGACAGAGAAGACGTTCGACCTCCTCCGATGGTAGTCAAGCGGAGATTGTGGAGCTCCGGACTCGACTCAGCCAACAAGATGAGGTTATTACGGAACTTCGCGCTGAACGTCAGGCTGAACGTGAGCAGAACGCTGCCGAAAAACAGCATGCCGAGCAGATGTTCCGGTACTTCCAACAACAGCTGATGTTACTCAACCCTAATCTCGCCCCTCCACCTCCACCTCCATTTAACCCGAATAGTTCTAGAGATCCTAGAGGCCCGTCCTCATAGATTTTATGTAAATTAAATATTTTATTCAACAATTTCAATATTAATATAATTTTATTTTCAATAAATTCAATATTCATTTCTAAATAAAAATAAATAAAATTTTAAAAAAATAATAAATATAAAATTTATTTTATATTTATTATTTTTTAAAAATTTTATTTTTTTTATTATTCTGCATTATTTGTAACGGCGTGCGCCGTTACAACTAATGACTGCGCATGCCGTTTGTGCGCCGTCACTAATTGTAACGGCGCACACCGCTAGTGCGCCGTTACAAATGTAACGGCGCATAAACGGCGTGCGCCGTCACTAATTTTAACGGCGCCCGCCGTCAGTGTGCCGTTACAAACGGTGACGGCACCGTCGCCTTCAGTAACGGTGACGGTAGCCTCTGTAACGGCGCAGTTAACGTGCGCCGTTACAACTTAAAAAACTGATAGTGTATACATTGAATCAGAGATTTAATATAATATAATGTTTTGGTCAAAAGTGAGTTATAATGTATTATACGAGTTTTCTTAGTAACACTCGGTTCTCCATAAGAAGAAGAATAATGTATTTCTTGCAAGAAGAATGTACCTTCCGGACAAAGAACGATCATGGGTCTTGAGGATCTCCATTGCAGCAATTTTTGAAGACCCAACAATCATTTTTTGGGGTCCAATTTTGAGTGTCATGATTGGTCCATAAGTTTGAGCAAGTTTGGTAAGAGTGATGTGAGGCTTGTTGCCTAAGAAAGTCCATAGAAATGGTCCTGGTGGGAGTGGAGGACTTGGCTTTGAAGAGAGTGAGAGCTTCAAATGCTTGAGAATGAAGAAGATGAGAGGTAGAAGAAGAAGAAGGAAAGGGAAGAGAAGATCTGTGATCACTTATGTTGAAGAAAGTAATTGAGCTATTAAAATCATGAACTAGATTATATTTTGTTTTTCTTTTGGAAAGCTTTCTTACTGAATGTGCCCATATATATAGAGAAAATATAAGAAGATAAGTGTTTAATAATATATATATAATTTAAATTTTTATTACTTTAATATACTAAAAATAAAAACAAAAATATGTTCTAAATATATATATATATATATATATATATATATATATATATATATATATATATATATATATATATATATATATATATATATATATATTAAGAACATATTTTCCCTCAGAGATCAGATTAATTAATAGAACCTATATTTATTTGAACTATGTTTGTGTTTAAGTGGGTTTACATAATTCAGCTCGAGTTTGCTTGAAAATAAATATTAAACTTGAATTTAATTGAACTCGGTTCTACTAGTATATTTTTATTATAAATATTCATTAAAAATTAAAACACATTTTTTTATTATATTTTATAAAATATTATTTAATAGAAGATAAATGGGCGTATTCAAAAAATTTATATAATGAGTTGAAATTCGACTGTGTATTAAATAAGATCACCCTTCAATTCGAATCATGTCCAAACTATAGATTTGACGAGCATAAAATGTTTGCTCGATTTTTATAGCCATCTTGTAACACAGAGAATCTTACCAACTAAATCAATAATTGCTAGTATCAATCCATAAGATTTATAAATAAATTGTCTTAATAATCATCTATTCTGATGACAAAACTAATATGAAAGCAATATAACAATGTAAATAGAACATCTTTATTACACGAACGGCTCATTTAAAATGTCTTTAACTTGAAAAAAAAACATGAGTTCAAACATATATTTTATATAATAAGGCCACAAATAACATAAATTCAAAATAACAAAACACCTCTCAAATTTATTAACCATCTAATCTTAATAATTGAATTCATGACTTAAGTACGTAAGTATTTATTGAGAACCCCTCATACATGATTAAACACATATGGACTCATGTCTAAAAAAGAAGTAACGTATTTATTGTGAATATTTCTTATAATATAATTAAACGTACATATATTGACAGAAACATATTTAATTACACATCAATCTCATTTAAGTATATCTAACTATAAAAATTTTCTACAAAAATAACTATAAGTTTTTTTTAAACATATTCAGAACATGGAATGTGAATCAAACCCATGTTTGCAATTCTTATTTTGTTACATTTCAGATAACTTCCGGTTTAATTAAACAAACTGTTAGATGTATTTGAGAACAAACTTATTTCTTTGAAGAAAAAACGAATTTTATTAATTAAATAGAAACTAACTTGACATGAAGCCGGACAGCTGAAACTACAAACGGTGAGACAAATCTCTCATTATAATCTCAGCTACTATTAGTTAAAACAAACATGACTAATTCGTGAGTCATTTGATTACGAGCAAAACAAAGAACACAAGTTCCAATAATGAATAGTACGCAACACCGTTCGCTAATGATTATTTCAAAGTTGTTCAGTTCGACCCGTTTAGCATCATGTGGAGCCACGACCTCCAACTCATACGGATGGAGAAAATCTGTGATCTTGCTGCAGAATGCTTTACACATGCATCTCTGATAATCATGGAGACCAATCGACTCATACCAGTTAGCATCATGCAGAGTCAGGGCCTCCAGCTCATATGGATGGAGAAGTCCCGTGATCTTGTTGCAGACCAACTTAAACCAGCTTCCTCGATCAACCCTGCGATCAGTATGGGCATCGCGAAATTCAAATCCTCACAGCTCATTAGGTTTAATCGGATCAACCCATTGACACTAGAAACCTCCAGTTTCCTTCAAGTACTGATTCCAGTAAGACACATATTGAATTTTGAGCAAGCCGAGGCCCCCTAGTTCGGTATGCTTGCATGAATCTGCCCACCGACGCCAGATAACTCTGGTTCCCTCCCAGTACCGGCCTACCAACCAAAAGCAAAACCCCCCAACCCTCCATCCTGCGCCGTCGCAACCCAGGTGCGACCCATCTGCAACTCCAGCCTCACTCGTCTCATCCCATCCCCAAACCACCCGACCATGCCTCCATCAAAACCCGATCTACCACCCAATCGTGCCTCCATTAGACCCAGATCTATCTCCACAGGAGCTCTGCTCTTGCCGCACCACGCTGACGTCGCCGCCAGTACCACGCTGACGTCGACACTCATAGGAGATCGGTGCCGCGAGACTTCGCCCAATTGTGACGAAACAAACCATAAGAGTAAGGGTACATGGCGAGAACAAACTTTTAAAATTATGTATAAATAAATTAGATTAATATATAATAAGCATGTTTATTTGTTATTATCCATTAAAGGTATATATTAATTTAATCGGTAATTCAAGATAAATTGGCTTATAAGTAGTGTTTTGAAATTTGGTTGGACTATAAACTTTTATAATACCAATCTAATTTTATAAAATCAGGTGAACTTAGGGCAAAGTTAGATGGGTCTAGACAAGTTTAAATGATTTTAAAAAACACAATTAAAATAAGTTAAAATGAGTTAGAATAACAAGTACATTGGTTACAGTTATTTTGTTGCGCTATCAATTTTTTTTGTTCGTCGGTAAATTGGGTGGGATGGGACAAGCGAGAAGACTCCAAACTGCTACTGGGACACACTCAGTTGGTTGTATACTGCTTTATTAGTTTGAATATAAAATGCAAATACAAAATCTTTATAACAGTTTAGGAAACAAAGCTCAAAAAACATGGGTTGTGATCGCTTCAGCGTCACTCCTTCGTCCCTGGCTACTAGAATTTGAGGGATTGTTGTGATGATCGTGTGACGACCGTCACCTCTCCATTGATGATCGTCACTTTCCTTAGGTCTCAGACTTGTTCTTTCTTGTTGCTCGAAAGTCTTGATTTGGTCGTTTTTTATCCCGTTTTCACATGTATCATGTACAATCGCACCAAACACACCCGAAGGCGTAAAGTGGCACAATTGAGACTCTTAAAACCCAATACGAGAGACAATTAAGTACTAAATGTGGGTAAAGATGTGTCAAACTGGACTCCGAGTGTACTCACATCACTCATTTCTTCGTCGAAACAACAAAAAGAACATACTCGTGCAATTTATATCATTGTCTATCGAACTCATGAAATAATCTACAACCTCTCTATTGCGAGTGTAAGGCTGAAACCGGGTGTTCCCTTAAGAACATTAGTTTTTGGAAAGAAATAGGAACATAACTAGATTTTTCTTATTGGAATCTGGAAAAGATTTGTGATGTATGTCCATTTGTTACAAAAGACTTGTTTCTGCACTTAATCAACATAACAACATAAACATCAAGCAATGTTCACTTTTTGGGTTTAGGAATGAGAAGCAGAGGATGTTCCTTCATGACAGTCATAGCATATGTCTCGGACATGTCAAGGTTGTCGGGATCATTTCCTTCCGGAAGAGACCAATCAAAGAACCTGATCAGGTAAGCGAGAATCAGAGGAACTTGCTTCACGGCCATGGGCATGCCCGGGCAGAATCTCCGGCCCGAGCTGAACGGGAAGTACTCGAAATTATTCCCTTTGAAATCTAAGTTCGAGTTCAGAAACCGCCCTGGTTTGTACACCAACGGGTCTTCCCAGTACTCGGGGTCTCTACCGATAGCCCAAAAGTTGACCACGACTTGCGAGTCCTTGGGGATGGTGTAGTTCATGACTTGGCATGTCTCGATGGCTCGGTGAGGGAGGAGCAACGGCCCGGTAGGGTGCAACCTCATGGCCTCCTTGATACATGCCTGAAGGTACATTAGCTGATCGAGCTTCGACTCTTTTATTTCCTCGTCTTTCTGGATATGACTTTCGAGTTCTTGTTGGAGTTTCTTCATCACTTCTGGGTTCTTGATCAACTCTGCTATCGTCCACTCAATCGTTGAGATACTAGTGTCTATGCCCGCTGAAAATAGCAGCTCCTACAAAAGAAGAAGGGTAAAATAGCGAAAAAGTAACAGTGAACTATTCTAGTGTGGTTATTATTTTTTATCAAAAAGTGACTGTAAACTTACTTTCTTTTTAATGAATTATAAGAAAAATACCCTCAAAGTTTAAGAGAGTAAGATAAAATATATTTTTCTCTTCATTTGAACTTGTCTAGATTTGAAATTTCAGAGAAAAATTTACGTTAAAAAAATTTAATTACTTTCTTAAAAAAAATAAAAGTTCACAACTACTTACAAAATGTCAAATCAATTTACAGGAAGAAGAAAAATAATAACTAGAGTTAGTTTGGGAGTGAAGAGACAAACCATAAACATGATTTTGATTTGATCATCAGAACATCCAACATCAATGACAGTATCAAGAAAGTCTTGTTGGGTTGACTTTTTCTCAATTCTTCTTCTTCTTCTTTCCTTGATTGTCTCTACCCACACTGAGCACATCCTCCCATAAACCTCCATTGACCTCTTGTGCAGACCCTGTAAATCTAACCCTCCAAGAATAGGAAAATAGTCTGATATGTTACCAGCAGTGGCCAGCTCAACATATTCTCTTACCATTCCATTGAACTCTCCATTAACACATTCTTGCTCAAACCTCACAATGTCCTTTGACATCAAAATGTTGCTGATCATGCTGAGTATGGTAGCAAACACTACGTCTCTGAGCTTGAGAACCTCACCTTCCATTTCACCCACAAACCTCACCTTCCATTTCACCCACAAACCTCACCATCTTCATGGCCTTTTGCTCTCTTACACTGGCCTGAGACTCTATCGATCTCCCCGCGAAAAGCTCCGATTGACATGTAGCTCTTGTGCTTTTCCAATCTTTGCTGCAATCCTCAGCAAAAGCAATTGATAGATTGTTCATTTTCTTGCTCTTTGCCGGTAGAGCATGTGATACATACCTGCCAAACACTCGGCGTTGTAAAAAACGCTAGACAGTAATCAGCCTTACCGAACTAATTAAAAAATAAACTGGATTAAAAGATTAAGTCATTCAGTTTCGGTTAAGGGGGCGGGAGGGGAAGCCGCCCCCTTGACTCGAGAATAGTTGGTGTAAAATTCTACCCGGGATTTATACATATCACCTTAAACTCATAATAATCATTAACATTGTATAAAATAACTAAAATTGTTTTTGGTTAAGTGGTAAAGATATAGTTTTACTCCTATAATATTTGAGCCTTTTGAACTTCATTATAACATATTGAATTCTCACTTTATTTGATTATTGTTATTTAACTAACAGTTGTTCATTTAAGTTTTATAGTTTGTTTTACTAATTATTTTGTTTGTTCAATTACTTATTATAATTTTATCGTTGTGAATTTTTTAAGCAAAATTACTATTAAATTGTGACATTACTTTTTAGCATGGACACTAAAGTAACTTTAGATATTTTATAAAAATATGGTATGTCGCACATCGTCATCGCGTTAAAAGTATATGTCAAAACATAGTTATTTGAAAATTATATATGAATAATATAAAATCCGTTTAGAAACACTTTTATTTGCTGTCATTCTTTTGAAAAATTTATGGATTCGTCACTTCTTATTATATTTGTTTTTTATAATTTTCAGATATAGGATATGGACTCATACATGGAATCCTGATACATAAGAAAAACATACCGGCCAGACGATACACGATCATGGGTCTTGAGGATCTCCATTGCAGCAGCTTTGGAAGACCCAACAATCATCTTTTGGGTTCCAAACTTGATTGTCATGATTGGTCCATAAGTTTGAGCAAGCTTGGCTAGTGTGATGTGAGGCTTGTTGCCTAAGAAAGTCCATAGAAATGGTCCTGGTGGGAGTGGAGGACTTAACTTTGAGGAGAGTGAGAGCTTGAAATGCTTGAGAATGAAGAAAATGAGAGGTAGGAGAAGAAGAAGGAAAGGGAAGAGAAGAAGACTTGTCATCACTTCTGTTGAAGAAAATAATTGGGAAGTGAAGCTTTCTTGCTGAAAATAATCCTAATATATAGGGAAAATGTAACAAGTGCCGTGAATAGCCATGTGCTATATATTGAGGCCACCACCTACCACTGCTACGTGGCTTTTAATGAGCAAAGCTTGGTTCGTTCCTAGCACAAATAGGGTCTTGGGCCGGCTCTAGGAGACAGCAACTAAAGCAAGTGTTTTAAGCCACTAAAATATGTCAAATTTGGTGATGATACTTTATTACATTTAAATAGAAATAAAACTTTTATACTTTAACTAATTTTTTATTTTCTTAATATTTTTATTATTTTTGTTGACAATTTATTTCTACAATTCCTAAACTACTATTGATTTTGATTTTAATTATGTCTTGTTTACTACGGACCGGTAATAAACTGAAATTGAATTTAACCTTGATTCAAATTCATAATGAAATTGAATTGTGGTTAACCCTCTGCAACTCCTCTGCCGTCTCTCTCTCTCTCTCTCTCTCTCTCTCTCTCTCTCTCTCTCTCTCTCTCATTTTTCCCCTACCACCACCTTCCCCAATTTCCTCCTTCTCCACCACCACCACAAGCTCTGATGACCTACCTCAATCCCTCTCGTCGAAGATCCTCAAGAACCCATCTTTCGAGCCCCTCTCCATTGCCCAACGCCTCTTCCTCCACTTCTCACACCTCGCACCCACCCGAATCCTCTTCCTCCGCCGGAAGGTCCGTCCTAGGGTTTCACCAATGGCTTCTTTCAAACCCTAATTTTACCCATCCGACAAGTCTGTCTACTACTTCATCAACTACCTTAGTCGCAGGAAATGTTTCAAAACCGTCGACGAGCTCCTCGCCGCCACACGCGGCGTCGTCGGCAAGAAATACCTCGTGGAGCTCGCAAGCTTTATATAATTAAATTGAAAGCAGACTCATTTATTAAATAATCATCTATTATGACAATTCCTCAAAAAAATCCATTATGACAAAACCAATGTGAAAGTAATATAGCAATTAAATAGAACATCTTTATTACACGGACGGGTCATTCAAAATGTCCTTAACATGAAAAAAAACATGAGTTGAAACACATATTATTATATAATAAGGCCACAAATCACATGAATTCAAAATAACAAAATACCTCTCAAATTTATTAACCATCTAATCTTAATAATTGAATTCATGACTTAAGTACGTAACGTATTTATTGAGAATCCTTCTTGCAACATAATTAACCATACGGATTCATGTCTTAATAAAGTAGCGTATTTGTTGGGAATACGAATATTGACAGATATATTTAATTACACATCAATTTCATTTAAGTATGTCTAACTATGAAAAAAAATTCTTCCTTCAAAACAGAACCATGAAAAAAATTTCTGATATACCTCCACTTTTATTTTGTTTTAATTCAAGTAACTTCTGTTAAATCAAACAAAATTTTTAGGATAAATTCTACACGATCCCCTAATTATATGCGTGTCTCACATATTCCCCTTAACTACAAAATCAATTTGTGAGACGCTTTAACTATCCAAAAATCTCATTTTACTTTTTTTTTGTTGACTTTTTTCAAATGTTGTTAAGTTTTTGTTAAATGACGAAAATACCCTTATATTTGAAAAATTAAAATAAATAAATAAATATGATTTTGAACTTTTTTTTCTAATTTTCTCGTTGTAAAAAATAAATAATAAAATTTTGTTAGTAGTAAAAATAATTTTTAAAAAATTTATTTTTAAACATCGTTTTTTTTATTTTTATTAATTTTTATAAATAATTTTTTTTAAATAAAAAATTAATACTAAAATATATTTTTTATTCTTTGTTTTTGTATAAGAAAATATAAAAAAATTCAAATTCATTTTTATTTGTTTATTTTAATTTTTCAGATACAAAGGTATTTTTGTCATTTCACAAAAAACTTAACAGAAAAAAGGTAAAGTGAGATTTTTGAATTGTTAAGGTACCTCACACTCACACGCATATAGTTAAGGGAGGTCATGTAGAATTTACTCAAACTTTTATTAGACATAGAAGTTTTACAAAAAAAAATTTTTAATAATTTAGACCAATAAGTACATTTTAGATACTCTTATTGTTTTTAAGATATAAATTATCGAAATATTTACGCCTTTATATCTTAAATTATTATTATTCTACTTGTGTACTGTGTACATGCAATAACTAATTATCAGCAATTAAACAAAATAGAGAAATAGAAACCGGCTAATTCTCCAAAAAAGAGACACAAAGCTTTAAGAGTTTGATTTTTGAACATAAAATGCAAATACCAAAACTTGATGATGGTTCAGGTAAGAAAGCTCAAAAAACAAAAATCTTTCAAAAAATATTCTACATTTAATCTGAATTATTCTGACGATTAAGAAACATTATATATTTCTTGTAAACTAAACATCAGATTTGCAATACACAGCTATTGCGAGAGCAAAAACAAGAACTTGTCAAAATCACTGGCTTTGTTCTTCATTGCTTGGCCTTCGGTACGGCACGAACCTGTGATCCTTTGCAGCATTTTTCCTTCTTCGCTTCTCGATGAATGACTCGAGCTTGCCGGAGGCCTATCAAAAATGTATTAGCTCCTTTCTTCGAAAAAATAAAAAATAAAATTTACTTGTGCAATTTTCGTGTTAAGGCGCACGGTGAATGATCATACCTTGAGATCGTTGTACTTCTCAACGAGTGTTTTCGTCCGGATTTCCGCTGCATAAGATCATTGGAAAAGTTTCAGTATCACGTAATTTGTGGGTTCAATAGTTCATTTGTCTGGCAGAAATTGATTCTAGCATTATCAAGGTTCTAACCCTCAGGATCGGCCAAAACTCACCGAGGCGACGAACAAGGATTTTTGAGAAATTGGGGAGAGCTCGGCAAAAGTCATATCATATTATATATAATGCATATATTAGCGACAAAAATAACAGTACTTAAATAAAATAGTTCCAAACAGCTTTATAAGATAAAACTAAAACACAAACCATAGTTAAAAATACAACATAACAAACAAGTTTGAAGAACGATAAACATAGATAACAAGTTTAAAAAGCAAATCTACATTTAACTACTACACATTGAAGAGACAAGGATTACTTGCCGCCAATATAACAGTTTTAAAGCATCTATAAAAAGATTAAAAAATTGACCAACTTTGGCCAGTAACAACTTGGTAAAACTATACCACTGAGAACAGTAAGTGAAAATCAGTCCAAACTCAGTCAAACTTGGTTTTCCAAAACTCGAGAGTTTTAGAGCGCTGCCATAAATATACATGACTCGTCTAGTAGCAGGGCAACACCAAGTTGGCAAGTTCACATACCTAAATCAATTTTCTTTTTCTTGTGCGAAAAATATGATATGATATGTGCAAGATATGTGTGTGAGAGAGAGAGCGGGAGAGAGAGTTACATTTCTTTAGATAATAAGGACGCTTCCCTTGCTTCGCCGCTTCTCTTTCTTTCTTTTTATGGTCGGCAAGAATTGCAGTACCGGTCGGCTTTCCAGTCTGTGACTTCAACTGTTTATCCTGTAAAAGACATTGAAACCATTCTATTTTCAGGAAGAGAAAAAATGTTGGAAAACCCGATTCACCAATTCAATGAGAGTTATCAAGTAGTTCGAGCACTTACAATCCAAGAAATTTGACCCTTCAGTTTATTGGCGACTTTTGGGTCACTTGTCTTCTTTAATTGTTTATGCAGTTCCTGTTAAAAGAAGAAAAATATTTTAAAAAATCCCTTCTCTACTGTTACCTTTCCTCCGGAACTTTGGGGGTTCAGTAACTGAAAACGAAATTCATCAAATTTATTTAAAAAAATATTACCTCCTTTTCAGCAGGTAACTTTTCCGTGTATAGAAAATTATATCTCTTCTTATGCCTACAAAGGAATAGACGATACATAAGAGATATACTTATATACATTGTACATGATGCATCTTGTTCAAAAAGTTTCTTTACTAAAATAAACATTGCTAGAGTTCCAAATAAAAAAAATCCAACACTCTACCAAGAAAATTGGTATAAAATGAACATTGAAACAAGAGAACAATACAATGTGGAATAATCACAAGGGGCATACCCATCTACATCGAGTGTACCAGAAGGATCTTCAAAACGAGGGTCACGAATCACCTGACAAATTACATATATAACAACTTAAACCAAACCTTTAACACATTATATCTCGGATTACTAAAAAACATACTATCAGTGAATATCTCTATTGCTTGCCGACCACAATATTGTCATACATTTAGTCAGCGTGCCGGACAAAAGATAGGTCGACATATTCAACTCTAGTTGTGAATAAATGAAAAAAGATAAAAAGAACGATGAACAAAGCTAATTCTTTATGAAACAATTTTAAGTTATATCATAGCAAAATGAAAAAAAGGAACAGCCATAAATGAAGATCTATATCTACTTGAAGACACACGGCCAGGCCCAAAAACAACATGAATTTTATGCCTATGCTGAAGGGACATATTGTTGCTAAGGACCTTTCTGGTAAGGTAATGTTTACACAGGAACTACGGGAATTTCTCCAAGGAAATACACAATTGTTACTTGAATATGTTCAAAATGTTCACAACTTCCAAGTTGCCTCTTTAATATATATCATGTATAATGACAACAACGGAAGAAACTTCCTAAACAATGTTGAGGTGAGCTGCATGAAACATTAGTGTGATCCTTTACTTGTATGTATCTCATCTCTATGACATCCTCTCCAATGCTTTCTTTGCTACGCTAAACCTTATCATGTCTTCTTCCTAATTTTAACTCTTATTCATGATAGCGATGCAAAATTTGAACAAAAAGGTAACTTCAAGCAGAGGAAGTTGAGCATAGCTTTCTTCTCATACATTCTCAAACAGAAACTCGCCGATGAACACCAAACAAACATAAACGCAAGGATATTGTTAGCAGGTAAGTTACAAATTCGTTAAAAGATAAAATAAAAACTGATTCCCTCAGTCCCACAATGATGGTCTCATTTACTTTTTAGAAAAGATTAATGATTATGAAGTTATGCATTGATCTCCCCATATAGCCTTATATCCTACTAAGTGCTAAACCATTAAGTGATGATGATAACTAACTAATGAAACAAGTATTATTGATGGTTCATACAAATGTATAGTGAAGTAATGCCTTGATTTCTACATATGTCCTCCCCATATCCTATGAAGTGTTAAACCACTAAGTGGTGGCATGCAAATTAACTTTTGAAGACAGGAAATGTACGCTCAATATTAGACATCCCAATTATGGAAGAAGTGTAAAATTGAATTGGTGTGCGCCAAAGTTCTAAGACTCGGGACTGGTCAAAACTCGGTGAGACGACATATAATGAGTTTTGAGAAATTGGGGATAAATCGGCTAAACTCGTTAACAAAAATAACAACATTTTAATAAATTAAGATGGTTCCAAACAACTTAATAAGTAATAATTTAAAACAAAAATAACATTAAAAAACAAGTTCAAGCAATGACAAATGTAGATGATAAGTTTTTTTAAAAAAAGTCTACATTTGACTGCTCAACACAAAATCAGTCCAAACCTCTGTCAACTCGGTTTTCCCGAGTTCTCGGGGAGTCTTAGAACAATGCATAACTCTAGTCCAAGGTTCTCAGATTGCATATACTATCAAAAGATACCAACTTCCATAACACACAAAAGCTCCAAATATCATAGCAATGCTATGCTCAGCAGTTCCATCGATAAAATTACACAAAATTAACCAATTTCAACAAAGAACTAATCACACAATCAAATAAAAAATCATTAAAACTCTGATATTAAAAAGCTCTTACCTTCTTAGGAACTTGAATGGTCTCTCTGAAGACACCAACAGGCTTCTTGCAGCTAACCTCCATTGGCCTAAACACACACAGACATTGACAGACTCAGAAACTACAACAATACACAAAATCCCAAAACCAAAGCAATCAACTCACTGAACCGTACCTGTTCTTGTTGGCTCTCCCAGTCTTCTTCTCCGAATTTTGCCTGCGGAACACCGAATGCGACCCATCGGATCTCGCCTTCTGCAACTCCTCGAAGGTCACCTCCGCGAGCTCCTTCTCTATCTCCTCCTCCTGCCAAACACAACAATGAAACCTCGATAAGCTCGAATTCACGAAACCTGTAGTTCCCAGAACCTGCAAAAAAATTATCTCCGATTGAGTGATTGATTGATTGATTGATACTCACATCTTCTGAGGAAGACGATGAAGATTCAGATTCGTCTTCAACGTCCTCGAACTTGATTTTGCTCGGAGTTGCGGCTTCTTTGCGTAGATCCTTCATTCTCAGCTTCTCCTCAGTGTTGCTCTGTGAATGACCTAATTTTGTGCCAGGAAGAAGAGAAACCAGAGGTTAAACGACGTCGTATAGTCGTATTAAGGCATTTTCTGGTTCAGAAAATCAAACCCAAACCGGATAATTGGACACTTGAGATATTTTTGGTCATTTATCTTTGTTGATTGGGATTTAAATTATTAGATCAATTAAAATAAACCTAAAAGTGAAAATTTCGTAAAAGTAATTGTTCGGATAAAATCCAACCGAATTCTATAGATTCGGTTCTAAATTATTTTGGACCTGACAATTCGGTTCAGACATAGTTCGATTCCAAACTAAATTGTGAACATTTCTTAATATCGGTGTACATGGTCCGTTTAGCCTAATCAGTTTAATGAGAATCAGACCAACTGGATCTTAATATTAAGGAATCGTGTCTAAAAGCAATGGGGGAATTCAGGTTGGTTATAACCGATACGATGTGATTCTTCAAGTAGAATCAGGACGAACTTAATGCGTTAGACCTTATTCTTTTGTATGATTTATGGTATGAATTGACCATTTAAATTTTATATTCGGACAAATTATGCAATTTATTTGCTTCGAACTAATTTGCGGTTCGAGTTCGTGTTAATATGAAATGAGCATTGTGAAATAAGAAATATTCCAATTTTTACGCAAAACTAAGTTATAGATTATAGTTATAGCTATACATTCGTAATGAGAAACTATACATCATATTGATTTGCTTCTTCTTTATTAACCATTAATTTTGATTATGAGAATCATATTTAAACCGTAACTAACCGGTTTATTAAGGGATAATTCTAAATGGATACTCCTGAATATGTCACATTATCAAATGACTATACTTAGAATTTTTTGTATCAGAGTGAGTATCCAAGAATTTCAGTTTGATCACCGTTATTCGTTCAGTTAATTTTTAACATTTTTGACATGTGAAATGACTAAAATACCCTTAAGGGTAAATGAGTTATTATAATTGGCATGAAAAAACTAAAATGCCCTAACCTATTCATCTAATTTTCAAACTTATGTCATTCCCTCTCTCTCCTCTCTTGTCTCTGTACACTCCGGCCACACTCTTCCCCCTCATTCCGGCCTCCAGTCGACCTCCGACGGCCTTGTCTCCAACCTTCGGTCGTCTTTACCCTCGCTCCGATGGTCTCCAACACCTCCAGCATCGCCTCCGGCTTCCTCCAGCGTCTCCCTGTGGTGGTCGGCCTAAGCTTGGCGGAAAAAATGATGACCGAAATTGCATCGTCTCGAGCCGGCTAAAAGCCGAGGGGATCGACTTCAGTAACCGGTGGAGGAAGCTTTCGGTGTCGGCGAGGGTCGCCGGATCTCCGACGAAGGACAATATTTTTGTTACCTCGTCTTTGGTCGGGGCGATTCAAGTGAGCCGACACCAAGAGCCGAAAATTTTTAGAACAATTGATGAGATTTATAATGTGTAGAGTGTCGTATCTTAAAGATATAAGTCTATTTGTAACTTAATAAAGATCCCATTATTTTTTGCTTTTGAGTTTTATACAAAATTAAGGACATTCCCATTATTTTTTGACAAATAACAAATCTGAAATCTGTATAATCAACTAAAATTGCAAATTGCAAATTGCTCATTGCTCATTTATCATGCTTCACAATTACTATTCTAGAAGTTTTGGTTTCTGTCTTTTTCTTTGACAAAATTGAGTAGCTCACAACAAAATTTTAAGTTAAATAATTTTAAAATTACAAATAATAGTTAAGTGACAAATCATACCTAATCAGTACAGTACAATAAAGTCACATTCTCCTTCAATAATGCTATATGATTTTTATTAAAAGATCTTACCCAAACAAATATCAAGACACTTCACCAACAGCATTTTCCCTGTATATTTGCACAGTGGAAGACAACTTCGTATTAAAAATAGAGATTATGAAATTTTGATGTCTAATTATAGTGAAATGGCACTTTTATATTTAAATTATATTTTTTTTAGTATCCTAACAATTTTTTTGTGACAACTTATACTAAGATGACTAAAATATCCTTAATTTAAGAAATCGAAATAAAAATGGTCCAATTTGATTTATCAAATCAGATTTGAAATGATTCAAATTTAATTTCGAGTTGGGGGCATAATTGTAAGCTCATCTTAAATATAAACCAAATTGAACTAGAGTTAAATAAAATTGAACCAATTCAATTTATGATTTCTTAAATCAACGGTAGTTTAGGTATTTTAGACATTTTAGAAGTAGATTGTTACAAAAAATTGTTAGTGTACTAAAATAGAGAAAAGTAGTTAGAATATGAAAGTGTCATTTCGATATAATTAAGTGTAACAAAGTGTCGTTATCACTTAAGAATAAGCTCTGGTCCATATTTTAGTGGCCCAATTATTTTCTTAACAGAAAATAAAATGTGCATATAAGCCGCTCAATCATTGAAGTTTCTTAAGATATTTTTCTATTTATAACCACATTCACAAACAAAGCTTCAAATCCCAAAAAGCCATAGTCATTATTTTAATTTTTATTTGAAAATTTAGTCATTATTTTAATGTTTTCATCTTAATTTATTTATTTATGAGATGACGAAATTTAGGGATACCTCTTTTACGTGTACGTGAGAATTGGAATTTTCTTTATCGTTACGTCGCAATCGAAACTAGACACAATTATTAAATTTTCTAGAAATGAACTTGAATGTCAATTTTTTTAGACTTTTAAAAATGGATAATTTCACCTAACACCACTTCGAATAAGCAAAATCTCACACAATATCTTTTATAATTATTTTTCTCGCACGCACCCCCTTATTTTGACTATTATTTTACTTGAACATTTTCAGTTAGCTTCCGTCCATCTCTATCCCAAAATGAAATTAAAAATACAAAAATGTTCTTACTTTTGTTTTAAATTTTTAAATGTTGTCATTTTTTCACAACTCGCTATTTCTCTCTCTTCTTCAACCATCTATTTTTTGAAAATCTAAATAAATACCTTTTCTCAACAAATCAAGACAAAAAATAAAAACTCATATGTTAAAAACCTCAAAAAAAAAAAACTAGAACTCACGTCAAATTAGTATATATATATATATATATATATAAGAACCCACATTAAATAATTCTAAATAATTTCACGTAAGATTTTACTTATTCTAAAGGGTACTGGTGAAATATCTTTTTCATTAGAACACGAGACTTGGGGTCCCAACAAATTAATGCTAAGAGCCCAAGAGACAAGTCTCATTAATTGGGGCATCCATTTATAGTAGAAAAAAATGAGACCTGTACAAGTTGCTCCAACCATCACAATTATTTCAATTTAACATTATGCAAACACTCAATGTACAAATAGTCACTCAATCACATCCTATACTTTCTCGTTCAACCATTTAGGTCTCATCCCATCTATGTTGGTGTTTTAAAAATCGCCTTAATCGACGTCTAAATAAATTTTCTTACAGCAACGACTCGATTTCTTAATGTCGGACCGCTTAAATTGGTTAGGCAGACCTAAGCGAGTTTAAGCTAATTCAGATGGACATAAGTAGGTTTGAGCAGATGTAGAAGTTTCTTTAGTTTTATCCATAGTTTAGGTAAATGGTTCTCCTTTATTGTATCGACAAAAACATCATTATCAATAATATTATCATGTGTAATTTCACTTTGGTCACCACAAAAGTTTGTAGTCTCATTAAGTCACCAAAATTCTAATTTAATTTCAGAGGTCACCAAAGAGAACTTTTGTCTCACTGTTATTAAGCTCTGTCTATTTTTATTTTGAAAAAAAACAAATTGCCCTTCATTTGTTTTCAAATTTTCAAAATATGTCATTTCCCTCATTTGTTCCGCTTGTCCCTCCTCGTCGTCTTCTTCTTCTTCACCTTCCACTCCTCCCCCGACCACCACCGCAACCTCCACTCTACCGCTCACAACTTTCTCTCCTCTGCCTTCTACGGCTCTGGTACCTCTTCATGGGAGAAGCTGGTCCGCCACTCTGCCGCTCCCAAGCGCCCCAATGACTTCACAATCCTTGTCACCGGCACCGCCGGCTTCGTCGGTAACCACTGCTCCCTTGCCCTAAAGAAGCGTGGCGACGACAACGACGACACTCTCCAATCTCAAGCGTGTCCGCCTCCAAGAACCATATCTTCATCGCCGAGGGCGACCTCAACGACGACACCCTCCTCCGCCGCCTTTACGACGTCGTTCCCTTCACCCACGTCCTTCACTTAGCTGCCCTCTCTTTTTCTCGCTTCGGCGTGGTGGGCATGGTGAGAATGTTCGACAGCGGAGAGAAGAGCGAGAATCTTGGCGAGAAGGAGGAGAAAGATATAGGGCTTGAGTAAATGAGAAAAGGAAGATGTGAGGCCATTTTGGTCCTTTCCAATTTTTTTAATTAAAAGTTGACTAAAAAACAAAAAAAACTAACGGTGTTAGTAATAGTGAGACAAAAATTCATTTTGTTGACATCAGAAATTAAATTAGAATTTTGGTGACGTAAGTGAGACTACAAACTTTTGTGGTGACCTCAAAAATTAAATTAGAATTTTGGTGACTTAAATGATGCTATAAACATTTGTGGTGACCTAAGTGAAATCACCCCATAATATTATTCTATGCATTATTTCTATTATGGTATTAGAGGTGTAGTAAATCATTGTTAAGATTTTAAATAATTGATCGCTTTGCCCACTCGTCGATCTGTGGTTATGATGAGTGGGCAAGGCAACCGAATCGTTTCTGCATAATAGATTTTTCACATCAGCCTTATTCATCACCTAGGTCGACACCTACTTCTCCCCACCAGCACTAGTGACTCCACACGCCCAATAGAAAGAGTAAGAAGAATGAGATCTACAAGTGCATTAGAGCACTTATTCACAAGTGCCTTTGAGCACCTACATATATCATATATGTACAAGTGCCTTAAGGCATCTATGTCACACTGTTTGTGATGAGGTCGAGGGTTCGATCACATTAGAAGGATGAGGAGAGATTTATGAGTAGATAAATTTGGTGATGTAATTATTTTTATGAGAAAAGATTAACATATGAACATGATCTGTGTTGGGCCAAAATGTGACGTGATAACGTCGCACAATGGTTTCCACGTGCAAGTGCACACGGGTCGCAAGTAATAATATTTATATGATCCGGTAAGATACCGAGTCGGTCCACAGGGATTAATATGGGGTTTACGATTAGTTAATAAACGTGTTTGCAATTATGACAACGATAACAAAGCGCGATAGTGAATACGTAGAGATTCAAACGCCTAGGGTGCTAAACAATCATCAAGTGAATAAGTTCGAGAGATAAGCAAGCTATCGATTAAATGGTTGGTCGAGCCTATGTTTTAAATGCCGACCTCGCCTTTCGGTAATGAGGTTGGCCTAATCCCGAGTGTTCCCGTGTCCTTTCGGTATTGAGAAAACTCGAGATCGCATACAATCGACAATAAACGGCTAAGGGTTAAGAGAAGGTGCCAAGACACGGTCTTGAGCCTTCAACCCTCGGTGGTTGCTAAGTCCGGGTTCTAATCCTTCCCTTTCGGTATCGGATAGAACCCCTCAATCACATATTGTAAAACGTCACTTAAACAACACATGCATTCAAACAACAATCCACACAACACATTTGTTCATCAATAAATCGCTAATCTCATTAAACGTTACATTCACATTATATATTGTCTAGCACCCATGGCTAAGGGGTTTAGCCCATAACCATGGTGCTCAAGCTTAGCATCAACATGGTGGTTACACTAATACAAATGAAGAACATGAAGAACATAAAATAAAAGGATAGGAAATGCTCTTGGAATCCCGAGCAAGGTGTGTCTTCAATGCGCGATGAAGAACGGTGGAACTAACGATGCCTGTGGTGTCGAGGAAGATGAAGAACGGTCGAGAAACCACGAAGAACGCTTGAAGAAATGGCTCAAAAGCTCCTTGGTTCGTTTTCTCTCTCTATGTTTCTTCCTCCCATTCAAAAAGTGTCTCTACCCCTTTTATACTTTTCTGATTCTGAGGGAAGGCACGATCGTGGGTAGAAAGGCACGATCGTGCCTCTGTCTGGGTCACGATCGTGACTTGGTCGCGGCACGATCGTGACTTGGTCTTGGTGGCGATCGTGACTCCTTCAGGCACGATCGTGGCTGGGGTAGGTAAGATAATTTGAATCTCCTCGATCCTGTCCTCGTGTAAAGCCACGATCGTGGGTCTTCGAGGGGCGATCGTGCCTCCCCGGGGCACGATCGTGACTCCCCCGTGACTGAGATCGGGGGAGCCCACTGTAAGTTGAATTTAATTCGGCAATATACTTCAAAGGGGGGCCACGATCGTGCCTAATGAGCCACGATCGTGCCTAATGGAGGCACGATCGTGACTTAAGCTCTCTGCCCGGCTGTTTGGTCAACGCCCTTTGACTTTTTGCTCGATGACTCGTTTTTGGCCCTTTTTCCTCCCGAACCTGCGTACGCACCTCAAAACACCAAAAAGCATAAAATATGCACTCCCGGGCCTTACTCGGCCACTAACGGACGCATTTGCACCGAGTTGTAAAGTTAAACGGTCTCGAAACGAGACCTTTTGACCCCACACCAATCTGCACAAATGCCAAAATTTTATTAACTTCATGATTATTGATTTCGAAAAAAGTACTTTCATATTTGTTTAATTTAATGTAAGTAGAAAATCACAATAGGAAGCATCTAGCAACACATAAATTCCATCAAATGTTTTCGAAAAAAAAATTCCTTTAAATCAAGATTACAATTATTTAAATAATATTCTTTAATGAGTAGTTGCATAAGTAATTATTTACATAGACAGCCACAAATTAAGCTACTTACATTTTCCTCCTATTTATATTCATATTCACAAACATAGATTCACATTTCAAACACTTAATGGCTCAATCATTTTCTTCAACAGAAATGGTGACAAGTCTTCTCTTCCCTTTCCTTCTTCTTCTCCTACCTCTCATCTTCTTCATTCTCAAGCATTTGAAGCTCTCACTCTCTTCAAAGCCAAGTCCTCCACTCCCACCAGGACCATTTCTATGGACTTTCTTAGGCAACAAGCCTTACAACACACTTACCAAACTTGCTCAAACTTATGGACCAATCATGACAATCAAAGTTGGAACCCAAACTATGATTGTTGGGTCTTCTAAAACTGCTGCAATCGAGATCCTCAGGACCCATGATCGCGTCTTGTCCGGCAGGTATGTTTTTTCATCAGCAATACTGTCAGCGCGAGGATTAGAACCAGTTAGGGGTGTTTATTTTGGACTAAAAACTAGATCGAGCGTACTCAAAAAAAAGAAGATTAACTTTGGTTATATATATTTGTGAACCGGTTTGTTGCGGTTCAAATATGATTTTTATAAGTTAAAACCGATGGTTGACTAAAAAGACAGAATCGAAATGATCTATAACTACAAGGGTGGGCACTTTAGATTGGGAACCAGTCTTAAATCAATAACCAAATCAGAACTAAAACTAAAATCTTGTAACCGTGATAATGATTCAGTTTTGATTATGAATTTGAGAGAACCATATAAATACAGTTTGTTAAATATATTTGTTTTTCTTACATACAATTTGCATACATGTACTGGAATTGTTTTTACATCACTAATATTGTCGGTGCAAGTGTTAGAACCAGTTAGGATTGTTTATTTTGGACTGAGAACTAGATCAAGCCATACTCCAAAAACCATTTGATTTTGGTTATATATTTGAGAACCGGTCAATTGCGGTTCAAATATAATTCTTATAAGTAAAAACTGGCAGTTAGTAGGAAGGACTGGACTGAAATGGTCTATAACTATAAAGGATGGTTTAGTAGCGAGTGGAAACTCATAATTTCTTTATTTCATGACATTTAATTCAGACCATAAACCGAACCCAACCCGATAACTAGATCAAAGTGAATAAAAATGGATAACTAGTACAAAATCAGCTCAAGCCCAAAAGCTCATTGTTGTACAGTTCAATCCAATTTTAACTGAACCCGATTGTTGTGTCAGTTAAAACTGGCATGAATTCCTTCATTAGTCCCGGATATAGTTCTCTAATATTGATAAGTGGTTTGCTCCGGTTCTTACCCAAATGTTTCATGTAACTATATTATAGAATTAAAACCAATAAAACCGAACTGAAAACCTATCAGTTTAGACACATGACTTCTTTTTTAAATCATCGATCTTCATTTATTCTATCAAAAGTTATTGGGTCAGAAAAAAAGTCAAAATTTACCCAAATAAGAGACTTTCATGAAATTTGGTTCAAAGAAGATCGAACCAAAAATCAATAAGTTCAATCAGTTCAATTTATATAAAAACTCGACGAATTTCATCGATTCGGTTTTTATTTTCTTATAACAAAACCGATTTATTTAGTTTTAAATCAGCTCAGCTCAAAACCGAACCGTGAACATCCATGAACTAGGATTTGAAGTCTCTAAGCTGTTTGTCAGGTATGTTTCACAAGCTTTACAAGCAAAGGGCAAGGAAATGAACGACCTATCAATAGGGTTCGTGGAGGAGTGCAACAAAAACTGGAAAGCCATGAGAGAAGCTTGTCACTCACTGCTCTTCTCAAGAACATCAATAGAGTCTCAGGCAAGCCTCAGAGAGGACAAGGCCGCGAACATGGTGAGGTTCGTGTCCGAAAGGGAAGGCGAGGCTGTCGAGCTCAGAGACGTAGTGTCGGCGACTCTGCTCAACACGTTGAGCAACATCTTGATGTCAAAGGACATTGTGAGGTTCGACCGAGAATGTGTCGACGGTGAGTTCTATGGAATGGTGAGAGAGTACAGTGTGGTGGCTGCTGCTAGTAACGTGTCGGAATATTTTCCGATCCTCGGAGGGTTAGATTTACAAGGTCGGCGCCGGAGGTTGATGGAGGTTTTTGAGAGTATGTGCTCGGTGTGGGTGGGGACTATAGAGGAGAGGAGGAGGATGGAGAAAAAGCCGACGGGACGAGACTTTCTTGACGATTGTATTGATGATGGATGGTCAGATGATCAGATCAAGATACTGTTCATGGTTTGTAATTTGATCACTCTCTCACTATATGGTTATTGTAGAAGGTTGGTCAATGAGATAATGTTCGGGAGATTCGGGTCATATCTTGTGTTCGAGAGATCCGAACCTTACTTAAAAAGACACTAAAGACTAATCTGTTAAGGTCCGATGAGTATATAAACACTCCTTATAATTAGTACTCATATGATAGACTTTGAACTCTCCAAAGTGGACCGGACCTAACACTTTGGAGGGGTATTCAAGGAAATCATAGATATACATTAGAGTCATCATTTGATAAAAAAAACTAGTTTAGTGGATTTTTAGTCTAATATTTATTTCATATTTAGTAATTTTCTGATGCAAGACTTCAAACTTACATGTGAGCCTAATAGATAATGGGTTCTCATAAGGTTCAAAAGTTTGCGTCTCTATATAGAGTGACAGTGAGGGAAATTGAAGGTGGGAATAGTGATTTTCGTTCCCTATCTTATCTGATTGGGGATGACGAGTCCCTGTCGGATTTTGGAACTTTTGTGTTTACATAGGATGACAATGGAGCAGATTTAGGACGGGTTTAGAGATTTTCGTACCTACCCCCATTTGATCAGGGACACCGAATTCCCAGTCTAATCGGGAACCCGCATTTCCTTCGAATCCAGAAAGTTTTATAGGATGACAATGATAAGGGTTTAGTGACTTTTGAGTTGATCTTGTAGGAGTTGTTCACAGCGGGATCAAACACTAGTAGCTCAACGATCGAGTGGACGATGGCGGAGATGATCAAGAACCCGAAAGTGATGAAGAAACTCCAACAAGAACTCGAAACTCATATCCAGAAAGACGAGGAAATAAAAGAGTCGAAGCTCAATCAGCTAACGTACCTTCAGGCGTGTGTCAAGGAGACCATGAGGTTGCACCCTACCGCGCCTTTGCTCCTCCCTCACCGAGCCACCGAGACGTGCCAAGTCATGAACCACACCATCCCCAAGGACTCGCAAGTCGTGGTCAACTTCTGGGCCATTGGTAGAGACCCCGAGCACTGGGACGACCCGTTGGTGTACAAACCCGAGCGGTTTCTGAACTCGAGCTTGGATTTTAAAGGGAATCATTTCGAGTACTTCCCGTTCAGCTCGGGCAGGAGGATCTGCCCGGGCATGCCTATGGCCGTGAAGCAAGTTCCTCTGATTCTGGCTTGCTTGGTCAGGTTCTTTGATTGGTCTCTTCCCGAAGGAAATGATCCCGACAACCTCGACATGTCCGAGAAACATGCTTTAGCTGCGATGAGGCAACATCCTCTGCTTCTCATTCCTAAAACAAAGTAGTGATGGTTTTGTGTTTTACCTTAGTCTTTATAAAGTGATGTGTTCTCATATCAAATGTTATCAATAGTACTTTTAGAGGAAAATGTGAGCGGTCCTCAACCTTTTCTCTTTTCTCACTTTCTTCTCCATTGTACCATCCATGGATCTTTTCCCAACTTGGTAATTGACTCTCTCTCTCTTTCTTAATATATTTTCGTTTATTTGCTGATAAAAAATGTTATCAGGGGATGAATTTGCATTGTATAGATCTCATTGAGTTGACATGTCGGTAGATCTCACGGTAAACTAAAACAGACGGGTCAATATGATCTATAATCTTAATTTATCAAACTGAGACTGTCAGATGGGACATCGGGTGACAGAGAGTGTAAGACGATTTGAGCTTTAGGAGCGTGAAAAACCCGGCGTGACGAGCCTCAATGCAGAACATGAAATTGTTAGGATTTTACATGTGAATCCATGACCAGATTGAAATATCATGGGATACATATTGTATATAAACATGCAGGGCATGGAATTGTTAAGATTTCACGTGTGAATCCATTACCACGTTGAAATATCACAGGATACAGTTTGTATAAACATATGCATAACTAAAAGGCGAGAAAGGTTACGCCCTTTAATCGTTCCAAGTACATTTGTATATCCGACTTTTTCAGGTCAAACTCTTGCGGATAAACATGTGGGTGTTCTTGTCAAGCAAAGTAATTCGGTGTGTTGCAAGAAGTATGAAATTACACAATTTGGTTGGGAGGTGAGTGAATGCAAATCAACGAGATCAAGATTATGCAAATCAAATCAAACAAGGTCTTTATCACAAATGGTCGAATTAAGTAGCAAATGAGTCAACAATAACAAAATCACAATCACGAGATAACAAGCAAGAACTAGCAACCACGGGTGCTAGACCGAAGGCAATTTATTAAACTCAAACTATCATCAATCATGCAATAAGTTATGTGGCTTATGTTCAAATACCGTCACCGTCTCTCGAACTTGGTGAAGGCAACGTGTTGGAGTTAGCTACCCTCTCGGGATGTTATGACTAACTCTTCGACGGCTTGAATGTGCAACAATTGTCGGTCCTAGAAGAGGGTTCTACGAACTGACCTCCCGATTCTACTTAAGTCAACCAAAGCAAGCTCCTCTCGGAGTCGAACTTAGCATACAACATGAAGCACAAAGTAGAATTTACAAAACATGTATAAATAAATGAAAGTTCAAACTTTAATTCAATAGATAAGCAAGTGTAATGGTAATGGTCTACTTAAATCCACTCTTAAAGGCCTCTCTCGGAGTCAATCTCGAGCTACCACATGCATATATTTAATCAAGACCTAGGATCTAATGAAAATTATATCCATGGAAAAGTGCTATTCTTGGGAAATAATGAAGAAGGGTTGCTGAAAATTCTTTGTAGAGAGCAAAATGGTGGCTTGGTGGTTGAAGAGAAAAATGAGTGGTCCCCCAAAGATAGGTCAAGACACCTTTTAGAATATGACAAAATAGGGTGTCAAAATGTATAGTCTAGGTCTCTATACACCCACAAATCAGATTTGAGGATATAATTTGGTACAAATTCGCGTTTTGCTCTAAGAATCCCAGACCAGACCGGTTTAGACCGGGCCGGTTCAGCTGGTCCGTTTTGGCTCAATTTCATAGCAGACAGTCACTGTTTCGACGCCATTTTGATCATCTTCCAGTCCTTCAATGAGAAAACTTTCTTCATGAATATTGTAGATCTCTTCTTCCTCTTGAGATTAGACTCAAAAAAGTTCTCAATTTGGATGTCGGATGTGGGTGATATGACCCTCACAATATGACTCAGTGCTGCTAGAATTTGCCACGATTTTGCTCCAAATCCGCTCCAATTGTGTTAGCAGTTGGAGCAGATAATGGAGCTTGATATTGTCTTAGGCCACCAGCAAAAATTACCTTAAATATTAATGTTTTTAAACTTGGGGTACCGAAAAAATAAAATAAAAATAATATAAACAAGAACTCGAAACTCATATTCAGAAAAACAATGAAATATCTGAATCAAAGCTCGACCAGCCAACGTACCTTCAAGCATGTATCAAGGAAACTATGAGGTTGCACCTTACCGGCCCAAGTCATGAACTATACTATCCCGAAGACTCGCAAATTGCGGTTAACTTCAATATGAACGGGTGTGGATTTGGTAAAATTGCCTCGTTGTCATTCCTATTATTTGTTACCGGTTTAATGTTAAATTTAGGTGGTCACACATTTGCAAGTGACAATTTACATTTAAGATTATTTAATTTATTATCCAAGAGATAATTTTATTAAGTAATCTTGTGAGTCTCCTTCCTTTTGTGAGTGTACGGCAATAAAAATGAAAAGAGAGAAAAAATATATGATTGCAAAATTCTCAATGAAGAATTATGTTGGGAAAATTTATTTTTAATCAATATTTATTTTTATTTAAATGAAATTAAAGTATTTAATTTCAGTTTTGAAATTCAGTGATGCAATTATCTATAAATTTTATGATGCAATGAAATTGTCGGTGAGTAACAAAAAGAAAAACAAAACGCTCATGCGTTGAGCATGTTCCTCTCTTTCTTTTGTTTTTGCTTTTGGTTTTTTAGTGAAATTGTTGTGTTTGGTAATTTTTTAGTGCGAGTTGGAGTTCGATTTCGTCTATCATTGTATATTGGAAAATTAGTCATACAAAACGTGTGTAATTTTAAACAGATTGATCCTGAATCAATTTTAGAAAGTTGTCAAGCGTACTTCGGATCAATCAATGATTATGTTTTTTTTCATAAGGTGTCCTTCCTGTCGGAACCAAACTCCAAACAAAACTACGTACAAAGTCGTAAATAACAAGGTGACAAATTTTAAAAATAAAAAATCATAATTTTTGGATGTCTGTAATTTCGGCTACACTATACGGATAACAGTAGTACAAATTCATCATAAACAAATCTGTTTTTCTCTAAACAGGATTTTTACAGTTGAAATCAAGTCTCAGACAAATCACCAAAATTTTAGAGGACGAAAAGAAGAATACAACGACGCCAATATCATAATTGTACGACGTGTGTAGCTCTTGTTATACCCATATACATTAACCTTACAAATTGTAACGTTGGTGTGAATTGTCCTTAATATTGTTCTCTTTGCAGTCTGTTTTAGTTTATGAACTAACACATTGTCTAACAAATCATTCTTCATTTTCATAACCATCTCAAATGATTTGAAAACGGTTTTCCCAAGTTCGATGTGGATACTAGAAGTTTTATATTTTCAAAACTAATTCCAGTTTTCGAATCGACATGTACGTTGTGTTTTTCTTAATTTTTCGTAGATCGAGTACATTTGATCGTATTAGAATGACGTGTTTTAATTCAGTTGTACACGTACGGTGTAATATTGCGATATCTCACCCTATTATTTTACATTTTTTTAATTTATTAGCACATTCACAAACAAAACTTCACATTATTTTAATAGTTCAATTATTATTATTTTGACGGTTTCTTTTTCTTACCCTCCTACCTCTCATCTTCTTCACTCTCAAGCATTTGAAGCTCTCGTTCTCAGAACCATTTCTATGGACTTCCTTAGGCAACAAGCCTCACATCACACTTTGTCATTTACCAAAATTGCTCAGACTTATGAACCACTCTCGACAATCAAAACATGATTGTTGGGTCTTTGTCCCCACCTATGTTCGCACTTTGTCCGGCATGTATGTTTCTCTTACAAATGTATTTTTCAAAAACGCTAGAAGTCAGTTGGGTGGAGAGAGCTTTACAAAAATTAGTCAAAAATAAAGAAATAAAATTTAATTTGATTGTAAGATCAGTCGCCGACTACTAGAAAATTAATCGGAGAAATTAAAAATTTTTGAATATTTAATAAGAATTACAATAAATGGAGTGTCATCTGAAATATATAAATATATTCATATCTTAATAAAAATATTTGAATCTCCAAATATGAGTCTGAGGTTTTAGGTCAGTTGGACTTTAATACAACATCAGAGTTTGATAATAATCTCTTCTCCTTATAACCCCCACCGATCGATTCCTTATCTTTGTACCTTCGTGTGTTAATCCTCACATAATGTTAGTATATTTCACATATGAAAGAACGACCAACAACCCTGCTCCACTATTTCATCAGTCCACAAAAATGTAAATTTATTTATCACTTAATAAGTAGATACGACCATCTGCAAAATTTATAATGTAAATTCATAAATATATTTTCATTTACTTGCAATCTTAGGTAGGTTATGGAAACTATACATAACACAACTTATTTATGTAGATAATAATACATGAGAAGTGAAACGTGCATATCAATCACATGCTCATCATGACCGACAGCACAGTACAGATACTGACAAGTGACTGATTGAGTCCAATTTATTCATACAGAAATAAATGTTTATTATTCGAACCCTTCATTTGCCACCAGTTTTACCTAAGATTCAATCACTGAAGCTTCTAATTTTCTATTTATACACTCACAAGCAAAGCTTCACATTATTTTCAATGGCTCACTTGTTTTCTTCAACAGAAGTGATGACAAGTCTTCTCTTTCCTTTCCTTCTTCTTCTCCTACCTCTCATTTTCTTCATCCTCAAGCATTTGAAGCTCTCACTCTCTTCAAAGTCAAGTCCTCCACTACCACCAGGACCATTTCTATGGACTTTCTTGGGCAACAAGCCTCACATAACACTAGCCAAGCTTGCTCAAACTCATGGACCACTCATGACACTCAAAATTGGAACCCAAATTATGATTGTTGGATCTTCTAAAACTGCTGCAATGAACATCCTCAAGACCCATGATCGCGTATTGTCTGGCCGGTATGTTTTTCTTACGTGTTGGGATTTCACACGTGAGTACATATTATTCCACATTGGAAGATTAATCCTAAAAGACTCTCTCCGACCGATTAGCGTTTTTTACAACACTGGTTGTTTGGCAGGTATGTTTCACATGCTTTACCAGCAAAGAAGAAGGAAATAAACCCTCTATCAATGGGGTTTGTTGAGGAGTGCAACAAAGAATGGAAAAGCACAAGAGAAACATGTCAATCAGAGCTTTTTGCTAGAAGTTCAATAGAGTCTCAGGCCAGTGTCAGAGAGCAAAAGGCTATGAAGATGGTGAGGTTTGTGGGTGAAATGGAAGGTCAGGTTCTCAAGTTCAGAGACATAGTGTTTGCTACTGTACTTAGCATGATTAGCAACATTTTGATGTCAAAAGATATAGTGAGGTTTGACCAAGAATGTATCTATGGAGAATTCAATGGAATGGTAAGAGAATATGCTGAGCTAGCTACTGCTGGTAACATATCAGATTATTTTCCTATTCTTGGAGGGTTAGATTTACAGGGTCTGCACAAAAGGTCAATGGAAGTTCATGGTAGGATGTGCTCAGTGTGGGTGGATAATATCAAGGAAAGAAGAAGAAGCAGAATGGAGAAAAAGTCAACCCAACCAGACTTTCTTGATGGTGTCATTGATGCTGGATGGTCTGATGATCAAATCAGAACAATGTGCATGGTTTGTCTCATCCCTCTCACTCTCACTCTTAAACTCTAGTTATTATGCTTTCTTCTTTTTGTGAAAAATAAATGTTTAAGTGTAATTATCCCTTTTTTTAATTTATAGGAACTAATTTCTGCGGGCACAGACACTAGTAGCTTAACGATTGAGTGGGCGATGGCAGAGCTGATCAAGAACCCGGAAATCATGAAGAAACTTCAACAAGAACTCGAAACTCATATCCAAAAAGATGAAGAAATAAAAGAGTCAAAGCTCGATCAGCTAACGTACCTTCAAGCATGTATCAAGGAAACCATGAGGTTGCACCCTACCGGGCCGTTGCTCCTCCCTCACCGAGCCATCGAAACCTGCCAAGTCATGAATTACACTATACCAAAAGGCACACAAGTTGTGGTTAACTTCTGGGCCATCGGTAGAGACCCAGAGTACTGGGAAGACCCGTTGGTGTTCAAACCAGAGCGGTTTCTGAACTCGAACTTGGATTTCAAAGGGAATCATTTCGAGTACTTCCCTTTCAGCTCGGGCCGTAGATTCTGCCCGGGCTTCTCAATGGCCGTAAAGCAAGTTCCTCTGATTCTTGCTTGCTTGGTCAGGTTCTTTGATTGGTCTCTTCCCGAAGGCAATGATCCCGACAACCTTGACATGTCCGAGAAGTATGCTTTAACTGTTGTGAAGGAACAACCTCTACTTCTCATTCCTAAACCCAAGAAGTAAACATTCCTTGCAGTTTATGTTGTTATGTGAAGTCCAACGGCCATCAAGATATCAGTTATTTTGTGTGTGATATGCATATGCATATGTTTTCTAGTTCCTAAGGTCTTCTGTAATAAAGGGCCATCACAAGCCATTTCCAATAAAAGAAAATCCTAGTTATGTTCCTAATTGATAGTTAGTGCACAGACTACTTCAGTTTTATTGTCAAAGCACCCCAAGCAGATATCACTTGACTCCAATGATACGGATGCTTTCATTGGAAAATATTATAAAAAGAAAAGGAAAAGTCAATAAGGAAAAAGGTAACAACACAACACACCACCTAAATAGAGAGGGAAACTAATATTTCCTAAATAAATGCTTTCTTATTTCAGGTTGCACTTTTTCTTATTTAATGTTACCTATTTTAAATAAGAATAATATATTTTAGGGTATACCGAATGTAGCCTATAAATAGGCATTCGTTAATGACAATAAAGTATCGTCTTATATTCTCATAAATCAGTTTAAGGAGGAGTCTCTGTCAAGGACGAGTCTACTATTGTTACTATTGGTTCCAAGGAAAGTTCTAGGGTGTCTAGACCCATAACTAGATCTAACGTGGAGGCACATAACATCGTGGTATCAGAGGCTGACGTTATGGGTGACATTGACGGTTTAGCAAAAAAGTTGGACACCTTTATGGAGCAGATGGCTACGCGACAAGGCTTATTAGAGGAACAAATGGCGGAATTATCAAATTCTTTTCAAGGGAATGCCTCTATTAAAGACAACATCGAAGGGCAAGGAAGTGAATCTCATGGTCGCAACTTCAGTTTTAGACATGGAGATAGACTTGAAGAGCAATCTCGAGGATCTATGGTGCCTCGATACTCCAAGATGGAATTTCCTGTTTATGATGACACCGGTGATCCTTTAGGATGGCTAAAGAGATGTCACAAATTCTTTACCAATCAAAGGACTGCTAAAGAAGATAAAGTTGGGTTGGCTGCCTTCCATCTCTTGGGTGAGGCACAACTGTGGTTTGATCAAGTGGAACAGGAGGAAATGGATATGTCCTGGCTGCGGTTTAAGGAAAATTGTCATGTACGATTTGGACCACCAATGAGTAATAACCCACTCGGCGAGTTGGCCAATTTAAAACAGGTTGGTTCCGTAGAAGATTATCAGCGTCAATTTCAACCTTTATTAGCCAGGACTTGCGACTGCTGGATTGAAGGAAGAACTCAGGATTGACATTGAGCTTCAACAACCAGGGAATCTTGGCATTGCAATGAATTTGGCTCGATCTTTAGAACGTAAACAGAAGGTTGCACATAGAGTGTTATCCTCACAAGTCAATACCGGTTAGTCCGTAACTAAATCCAATAACATTGGATTTGTTAACACCGCTAACAAGAGTGCAATGGCAAATGGTGGTGGGCAGATTACCAAGTCTAAAGGTAGCAATCATAGAAAAAATGCATCTGCTCCATTTTTCAAAAGGCTGACGCTAGCTGAAATTGCTGAGCGGAGAGCTAAGGGGCTATGTTACAATTGCGATGAATCATATAAGGCGGGTCACAACTGCAAAAGATTGTTTTGGATTGAAGTTCCGGATGAGGATATTGACCATGATGGAGATTTGCTAGAAGAGCCTGTCATCTCATTAAATGCAATAAATGGAACTCACTGCTCTTCTATTACTACCATGCAATTATTGGCCATAGTATCCGGAGTTTCTATGCTGGTGCTCGTTGATTCGAGAAGCACACACAACTTTCTACGGGACAGTCTACTATCATGTTTGAGACTCGAAGTATGGAAAAGGCCAGGGCTCCAAGTACGTGTTGTGAATGGGGAGCATGTACCAAGTAAGGGCATTTGCAAATCAGTAACAGTTCAGGTTGGTATTGATGATTTTAATGCTGATTTTTATACTATTCCCTTGGAGGGGTTTGACACGGTATTAGGAGTTACATGGTTGCGCACCCTGGGCCCTATTCTTTGGGATTTTAATGCTTTAACTATGGAATTCGACTTGAATGGGAAATCTGTTTTCTGGAGAGGTCAGCCTCCTATAACCGAACCGCGACTTTGTTTGATGCAACCACAACAGTCCGCTACAATTGTCTTCGACAATTTATTGGCCGAGTTTGGTGAATTATTTTTGGAACCTTCAAGTTTACCACCTAGTCGTGAGATTGATCATCGCATACATCTTTTACCCAATAAAGGACCTGTCGTCGTTAGGCCTTACCGATATCCTCACTTTCAAAAAGATGAGATAGAACAACAATGTGAAAATATGTTGCAACAAGGGGTCATCCGACCAAGCAGATCTCCTTTTTCTTCACCAGTTATTTTGGTTAAGAAACACGACGGATCTTGGAGGTTTTGTGTTGATTATCGCGAGCTTAATGCTTGCACTGTTAAGGATAAGTTTCCTATACCCGTGGTTGATGAGTTATTGGATGAGTTATATGGGGCACAGTACTTTACGAAGCTGGATTTAAGAGCTGGATTTTATCAAATCAGGATGGCACCATCAGATGTTGAGAAGACAGTCTTTCGAACTCACCATGGGCACTTTGAATTTCTTGTCATGCCATTTGGGCTTACTAATGTCCCGTCAACTTTTCAAAACTTAATGAACGAAGTCTTTCGCTCTTACTTGCGTAAGTTTGTATCAGTTTTCTTTGACGACATATTAATATATAGCAAAAGTAATAAGGGATGGCAAAAGTTCTCAAAACCGACGGGGACTTAGTGTCCCCAATCCGACGGGTAGGAGACAGTGATCACTAAATCCGCCCCAAATCTACCATGTTGTCATCCTATATAGAGGCAATAATTTCCAAACTCAACCTCGATCTAATGGGGTAAAAGACAAAAATCAATAAAGTCACCCTAAACTCGCCATGTTGTCATCCCTAATAACAATCAAAATTGAAGCAACATCACATACAAATCAACATCATTTCATATATTCCCGATTTAGTGCACATTTATATATACATCACCTAAAGTAATGCCACTCGATTAGAGATTTTAGAAAGATTTCCAAGGAAGAACACTAACAGTACGAGAATCGAAAGTAAGTGTTAAAATTTGTGAAACGTATTATTTAATCGATGAAACCTTATGATTGAGACAATAAGTTTAATCAAAATAGGACTAGAATAATAGGCCGTAAGTTGAAGTAGGGATGTTCAAGGTTCCGAAACCGGACTGAACTGGACCAGAATTAAACAGAACCAATCCCTACGGTTCCGATTTTGGGGAACCATACTTGGAACCAAAAGTACTTGACCAGTCAATTATAACCACCCATGACTACAGGTGGTTCTTCCATTCTTTTCTAACCGAACCAATTGGCTTCTGGTCCTTAATTTGGGCCTGATTTATAGGCCAAAGTAGGCTTGTAGAAGTTATTTTCAGACTAGTTACACAATTTTATTCCATGCAATACTAAATTATTCACTTAATGAAAAAGGCAAGCAAAATATTCAGCAAATAGAATATGTACACAAGACATTTAATTTCATGTTCGTCTTTTTATTTTATTTATAAGAGTACTTTGCCATAGCTCCACACATAATAATGTCAGTGCCAAAGCAAAGAACAGCTCAACAAATTCAGTAATTAATCAATTGCAAGATAGATCCTTGTATCACCAACAAATATATAATTTGTGATTTAAATTGTGATAACATACATTACCCTATCATGCGACAAGGACCTGACTGAAGAGCTTCCTGCGGATCTGCAATGCAAGGAAAAAATGAAATTGATTTTAATACGGTCATGGCTTTATAGTTACAGACAAGCTTTTCATATATGCAGGTACTGTATTTAAAAGTCACAGAAGTTTTGAGACGAGAACTTTGTTCAGCACAATAACATCGTCTATTAAGAGACATTCTCTTAGAACAGTAAAATAGAAATGCACCTATTCTAGCAGCAAACTTTAAGAAGAGGTTGGGAGCAGCATAAATTACAAACACCGAATATAATACCAAACAGAACTATTTCGCTTGAATCTTTCACATGCATTTTCAAAATTCTGTAAGAGGGTGAGAAAAATCAGAATAACACTCATTCAAGGTATTAAATTCCACATTCACAATCATTTTGGTTTTCTTATTCAACTGAATGAAAAAATATAAAACAGTGTGAATAAGTTGATACTTATTTACTTGTGATTGTTTAAGAATAGTGAATTTTTAATTATAACTCGAGGCACTAAACAGCTTTTATTATTTCGTAACAATGTTGTAAAAATCCTCGCCTTGTCCGATCATTCCTCGGACTAGTCTCCAATTAATCCTCTATAATTTCTGATTAATCCTTTAATCCAATTTATTTTCTGATTATTCCCCAACTAATCCCGATTAGTCCCTAGATAGCCCTCTCCGACCGACTAGCGCCTACCGATTTTTACAACACTGTTTCGTAACCAAGAAAGTAGTTGGACTAAATATCAGCAGGGTTTTGTCCATCATCATTAACAAAATCTAAGGTTAAATAAATATTAATATAATATAAATAATACCTCTGGGAGTTTCTGACGGAATACAACATCCAACCGAGCATCAAGGGTGTTCTCAAACACTATCTTTCCGTCTTGCGAAGCCAATACTACACCTCCAGAACTAAACAACCATAAAAAGGTGGTCAGCAAACTTTTAGAAAAAAACAGCTTTGAACATGGGTAGTTTGATAAAAGGGTATTACCAAACAAAGTTCAAACATTGTTTTGCCAAGGAACTGGTGTGTCATTAAGACATTAGAAGAAAAGGTTTGGTTCTATGACACGTGGACACACAATTCATATGCCAGAACTTGCCACCAAACAATAAGAGAATAAATTTGCAATATAAAGCCATGAACATCTTCATAAAAGCAAAGAAGTCCGGTAATTATCTCAAATTCTAATATCAAACAGCGTGGAGAAGAAAAATGTATACCAGAAAAGGCCATGGGCATTGTGATGGGTGGGTGCAGGGGGGAGATAGATGTTATTGTCAACATATATCTCTGGCTTATGGACGTTGGCCTTTTGTGCATATTCATCCTTTACTGAATCCAAAACAGACTCGACCAAGTGCAAATCATCCTCCCGACAACGCAGTAGGATAGCAGGCTCTTTCAGTCTAAGCAGACCCTGGAAGAAAATTTATCAAAGCACGGAGAACAACCATTACTGCTCACCTATGAAACATACTAAAACTTACAGCAAATAAAAAATGTTTACAAACATATCAATACATGATAATTGCATCAAAGCATATGTTTATTATAGCAGTTACAAGCAAAGAATATATCCTAACAATAAGGATTCGTAAAAGATATAATGAATGCCACTAATGTTTTCCTCTGCAAATAAAGAAATATTTATTTTTCTTTCTCATGTACTTCTATTCACAGTTTGAAGTACAATAAAATACCATATCTCGGACTTATCATCCACCAAATAAATTCCCCCTAAAATAAAGCACAACCCGACTAACATCTACTTGAAATTGTGCCTAATAACTACAAACAACCATAATCCAGAATGACACTATCTCTATAAGATGGACATTAAATTCCACAACTATCTTAAATGCTGGAGCAATAGTAAAATTCAGGTACCTGAACAATTAGATCTTGCAGTTGCTTTTTATACAAATGGTTATCACGGCTCACATTCAGAAGTTCCTTTGATGCTGACTCTTTCATGGAATTAACAACGTCGTCTTGAGCTTGAAGAACCTTAATCCGAGAAGCATTAAGCTGCATGGAATACTCGCTACAAACACCAAAGATAACCACATGAACAGCTAAATTAGCTCAAACGTTCACCAGCCAACTTCAAATTCCTAATACTAAGCTATATTCGACACGGCATGCCCGGTTTTCACTACCTAAACTGTTTGGCTGAACAACTAAAACAGCTCAAACTTTACTTGTTAAATTTATTTCCATATTTTTCGCCTAATTTAGTACATTGAAATTTCAGCTTTTCGTATCCTCACACAATAACCAATTTATCTGAATCAATCAATTCACAATTAATTTCATCCTCAACTCAAATTGGGGGTTAGCTATAGTAATCTGATTTTCACTAACTAGATAATTATATGAACAACTCAATTACATGCTTCGAATGTGAAATTACTGAAAACTGACACTGTTCTCTTACAAATTCAAGTCCAAATCTACTCAATCCACACAAAAATAAATTGAAAACGGAGTTTATGAATCATACATCTTCTTACGAACTTCAACCTGCTTCTGTTTGCGCTCATACTCTTGCCTGATCTTCTTCTTCTCCGCTTCGACCAACTGAAGCTTCTCGATGTTGAATTCCTGCCAGAAATGAAAATTCCATCGTCAATTACAAGGTCCAGAGATCAAAATAATCACGTAATCTTCAGTTCAGCTTGCATTGACATTGAATCGATCTAGAATCTTCAAAAAATCGAATTCGAGAACAAATTGGGGTACTTACTTCTTCTGCGGAAGCGGAGATCTCGTTGGCCTTCTCTTCCGCTTCCTGGCGGATGAATCTCACCATCTGCTGGATCTGCTTGGAGACATCTGCATCATTCATTTTCGCGGATCACGGATTTGCGATTTTCCTCCGAACCAAACAGAAAAAAGGAGCGAACGATCTCAGCAACGAGCGATTCGGAGTTGGCTTGATGGAGCAGCGGTTTTTATTTATTTATAAATCATCCGGAGTTGGCTCCATTATTTTTGTTTATTTATTTCCCATATTACAAAAATCACTCTTCATTTTTCTTAAATAAAACATTAGTTCCTCTCTCACTCGTCCATGTTACCAATTTGATATTGCGAATTTTATTTTGATACTATCTTAAATAAAAATTTAGGATCTCAATAGCATTTCAGTAATATGATATGTCATGCATTATTTATATTTATATTTAATTTATTCGATCTCACTCTTTAAATTTTATAATATATCATAAATTTAAAAGATACAAAAATAAAGTTTAATACATTTTATCAAAATTGGAAGCTTATTCTCTAAACTTTCTAATATACTTCAGGGCCATATGTTCATGAAAAGCATGTACTATAATGTACATTTTCTCTAGTAATTAAGTTTTATATTACAATTTTGATAAATAATTTCATTGATGTAATTTATTTGTAAAAATAATTAAAATATAATCCAAAACAGTGCAATTCAATTGAAAGACAATTAGTGAATACTCAATTATTTTTTATTATTATGTTTATATATCGATATATGTGCTCTTAAACAGATATACATTACATGTCATTATTTATCTATTTGCAATATTAAATATATAGTAATGATTAATTTTGATTAGTATGATAATTTCATTCGTGATGCTCATGAGATTTTAAATTTTTTCAAAAAACTCTTTCATTGAAGTGTGCTCTACTAGATGGTTTAAAATTTGATTTTTGAGCCCTTGAGTGCAAAACAAAATCTTTACAAGGATGTGAGAATAAATATATTGTAGAAAGATTTATCATTTAATTGGGAGGGTTAAGCCTTTAACAATTTTATTTCAAATACTCATAAAGTAGGGATGTAAACGAGTCGAGCTTTTAGCAAGTCGTTCAAGGCTTGAATTCGAGCTTAAGATTGGGCTCGTTTAATAAACGAGTCGAGTTCGAGTTTAACATTTTAAGGCTCGATAGACTCACGAGCCAGCTCGTTTCATTTTTAATTAATTATAATTTTATATTTTTTAAAATTTAATAAGGATTTATAATATAATTAGACGAGTTGAATTAAGTCAAGTCGATCTCAAGTTAACTCATTTATTATTTATTTAATTTTTAATAAATATTTGTATTGAAATTTAAGAACTGAATCGAGCCGAACTCGAGTTTATCTGTTTTATTTTAAGCCGAATTCGAGTTTGGTTGCGTAAGCTCGTTTGAGCATGAGCCGAGCTCGAACTGAATTTTTTTTTCACGAGTCGAGCTGAGCACTGCTTAAATGAGGCTCGATTCAGCTCGTTTACACCCTACCCGAAAGTATGTATGTATACTAACCACCTGTTTGGCTGTTTCATTTTTGGTATTAATTTTTGGAGAAACTGAAATCTACAGTTCCGCGAAAATGGTTGCAATGTCTTTTTCATTTCCATTTCAATTGAGCGCCAAGTCTCTCAGAATCTTTCCCTCTCAATTCGCATAACGTTTCTCGTCAGATTTGGATTCGAAGCTCGATCCGATTCTCGATCTCTTTCACCAGATCTGATCCACAGCTTCTGATGAGAATTTTCTGAAATCTCTCGAACGGACCGAGAAAATCGAAGAGAAATGCGTAGCCGGCCGTCGAGTAATCACCTTTCTGGATTGACGTTCCAGTCTCAAGCTTCGTCTCTGTTGCTCGTCATGTTCGCCACCATGGCCACCATTTACGTTGCCGGCCGGTGAGCTCGCCGCTTTTGTGTATCTATTTTGTGTAGTGTGTGTTGTGGTGGATTCGTTAGGTTAATTTGTCAATGGTAGGTTTTGGTTTTGATTTTGATTTTGATTTGTTGTTGTGTTTGTGGATCTAGTATGTGGCAGGATGCTGAGAATAGGGTGTATTTGATCAAGGAGATTGATAGAAGAGCTGATGAGGTAATTTTGTTTCTGTTTTCCTTGGAATTTGTTTATATGTCATGTGTAATTTAGCTCATGGTGTGTTCTGAATTATCTGTAATTTTTTTACATAACTAATAATTGGTTTGATTGAGAAAAAAACTTGAATTATATGGCTTATGATTCTGATTTTGGGTTAACCCTAGTAATTGGGTTTATAATTTGATAGTGCTGATTTATAAACCACTTAAACATAAATTACAATCAATGGTATGTGTTAATTGATGATTAAGTCAACGATTGGAGTGAACTATTCCCGAGTTTTCTTCCAATCTGCAAACCCTATTATCATCTAAGTACAGTAGTTAGCGATACATAACCCAATTTTTTCGAGGCTTGTCTATCATATTGTCGACTTGATGTACCTGTCAGTTATGTTCTTTGGGATCCATAACTAGTTTATCGTTACTCTTTTCAGAGCCAATCTGCCATATCTGTTGACGACACACTGAAAGTAATAGCCTGCAGGTAATTGGATAATCGTATGATCTATCTTTAGGTGGCGGAAATCATGATTTGGAGGTTATTGTGATGGTTATTCTCTTTGTTTCAGGGAGCAACAGAAGAAGTTGTCAGCTCTCGAGACAGATCTTGGTACAGCTAGAAAAAATGGTTTTGTTTCAAAGCGTTTGGTGGAGAATGATGGCAAAAATCCAAAGAAGAAAATTTTAGCTGTTGTAGGGATCATGACAACATTTGGCCGCAAGAACAATAGAGATGCAATCAGGAAGGCGTGGATGCGCACAGGTAATCATTTCTTTTATTCCAACCATTGGTCTTGTTTTTTTGCTCAGTACCTTGATTGATGCATTTCTCTGTAGAATGAAGTATATTTTCTACCAAGAACACTCACAATGGTTGGTGCTCTATGCAATAAAAAGTGTTTTCTTTATTATGGTTGTTTAAACTAATTGATTAGGTAGCATTATAGTGGAGAGTATAAGGTCACATAGTGATGGCTATATGGGACTCTAATGGTTCCTTGCCCAATCGCAAGTTCATCTGCCTTCAAGTATATTTTATGACCAAAGGAAGTTCAGTTCTTGTGAACTACCGAAATGGGTTGACCTTAAATTTATATTTTCTTTAAGATTGATGTCAATGATATAATCTCTTAGTGGTCTCTCTGGGTACTTTTGGTTCAATGTCGAAGCTGTTTCCACTGGTAATCCCTAACCTAGAATTTCAATTGGTGCAGGTGCGGATTTAAAAAGGTTGGAAGATGAAAAGGGTATTATCATACGATTTGTTATAGGAAGAAGGTTTGTACCTTTCATGATCGTAACAGTTTCTTAAGAAAAAATATTAAGAATTTTTTTATTTAGTCGAGTTTATGTATCCCGCAGTGCAAATCGCGGGGACAGTATGGACATGGAGATTGACAGTGAGAACAGGCAAACTGATGACTTCATTTTCCTTGTACGTCCAACTACCTACAAAAATCATTGAATAATGTCTAGTTGGATTAAGTTCTCTGGTAATTCCTTATGTGTTGGATTTTGAATATTTGTTACATATTGCCAGAACGAAACTTAACCTATCAGTTTGTTGGCCTTTTTAAAGGAGTTGCGTTATGCATAATTAATAAAAAAATCTTACGAAATAGAAACTTAAAAAAAGCGAATAGTAAGTGGAAGGATGCCTATGAACCATACTCATGATCCTCGATTTAATTATCACTAATGTGGCCTCATCCATACTTTAGTGAATGGTGCCTTATCACTTGCCTCGTATAATTCGTTGGCTGGTAATCAACACGTGTGGCTTAGTTAATTTGTACATATCTTGATATTTGTGTTTAGTTGGATTTTTTTTCATTTAACTGCATAGAACATGTGCTGGTAAGAATAAACAGGAATTTATATATTGATTTTCCCTTCAAGCAGAATGATCATGTGGAAGCACCTGAAAACAATCCCCAAAAGGTGAAGTCATTTTTTGTTCATGCAGCAGAGAAATGGGATGCTGAGTTTTACTCTAAGGTCAATGATGATGTTTTTGTCAATACTGGTATGTTAATTTTTGTACCTCATGTAGTTAATTATGTCAAACCCACATCACATTTTTATCTGCATTAAGCTGCAAGACCTTGTAGCCTATGAAAATCACTGAATTGCATAGAAATTACGGCTTTTGTGGCCCTATTTCCCATAAAGGAAAAATGATTAAGGACTTATAATGCATACTGTCCTTTTCTTATGGTGCACACTGTACAATTAAGCAAACTATTCGGATTCCTCTTATTGTATATCCTCCTTGTGCAGATGCCCTGGGGTCAACACTTACCACCTATTTGGAAAAACCTCGTGTTTATATTGGGTGTATGAAATCAGGCGAAGTTTTCTCAGAGAAGTGAGTGGATTTGTGTTGTACACGAATTTGTTTTTGAGATGAGACTATGATGTACATTTAAGTGTTTGTTTTTAATAGTGTCAGTTTTATTGCAGGACTAGTAAATGGTATGAACCAGACTGGTGGAAGTTTGGCAAAGGAAATTCGTAAGTAATGCAGTATTTGGTTTTGTTTTGATGTTTGGTTTGGATTTAGAACTGGCCTTGCCGGCTGAAGAGAATATGCCTATAAGTTTATAGAAAAGAATTTTCCTTTGTGAATAGAGTCGATCTTGTTTTTTCCCTGTAATTTTGGAATGCCACCTTCAATTACATGGTGCAAAATTTTGTTAAGTTGCGAAGCAAGTTTAGGAAAACAAGTTCATAATTTAAATATCTGTGTTAGCCTGACAAGAATGTGAGATAGTATAATTCTAGGTTACATATGTCTGAATCTTTAGCTAAAACCCATGTCAACTTACTTGAAAATAATTTGAAACGAGTACTTAAAACATTCAGAATTTTTTTCATCTTGACTACAAATAGTCTATTTTATGCAATTATACTGCAAAATGTATATGTTATACCCTTAAACAATTCAAGTAAATATTTAATTATCAATCTGCCATTTTTCTTGGTATGCCACAGATACTTTCGACATGCTTCAGGCGAGATGTATGCAATTTCAAGAGCTTTGGCACAGTTTATCTCAATAAACAGGTAATTTGGATATCCCCCTCTTTCTTGGTGATTCCTGACATCCAAACATACTTTGTAGGGCTCATTCAATCTTCTTTCTCTGTGGTTTACAGAGATATTCTTCATACATATGCTCATGATGATGTTAGCGCTGGATCATGGTTCATCGGGCTTGATGTAAAGCATGTTGATGAAACGAAGTTTTGCTGCTCCTCTGGGTCCACAGGTATGTATCTTCCTCTCTGTCTCTCTCTTGAGTGTCGTAGGAATTTTGGGTTTGGATGTATACATTTCCTTGTTGACTTGTAGTCAGTTAGTAATTATAACTTCTTTTATTCCTCCGAATTCAGAAAGCATTTTAATTTAGGGGTGTTTCTTAACAAGAACTCTCCTCGGGACTCAGTTTCTGGCGTCCATGTTTTATGTGCTGGTCTCCAACTTCCTCAACCTTATGAATATTTCCGATGTTAGAACTATCAAATGTAAGTAGGGATGGCAATGAGACTGGTTCGAGGCGGATTCAGTGATCCCCGCCGCATTGGGAATACTGGGTCTCCTGTCCCCGCCGAAGATAAGATAGCAATGAGGCGGTTTTAGGAGAATTTAGTGATCCTGTCTCCTAACCTATCATACTGTCCTTGTTGGGTCTGGGGATTTTTGTCGGCCCTAAATATTAGGAGTTCATAAACCACATCTCTGAGACTCTTTTAATGACCATTGTTCCCACAAGTTTGGGATTGGACTAGCAACCTTGGAGTTAGTTATTCTACCTAGCCTATGTCATTTCTTTCAAACCTTGGAGGTCCTGAAAAGACATGGGATGCTGGATTGGAAAGATATTTCAAATTGCTCATATTGTACAACTTCAGTTGTCCTCAAACTATATTTTGTTCTCTGTCATTTTATTATTCATATTATATTCTATCTATAATAAAGCAGTAAATCTTGAATTGCCCTTGTAAAGTGAAAAACTAAACCAGGAGAATTTTGGATTGCTGAGGTCAAATTGAAATAAAATGCATAATTTTAGAATTAAAGTAGAACATTCTCCTTTTGGTGTATTGTATTTGTTTTCAAGTCCGGCCGGCCTAAATTCTCAAGTCAATAGGTGAAAGCCTAAATCTGTTATTTAAACTTGGAACTCCATTTTAACCGAATTAGAGTACCATAGAGAGGTTTAGGTGAGACTGAGAGATGGATTAAGCTCAAATATTATGTTAAGTATGATCCACCTAAAAGCTGAAGTTGATAGGTGGAGTTAGGAATAGCAACGGGTGGTTTGGTTTCAGAGTGGATTTATTGTTTCTCGTCTCCTGCTCCATCGGATCGGAGATGCCAGGTCCCCATCAGATTCAACGATAGTCCCCTACTCTGTCGGATCGAGATTAGGGTTCCCGTCAGATCTGGGGATTTATGTTATACACCTAAGTGGAGGCCCAAATTTGTCCTTTAGGATGATCTCTCAATTCACATCTTTAAGATCAGATGCTTACTAAGGGCGGGCACGATTCTGGACTGGAACCGAACCAGCCAGAACCGAGCCTCTTGGTTCTCAACATATGAGAACCAAACCCAGAACTATTATCTGAGAAACGGCTTGATTTTTTATCTTGAACCGATTAATTTTTTTTTTTTGAATTCGTGCTTGATTTATAAGTCGAGTTAGACAAAACTGAGGCCGGGTTTATAGTTAAAAACTTTAAATTTGAAAATTACGAACGAAGACTTAATGTTAATATATTATTATTACAACCCAGAAATATAAGGTTTCCAAAATAAGCAATACACAGCATGATGAATTTGTTTGGTTCTAAATCGGTTAACAGGCTGTTTTGCACTGTAGGAACTGGAATTGAACTGAAATCAAAAAGTTCTCTAAATTCAGAACCAAATCTAACCCATTACTCATGGTTCTCGTTTTTTGGGTCTAATGCACCCATCTAATGCTTAGACGGTTCTGTCTAATCTATTTCTTCTCGTATTTCAGGGGCAATATGTGCAGCTGTGTGATCGAACCGATCAAAAACCACTAACCGAATCACCACCAAGCGCAGACCCGATAAATCCCTTTGATTTTCACTCTACGGGAGTCACAAATTTCACCTACGAAAGGTCAACTCCTTCTCATCTTCTTCACTAGTGTAGAATTCTTTGTTTTTTATTCTTGAGAAGAGGTTATTAGAAAATAGTTGAGAAACACACACATCAACAACAGGACTTTTGAGAAATCACAACAATTCATATTGTTACATCATGTATCTATCATATTCATAGGCTCATTTTATTACATCTTCCATTTTTAATTTCATGAACTATTCAGGTACATCATGCTCTATTTTTTTTGCCAATTCAAAGCATAGGAGTTGGAATCTTGATATTTATAGATAGTATTTAGAGATCAAAATAGTCAAAACGAGACAGTTTAAATTGAGATCAAACTTGTCAAGATATTGATACAGTATATGATATAATAATTGTTTAGTTTCTTTTTAAATCTTTTTGACATCATTTTGTATATTTACTCATAAAATCCTTCACATCTCTCTCAAAAAGATTCGAATTCATTGACCTCTCAATTAGAAATGTGAAGCTTAACTATTTGGACGTCCGCATTTAAATATGATGCAAAGTACGTACAATTTACCAAAAAAAATTGACAGCTACTTATATAAAGAAAAATAAAGGCACACAACCATTTTGTTCCCAAAACTAGAATAATATACGCTCTCTCTTCACTTGAATGATAAATTAACATTGATATGACTAATGAATAGATATTGATTTTTATAAAACTTAAAAAGATTTAATCATCACATCATAATTACAAATTTGTTACTGAACAGGTATTGTTTTCTTTTAAAAAAATGAACGGAAATTCCTAGGAAACTACCAAAAGGAGTGAAAAATGCTCCATAATTTAATATTTCTCATATGTAACAAAATGCCAAGCAATAGCAACACTAGTTAGACTTAAGACATGATCATTGGCAGTGTTAAATGGCTTTGTCAGGCCCATTTTGTTCTTAACCACCCACCACTTTCTTTTTTTGGGCCCAACTTCAATATTTTATATTTATATAAAATGCTCTTTTATATAAAAATAAAATAAACATGCTTACAAGGAAATAAAAAAAAATAAAGTTATATAGACATAGAAAAAGGCTTTGCATGTGGGACATATATGGGTTGCTGCTGCATACCCAAATCCAATAAAAATATATATGGGCCTGTGGGTCCAGTGGGCCCGGTGGGCCAACAATCATATTATTGTCCAATATTATGAGAAATTAAGAAGTAAATATATTTATATATTTATCCAAATATGTTTCTTAATTGGGGAGAAAAAGAGGAGATGAGATTTGAGTTGATTCAATGTTGTTTCGCATTTGGGTTGGTGAGAAAAATCGTGAATCGCTGACTGAGAGGAGTGGATAAATCTTCCATTTTTTATTTTTCCGGGAAAATTTCGATTTTTCTCGAGAAAATTTGGGCGGTTCGTTGATTCAGGTGGTCATGGTGTCATGTTCAGACAAGGGTCCACATCAGCTTCCGTGGCTACGCTTTGCCACCGTAAGAGAAACTTGAACTCATGGCTTTTAGCTTAATTTTATAATCAATTTTTGAGCAAGTGACAATAATTTATTAGGTTTTTGTTTTTTTTTTATATTTAGTTGTATAATTTGATGCATCTGGGAATTATGATCTATTCATGCTTCTTCTGCTTCGTTTCTTTCCTGTATCTGAATCTGACCCTCGTTTTTTATTTTTATTTTTTGTACTGAAAACGTGTTACTGTCTTGAATCTCTCGTTTGGGATTTTTATTTTCTGGGTTGCCAAACAGGAACCTTTATAAATGTGCCCTTTTGTTGGAAACTGGCATTTGGGTGTCCAATCTGGGTGACAGTTTGTAACACTTTGGTCTCGATTTGAGCATTTTTTTTCTGTCATTTTCAAGTGGGTCAGGAATTGTATTTATTTTCCTCTCTTTCCTTGTGCTAGACCTGATTTTGGTAGTTTGGTGATTTTGGGGGTTTCAGGATTGTTTCAAGTTTCAGTTCTTAGTTTTGGATCTGATTTGGGTTTTGAGGGGATTTGAATTTGGCAGCGGGTTTTGAGGTTGAAGAAGCACAATTGGTAGTTGAATTGGGTTTTGGGTGATTTTTGAGGAGTTTGGGATTGTTTCTTAGTTTGGAATCTGATCTGGGATTGGGGGAGATTTGAATTTGTTAGCAGACTTTAAGGTTTGAAGAAACCCAGCTGGGTAATTTCTAGGAGTTTCAATTGTTTCATTTCTTATAGCTCTTTTGAATCTGATTTGGGTTTCGGGGAGATTCGAATTTGTTAGCAGACTTTAAGGTTTGAAAAAACCCAGCTGGGAAATTTAGAGGAGTTTCGGATTTTTTCATTTGTTTTTAGCTCTTTTGAATTTGATTTTGGGTTTTGGGGAGATTTGAATTTGTCAGCAGATTTTGAGGTTGAAGAATCAAAACGAGGTAGTTGGATTGGTGGTTGGGATTTTGGTTTCCTTTCACGGGAAAATTAGTTGTTGTCACAAGAAACTTGCAGATTCTCAACTGCTTCACAGTGACCTCCTGAGCTTCTCTTTTACTTCCATTTGCTCGGGTTTTTGATTTCATATTTGGGGAAATTCCTATTCCGTCCCAGAAACTTGTCTTTGTGTCTTTTCGGGTTTAGAGGAAGTGAAAGAGATCTCACCAAAAATTCTTCTTTCATTCGGGTTTTTTTATTATTCGATCCTTTTGCTGTTGAAATGAGTGATCAGAGAGCTGCAGTTGAAGTGGTCAAGGACGGTAATGGAATCGACCAAGTCATGCTTTGGAGCGCCCGAGGAGCTTCGGCAAGGGTTAGTGAATTTGGTATTAGAATTTAGATCCTTTCATTACAAATATGAGTTTAATAAGAACCATTTTTAGTGTTAACGGAAAATTCCATGTCATTATGTGTTATTGCACATGAATCCACGATCTTAAGGTTTTATGAATGTTGTGTTCATTAGGAAGGCTTTAATGGGAAAATTGGTAATGTTCGTGGAAATTATTATGTCATAGTGTGTTTGCACATGATTATACGATCTTGAGATTGATGAGTATTTTGTTCATTAAGATAGTTTTTGAATTGGGCTAACTGCAAAAGGTTTGTATTTTTCTAAAACGACAAAACTGCCCTAGGAAATAAAAAATAATTTAAAATGACAAAACTGCCCTTGGAATTTATGATCTTGAGGTTCATGAATATTGCGTTCATTGGGATAATTTTGGATTGGATATTGCAAAAGGTGTGTACTTTTTAAGAAAATGACAATCCTGCCCCTGAAATTAAAAAATATAAAATGATGAAGCTGCCCCTGGAGTATATGATGTTAATCTTTCATGAATATTGTGTTCTTTGGGATGTTTTTGGATTTCCAGGGCACAACCTTATGATGTTCCGTTTTCAATGCCCTCTCTGTGTCTCTTGTCGTCTTCCAGGTTAGCTTACACGGAGGCCAGGTTCTTTCTTGGAGGACCGAGTGGGGAGAGGAATTGCTATTTACTAGTAGTAAGGTGAGCAACATTTCTAGTTTTGAATTAGATCTTCCCATCTCCTCTTAATATTTTTAGGATCTAAATATCAATATTTCGTTGAAATTATAAATAAAATTGAAGATATTTATGTTTATTCTCGTAAATTATTGAAATATTAACATTTCCATGTTAAAAAAATTATTTCCTGCAAATTTATAGTGGTAATTTGAACTTGTTGTATTAATTTGCATCCTAAGAATTGACTTTTATCTGTTTCTTGGTTTCTTTCGGGTCTAGGCAATCTTTAAGCCTCCAAATGCAGTTAGAGGGGGGATTCCGATTTGTTTCCCTCAGGTACGACCTCAACCAATTCGGTCATTAGCTAGGTTTCACATTAGTCTTGGTTGTGTTTGAATGACGGGTTTTTCCTCTTTATTATAGTTCGGGAATCGCGGATCGCTAGAGCAGCACGGATTTGCGAGAAACAAGATTTGGGTTATTGACGATAATCCCCCACAGCTTCCTCTGAGTGATTCCATCGGGAAGTCCTCTGTTGACTTGCTGCTTAAACCCTCCGACGAAGATCTCAAGATCTGGCCTCACAGGTATGGCTTGGATAGTAAGAAACCGAAAGAATGAATGCCGAGTATGCCCTTATAAGCAAAATTTGCCATTTTATGTACATTGAGTTCTTAAAACACTTGATCTTTATAAAAGTCAACTCATAGTCAATATTTGTGTTATTTCGTTTTCAGTTTTGAGTTCCGTCTTCGTGTGTCTTTGACGGCTGAAGGAAACCTAGCGATGGTATCGCGCATCAGGAACATCAATTGCAAGCCGTTTAGTTTCTCATTCGCCTACCATACGTATTTCTCCATTTCTGATATCAGGTACGGGATTTTACATATTTGAATGAGAGAAAATAAACCTTATGTAAGCGTTTGTGACAGAGATTTTGCAAAAACTTGCCATGAACTCGGTCTCCTATTTTGCACCGTCATAAATGAATTGAAGATACAAAATTACCCTTCACATTTAAAAATAAAATTACTTGTACAAAAAAATGGATAATACACGGGCAAGTTCTTGCAATTATCCCAAAAAACTCAGCAATAAAAAGTTCAATTTTTTTCTCCATATCTTTGTATGTGTCTTTGTGTTGATGTGGGTGTAAATTGTACTGACAGTGAAGTGAGGGTGGAGGGTTTGGAGACTCTTGACTATCTCGACAACATGCGCCATAAAGAACGCTTCACAGAACAAGGCGACGCCTTAACATTTGAATCTGAGGTAAGACTTAGAATCTTCATTGGTGGGGAAATTGTGTCATCCCGTTTGTTAAAATCTGTATTGACCCGTGATCTAAATTGCAGGTTGATAGAGTGTATGTTGGTTCTTCGGGTGTCGTCGCTGTTTTCGACCATGAGCTGAAACGTACATTTTACATACGAAAGGAAGGACTTCCAGATGTCGGTATGCTCCCCCTCTCCCCCCCCCCCCCCCAAACTCGCCGAATCGTGCCTATATTGTTGGGTTCGGTTCAAATAAGGCTCGAATGAGCTTATATAATAGTGAAGCTCGAATTAGGCTCGTATAACTTTCACAGTAAATGTTCATTAAAAAGATTTTCTTATTATATTAGATAAATATATATATATATATAATTAATTAAACATAAATGGGCCGGTGTGCGAGCCTATCGAGCCTTGAATGATTGTGCTCGAGAATAAACTCAACCTTGATCTTAAATTCGGCTCTAGCTCGATTATAATAAGCTTTTGATCCGAATTTTAAACGAGCCGAGCTCAAGCGTCTCGTTAAAGCTCGGCTCCTTTATAGCCCTAACCGAAAGACTCGGAGTTAAATTCTCATTTTATAAGCGGTAGGAACGTAAGTATCCCATAAATTGCTACGCAGCGTTAGTAAAGAGCTCGGTGGCGCCTTTGCACTTGAATCTACCCAAAACCCCCCGAACATGGACTCGAATCAGTAACTCGATACTTATTATTTCGTTCAACTGAGCTGTACGATTGATTTTTCTCCGATCTTAATACTGAGCGTGGTTACTTTCTGCAGTCGTCTGGAATCCATGGGAGAAGAAATCCAAATCCATGGCAGATTTTGGGGACGAGGAGTACCGGCAAATGCTGTGCGTCGACGCTGCAGCAATCGAGAAACCGATCACGCTGAAGCCCGGCGAGGAATGGACGGGTCGGTTGGAGCTCTCGACGGCCCCGCCGAGCTAAGCGGAGACAAGTTTTGTCCGAACCGTTACACTGGCGTTTTATTTGACCGTTGGGAGGAAAGGTACACTACACAGTCTCTAGTGCACAGAAAAGCTGCATTTTTTGTGCTGAAGCAATGGGACGTTGGTTTTGACGCGTGCAGTGCAAGTTAGGTTTATTTGTTGTTGTGTTTTTTGTGTTTGTGTATTGTGGCTGTTAGGTTGTTCCCACTGAAACTTGTATATGGATTGTGATCCAAGTAAATGACACTATGGTTCAACGGCTTTGTCTGGAAATAATATCGAGAGGTTTTTCTTTTTACTTTTTGAGTTTGTAATGCAATTATTAGTTTAGATATTTGAAATTTTTATTACATTTTTAGATATTTTATTTAGGCTATGAACGATATGAGTTGTCGTTTTGTGAAAAATGTTGGGTTCGAGATGTTTTGCTATTATACATGAATGATAACGGATCGAGTTTTGTCTATTGGTTTTGACTTTGCTGAGTAATTGGAATGAGGGAATGAGAGAATAGACTACATTCTACATTTAATATGAGATTAATAAATAAAAAAAATCAAATTTAATGATTAATTATAAATTATAGAGGATTGATTAGAGATTAATTAGAAGTCGAGGATTGCAGCAACATTGGATGATATTGGTGACGACCGAGATTAACGAAGCTCTTACTGTCTATTGTCCAAAATCCTCACAAGTACACTACATATAAACATGTATACGTATATAGTCTGAGTTTATATAGTTTTCTCTCAGATTTTGACGAATCGATCTACTAACTGGACCACATCCCACTGTCCGTATTGCCAATCAGCTGTTTATGTCTTACGGTTCATGGATCGGTCAATTTTGCGGGCTAACCGTTTTTCGGGTTCATTTGATTACCCTAAGCAGTCTAAAAATCAGGTTAATCCACTGCCTAGGCAGGGATTTTCACTAATCCAATTTCATATAGTAACACATTAATATTGCTATTATTTCGCTTTGTTTTGGGCCATGGCCCAAACCAAATCATAAATTTGAATCCGTATAGTGGCGGCCCACGTAAGCCCACGATTACACAGCCTAGGCCCATCATACTCTTAACTGTAATTTACTTCCAATTGATACATACGAAATTCTACTTAATATACGTTTTTCCATGCACATGTATGGAGTCCAGGATTTAACAAGCCGGTCGAACTTAATTTGTTAAATATTTCAGTTGATTTTGTTATAGTCGAACTCAAATTAAATTCAAACTCCTTTAACATAAAAACATGAACCTGAGCTTTACCTCTTAGACCTGAGTATTTAATTAATTATATAATTTTAGCTTTGCATAAATATTTATGATAAAATGAAACGAGTCGGCTCTAGTCGAGCAAATTTCGAGCGAGATAGTTTAGTAATTAATGAATTATTCTATATTTTATTTAACTCAATTTAATTACTTAACAAATATTTGTATTAAAAATTACGCAAACTGAGTTGAGCTAAATTTAAACTTGTCCATTTTTCTTCAAGTTAAACTTAAATTTAGCCGTATAAACTCGTTCAAGTTCGAACAATACATTTTATTTACAAATTGGGTTCTTTCAAACAGAGGATCGATTCGGCTCATGTACTACATAATTCTACGAGAATATAATGATGGGTAAACTACACATAGACATCCCCAACTATACTCAAAAGACACATAGGTATCCCCAACTTTCGAACTGGACACCTAGTTACACCCAAAGATTGAAAATGTACACTTACCACCTACCGTTAGACTTCAAATTTGAAGAATGAACAAGGACATTTTCGTATTTTTACTTAAAATTTTAACAGAAAATCTAACGGTAGGTGCTAAGGGGGGTGTATTCAATTAGGATTTTGAATGACTTTTAAAAGTTCCTGGATTCTTAAAGTTTACAAAACTATTTCAAGTTTATAAAGAGTCTTCATGATTTTAATGGAATGACTTTGCAAATCTCATGATTTGAGATAATATTTCTAAAGAGTTTTTTATGCCTATAAAGACTTTCAAAATCATTTAAAGTCATCCATTTCTTACAATCATTTAAAGTCATTGACATTTACAATACCTTTAGATTTTAAAAGTATATTAAAAGTTATGAAAGAATACCACAAGACTTTAAAAGTATTTTTAAAGTCATGATTGAATACCACAAGACTTTAAAAGTATTTATAAAATCATGATTGAATACCACAAGACTTTAAAAGACTTCTTAAATCCATTAAAATCATGATTGAATACACCCCTTAAGTGTTCATTTTCAATTTTTGGGTGTAGCTAAGTGTCTAGTTTGAAAGTTGAGAATATGTATGTGCTTTTTTAGTATAGTTGGGGATGACTATGTGTAATTTAGCCAGTAATAATTCATTAATGTAGGTATTTAGCGATAAAAAAGTTGGAAAATTCTAAAATCAGAAGCAAACGGTGACCGGTACACCAAGCGTGGCAAAACCGCGGGATTGGTCAACCGGCAAAACCGGTTCCCGCTTTTTTCTCCAGAAATAAAAAATAGTAAAATAATAACTGGGGCCCACATAAATATAGAGGAACAACCAATCGCGAATCAGTGGAGTGTAGGAGAGGGAGAGAGTGTACACAAACCCACCTCTCTCCTTATTGATTGATTTTATTTTATTTATTTATATTTTTGTTCATAACGATTTTCTCGAAAAAGAGAAAAAAAAATAATATTGATAAAAAATTAGGAGGATCTCTCGGCAGGTACTCTCTCTCTCCACCGTTGCTTCGTTTTCGTTTTCTCTGTGATTTTGATTTTGTGGAGGATTTTTGGCTTCTGATCGGTAGGGTTTTTGGCGATGGCGTCGAAGCGGATCTTGAAGGAGCTCAAGGATCTCCAGAAGGATCCTCCTACCTCTTGCAGCGCAGGTTTTGCCTCTCTCTCTCGCTGGAACTGTGTGTTTTCTGTGTTTTTTTTCCAGATCCGTATGTGTTTTTTTGTTGATGCGGTGATTTTTTGTGGCTGGATTTGTTGATTTGATGATGTGAGTTTTTTGTTTTGCTTTCGATTAGTTGTTTTTTGTGTTTCGTGGAGTCAGAGTGATTTTTTCGGTTTTGCTTTTGATTCTGAAGATTTGGTCTGGTTCGTCGCTCAATTGATTGATTGGCTATAGGATTAATTTTATTGAATTGTAATCGTTCTTCATGAATTCGATGAATTGCCTTAGTTCCTGACCTGAAACTTATGGCTTTGACCTAGATAAAATTTAATGGCATGGATGATGTGAGTTTCCTGTTTTGTTTTTATTAGCTGTTATTGTGTGTTTGTGGACGCTTTTTGAAGATTTGGTCAGTTCTATTGCTTAATTGAGTGTTGGCTGTAGGATTTTGAGCTTGAGAAATTATGACGGTTTTGTAGTTATTGTAGGTGTTTTAAGTTATTTTGGTGAAATTTATAATGAGATTGAGGATTTGATAGTATGTATATGTATGATTGCATGTAGATCAAGTCTGTAGGATATTGTCAATGTGAATTCTGACCTGTACTGTCGGCATTTGATTGAATTGTGATTGATCTACATGATATTGATGAATTGCTTTAGTTCCTCACCTGAAACTTATGGCTTCACCCAGATAACATTTTTTGACGAGGACTTATGGCTCCTAACAATGGGGTTTTGGTTGCTTTCGCTTATTTTGATTCTCATACAAATAATTCTAGATAATCATCGAGAAGTTTTTGATTGTTTTCTCTTTGGTTGATTTACCTCCAGGTCCGGTTGCTGAAGACATGTTTCACTGGCAAGCAACTATTATGGGTCCTCCCGACAGTCCATATGCGGGAGGAGTGTTTCTTGTGACCATCCATTTTCCTCCAGATTATCCCTTTAAACCACCGAAGGTAATTGATCAATTGAAAATTCAATGGTGATATATTTTATGCATCCAGTCCTTCATCGGTACTGTAATTTAGTTATCATTTTTATTTTTTTTCTGGAGTCGTGGAATCAGTATATTGTTGAATATTGTTTACCTGGACTGCCCTTTTGGTTAGTTTGAACTTCTGCTTTCCTGGATTTTTTTCAGTCAATTTGTCAAGCCTGGTTAATCTCCATATTCAAAGTAGCACAACAATACCAAGACCCAACTTCTATATGCGTTAAATAAAAGCTGATGCCATTTCTAGGCAGTTACTGCCTTGTGGCTTGTTGTTGATCAATCCTTCCCTTCATTTTGTTTTGATGAATTGTTGTCTTTCATGTTGTCGGGTAATATTATATAGTATTTTGGTGAATTAATGGCTAAACAAGTACACCACATACCTTTTTAGATAAGTTTTTTTCTGAATAATGATGCTGTGTATAGCTCTGTATGATTTTCTTTAGTGAAAAGAAAAAAATTTCTAGTTGCATAATAGTTTTAGTGTGTATCTGTTTAGCCGACAATTTGGGTTTTTTTTCGCAGGTTGCATTCAGAACGAAGGTTTTCCACCCTAATATCAATAGTAACGGTAGCATTTGCCTTGATATCTTGAAGGAGCAATGGAGCCCTGCACTTACTATTTCCAAGGTATTATTCCTAGCATATATTGGCCTTCTACAGTACTTTCACAACCTCCCGCTAAACTTGTTTGCATTCAGGCACATAATGAAATTTTAAATTAATATTTCCGTGCATAAACTATTAAATTCCCATTTCATATCTCAATCATCGTTAATGAATTGTGTCATTACATCAATCTTCCTTTAAAACTAAGGAGTAAGGTAGTGAAAACTGAGAAAGTTCCTTCCATTGCAAAACTGAATGCATAAAATTATGGCCGTAGGCTTCAATCACCTGAAATGACCCATTCATATTTGTTGATCTGAAAATAGAAATCGGCTATTATTGCCAAAGTTATCCTTATTTCACCCAGTGTTGTAAAAGTTGCTAGGTTCTATCCGGGCAGACAGAACCTTCGGGGATGAATCCTGAAATTGCCATGTGAACTATTATTATTGTTTTTTTGCCTAGACCCTCTTAACCTACTTAACTACCAACTACATAAAATTGTGTTGGTATCGTAAAAATCCCCGCCTAGGCCTATTCTTACAACACTGATTTCACCTTAAATTTGAGTGTAGGGTTAGGATCATGAGCTATTGCAGTTTATCTTGCTTTTTCCGTTCTTTTATCGATCCATAACATTTCATATGCTAAGCTGTTTTACACCCCCGTGTACCCATTTACTCGAGGACAACGTTTGATGTTCCAATTCACATTCTCAGCTATGGAAAAAAGAGTTTCACACATCTTTGTTTTCCAGGTTTTGCTTTCAATCTGTTCGCTATTGACTGACCCAAATCCCGACGACCCTCTGGTGCCGGAGATTGCCCAGATGTACAAGACAGACCGGAGCAAATACGAGTCAACCGCAAGGAGCTGGACCCAGAAGTACGCAATGGGTTAGCCCCGTCGCAATCGGTAACAGGAGGTCTTCTCTCCCATTGACTTTGGTCGTTTAAATTTTTTATCTAGTCATGATATTGTTTTTACTATGTTCTTATATAGTGACCAAATGGGAGAGGTCTGAATCGGTCCTCCTACAAACAGTTGACTTCTTTTATTGTTTGCATGGGAATTTTTCTTTCGAATTATGAAGAATGTTTTCGAAACAATGTAAAAAAAGAAATTTTTACTTCTATGATGAAAAAGTAACAGTCTTGATTTAAATGAAATTTGTGTTGCTCTGAGCCCAGAATTGGAAATTAGTATGCATGGCACGGACTTAATTTAAATTTTTATGCGTTTCCACTTTTCAGAATTAGAAGAACAAAATTATATTATGATCTATTGTACGGTTGTAAATTCAAAATCTATATTAGTCTACAGAAATAGGGGTGTATACAAGCTAAATAGATAAGTAATTGTTATGGTTCTGCTTGATTTAAAATTGAATTGAGCCTGACTAGCATAGTTTTCACTCTAAATATTTAGAAAAGAATAAAAATATCACATATAAAATGTAATCAAATATGCATAGTTAATCTTATCTTCTGTATAATGGGATTAGGGAAGGGTTGGGAGTATTATGTATAGTAAATTAAATATAAATGAACCGGGCTTAAGCTTGAGTTGCTTATTAAGTCAAATCAGTCTTGAGCTTAAATCGAGTTTGAGTTCAATTATAATAAACTTGAAATAAATATTTAGTAATACAATCATACGAATATAAACAATTTGGTAAAGACTCGACTTGTATACAATTGCTCTAATCAATCTCGAAGTACATATACATCAATTTAAATTTTAAATGTTTGCCAAATAATCGATAAAACTTTTTGATGGAAAAAGACTACGAATTTGATCTCTTTTCCTTATTTATTTATTTATTTATTAGCGCCCTTCAATACTAAACATTATTGAGGTCAACTTGCCCAAAAATCAAGGGTTCTTGCAATTGTATTTCTTTCTCTTTTTTTAGAACTTGCATTCGTATTTCTGATGAGGTTAAGAGGTTAATTTTAATCTTAACTACAATAATCAAATCCCTTGAGAGTTTAATTTTATTTAGATTTTGAACCACCCAATTAAATTGGAATATATAGCTTTAAATCAGATCCAATCGAATTGTAAATTCCTTTAGTTATATTCAATTCAATATAGACTAGATTCAGAGAATCATATCATTCCTGATTGAAACTGTCTATTAACAAAACGGCTTTTTAAAGCAGCTGGTCACAATTTCAATCAGTGTAGAAAAAAATTCGAGTCCCCAAAAAATTTAAATTTAAAGATAAAAAGAAATAGAAAAAGAAGAGAAGAAAGAAGCAAGTTTGGTGCGGTCCAAAGAAATAAAGACACGCATCGCTCTCGCGTTCTCAATCTCCGCAGACTCTATTTTCTACGCAAAGCACTGTTTCGGAGCTCTCTCTTTCTCTCGCCTCCTTCAACTGCTCGGCTCCATCTCCTTCGATCTCTCTGAAATCAACAGCAACGACCAGGAGGATCTCTCAGGTAATCTCCATCTCTCTCTCTCGCTCTCGCTCTCAATCTCGCTCGTTGCGCTGTGGAGCCTGTTTCTGTGTTTGGAATGGTTTTGAGAGGATCTATTGTTTCGGTTTTCGCAGGATTTTGGTGATGGCGTCGAAGCGGATCTTGAAGGAGCTCAAGGATCTCCAGAAGGATCCTCCTACCTCTTGCAGCGCAGGTAAATCAACAGATCTGCTTCTCTTTTTCGTTGTTTCGATCTCAGCTCTTTTGTTATGATTCTTTTCGTCGATTAGATCGTCCTGTATATTGCTTGATTGTCGTTTTGTTGTTTGTTGAGTTTATAGTTGCTGCTTCTGCATACGTTTCTTAATACTGGATTTGTTTTCTTTGAGTTATATCTATGGCTACTTGTAACATGATAGAGGATATTCTGTTTTTTGTTTGTTCTGGAGAGCTAGATTCATGAAAGTTTGCATATTAGGCAGATGCAGATTAAAGGAGCTATAAAAGTTTGGAATTTTCCAAGTTCACTGCATATAGTAAAGGAGTGAGTAATTTTAGCGTAGAAGTTGACTGGAGAACTGTAATTAGTTTAGAGAAACATCTTGTTAATGAGTGATTGAGAAAACAATGTCTCGTGTGGTTTAAAACTCGATATTTCTATTTTGGGAACTGCAAAACTATGTTCATCCAATGATATACCTGACTATACTAGTAACTAGCTTTGTATTTGTTGCATAACGCCCCTTGTGAAAACTATGAAGAGAACAATTAGATTTGTGTTATTGATTACTTCGACCTTTAGGTATTAGTTTTAGCCAGTTTTCAGTAATTTGAAGATTGTACTCTGTCTCTGTATTTTACACGTAAGATTCTGTTTTCTACTATTATTCAAATTCATATAGTTCATATCTAGGCTAATAATGATATTGTTGTGTTCCCAATTTCATTTTTCTTGCACTAGGGTGATATAGCCTTGATTGTGTACAATATACTTTAGACTTATTTTAGACACATGTGCAAAAGGTTTTCATCCTCTTGAATTTGGTTAAATTTCATATATGTGACTATACTAGTAACTAGCTTTGTATTTGGTGCAGAACGTCCCTTATGAAAACTATGAAGAGAAAAATTAGATTTGTGTTATTGATTACTTTGACCTATAGGTGTTAGTTTTAGCTAGCTTTCAGTAATTTTGTAGATTGTATGCCGTATTTTACACGCGTGTATGATTATGTTTCCTACTATTTCTCAAATTCGTATTGTTTGTTATCTAGGCAAATAATGATATTTTTGTATTCATGATTTCATCTTTCTTTTAGTAGAGAGATATATCCCTGTTTGTGTACAATATACCTTAGACTTATTTTAGATACACGTGCAAATGTTTTTCATCCTCTTGAATTTGGTTAAAATTTAGGCCCGGTTGCTGAAGACATGTTCCATTGGCAAGCAACGATTATGGGTCCTCCTGACAGTCCGTATGCGGGTGGAGTGTTTCTTGTCACTATCCATTTCCCCCCGGATTATCCTTTCAAACCACCAAAGGTACTTACTACGCCCTATGTGTAAGTTTTATATAAATGTACACAGTGTTGTGGACATGTCATGTGTCCATCATCAGCTTGGCTATGCAAGACCACCCATTTTCAAAATCAAATATTTTGTTCAATTCTTAGAACTCTATTGTCTTGTGGTTCTGTACATCGTAAGTTTGTTCACTCTTCATTACCTTGGTTATATTGTATAGAATTTTGCTATGAAAATCTGTTTAATGGTTACACAGAGAGTACACCGCCAAGGAAATTGAAAATTTTCTTGTCATTTTTGACTCGTGTATGATAGTTTATTAGTTGCAATATTTCTTTGAACTTACTTGCATATTTTGATTGCTTTTGCAGGTTGCATTCAGGACAAAGGTCTTTCATCCTAATATCAATAGCAACGGTAGCATCTGCCTTGATATTTTGAAGGAGCAATGGAGCCCTGCTCTTACTATTTCCAAGGTTATTACCTAATGCTTAAGCTCTTCTCATATAATAGCATTCCTTGATGAGTCAACGAAGGGTTAATAGAAATTGGGTTCTTCTAATTTGTATTTATATAGTAATCTAATTCAAACCAGCTCTGAACAATTAGTTTTGGATGGTTAATAGGGTCACTGAACGATAAAATCTCACTCATACAATTAAGTGTGACGATGCATCTAGTTGAGTTCCCAATCTCCATTATATGCCTTTTCTGCTACTCAAATGATATGTCTTAACTCTTAAGTGTGTTTGTTTGGTCACTTGGTTTCCATAGAAAAAATACAAAAAAAAATCTTGTAAGAGTGCATAGTTGGCTTTAAGATTCCAAATTAAATAGAGCTATTTTACTCAAAAAAAGGTTCCAAAATTTTTATGCTTATTCTAGTAGCATAACTAGTTCTGATTGAAAGTAACATGATGTCTGCCTGCTTTTTGGTCTTCCCCTCCATTTAGTCCGTAGATTTTGTACACCTCTCTGGTTCAGGATTGATTTAGTTACCCCTGTTTCCTATCCCATCGGATCAGGGACATCGGGTTTGAGGGTATTTTATATCCCTATGGGATGATAACATGGCAGGTTCGGGAAGGATTTTAGCGAATCCCATCCCCTACTCTGTCGGGTTCGGGGAGTTTTGCCATCACTATTTGGTAGTTTTTTGTATATGTTCATGTTACAAGTATGCCTTTTTACATACAAGGCGTGCGCCCACACACACACACACAATCTTCAGTAGTCATGGCGCCTAGTCCTTTTGTTTGCTCTTAAACAGAGTGTGTAAATTTTATTTTCTTGTGCTTTCAGGTACTGCTTTCGATCTGTTCACTGTTAACAGACCCAAACCCCGACGACCCTTTGGTGCCGGAGATTGCCCACATGTACAAGACGGACAGAAGCAAGTACGAGTCAACCGCCAGGAGCTGGACCCAGAAGTACGCCATGGGTTAGTGTATGCTTTTGTGTGATTGAGGGAGGAGAGGCCCTTTGACTTTCTAGTCTTTAATATAAATTATGTAATCAGTCTCATAAGTGTGTGTGTGACCTTTCTATTCTCTTGAATGTGGACCCAATTTGGAGAGGTCAAAACTTGTCCCCTCCTTAAAACAAAGTTTCTGTTTTCATTGTTTTCTATCATAATCACTCTTGAAGTTATGAATCATGCTTTCAAATATATAATACCTTCTACCCCCAAATACCCTATTTTCACAGCACACTCTGCCCAATCTATCTGTTTTGAAAAAACATTTAGTTAAATCTAAGGTGTTTTCTCCTTTGTATAGCATGCCTTGAATATATGGATGACAATTAGGCATGTTTAGTGATTCTTGTTCCTTAACTTGTCGGGCCGGTGATATTAGGTCCTCAATAGGATTCAGGGATTTTTGCATCCGTCAGATGCGACGGGGGAGTTTGGGGCTGCGTGATTCACGACCCATACCTTGTTAGATCTGGGATTCTGAGTGGTGTTCAAGAAAATCTTTGATGGATCCAATATTAATTTCATAATTTTATTAATTTCTCGATTAGTCCTCAACTAGTGCCTAGTGTGCTTTTCAAAAACACTGATGCTGAGTTTTTGGTTTAGGGATTTTTTTTCATACCTAACCTATATCATGTGCATATCTATGAATGCAAGAATTTCAAATTCGAATAAGATTTTGTATTCTAGATCCGACGGGTATGAGGGGATATGATCACTAAATCCACTCATAATTTGTTTCATTCCGAATTTGAGAGTACTGCCCCCACTTGGACAAGGGGCGGAGATTACTAGACCTAAACCCACCCAATTCGATTTGGTTCTGGGACAGATTTGTTAAAAACAGATCAAATCTACGCATGGAAAAAGATGTTAAATTTATATGAATTTTTCTGTTTCAGAAAAAAAGTTCTTATAAAATATGCTAATATAAGTGTTACTATTTTCATTTTTTAACAATGTTATATAAATGTAAACTTGACATATTGCATCTTGATTAAGAATTGTAAGTGGGAAAAAATTCATCACTTGAATATAAAATACATATTTAATGAAAAATATATATTATGAATATCGAAGCATAAACTATTGATTTTTTTTATTCTATCAAAGAGACAATGAACATAATTGGCGAGTGGTTGATTGAATTAAACATATCATTTTTTAAAAGGAAGAAAGAATTTATAAATAAAAATAAATGGTACAAAGGTGAAAAAAGACCGACTATACAGTATCATGAGTTATGTAAAACATCATGTGGGTTTGAACACTAAAGAGGAAATATGTGCTCCCCCACTCACGAATTTATACCCCTTCACTTGTTTGCATATATCAATGTGTAAAAGTGAAGTTGTACAAATCTGAGAACTTTACTGGTGTCTTCTCCTTCCCCTTGAATACTCTGTTGTTTCCGGTTACTTTTACATGCGAATCTACTAAGTTTTGGGTGAGTTTTGCCGAACTCGTCTCGGTGAGATAAAATTCCAAATTCCGGCGAGTTTCATTTCCCTTTATACTTTTCATTTTTCACTATTAGATATACCCTACCTTTAATTTACTACCTTATCCTTTCTTCATTTCACCTTTCACCCTACCCTACTTTTGACTTCTTACCTTCATATTTTTTTGTTTAATTTTGTTTCCTGGTTAGTGTCTTTTACCACCAGCCCACATATGATAAATTCAGCATAAAATGATATTAAATCATCACTAGCACAATGTTATATTTGCCTCTCAAATGCATTATATACCGACTTACTTTCGAATTATAGTTGACAGATGAAAATGATTCGGGCGATACAGGCTCCTTCCTAGCAATGTCGATGTCGTGGGAACTCACGTCTCCTTGAGATTGAATGCTGATTCGACTTCGGAGCATAATCGACGGTCATAGTATTCTGAACCGTGAACCAGACCACTATACCATCAATTATCAAAAACCAAACCGATTTCAACCGATCGTGTCCCCTTCGACGCCCAAAACCAATAGTTCGGCCTATTTCGGTCGGTTCGAAAGAATCTGCACATCCCTAAGCTTGGCTATGCAAGACCACCATTCTAAATCAAAGTATTTCGTTCAATTCTAAGTTGTTCAAATTGTGTGTGTTGCCTTGAACGAGATGATCCACAGTGGAAGTAGGTGACTTTGCCTTCGAAAATGAGATTGTCATGTTCAAGGCAATCTCAAGCCGAAAATGGCCACGATAAATTAAATCTTGATTAAAGGTTAGAATGCATAATTTGACATTACCATGTAACATATAGGATAATAAATCTTTAAATTGATTCAAGGGCACGCTAGGCTTTTTTCAGCGATGATGTTGATCGTTATTGGGTGTATGTGTTGGAAAAATAGTGGAAAATGACTCAAGTTAATGAGAAATTAACTTATGATAAGGTATCTTTAAAAAATATATACATATATATATGTAACTCACTCACAAGGATGATTATTTAGGGTTTATGGGATTCTGAGTTTTGTCCTTAAGTTTTGGTGAATGAATATATATATATACTCATACTGATAGGGCGTGGATTCACTAATGTGATTCGGTTGCTGTTGTGTGTATAGGAACAAACTCATCAAGAAATATACTGCCATTAGATAAGCAACTGTATATCGAGTTAGTGGCTCTATATATTTATACTTGTCTTGTTTTATGGAAGGTTGTTATGTTAAGTTTCTAACCAAACTATTTTGCCAGGGCTTTTCGAGGAGACAGAGACCAGATAAAGCTCGGGAGTTACAAACGGATCGCCAAGATTTTAAGAGTCAGTTTAATACGGGAACTATTTTTACGTGTCACCGTCCATAACTCTGTTAAAGTTAGTATAAATGACCAAAATACCCTTAAATACCATTTAAATTATTTGTTACTGTACTGTCTCGTGTCCGTCACAGCAACGATCTGCGCTTTTGATCTTGTCTTCACCATCTCCTGAATCGACATTACAGATAAGCGCTTTTGATCACTTCCTAACTGGCGAATCGACATGACGACGAGATTTGGGTTATGCATCAAAGTATAAATGAGAGAAACAATAGTTTAGATACTGTAAATTTCAAGACTTCATTGATCATCTAAACTTCTTCTAACACGACGAGGGTAAAGCTATACTAGTTTAGAAACCAACTAATACTAGAAAAAAGAAACAAAATATCGAAAACAAACTAAACAGAAAATACCGAGTATGAAATATTTATAACAGATATCAAATCTAATGGGAAAACGTTTTGAATGCTATTTTTGAGAAAAAAAATTAAAAAGATACCATAATATAAATAAAAAGAAGGCTCTGTCAAAGCACAATGTTATAATAAACGATGGGTGCTAGTCGGGCGGATATGGCCTCTGAAGACAAACTGAGAAAATATCAGACAAATCAGAGATTGATAAGGAGTTAATCGGGAGATAATCGGTTTTTAAAGCACTATTGATTCTAGTAGCCTTAAAATGTCTCCAATCTTCATGTAGACCATGGCACAACTGAAATTTCCAAATCAAGAATAGCACAATTTTAACGCCAACGAGCTTCGTTTTAATTTCTAGCACTGTAATGGATGGTGAAACAAAATGATACTTTTCAATACTGAATTGATTCTTAAAATAGTTTACCTTATTAACAAAAAAACTGATATAATACACTATATTGAACAATAATTATACTTAATATGGATCAAATGCGCCCACTTCTCAATGACTGATCAATATAATTAATAATTACATGTCACTTTACTGTTTACTCCCCTGTACATGTCATTTTATTTGGATAACATTAAATTTTCAAATTAATTATTTTCTAAAACTTTAAAATAAATTGTGAAATTGCAATTAAGCCTTCCCTGTCAACCAAACATTTCTCCTAGCAATTTTCTTATAATATTAATATGTAAATAGAAAGAGATCCCGAAAAGAGAGCAACTAACTCTTAGCTTTAAAAAACAATACATGATAATTGAAGCATGAGAACGAAAAGAATAAATGAAAATTTGAAGCATGATAATTGAAAAAACTGAGTCGGGCCAAGCCGGAATAAACCAACATAACCGAAGAAATCAGACTGGACCTGTCGGACTACAGAAACCCTAGCATCTCTTAGCAATCAATATTAGATTTTTTGTTCGATTTAACATATGTGTTGCGGAGTGAACTAAACTCAAAGGAAAAACTCACTTAGACTCCCTTAATAATAATGCAGCTTCACCTAACTCCTTTTAAGCTTAATAACATTTCGTAAAGTCCCTACTTTTTTAAAGTTTCATTTTAACTCTCTTAATTAAATTTTTCTTCAAATTATGTTCACTTTTTTTGAAATGACGAGAATAATCTCGTATTAAAAAGTTAAAATAATTAATTAATTGATTTGAACTTATTTCTATTTTTTTATATCAAAGACTAAAATATAAGAAAAAAGTTAAAAACTATGTGTAAAAAGTATTTTTATTTTAAAACTCTTTTAATACTAACCAACAAAATTTAAGGTCGTGTGATCAAATAGATATAGATGAATTGGGAGAATTTTCGAGTAGAATAGAAGAAAAAAAAAAGTGTAATTACTCTAAAAAAAAAGTCAAATAAATTGAAATTTACATGTCAAACTCCTAAATAAAAAAAAATTAAACTATCAAATATATGACATCATCAATTATATGAGATTTGATGTTTATCTCATGGGATGTACTTCATAAAAAACATGTGTTATAGTAGATTATCCATGTTATAAAAAACATGTGAATTTACCAAGCAAAGATTAAAGATTTAGTAGCTCCTCTAATAGTATCAAAATTAGTTCAAAAATAAATATCTTACACATTAATTTGAAAAATAAATGTGTGTCACAATTTGCATATATTATTGGATGGAACAGAAGGGTTGTTCCATTGCGATGCCCTACTTAATCATTCTTATTTGTGTCACATTAATTTCTACTTAATCATGCCCTACTTTGAGTATCTATATATATAATGTATAATTTTAACTTAAAATTAAAAATTCTTTCTGTATTCTTCAGGTTTAGAGAATCTCAATTTTATTAAGAATCTTTGTTGAGAAATTGTATTCTAAGAACGAAAATATTATGCCAACTGACTTTCATTAGTTCTGCACATTTTGTGGCATATTTTTTCATAAAATTTGACCCTTTGTTTTCATCACTCACTATAGACATTTCGAGTTTAAAGTCACGTCTTTTGGCTTGACAAATGCACCAGCAAATTTTCAAGCATTCATGAATCGAATTTTCAAATTGTTTATGTGGAAATTCGTTCTAGTCTTCTTTTTCGACATATTATTCTTTTTTGTTGGCGGAGTTCTAACATTTTTGTATTGGCTAAAATTGAGAATACGATTAAGACTCCTAAGCCAACATATTCTGATTGATTATATACTATAAATTTTGGAAGGATATTTTTTGAGATGAAATCATGTTAAAAATAGATTAATGGGGAGGATTTTTGAATAGAATTAAAAAAAACATATATAATCACTCAAAAGTAGAAGTTGAATAAAGTAAAATGTATACGCAAGCTCCTAATTTTCTAAATAAAATAAGTTAACTATCAAATTTAACACAATCAATTATACGAAATTTGATGTTTATTTCATACCATAGTTCTTTCAAAATTGACTTCAAAAAAATATTTAAAAAATTATTAATTATTCTAAGTGATAACAGTTTTACATTTATCTACACCAATTATAAATTTTTAACTTTATATCACTTTTACACTTTCTTACTCTTTTCGATTAAAATTTGGGTAAATTTTTTATTTTGAACGTAAAAATTTGAAAATACTCTTAACAAACTATTAAGCTTTTAGATTAATCGCATATATGTATAAATAATATAGTCCATTTATACAAAATGGTACAAGGGCCTCCATGTGATCACTGATCCTATAAAATAAAAGGACTGACGAATCAAATGGTATTTTCGTTCCTTACGAGCCACCAAGCTGCTGTACTCCGCGTTGCAGGGACGGGATTTGAACCCGTGACTTCAAGATTATGAGCCTTGCGAGCTACCAAGCTGCTCTACCCCGCCCTGACTAGAAGAACTAGGAACGATCGAATATACAAACAAAACCAAGGATTGATTAATGTCAACTGGTTCTCTAAATTGTTTTCTCTCTCTCCTCTCCTTACATTCATTTTAGATTTAAGATTCAATTCAAAATTTTCCACAATTCATCTCATCATCATCACTTTTTTACATTCATCTCATCATCTATATTCAATTTTTTTTCTGATTCATCTCATCATTGGCTCCAGAACTTTTTAGATTCCATAATAATTCGTTATCTAAATCTAAAGTTTTTTGAGGTTTCTCCAAATTACGGCGAGGGCAACAAGTGCACCGACGTCGTGAGCTTCATCTTCGTGCTCGCTAGCGTTCTCAGACGCGTCATGATCGAGATTCGCTTGGATTTGAGGGATTGGAGATGGATCTTAAGGGATAGTTGTTGCTATCGTAGTCACTATTTCTGCTCCGAAAGATGGGTCTATGGCAGTCGAAAACTTTGGCAACAACAATGTGCTTTTCACCATTTTGGAGATGGATCATGGTCTCATGCAAAAGATGTGAAGAACCTGATGTAGTACAAATCAGAAAAGTGTCTGATTTGGACAAAAGAGTAGTGTTTTTTGGGCGGAAACGGCGTTCTGAGCAAAACTCATGGCTTTGCCATGCCATGATGTACGATAGATTTCGGTCATCCGAAGTCATCTTGGGGTTCAACATCGCAATTTCCTAAGTTTCGGGCACTTTTGCAATTTTTATAATTTATTTCATTTTTCCAATAAGTTTAGAATTTCCTTTTCTGCAATTAGGTTTTGACTATTTAAGCACTGTCAGACGTTTATGTTATTCATTAGTTTTGAAGTTAATAAAAAAAATCGAGATTTTCCTCAAATCTATCACCTTCGGTATTCGCAAGAATCAACGAATTTTGATAAAGAGTTTTTCCTAGCCATGTACGCTGCATCAGAACCCTACCTGTTTAGGAAATTTATTGATTTATTGTTCTATTTATTTATCGATATGAGAAGAACACGATTTATGTGGAAATAGAAATGAACATGATCTCATCCTTAGTTGGGCTCTGGATATGGGAAGAGATGACGAACACAAGAACTCCAGCAAGTGGCGAATCCATAAATTTTATCAAGTGGGGCAAATTTTTGTACTAAAAATTTAATTATTTAATTAATAACATAATGAATTAATTAAAATAATAATTTTATTAATAAACTAATTAATAAATGTGTATAACAAAAATTAATTCGAGCTTGATTATTTATTTTTTAGTTGAGTTTGAATTTAACTTTCATGTGTATATGAATACAAAGTGAGTCTATTCGCGAGCCTTACAAACTCTTATAGTTTGGGCTCTAGTTTCATTTGTTTATCAAACGACTCACTCTTGAACTTAATCTCTGCCTAAATTTGATTAGAAAATTCACAAATTTTCAATAATTAACAAATAATTTAATAAATAAAATATAATAGACAAAACAAAAAGTTTAATGAAAAATAGAAAAAAAAACAATTTAACTAATTCAATAATTAGTATAAAATAATTTTAACTATGAACTAAAAAGTAATTAAAGAGAATGAAAGATGCTACATTTTAAAAGCCCACAACTATTAAAGTAAATTTAGGGCTTTAGGCCCAAAGATCATTAAAAAGCACACAAATATTAAAAAAAATTGTCAATTCTAAGGTTTGAACCTAAGATCTCATGAATAAAATTACCACTAAGCCACAGTTTTTGTACTCATATCATAATTTAAGGAGGTGCATATCCAGTTTTCGAAAAAAAATTATATAATTTTTTTCTTCTAAATTCTCGTGTCAGGGGGGCACCCCCTGGATCCGCCACTAACTCCAACAGGTTGGGTTGTTGGGGTTTGGTGGAAGAAGATGATAAACAAGGATATTATCGTCTTTTAATAAATACAAAAATTATAACAATGATGATGATTTTAGTTTAAGTGGTCTAACAAGATAAGGAAAAATAGTATACCTATCTGATAATGGGTTTTGTCCCGGTGTTAAGTGAAATTATCGCTAATATAGATGTTATTTTTTTCATTTGAATGCCATTGAGATCCCAACAACCAATCAAAAAATGACACATGAGATGAACATTTTGAAATTCTTTTTGTTGCCTCTGAGAAATTCACGTTAAAAATAAAGATTAATTACAAGTTATTGTAGTTAACTGGAGGACTTTTACAAGTGATTATACATATTTTAAAAGCGTTCATTTTCACTCACCTAGTTATATGTTTTTCTACAATTTGTCATAACACTGTTAAATTTTGGATGAAATATTTGATTAAAGTGTAAAATATCTAAAATAGCCTTAACAATTTATCAAATTCTGAAGTGATGCCATCTCTTCTCTTTCATTCTTTTCTAATTTTTTTTCCTTCTTTACTTTCTGTGTTTTTCTCGTGATTTCTATAATCTAACATCATTCCTATAAACAAAATATGAATTTGACGAAAATTAACCAAAATTTGAACAAAGCACATACAACAGATGGCAACTCCTCCAAATTCCTGCAAATCGAAATAAACCAAGAAATAAGATTCAATCAAAACTACAAATTGTGGGACTCAACCATAATTTTAGAATTCAACCACAACAACATTCATATTCATTAATGCTCAGCAAGTAACCGCAAACACCTAGTGTCTCTGTGGTCCAAATCATAAAACAACAAATTCATTCTTAGAAGGAAATAAGTGTAGAACCAAAGAACCGGTTAACGATCCCACTTCGTCTGAGTTCCTATGAAGCCATTGTTAACATAACAATCTCCCCCACCACATTGAGTCTCATCACATCGGGCTGGCTCCCCCTAAACTCACATATTTTACCTTGGTCTACTCTCTCATAAGGGCCCTTTCATCCTATCTGAGTCTCTCCATGGGGAGACGATGGTCCCGGTCTTACCAGGCATAGGAGAATTCCCGACCCACTTAACCAGAACAGTCTACCGAAGCAAGACTCTGATACCACTACCGAACAAATGCTCTAATACCACTGTTGGGGAGATCCAAGCCTTACCTAGGAGGAGCGCCCAAGGAAAGCTCATATACACATTAGAGACCACTTTAATCCAAAAGACTAGCCTATTGGGTACATGGTCCAATGTGTATATAAACTCTCCTTATACCTTGTAATCTTCCGATGTGAGACTTTGAACTCACATGTGGACATAACAGCCACCTCCGGCAACAGAGTCTCAGACCCCTGACAAATTGGCAGCTAGAAATTACAAACAAACTAATCGAAATCCTTGTAGCTAAATTAATAAAAATAAGGGGTAATTACAGATCATTATACCCGTCCAAACCTCGTTATATGATCACTATACTCATTCTGATAGTACTCTTGTTTCTCAAATAAACTTGGCTATGTTATGCAGTTCTCAAATCTTGGACCTCTAGCGTCACATGGATTTGCAAGAAACAGGTTTTGGAGCATTGACACCAACCCGCCTCCTTTCCCAAAAAACTTCTCCATTGGGGCATTTATTGATTTACTTCTCAAGTCCTCTGAAGAAGATACGATAGTCTGGCCTCATAGGTTAATCCTGCAATTTGTGCACAACTCATTTATACTTTTGGTACCCATGCTTTATTTCTTTGTTACATTTTCTATTGGATATGCTTTTGGTATCCATTTATACTCACCGGGCCGATCCCAGAGTCATTCGGGAGTTTCGCCGGAGCTTAGCCGCCGTGGATCCACCTCTCCGACAACCGGCTATCGAAGAAATCCCGACCTCGCTCGGGAACATAGACTTTTAGAGAGGGAGAGGAGTGAGAGAGGGAAGAGAGGGAAGAGAGAGAGGGTGGCATATGTTTGAAAATTATATGAATATGTGAGGGCATTTTAGTCTTTTCAATTCAATTATAATAACTCTTTAAACCTTAAGGGCATTTTAGTCATTTCACATGAAAAAAAAACGTTAAAAACTAACAGAACTGGACGGAAAGTGCAAAATGAATCAACTAGAAAAAAAAATTCTAGGTGTACCCAGATGAAAAACAACAATATCTAAGTATAGTTACAAAAATTCAAAGTATCGCTTGTTGTTATTGTGTGTGATCAAACTCTAAAATGATATTAGAGATCGAGTTTATTACGCAATACATTAATAATTTGTAAATAACAGAAATAAAATTTTAACAAAAAAGAACAGAAATAATGTTTATTTGTTAAGTCTTTTATTGATCAACCTATGGGAACTTTATATATAATTATACAGAATTTAAACCAAAATACTTATATGTAAGAACATAAACTTGAGCAATATTTGTACATGAAATATTAACTTTGGGGTTTAGAATATAATTATTTTGAATTATGATTTTTGGGAACTCTTTTGTTTATGTTAATGTCTCAATTTAACTTACTTCTCACCTATGAATGTCTTCTTCAATTCGATAAGAACTTAGCACAAAGACGTTGAAATAATGAAATGTATACAAAACGCGGCATTTTCCTGCCGTTTTGGATGATTAATGAAGTCGAGGGGAAGAAAGAGACACGGGACGGCTTCTTTGTCATTTTATATTTATTTTAAAATAATAAAACAAAACTGAAGAGTTTAAATCATCAACACTATCAAATTTAACTTCTTCGAAGTAAATTTGTCTAATAAATATTTTCAATATAAGAGTTAAGATATGCAAGCATCATCGTGCCATATACAAACTCAATAACAAAAAAAGAACAAGAAAACAATTATTTATATCTGACAAATAAGAACATATGTTTAATTTAGAAAAGTACCATCAGAACAATTTTGGAAAAAATTATACCCTAAATTTACATCAAAGTTACAAGGCTTCACTTGGACAAATCACAATGTAATGTATAATTTTTATTTTTTAAATTCGGTATTTTAATTATTGGATACAGTTTTTGTCAACTACTCAAATAAATATGAACTCATAGTGTCTGTTAAGCTCTGAGATTGAACATACATAAATACAGTACTAGTTTGTTAATAAATAAAAGGGAAATTTCACATAATTTCTCTTAACTATTGTCGAGTTATACTTAACTACCTTAAACTTTAAAATCAACTTACGGAGTCCTTTAACTTTGAAAATGTTCCACTTTACCATTTTTCGTTAACTTTTTTGAAAATTTTGTTAACTTTTGTGAAATGACGAAAATACCCTTGTATTAAAAAATTAAAATGATTTTGAACTTTTTCTATAATGTTTTCATTGTAGAAAATAAATAATAAAATTATTTTAGTAGTAAAATACTTTTTTTAAATTTCTTATAAAAAATAATAATAAATGATTTTTAAACATCATTTTAAAAAAAATTAATACTGAAATATTGTTTTTATTTTTTTTGTAAAAAAATATAAGAAAACAAAATTTCAAAATCATTTATTGATTTTTTAAAATTTTTTAATGCAATGGTATTTTTATCATTTCACAAAAAATTTAACAGAATTTTCATAAAAGTTAACTGAAAAGGGTAAAGTGAAACTTTTTCAAACTTAAGGGACTACACAAGTTGATTTTGAAGTTAAAACGGATTAAGTGAAACTCGGTTATAGTTAAGAGGAGTTATGTAAAATTTTCTTAAATATATAATATTAAATCTTTATTTTTGATTTAAACAGTCATTATGTGCAGTGCAACATCTCATAAAATATGGCGGCACTACACCATATTTCATTAGTAGCGGCATTTTCGGGTTCAACTGGCGGCTACAAATAAGTTAGTAGCTGCCAATTTTATATGAAGCAGTGGCTACAAACTTTGGTAGCCGCGATTACTATCTACTCGCGGCTAGACATAATTAGTAGCCGCCAATAAGTTTACATCCGGGGCGAAATGTATTTTTACTAGCCGCAAGTTCCACTGATTAGGGGCTACAATTAGTAGTAGCCGCGCGTACTGATTATCTTGCCACTACAAATTACGCAGCGGCTATAAATATAGCCGTTGTGATGTAGCCGCGGATGTATTTTTTTTTTATAAATTTCACTTTCAGAAGTTGCATTTTGTTACTAGTTTGTTTGAGAGAAAATTTTGGTGTGAGAAGAATTAAGAGAGAAAATGTAAAATAGAGAGCCGATATTAATGTTGGCATTTTTTCGAAGAAGCGGTGAAACAAGATTTTGAATATTATTATAAGATATATATATTCATAAATTATTATTAAATTGTTTGATTTTAAATATACATTGCAATATATAATTAGATCTATGTGTAATAAATTCATGTAGGTAATTTGAATTCTCATTATGTTAAAAATGAATGAGTTAGCATTTGTCAAAATTAACTTTTAAGTAAATTGGGCTTAAACATGTGTGGGACTTTTATTTTCAAACGTAGGAATGGCAAAATAGTAATTAAGAAACCAGGAAAATAAGTGAAAAGTGGAGAATGGGTTAGGCTTAAATATTTATGAGAAAAAAGACTAAAGAAAGGACAAAGGAGCATGTAGTGGTCACTTTCATTGAATCAAGTGGGAGCTCTCAATTCACATAAACATGTAGAGCTAAGCCATAATTACACAATTAATTGTTTTATATTACTCAAAACATCCCCAACCACAACTTACAAGTGTGTATTATTATAAGTATAATTATAATGCCTCTCAAACCTTATTATTAACAACTATAATTGTAATCTTGCATCAAGAACTTGAGAGATCAAACATATAATATTTGTACAATATGAAGACTATTGTTGTATTGCAAATTTAATGTCCATTAACTCATTCAGGGCACGGTTTTGGAGCCGGACCGAATCAATCGATTTTTCATTTTAGAGACCCAAATCCGGACTCGATAAGTGGGTATCGGTCTGGTTCTGGGCACGGTTCTACGATTCGGTTCTCAGTTCTACCCAATTAGACTCAATTGAATGATTAATTGTGAGATTAAGTGTCCGGTTCTTTGGTATAATTGTACAGTTTTGCCCAATTAGACTCAATTAACGTGATATTCACATATTGTTCAATTTATGGTAAAAATTAGACACGGTTAAACTCTTTTTTAGGAAAAAACATAGAATTGAAATACAAAAAATACTCATTAAAACTCCAAAACCTGGTTTGGTTCTGAACCGGTTAATTAGTGGTTATGTACTCTCAAAACTGGAACCGAACCGAGTTGATTCAGTTCTCAATTTTCATACCCAAATCCGATCTGATACTCAGAGTTCTCGGTTCTTCAGTTGATTTCGATTTGGATCCCGGCTTTGTTTCGGTTTTGAGTAAAAGAATGCCCACCCCTACTCATTTCGAATTTTCACCTAACAACAATTATTAGTGGGAGTGTCCATTTGAAACCAAAACCTGACACCTAATCAAGAATCAGACCAAACCACAAATAAAAATTCAAATACCATAAATTATGGTTGCCACTTTCTTTTAGACCTTCTCATATTTGTTAATCAAAATTACACATATATATGTTATGAAATAATCATGGAATACGCTAAAACTTATATAATATAGGAAAATGGCAAAAACATGTCATATTATCACGTTTTTGTAATACAATATTGTGTATTTTATTAGTGACGAAAATATGATTTGAACTTTGATTTTCTTTATGCAAAATGCGTGTATTTGTATAAATTAGCCAGGTACGATTTAATAAACAATAGAAGGGATAACGGTGCGGGATCTGTCTTATTATCTGTTATTTTGTTGTCCGGCGTGATGTCGGGATAGTTGCTTAATAGTATTCGTGTTTTCCCTCAAAAACAACACCATCTTACAAAAGTATCATAATATATGACATGATCTTATCATTTTCCCTATAATATATTATCCATAAAGCTTATATTTTTCGGGCTCTATCGAAAAGCAATGAGACGAATATCAGATTCAAAACTCACCCAAAAAATAGCAAACTCTTAACAGTCTATTAGAACTCAATCCAAAAATATGAATTAATGACTTCGAAAGCTAAACCAAATAAATTTTGATGCTCTATTAAATTTGAATACACTATGTAGACAAATTGGTTAAAAATTACCATAAAATCACATAATAATTTTGAAACTATATTCAGCTATAACATTTAGAGCTTGCCGACAAAAACAATGTTAACACCCAAGTTGTCCTTATTGTACTATGTGTTGAATTGAATTGAATTTATCATATTCACTTGATGTACTCAATAACTCATTCACTTCCTTGCCCGAAACACCTAAAAAACTATAATGGTTCACGTGATTTATTTAAAACCATATTCAATTTCTACTTCCCACTTTAAATATCTAATGTCTACAATATTTATTTCTCATATTAACTATTATTTATTTATTGTTGTATAATTGAAAACGTATTTTTATTGTATTCAATGTTTTTGCAAGTTGATGTAATATACCAACCTGCGATGGTATCGCGAATATCGACCAAAATACTGGTCAAAACATATCAACTAGACAAATTGAAATTAAATCCAGTCTAGATCAATTAATCTGTATTTAATTTAATTAATTTATGATTTAATCCAGTTTACCTAATTGATTATGGTTTGACACTCTTCTTTTTTAAGAAAACTCGATTTCATCAAATTAAGTGATCAACATCGCAACGAACAACTGACAAAACATCCTACGGAGTATACTCTCCGCTTGAGTCCCAACTCGAAAAACATAAAGCAAACTTAGCAAGCACATGCGCTGTCATATTACATTTTCTAAGTATAAGAGAAACATAAACATTAGGTAACGACGTAAAAATTGATTTGCAATCTAAAACAATACCTCCCAGCTGGTTCGGAAATCGAACCCCCTGCTGAATAGCCAAAACAACTCTTTGACAATCGGATGCCACGAGCACATCCTCCCAATTATTCCTGATCACCCACCATAAGACTTCCCGGACTCCCACGACCTCCGCCTCAGTTGGATGGAGAAACCCTGTGAGCCGTCTACAATAAGCCTTGACAATACTAACTCGTGAATCTCTGCGAATAATCCATATACTCCATAACCCCTTAACCGAGTCTAAAGCTGCATCAACGTTTATTTTAACCTGGCCTGATCCAGACGCCTTCCAAGCAGCAGGTCCTGGGTGAGGTGGGACGTGCTCAGGCCTGTCTATCTTCACTAAGTTCCACGAACTGCGGGTGATCTTAGCTATGGCAGTCACTTGAGACGCTGACGCACTCACACCTTTCCAGAGAATATTGTAAAATATTATAAACAGTTACATTTTTTTAAAATAGTGATTATTGACAAGTTTGAAATTGAAATTATTAAATATCATTCATTTTATTTTTAATAAAATAATAAATATGATGAGTATATATGTATTTGTTACAAAACGTGTCTTGGC